>OZ007496.1:159386037-160586037 GCA_963931805.1 Microdon myrmicae | reverse complement strand
CAGCAACCGCTAGATCTTGTACACGTCGACACTGGAGCAATGAGTATTCCGTCGTTAGGAGGAGCAAAGTACTGGCTTGTGTTCAAGGACGACTTCACCCGCTACCGAAGCTTTTATTTCATGAAGACGAAAGGAGAGGCACCTGAGAAGATAGAAAGCTACTTGAGACTCGTGGAAAATCAGCTTGGGAGGAGAGTCAAGTGTTTGAGATCTGACAACGGCACGGAACTGAAAAATGCAAAAACCAAATAGATGTTGGACAAGCTGGGAATATATCACACATTTACGAATGTGCACACGCCAGAACAAAGCGGAACCGTTGAGAGAGAAATGAGGACAATTGTCGAGGCAGCCAGGACAGTGATACACACCGAGAACTTGGACGAAAGACTGCGGGCAGAGGCAATGAACCATGTGATCTTCACGATCAACCAGACTGGTACCAGCAATGTTCCAGGGAAAAGCCCAACGGAACTCTGGTTCGGAAGAAAAATAAAGATTGAAAAGCTGCCATCCTTTGGATGTGAATGTTACGTGCTGATACAAGGACAGAAGAGAGGCAAAATTGATAAAAAGTCAAAAGAAAGACTTTGGCTATGATATTGATGCACCTTGCTACAGGGGTTATCTGAAAGATACGAAAGACATCATCAGCTCCGACAACGTAATCTTCGACGAGGAGAAAATGCTACTGAGACAAGGCACTGAACCTGAGGCACGAGCACCCGAGAACAAGATTGAGAAGAAAGATAAAAGTAGCAGCGAGATAGACTATGAAGATGCAGAAGAGACCGATGGAACTACCGAAGAGCCAAGCGACAACGAACAAGAGACAACGCCACCAGCAGAGCAGCCAGAGGGAAGAACCCTGCGAGATCGCCGGAACCTGCAACCACCACCAAGGTACAGGGACTACGTTGCAAACATGTCCAACCGAGGAAACAGCAACAGAGCAGCCATGATTGGTGAAACAGAAGATATCCGGGTGAGCGAAGCACTCAAGGATGAGAAGTGGAGACGAGCGATGCAGGAGGAATACGATTCTCTCATGGAAATGAAAACTTGGAAGCTGGTGGACTGTCCAGAAGGAGTGAAGTCGATCACTTGTCGTTGGGTACTTCGAGAGAAGGCAGACGGGAGACTCAAGGCTAGACTCGTGGCGAGAGGATTTGAACAGAAAGGGGGTGTGGATTATGGAGAAACTTTTAGCCCAGTAGCCCGCCCTGCATCCATTCGCCTACTTCTAAGTCACGCAGCGTCAGAGAAAATGAAGTTGGTATCATTCGATTTCAAAACGGCATTCTTGTACGGGAACTTGGAACGGAATGTTTACATGAACCAGCCTGAAGGGTTCGACGACGGATCAAGGAAAGTCTGCAAGTTGGACAAGAGTCTTTACGGTCTCAAACAAGCTCCAAGGATGTGGAACGAGAGTGTCACCACACACCTTGAAAAGAAGATAGGCCTGATCAGCACAGACGACGACCCGTATATCTATTACAACAAGGACAAGAGCATTATGCTCTCACTCTTCGTGGATGATGGATTGGTAGCTGGAAAGGATGAAGACCAAATATACAAACTTTTGGATGAGATAAACAAGGCATTTGAGATCACATATAGCTAGAAAGTACAGGACAAGTTGACATATTTGGGCATGGAGATCAAGACTGATCAAGAAGGCATTTTCGTAAACCAGCCTAGCTACACGGAGAAAATACTGAAGAAGATAAAACTCGAGCAAAGCAATCCAGCGTCCACAACAATTGAGCAAGGGATGATCACCAAGAAGACAGACTTTAAGAACGATGAGCCACATCCGGCGAACAACAACTATCGAGAGGCGATAGGAAGTCTTATTGTACTTAGCTACAATCACCAGGCCAGACATCAGCTTCGCCGTGAACTACCTCAGTCGATTTTGCAACAACCCAATGAAGAGCCACCCGGCGATGGTGGAACGTGTATTCCAGTACCTGAGCGGGACAACGACAGCCGGAATTCACTTTGGAGGAGACCAGACACTCATGGCTTCAACTGCAGAAGCCGTGTAATGAGCGTCGACAACATGTCAGCCATACACATGTTACAGAATGCACACGAGGGAAAGACAAGTAAAGTAAAGAAGCACATTGAGATACCACGAAAGTACATCCAACAACACGTCGACAAGATGGTGACACTGCAACACGTTGAGAGCAGCAGGCAGATTGCAGATATTCTGACCACGCCACTCAACAGGAGAGTCTTTGAGACGCTCCGCCGTAAATTGATGAAGGAGGAGTACTGAGAATTGATCAATTGACAGCTGATCTTACCCAACAAAACCTTCCTTTCTTACCCAACACACCTTCCTTTCTGTTCTTAGAGCCGAAGTTGGCAGTGATCGAAGTATTCGAAATTGCTGTCAGACACAAAAAAACAGGGAAATTGAATGGCGAAAGGAAAACGTGCTCCAAACTGTAATCTCAATTTTTGTAAAGTATCGCGCATCAATCCGTAAATTGTTTAGCGACAAATTTGCTTATCAGAACAAGTGTTATTCGAATGTACAAAAGAATTTGTACTTTGATAGTAAGTCAATAAATTCAATCACTGCCAACTCTGGATTTTTGTTTATGGAAAATCAACAAGCCCAAACCACGCATAAAATCATAGACCAACACAAGATCGTTATTAAAGAAGAAATAACGACCAATTTAACTTCCCAAAAAAGTCCTTCAGACTTTCCCAGTTGGCTTTCTCATAGAACCATACTGTTCTTTTGGGAATTTTCTCATTAACGTTACTGTTGTTTAGAGGAAATTTAGCTGACCCGACACAGTGGTCTGAAGTTCCCAAGGGGGCAGGAACTTCAATTGTGTATTTGTTTGGGTGGGAGGTGAGAAACAGGTCCAGTGTGTTGGTGAAATGACCATATATATCTCGTACCCGTGTTGGCTCATTGACAAGTTGAGTTTGAATCAGCAAAAAGCTGGACATATTGGCCTTCAGGTGTTGTGAATCCGGAGTGACGAAGCCACTGAGAGTTATGCACATTAAAATCACCCGCAATAACGATTTCAGTGTGCGGATATAGGGTCACGAACCTATCGATAGAATCAGAGAGAGCACCAAATTCGTTAAAGGATGCGTTTCTATCCAAGTTTGGGCTTCCGTAAAGAAAGCAGTAATGTATGATATGCATACGAAAGTGTAGTTTTAGCCAAGAGAAATTAAATTCTGGGTTGGAACAAAGCCCATATTGGGGCAGAAGCTGATAAGCAATGTCATTTCGTAAGTATGAGGCTATACCACGATGTGGAAAGAAGAGAGGCACTAAGTTATATCCAGGTAGATTAAAATCGAAAATATCTGTATTAGTAATTACGCTAAGTGCAAGCATAGTTGGTTTCTGATTAGAAACGTGGGCAGATACAGAAGAGAAATTGCTTCTCAAGCCGCGAATGAAATGGCGCTACACAGAAAACCAATACCGCCTCGGGTAAGGATGCAAGTCGGGACCAGCAATAGATAAGCGAAAGCAACCACTACAGGTGTTATGCCCTTGTAGTAGGTGCCCCACTAGATCCGTGCCGAAATCCTGGTCACATCCCTTCCATGATGAACATTATGCCACTCAGACCCAAAAAACTCTTCAAAGATTATAAATCTATCGAGAGTATCGATGCCTGAAGGACGCAAACAGAGGTGCGAAGAAAAAAGGAAAACAGTCACAAGGGATGGAAAGAGGAGAGGGTTTTCCCGCACTGCACATCACTCGTATGTATATTCTCGCACTTTTCACAGCACTAAGACGCGTGCGTGGAGATCAGTTTATTTGCATAGGATCGAACAGAAAACTTTGCACTGCACTCGGACGCGTGTGTGAAGATCCCTTTGTTTGTTTAGGATCCCACAGTAAGACTTCGCACCCGAACCGATAGTGCAATTGGGTATCTTATGTGTATTTAAAACAAACACACTGTAAATGTAAGTGTAATTTACACACTACATAATAATTTACTAATTCCAATGTTAAAAACAGATGTATTCAGTTTTTGTTATTGTCCCAAGTAAAAAATAAATATACTATCGATCAAAAATATCTGTTCGTAAGAAAATCAATAAAGAAAGACTATAGAGGATGAAGACTAACATCAACATATAATATATATATATATATATATATATATATATATATGTATATATATATATATATATATATATATATATATATATATATATATATATATATATATATATATATATATATATATATGTTCATACTTTTCCTTTATTTTGTTTTCTAGTTCCACTTTCCTTTTTGTAATCTAAGACTTTGTTTAAGCAATAGACATTAATTACCAACTGTAAAACAATACTACTAAATTTATTGTAAAGTAACGCTTAATAAAGGCACCAAAACTTACCACATTTCATAAATGTTGTAAACGATGAGAATACGAATCTATTAAATAAAATATCGGCAAGTAAAAAAAATTATATCCAGGAAACGTGGATATGTACCACCACATATCGTCACACAAATATTAAGATAATGTTTAATTTAATGATTAGTTCAGATGCAAAGAACTATTATGACAAAATTATATATTTTATTGATAACCGCGTTCAATTAACTTATCCCTCATTTATGTGGCAAACAATCCGCCATACAAACGTATGGACGAAAGCCGCCGACTCTGGACTCGGGTTTCCTCAATTTTATCCACTGACACGTCGTAGCACGATGTCAGCGAGCTCCTAATGGGATTAGACTTATTAGATACAACCTGTTGGCAGGTAGCGCCAACAACAGGTTAACAGCTTCAGCGCATCTATCTGCATCTTCCGCACACGCTACTTCGTCACTGCGGAAGCGAGCAGATTACCGATAGGTGCCGATCTATCAGACGATAAACCTGTTGGTCCAAGCGACCCACAATAGACTAATGGACCACGCCGCACACCTTTGCCCTTGTCATCACGACAGTTCTCTTAACAATTACAGCGCCTCCCGATGTACGCAGGCCCACCTTCTTCTCCAAGCGTTTGGCCCACCTCCCAGCACCGCACCACCCATTCGGCCCTACCCTTTTTTCGTAACTACGTCACGGGGGGGGGGGGGGGGGGGGTACTGTGACGGTTCCGCCAAACCCCACGGTTCGCTTTCCTAAAAAACCCCCATAACTTCCACCTATCTCCTAATTTCACTAATGCTATCGCATTAGCACCTTAAATGCTTCACGTATTAATGAGATCAAATCCTTAATCTAAAAAGTCCCTGGAAAAGAAAACTTACCTTCATGCATCCCTTCGCATACAAAGTCCCTGTAAGAATTTCTTTCTACCTTTTCAAGACCCCCAGACAAATTTCAACTTTCCCATACCTGCACCGCAATCTCCACCCAGCATACCTGAAACATTTCCTTGTACAAGGGCATTAATGCTTTCAATGCATTGCAGGAAATTTCCTAAAAGGATTCTCAGGCATTTATAATTCTATGCATCATATTTGCTTTCCTAGAAGAATTCGTTAAAGAACAAATCTCGTATCCCTGATAGCAAACATATCGGTTACAGTACCATGTAACCATCATAGTCAGGGATAATGATCATTGAGTCAGCTATTCCCAGCCTCACCATGTGTACAACAATGTATGTTACCCACATACACATTGGCTGGCGACTCTTTTGTCCAACGACAAAGCAACTCCTAGCAGCCTATTGAAACAGCTGAATACAATTAGCGCAATAGCCGGGAAACCCAAATTCTTTAGCACACATCATATGCAAACAAAAGAATTCTGTACTACCGCAAGCATTCTGGCGATACGATAAACAATTTAAATTGTTTGACATACCCCAAATGTATTTCCCATTAATGAGTTGCAACTTATTTATTTAGCCGACCCTCATTACAGGCCGATGCCTTAGGTCGCTTCTCCCTTTGTTCTTTTTTTTTCTCGTTTCAGGTTTCGTTTAGCCTTTGCTAAACGCAACGATAAACACGATGATGGGTACGATCACATACATACCACCATGATCTCTATTACGAGATCTGGTTCTCTATTCCACCAAAGGTGACTTTACGTTTCTCTGGTGGTAGGTAAAAACGATATCCTTAGTGGAGAGGATACCTACCACGACACCATAAACTCACCCCATATACGAATCATCTCTGCACGAGATAATTATCGCTGAGTCGTTTTCCATCCACTGACCGTCACGGTCGCGCGATCTCCCACTCACCGGTGGGCACGGTGACGCGAATATAGTCGAGTCGTCAAGTTAAATCCCCGAGTGATAAATAAATAATTGTTATTTTTCTGTATAAACGGTAGTTATTTTCGTGAAGAAAGGTAAGACTCAACCTTCTTAGTTCACATTTGATGTTTGTAAGTACTTTCGTAAAGTGGTGAACGTATGGCAACTAACAGACTTGGTGGCAATCGTGTTAGAGTTAACGAAGCATTTATAAATAAAATTATTGACAACTAACAATATCCTATGGGTTTTTTTTTTTTTTTTTTTTTTATTATTAGATTTCTCTTGCGAGAGGCGAACCTATAGCGACTACTACCTGTGTGTTTCTTTTGTTTCGTGCCTTGGTGACGATTTCTCGTGAACAATTTGCGGCTGAACGTTCGATGAACTTATCGTGCCGTCGGTGAGGGTGAAGTAGAACCTGTGCCGTACGCCGGCACCACGACTTCGTCGTCCACAGGATACCTCGTTAAATTCCTTCAAACACATTACTTTAGGTCGTACTATGAATTATCTTTGCCGCAGATTTCCCTGAAATGGGCATTACAGTTCCGGTCTGGTTCTCTTTCCTCTCCGATTGCCAGACATTAAGTTTTGCGCCCACAAAATGTTACAAGGGTTTTGAGGTTAAATAATTATGACAGCAAATGAATCTAAAAACTAAAAATTCTAAATAGTACATTTAAAATCAAAACACGTTCTTTTGTTAACTTTTTACTTTGTATAAATGTAACAGAACTTATGACAGGACTAGGGAGACGATGATTAGATATTCTACACAAAGTCACCCGAAATACTTCAACTTTGATAATTGCTCCTATAAAGTAATTAATTCATGTTTTTTTTTAATAAGTAAAGTAATTAAAACAACTGTAATTCTACAGCTAACTAAATAGTAATTATTCGTCAGAATTTAATTGAAAGTCAAATTTATTTCGGAAATGCGTCGAGTTAACTGCTAGGCAATTTTTATAAAAACACCTACAAAAGAATCGTGCAGATATGACTTCGCGGTAAAGAGTGTTGAGTACACCTATAAGCTATAATTACTTCAAAAACTAAATAATCCAAAGAGTGCTAGCCTAATCAGAGAAGCTGTCGCTCCAGTATGTCGTTGTTAGTGGTGCCACACATTTGAAAAGGTCTTTTCCAACTGACAGAGAATCCAAATCCACACGCTTTTTGGTCAGCGTTGAGTCAAAACCAGGACAACGTGACTCGTTGTGTCTCTGCAGCCGAACCTCGCTGGTGAATGCACGTTTACATTTCTCGCACACAAACTGAGAAGGTGTTTCGTTGTGCACCTCAACCATGTGTCTTCTGCGTTCGGGCTTGTTTGGAAAATGCTTATCGCAATGTTCACATTTCAGTTCACCGGATTGTGTGTGTTTATCGATGTGGGCTCTTAAACTGCTGTGCACTCTGAATTTTTTGCCACAAAGGTTGCACTCGAACTGTGAATGTTGTTCTTTTCTATGCTTCCGAAGGTCTTCCCTGGTTGGAAATGCTTCACCACAATTTTGGCAGTCCAAGTCTCTCTCGGTTCTGGAACGTCTCTTTTTCGGGGGCGAATAATTCTCTTCACTTCCGCTACTGAAATCAGGTGCCGCATCTTGTTCTTGATCTGATAATTTGAGAACCTCTTCTGGTTCTATATCGAATTTCTTAGTAGTTGACGGTATTGCCATAGGTTGAATTTTTATAGAGCCGTAAGTTTCTTTCCTTTTTATACGTCGTCGCATTTTTCTCCTTGGCGATGGTTTCCCGTAATCCGAATCTGAGTCCTCTAGAGATGTAATTGATGGGTCAGAGATTTTGTATTCGGCATCTGGCACTGGTAATTCTATTTCCTCTGTCTCACTTTCAACCTGTGTGTAATTACGTCTGAGTTTATTGATGGACGACTCTAGTTGTGCTCGGAATTCTGCATCGGAGTCTTCGCATTGACTCTTCAATGTAAAAGCGGCGTTAATGGTGCTCATGCAAGCTTGACAAATGAATTTAGGTAAATAATCTTTGCGCTGTATATCAACTGAAGGACAGAGGGTCATGAGTTTCTCTGCATATGTATTGGAGTATTCCTTCTTGAATATATTCACTAAATCCTCCGTCGATTTGCAGACTCTACATTGATTCTCATCAATATGAACGATTTCCACAACATTTTTAGGTGATTTCGGATGCGGACTTGATAACAAGGCATTCCTTGATATCCTAACTGGACCTTTGGGTGTCAGTTTCGAGAAGGCCGTACCTTTCTCATCAATAGGATAATATACTTGTCCATTGATGACCTTAGAGCCAGGTTTACGACCGCGTCGTTTCGGTTGAGTGGCTGGTTTAGATGCCAACACGTATTCTGCGCCACGACGTTTCTTCACTGCTTGCAATGGTTTTCTACCAGGTGCATAGGTAGGATCACGTTTTGTGTCCGATACTGTGTCACATTTTTCAATAAAATTTATTTCCATAGGATCAACCACTTCTTCTTCTTCCTAAAATAGTTAATACGATAAATTTAAAGAACAACTGTCAAAGTAAAATTTATCACAGATTTACCTGCAAAAAGTCACTGGCACTGAACGCCATAGCTGGATCATCCGTGTTGAGACCATTTTCCCCGGCAACTGGCAGAAGAATTGTGTTCTCGTCAACAGCCATTTCTGGCGCCATGTCCAGATTGGATTCCTCTTCATCTTCTTCGTAATCATGTTCCTGCAACATGTCAATCATGGTACTGTTTATGTTCTTTGTGCGCCTTGTGTGTTCCACAAGTTCGTTTAATTCGACCTCGTCGTACGAGTCCACGGACGAATCGTCTTCCATTCCGTGTTAAAGTTTAGCAATTAATAAAACTAATATTTAACAATATTCACTTTATACTTATCACTCTTTTCTGTTTTCGCGCTTTTATTTTATTTGTTTTCGTTTTAATGATTGTGAAAAACAAATTAATATTTTTTCATCTGTCAATTGTGAACCCTTAATATGCACAACACTTTAATATTCACAATAGATTAATTGTTTTATATTATTATAATTGATCTTATTAATTTTAAAATACACCTCCAGTTTATCTTATTAAATTCACTAACGGATAAATACTTAACATGCTATGTCCAGCTCATGCATTTGGGAACTAAGCCAACTCCTGTGAACATACACAATCCTACACGGCCATTTTGTATATTATGACTTCAACTTAAACCCCAAACTAATGGTGAGTTCTTTTTTGCAATTATTGAGATGACAAAGTTAGAATGTTGGGTTTCGTGTTGAAATAGAAATACATTTCATCCTTGCAGAAAAGGATGGAAATGGTGGTGATTGTCACTTTATGGCGTAATGTAGTTTTTGAACGCAGTTTATAATATCATAAATCACCTCAACTCGAAGTATATACCATTGCTGGGCTATTGAGTGCTTTACAACATGATAACAAATTCAGCGGTTGAGCAAGTACAGTACGAAAGAAAAAGTAGTACGTAATTACGAAAATCATGCACTTCAGCAAAAGTTGTGCATTTGAAATATTTATAAATACTACCGAAGTGTGTTTTTAGAAGTAAAAAATAACCTTAATTGGTAACCAGATATAGGTAATATATTAAGTCCATAGTAAAGAATAGCACTCCAGCTTTCCATATATGCAACTACAGCTATTGAATTTATTCGGGTATGAGACCTAGTCATACAAGAAAACGGTTCTTAATTAGACGTGAATAAAAGAATTAACGAAGTGCACCATTGCATAATATTCATTCCGACGAGATGAATACCTTTCACCAATGAATGACGCCGACGTATTGATTCAGCTGTGCTTTCGCTGTTGCAAGAAACAGATAGATACAACAACAAGCTGTTTCATCGTTACTTCAAGGTGAACGATTCGATCGTGGGGAGGAAAATGAATTTAAATTTGAATTTTGGCATTATAAAAGGGTTTGTATCAAGGTTTGGAATTTCAACCCAATCAGCAATAATATTGCCCAGTCCGATACGGACATAGCAAATTGCCTTGCAGAACACTTTGCAAAGATTCATGAGCAAAATAGTTCTCTCTCAACTCCTGGCTTCGAGAACACAGTAAACGAATACATCTCTAACAGATTATTCACATCTTTTACTCCTTTCATCGGTTAATTTAACAACACAAACATAGCTTCACACCCCTTAGACACTACCAATTTTCTAACTGCAGACGAATTATCCGAGACCGTAAGATCAGGAAATAACAAAAAGTCAACTGGATTAGATGGAATCCCACGTCTTCTATTTAAAAGGCTACGCCCACCGAATCTACTTCCCGTCCTCATTCTTCTTAATCATATAATTAATGCATCGCACTTCCCAGAGAACTGGAAAACTGCGGTAGTAATTCCTATTAAGAAGCCCGGTAGTAGTAATAGCCCTTGCAATTATCGTCCAATATCCCTATTAAGTAAGATACTGGAACGCAAGATCTACCAAAATCTTCTCTCATTTGCCAATGAGAATGCCCTCATCGCCAACTCTCAGTTCGGATTCCGTAAGCTATTACAACTGGTCTCCAAAACCAAAGCCCTACTGTGTGTATATCTCTCGATATTTCTAGGCGTTTGATTGCGTCTGGATCTCAGGGCTTCTGTACAAACTGCACTCCATATTTAATCTAAACTCTCACACAACAAAGCTCTTAGCCTCTTATCTTTCTGACAGAAAGGTCGTTGTGAGAATAAATTCTTCCGTCTCAGAAACTCGCAACATAACCGCGGGTGTTTCCCGAGGCTCTATTTTAGGGCCAATTTTATATCTGTTATATACCGTGGATATTCCTCAACCCGTATCTCCTAATGTTGGGATGCTGAATTATGCTGATGATACATTCATTTACTCCAGCAGCAAATTTGTTAAGGCTGCAAGAAACCACATTAACAACTTCCTCCCGAACATAACAACATATTTCAATAAATGGAAAATTCACCTTAACCCAAATAAAACGCAGCTCATAGTGTTCAAGGGCAAACACGAGCACTGTACAAACAACGCTAGACGCTGCCACAACAAAATTAAACTTAACCTAAACAACACTCTGATAAAACCCTCCAAAACCCTAAAATATCTGGATATCACTTTTTCTAATAACTTTTCTTTTTCCTCCCACATTAAAAATTCCCTTCTAAAAGCCACAATTCAGCTTAATCTCTGTAGAAGAGTAATGTGGAAACCTAATAGTCTCTCTCACAAAGTCAAACTGCTCATTTACAAACAAATTATCAGACCCACACTCACGTACGCGTGCCCATTGTGGTACCATATCACTCCCTCCCAAATGGAGAAGTTACGAGCATTCGAAAGAAAATTTTTAGGTATGTCTCTGGCTTACATCGTCGTCCTAACTCCTATAAGTACTATAGTAACGTCAAACTCTACAATACCCCTGGTATTGAGCGCCTCGATTGACGATTCCTCGAGCTATCTATCAAATTTATCGAAAACCTACAAAATAATCCCAATCCCATAATAACCTCGCTCTTAGAGACCCCTCTAGATATCAGAACTAACTATCCCAACTGTCTCCACACCAGAGCTATCTTCGCCTCAGGCAGACTGGTAAATGATTCAAACGAGATCATATACCACAACACCAAAGTTACCCCTAACCAGTTCAAATACTGTGACGTCCAACCATTTTCCAACATCCTACGTTTTTCCAACGAACAACCGGAAAGAAATACTCTTCCTCAAACCCATAACTGACCTCATTCCACATCCTTTAATTCATATATCCCATTAATTATAAAACTTTGCTTATGGCTTTAGGAAAATTATACTGTAATCAGGCTAAATTAGGTTAAGTTATTTATATAATTAAGATTAAGTTTAGATGAAGTAAAGTCGAAAAAACAAATTCCTGGTTTTCTGACCTTTTCCAGGAAGATAATACTATTAAATTTATAAACACATATCTATCTTGTATCCCATAAAATATTGTTTGGAAAATGTATATATTATTATAATAATTACATGTAAGCAATTGTTACGAAATTAATTTTAAGTCACTGTATTACTTAATTGTACAAATTCTAATTATGGTCAATAAATACAGTTTTGAAAAAAAAAGGTTTAGAATTGACCATTCACCCGCCGATCCTTCATGCAGTCAGTCATTTTCATCGTGAGCACGTTTATAAATAAAATAAAAAAAAAAAAAAATTGAATTCGTAGACGTTAAGTCGTCGTCGAACTATCGCGGTTCACATCGAATCTTGTGTAATTTTTATGTGATATATCGCGTTTGTTCGTGAATATTGCGACAAGTTCTAATTATAAAAAAAGAAAATAATAAAAACTATATAAAAACGTGTAATTTTCGCTGGATGTCATAGTCGAAATCTGTCTTCACAGATGCCAGACAACGATCCGAGCACTGCCCAGGACTACATATTAAAATGGAAGAGAAGAGCCGTCGAAACTTTTCAAAACTCACGAAGAAGACCACAAATATGGAAAATCAAGGCAAACACATTGACTATGAAAAAAAAATCCCACGAAGCCGTGGAATACAACCAACAACTTAGAACACGGGTGAAGCAACTCGAAAAGAAAATTTTCTCCCTACAGCAACACAACAAAAACAGTGACGATGCCAGTATGGAGATAACGCACTCTCCCAGCTTAAACCATCAAACATCTCCACCCAAACAACTATCACCAATGACCACTAAGGAATCCACCAAACAAGACAAGCCAGCACCGAGTCCCCTGCCTGCCCAGCACAAAAATGTTACACCACCATCAATCTGCATAAAAAACGTGACCAATATCAAGGAAATAATTATAATAGTAGAAAATGCCCTAGGGTACCGCAACTTCACGACAAACACTAACGGCTCCTCTGTCTCCATTGCAACAACAACTCTGATCACGAGAAAAAAACCCTAGAAAACTTGTGGAACTACGACACAAATTTTTTACCTTCCAATACCATCAGCTCAAACCAACAACATTCATCATTAGGCACATTGACCCAACTTGGACCAACGAAGAACTAGCGTCGGAAATCGTCAGGATTTGCCCAGAGCTGAAAATCCACATGCTGGGCTATTTTCAAACTCCGTACATGCCAGAAAACAACTTAAGGAACCTACGGATTATGCAAATCCCTCCAAATGAAGACACCAACGAGCTCAAATAAATTAAGTACTTGTTTACGCATAAGGTCAGCATCGAGGAGCCTCATAAACAAAGCATCCTCCATTGCAGGAGATGCCATGGTTCAGAACACTTGGTGGTGGCTTGCCACCTAAATATACGATGCGGCAGATGTGTCGATGAACATCAACCAGGAGAATTCAAAGTCAATCCACAGGGTATGGAACCCGGAAAAATTCAAACCACAAACCCCGATGGATCCGATGAACATCAACCAGGAGAATGCAAAGTCAATCCACAGGGTATGGAACCCGGAAAAATCCAAACCACAAACCCCGATGGATCCATTACCAATAAGGAAATCAATCGCTATGGCATGCTGTAACTGCGGAGGTCCACATCCAGCCAATTTCTCCCAGTGCCCTCATAAATTGAGAATTCTCCAAAGAAAAATAAAACCAACAACTCCGACCCACCCAAACTCACAGCAGAACACATTACCACAACCTACAAGGCCAGGGACATCGTATGCGGATGTCATCAAAAACAATCAAAACACGCCGACGTCAAAAAACCCAAACTCCATTCGCCTTAACCAGGACATCATGGGCTACATCAAGAGTCTACAAACTATGCTTCCTACATTGAAGCATATGTCGGATATCGAAAAAAGAGGTCAGATTCTCTCACTTATAACTTCCCATATTCTTTCCCTCAATGGCTGAACTAACTATAGTCGCCCTCAACGCAGAGTCTATATACTCCAACATCCGTAAGCAACACTTACGGGTGTTTGTTAAAACCTTCTCCCCAGACATCCTTCTCCTCTCAGAAGCGTGGCTTAAGTCCGACTCCCGAGTATCCATCCCCAATTATACATTTATTTCAAACCCCAGAACTACTGGATCCCTTGGAGGTACCGGCATCCTACTAAATAATAAACTTCAATTCACCGAAATCAGGTTCGACAATGTTTTCAATGTTGAATACACGGCAGTTAAACTTTTTTGGGAAAACAAAAAAGTAATCATAATAACATCCATTTACATCCACCTAACACGAGAACCAGGCTTCCCTGACCCTGACATAACTCAAATAATCAGACAGTTTCTCCCCGCACCATTCATAATCGGTCGAGACTGGAGCGCTCGACATACAGCATTCAACGACATAAAGAATAACAAATACGGTTGCCAACTTTTGGACCTCCTCTCATCTCACCCGTCGCCTGGCCACTGCAGCCAATTCGTGTCACCAACTTGACGTAGTCAACAATTGACTTCTTTCTCAACTCGGTTGATGTCTACACACCCCCCCCCCACCCCCACAGTATCCTTCCTCTGTCCCTCTGATCATGGTTCCGTTCACACCTCGATCAAAGTTCCCTCCTTCGAACTGCTCTACTCACACAGTCCTGTCCCGAACTTCTCCAAGACTAACTGGAAAAAGGTCAATAGAGACGTCGCCGAAAGTTTTTCTATCTTGCAAATCCCCGAATCTTCTAACCTAATCCCTGCTGATGTCGTCGAGCAGCCCTAACAATTGAACAGACCCTCAAGGATGCCCTCACCAGCAATACACCCACCACCATCCATCATAATCATTTAGGAAACCTTTAACCAGGATCCTAACTAAATAGCTGCGTCTCAAAAAACAACTCCGCCAAAAACTTCATATAAGATTCTCCCGTATTAAAAGTCAGATTCAACTCCTGACCACCCTAATAAATGAACATTTAAAAAAGTTCGCGGATCAGACCTATACCTCTACACTTAACAATATGAAACCCAACCGTGATCTCTTCAACAACATCAACATCAATATTGTAAATATTATTTTTAAGTCATATCAATTTGTCACTATCATTGCAATATCAAATATTGTAAATTGCATATAAGATTAGATTAAGTTAGATTAAGTTATTGTTGCGGATTGGCAATTGAATGTGCTGGAATGTACTGGAGAAATCTAGTACATTCGCAGTGTATACCAGTTGCGCAGCAGCTCGCACTAGCTGGCCGATTGTCAACATCGATGAGGTCATAGCGTGCCTTTTTGAAAAGGCAGTTATGCCCAATGAGTCAGTCTGCTACCAGCTATTATCACGCGCACACCTTCCGAGTCATTGCTGCAGATCCAACATAAATTATGAAGTAAACTTACTCAATCTCATGTAGAAAAATTGAATTGTTGTGCGTTGTGAATAAATTGTTAACCAAGTCGCATCCGACTTAAACAATAAAGACTTAAAGATCCAACTCGAGTTCAGTTTTGGTTTTCTTGTGCTTCCGTTTTGCTGTCAGCTTCATCGGGTTCCTCTCTACACGGGAACAGTGGACAACTCCAAACATTCCCGTACTATTTTCTGGTCCTTCGAGCCGGATCAGATCATCATCAAATCGGATCTCGCCGGACGACATTCCTCGTCCGGCATCACTTCAATCAACATTATGTGAAGTAATTTTAAGTAGGCTAAGTTAAAATAAACAGAGTTGCTGGTTTTTTTTTCCGACCTTTTCCAGGAAAAATAAAATTTTCAATATATCTAAATCCCATTGAATCCTAAGCACATGTAAAAAAGAAGTGTTTGAAAAATGTTAACAAACAACATGTAAACACTTATTATGTAACCAATCTATTATAAGTTAACCGTATTACTTATTGTAACTCTTAATTTTTGGTCAAATAAATGCAGTAAATAAAGAAAGAAAAAAAAGGTTTAGAATACAGACATTATCATGACAGGTCTCGGGCAGTGCAGACGTGTACGGAAACGTGTTTACGTGTGCGAAGTGTACTATTAAATTGTGTAGTGTCAAGATATTAACAAAAAAAAAAAAATATTAACAAAAAAAAAAAATAACAAAAAAAAAAATTTAACAACAGGAAAGTAGTTACTTACTTCACAACTCCAATGATAGGCGATGACCCAGGCCACGCACTGGAGTTCATAACAGAACGAAAAAGGAAAGCTCTGGACATCTTACAGAATGCACCAGTAAATAAATGCACAAACATGGAGAGAACAAGCAGCCCCGCAAATTATAAACAAAAGTTCGATGAAGCGTTGGAAACCACAAACCAATTAACAGTTAAAGTGAAACAACTCCAGGAACAAATCGATAAACAAGATTCTATCAATAACACTGATGACGTCCATATTGAAGAAACGTCCCGTCAACCCCTCAATTCGAGTCACAGCCAAGGAGAACTACCCACCAAACCTCCTTTTTTTTGCAATCAGAACTTGTCTCAATATTCACGAATAAACGCAATACATTGTGACGCATATGACAGTCAGTACTGGAATATTCGGGAAAGTCCAAAACAAACACTGGAATATTCGATAAAGTACTGGAAAACTGGAGACTAGAACTTCCAAGATTATGGAACGGACGGGAACGAAATGAGAATGTGAAAAACGATAAAAAGACGTCGAGACAGCTGATGGTGACAGACAAGAGAAGAGAAAGCGAAGCAAGCGAGAAGTCAAGAAAATCGGAGTGTACGGGATAAGTACGGTTGTTATAAACGAATCAATAAAGTGTGATATTAGTTAGAAATCGATTTAACGGCTCTTATTTATTCAAAATAATCAATCCAGCGAACCCTAAGCTCGCTACAATATCATACAAAAATTACACAGTTACAAGGTTCGATGTGAACCGCGATAGATCGACGACGACTCCACACCGACGAATTCAATTCTATTTACGAACGAACACACGGCGAATATGACTGAGTGAATGAACGAACGGCATGTGAACCTGGCACGAAACAAAGTAGTATCGCCCTTTTACCTCCTCCAGAATTGTTTGAGGAGGGGTTCTCATCTGAGAGCCTCAAAAGAGGTCATTTTCTCGAACCTTTTTCTCGTAGAATCACTTGTTTAATAATGTTATAAGGCCACACGTTATCGCCTGCATTAAATCCGGATGCGTTGGCTCGAACGTCGTACCTTGTTTTCATCCTGTCACTTGGTACCTTGATTTGCTTCCGAACCAAATGATGAATCTCGTCAAGGCGATTTCTCCATTCGGCTACGTCTGGAGGTATTCCGAATCGCAGATCGGCTGGTAATCGTATCTCCCGCCCAAATATAATTCTTGCTGGAGAATGGCCTGTCGTATCGTGATTAGCCGATCTATAGCTCATGAGAAAGGTTTGTACATATTTGTCCCAATCTCGTTGGTGATCACTAACGACCTTCGATAAATACTCTTTCATTGTTCGGTTGAACCTTTCGACCATTCCGTCTGACTGTGGGTGTAAGGGTGTGGTCCTAGTTTTCCTTACGCGCAGTGCCGCACAGATGCCTTGAAATATCTGTGATTCGAAATTTCGGCCTTGATCGGAGTGAAGCTCACAGGGAACTCCATATCTGCTGATCCAATTATTGATTAGCTGCTCAATGACGGTTGTTGTTTCTTGGTTTGGAATTGGAAGGACTTCTACCCACTTGCTGAAGTAATCCATGATAACCAACATGTATTTGTTGTTGTCGTTTGTTTTTGGGAATGGTCCTGAGATATCAACCGCAATTCGCTCGAAAGGGGCACCCACGTTGTACTGCTTCATAGCGCTCCTTGGTTTTGCTGTTGGTCCTTTGGTCGCTGTGTAAGTTGTGCGCACCCCACACCAAGACACGACGTCATCTCTCATGTGAAGCCAGTAGAATCGGAGGGCCCGTCGTAGATTTCTGTTAGAACATCTTTCACTTTTGATGGTGGGACTAGAATCTGCATTCAATGGGATTTGCCGTCCGCGGCTTCCCATTTACGTTTAAGAATACCATCTTCCACCAGCAAGGAATTCCATTGTGCAGAATACTCTGATGATTGATACTCGTAGAAGCCTTCGTTTAATTGTGTCGCAGGATAAAATAGTCCCCAAGGTATCTTTCTTCTTTGTCTGGTGGCTGGACCATGCGTTCACTATTCGCTCTCCGTTGGTATGATTTCTCGAAGGGTGCCGGCATCTTTCCTTGCTCCTCATCTTCTTTATCCCCTGAACCTGTTACCGAAAGCCCAGCTTAGACACCGACTTTGTTGAAGTGGTGCCCTCAGACACGTGATTCGCGGTGCCTGGGCGGTGATAAGAGGACGCCCCCAGAGCCTTGTGTCCAGGCGGCGAGAAGTGAAGAACCCCAGACACGTGACAGCGATGTGCCGAGGTGGCGAGAAGCGACAAATCCTGATGCGTGAGCGATGAGTCCAGATGACGAGAAGCGGTGTAATCCAAAATGTGACAGCTTTCCGATGACATGATTTTTATTGGTGCCGGCATCCTTCCTGTTCATCATCTTCTATATCCTCTACTCTTGATACCGAAAGTCCAACTTAGACACAGACTCCGTGAAAGTGGTGCCCCCAGACACGTGAATCGCGGTGCCTGGGCGGTGATAAGAGGGTGCCTCCAGAGCGTTGCGTCCAGGCGGCTAGAAGTGATGAACCCCAGACACGTGACAGCGATGTGCCCAGGTGGCGAGAAGCGACAAATCCTGGACGTCTGAGCGATGCGTCCAGGTGTCAAAAAGCGGTGCCCAGGAATGGGTGTAAATGAAGGTGAAGATCGCAATTCCCGGGGTTTTGGATTTACTCATCTGCAAATCGAAGTTTGGATTGATATTGCAGCTATAGGACCGGAAGTGCCTTCGTTGACAAAACTTTCTTAGTACTGACCGCTTGCGCTTGAAACTCTGACTCGTCAGATGATAGTTTTCTAAAGGAAATAAGTTTCCAAAATGTCTCCTGTTTCCCTGTGTTGTTGCAGGTGACGCTTGCTTTACCATGAGAGCTTCTAGCTCTTTCGTTGAATCTGAGATCCACGCTTACATTTAATTGAATTATGCCTTTGACTGTTCTGCCCGATGGGTCATCGCCCTCTTCTTGAGGTTCTTTTCATTGTACGCGGGGCGTAGCTAAGTCCTGTAGCGTGGATCGTGAAAGTACCTGCAACATCATTAAAAGAGTAGCCGAATGATGTCCTCAACCGAAATACGGAGACCGATAAAAAATGTCCTTATTTACCTGCGGTGAATTCTGAAGAATTAAATAAATGAACAACCTCGGATATTAAAAGCGGACTGTAATTTAGATTGTTAAAGGTGATTACTAATTAATTTGTTGTTTGACTTGTATTAAAGTTGAAATGTAAGTTGGAAAGTTAATCCATCTATATCATCGACGACTTCTTGGACGTAGTCCTGCATTGGATCGTGAATCTATATGCGTCCCACTCCAAAGAAACGCCAAAAATGTTGCTTTTGTATGTAAAATAATAATCTCAAGGACGTAATCCTATGTTGGATCGTAAATCCATATGCGTCCCACTCGAAAGAAACGCCAAAAATGTTGGTTTTGTATGTAAAATAATGTCGTATTCCAAACGCCGTGCTTCCTCGTCACGGCCGAGGGAAGAGCGTGGAATTTATTTTAAATAACGGAATTTCTTAATATTCAAATAAGACTAAAATGTTATTTTTATTCCGAACACAAGACGTCCGCACGCGTCTGTGTTTATTTTATTTATTTCTTTTTTTTTAATCTAAATTTAAATTTCGACCTTCCTGTTCGGAAGTCTAATTCTTTTTCTTTTACATTTTTGATTTCGTATGAACGAAATCATTCAGTTGCCCCTAGTTACTTAATGGGGGTGATTCATTGTTTTTCGTTAACCGAAACTATTGCAAATTATGCAGCTGCTTAGGATAATGGAAATGGTATTAACTGTTGTTATGAAGTGTATGGATGGAAATTTGGTATGTGTATGTTATCTTATGTTATGCAAATTTGAGAATTAGGGATGATGAATGTATTTCTAATGTATGAAGTATTGTATTTCTAATATAATGGAAATTGAATTGATTAGTATGCAAATGTAAGAACAATGGAAATTGATTTGATTAGTATGTAAATGTTTGAACTATGGAAATTGAATAGATATGCAAAAGAGTTTCAAGAAAAAGGATTATTAAAGGATATATTTACTATATTAAGTGTATAAATGTATATTATGGGATTTTATGGTTAAATGGATATGTTAGGGTTGAGGTAAGGATTTTGGGAAGACGGTAGGGCTGCGGAGCACTACAATAATAACTATGACGTAATCCTATGTTGGATCGTAAATCCATATGCGTCCCACTCGAAAGAAACGCCAAAAATGTTGGTTTTGGTTGCATTGGAGTTTATAATATGGAATTTGTATATAATGGAAAAAACAGGAAATATTTATTATTTTATTTTATTTTCCGCTGATTACAAACAAAACGATTATTCAAATAAAAGCAGAAGTTAGTTTTCAGGTAGTACACAAAGGTAATGAACTATCCAACCAGTACGGGCTCGTAGATGTCCAGTCCGATTGAAACTCAGGACATATATGTGGTAAGCATACTCCACTTGACCACGGTATCTTCGTTTTCAGAATCACATCTGCCAGAGTTCCAATACTTTTGAATGCATTCGGCGTTTGGTGATGTAATACCTGCATCATGATTTCCATAATTATCGGTAGACTTCTTACCGCGATATACCTGATGAATGTTGAGCCATTTCTGTTGCAGAAACTGGACAGATAAAATATTTAAATAGGCTGAAATTTATTCGAATAAGTTCATGCGGGTCGTTTTCCCAGAGGTCTTGATCAGACTCCGTGAACAACATTATCTGAAATATAACATCTTGAACAATTGCAACCATGTGATGTTTAATTACTTCCAGGAATACATGAATCACAGCATTTCTCAGGTACACTAGCATATGTGTTAAGACTTGCGATGACACATAAACGCGGTCGATGTTGTGTCCGCCGCCGTGCTTCCTCTTTATATCGAGGGAAGAACGTGGACCTTTTATTAAATAGAGGATGGTAAGACGTCTTCTGTCCGCCTTCTTTCTCGAATAAATAATTTGTTTTTCTTCTTCTTTTTATATTTCTTTATTTCTTCTTTCTGTTTATTCTATTCTTAATAACTTCTTCATCTCTCGTCTGTCTATTCTTATCTTTTTTGATCTCTAATAACTTCTTCTCAACTGTATCTCGAACTTTCAACTTTACTTCTCAAACTCAAACTCAACTTATTAATTCTCAACCTCTAATCTCAAACCGATAACTCAAACTGATTTTACAATTAAAATTTCTCTCTTCTTATGCTACTTATTGTTCTAATTGGTTGGAAATTATAATGTGAACAAAACAAATTTTCTCAAAGTATTCCTTTTAGTCTCTGTGACTTTTAAATTGAATAAACGTTGAACGAAAATCAAAGTGCTATGTTTTGAATGAAAAAAAAGGTGCATGTTATGAAAAGGGGCATGTTATGAAATGTGCTGTAACTGGCTTGATATAGAATATTGTGAAAGTTTATTAATGTTATGTATTAAGTGAGAATAAGATATGAACAGAGGAAGTTTTAAAGGTGTGTTAGAAAAGTAATGAGATTCAGTGTTAAATCTAATAAGGGTAGTATTCTGGAATACAACATCGAAATCCTTAGTGATACATCCAGAACACTTGACGCGAACGTCAGAAAGTACCATTCTGTAAAGTTCAGGTTTACCACTTTAATAAATTTAATTGTTCGATATATGTTATGTTGAAAATTCTTCGTATAGGCGTCTATGGCTTCATCGTTCTCTCCTGTATTGAGATATGCATCTCCCATTCGGCCATATGCTTTGCTGTAATCCGGATTGTCGAACAACGCAGAGTTGCAGTTTTTAATTGCACGATCATTTTCTGTTACACGGATATATGCTGCAGCTCGATTACAGTAGAATATTGGTTTTTTCGGATCGACACTGATGGCTCGGTTGTATTGAAGTATCACTTCTTGATATTTGCGTTCCTTCATCAGGCGGTTGCCTTCATTCTTAATCTCTTCGGCTGTTTCAAGGAATTGGTGGTTGCGTTCGATAACATTGATTGACACTTCGCATAGATCTAACTTTGCGGCCTTGTTTGTAATTGCCGTTATTGATTCCAAATCAATGTCGACACTCAGTTCATGTTAGAAACTAGAATAGTCCCGAACAAATATCACTCCAATATTATTAATATTACTTAAAAAAAAACGACAATCGCTACCCTGCGGTAGAATGTCGACGAAAATTAGTTACACTTCGATGGACACACCACACAACACTTTTTAGTTAAGATCCATTCGGGTCGCTTAATTAAAATCATATCAAATTATAAATTAAATTGAATTGTCACCTACCTTAGTCGTTGCATTGTGTCGGGCGGGATCCGAGGTTGTGATCGTTGATCAATGGACGTAATCCTCTTGTTCGGTTGTTGGTGGAGTTCCCTCGCTGGCGGATGCAAATAATCCGGCACACTGCACGCGGAATGTACTTCCTTTATTTGATGTGTCCATAGGTTGGCGCCTTGATTTTGCGCCGACTTCTTGCACGGATGTAAAATCCGGCTCGAAGGACCAAAATGTTCGCCAGTTGGGAACCGCAACTCCAATTGTTGCAGTTGGTTCGCCAACAGGGAAAAGCCAATATTGTCTTCTGCATCGAGCAGAATAGCCAATTACAGAAATTGCCGCATTGGGCAGACATATTACAAACTCCTGCCGCACTGGGCAGAAATACAATTCATAATTAACACACAAATTTAACCTTTTAATTGACTAATTTAAAATCACAGTATAAAAACAACTTAATTCTCGAACGTTAAACAGAGACGTAAAAAAAAACGGTATATAACATTCAAAGTTAAGTTAAAGTCTTCCTTCTAAGAATCCAGTTTTAAGAAGAAGTATACTGTTTCTAAAAAACAGTAAAAACAACCAAAACTGTTCGTGAACTGTCACCGGTTCACTTTCTCCATTCAGCATTCAACAGCGGGGCCCGTTATCAGTCCGCTGAATCTTGGTGTTTAAATCAGTTGGCAGCGTTCAATGCCAATATTGTTTGCTGCAACCGCAAGTTGGATTTTCTGCAGCATAAATCCAGGGGCTTAATACTGTGACGAAAGTGTAGGACAGCTCCGATTCACTTGAAGCTGCCTTGATTTCGATGTTTGTTGCTTGTGCAGCAACAATATGATTTTTCAGGAAACGCGATTAAAGATTGTATTAACGATTTTTCTGTGTTAACATTAAAATAATATACTATGTATAGAGACGTCCCCTCGATTTTTTTCGGAGTTATACCATACATGCGACATCTGGTGGTACTTTGGGTAACTCTACTTACCATAGTATGGATATATGGACGCTCGATTTCAATTTTCGATTAAAAAGGTGGCTCTAGTTTAATATCGATTTGCATGCTGGTTGTAAATCTAGCAGAGTGGACCACAGAGCTAAATATAGTCGTTTGATTGAATGCATTTTTTATAAAAATTGTTTTATTTTTTTTTTACCTAAATTTACAGCACTAGAATTAATTACTATAAGGTAATTTTACAAAATACAGACATATATATTAAGATGCTTGTAATTCGGCTCTTTTAGTAACGAATTTTTGAGTTTAACTGCGAATGAATGCATATGTAACAAATTTATAGGTTTTTATTTCTACGAGTATTTTTATTTACTTTCAAACGTAACAATTAATGTAATAATTTTTTACATACAAACATGATCAAATGCCATTTTTCCGCTCAAGAGATCTCATTCTAAGTAATATTTACACAATTAACTTTCTGTTGATCATAAAATTTCTAACAATGTTGTTTGTCAGCACCTTAATCATATTTATTCATTTATTTCGTACTACACGCATACATGTACATATATTTTGTTGTTCACATACTATTTACTTTTTTTTTCTTTTAAGCAAATTAAAATGCAAAGAATTGTCAATGTTCTAAGAATTTATAATCAGGAACTCAATAATTAAATTTAAATCGAAACAGTCATTTGTAAAAACAAAAATTATATTTTATTTATTTTTGTTTTCACAACCGATTGAATTTGATTTTAAATTTTTAAATGATTTTATGATATAAAAAAAATAATCTTCGGAATTATTTAGAAGACAAGCTAAAGTGAAATTTGGAAAACTGCATATGGAATTAATTTATTGGAATGTTTAAACAAAATGTTAATTTTGAACAACATTTTTTTATTATTCTGACACTTCTGTTTTGATTGTACTTAGATCTTCTAATTCTGATCTATTAGTTATATTTTGTTCAAGCTGTTCTTCTCTCATACGTCCCAAATAGTAAAAAGCGGCTACAATGAGTGCAAATGAAGTCACGCATGTTAAAAGTGTTCCATATTTTAGAATAACTTGAACAGCATTAGCACTGAATGTGCTATGAAACAACAAACTCTGCAGTTCATCACTCAAATCGCCAGAAGTAATTTCAAGCCAAAGTATTGGCAGTATTATCCCATCTTTCATTCGCCTTAATTTAGCTGCAAATGAATAAAATATATTAAATAAACATATAATTATGAATACAAATAAATAAATGTTGAGAGTTGTCAGAATTTATTATGATAACAATAATCCTATGCCGTTATCCTTCGTATCGTTTATAGCCAATCAGCAGGTCGATCACAAAAGTCATTACACGAAATCACTTCTAAATAATTTATTCATCAGCAATGACTCCTTTCCTTCTAATTCGAACCCCCTTTTTTTATACAGATGCCATTACATGAGAATAACGCGTATAAACTTATGCCACTCACAAAAGTATTTCCCAACCTTAATTGACAGATTTCATAAAAAAAAAATTACAACAAATCGTGCATAACAAAGGACTCCACTCATAATCGCTCACCAAAACATGTCCAATACAATGTCGTCCGTCATGCACTATAATTACAATAAAGAATTCAGACATGTCTCCAACAAATATATGTACTATATTCCGATGAACTTATCTATATCACAAACTCTACATAAAAATTCACTCACTTCTTCACGTAATCTCACAATATCTTTACCAAAATAGCATTAGTTCAGTGCAATCCCAACACTCCTATGGATCCATAAAATTCTCAACATTGTCAATTACTCAATGTTCTCTTTTAAAAATAAATGGCGTTTAGTGGAACGATTGATTCTAAACTACCTTACATCAGTCATAGTGCAATCGCCGTTAGCAGTGGGTCGTTCTTATCGAGTACATGAGAGCGAACAGTCTTTCGCTCATAGCATAACTGAAACATGTTTTTGTGAAAGTGTGTGAAACGCACGTGGCATTAAAAGTGCGTGAAGTGCACGTGTCAAAATACTTTTATTATTTTAATAGCAATGTCTAATAAAACAGAAAGCCAACAGTAACGAATGCTGGGCGACGGCTCCAGTGATCACCAAGAATTCTTCATAGAGCCCAAAAGAAAAGCCACATCCATTTTACTTAACGCAAAAAAGAAACCGACAACCATGGAAACACAAGCTATTGACTACCAAAAAAGTATCTGGAAGCCGTGGAATACATCAATACACGTAGACTGCAAATGAAATAACTCCAGAAGGAAATTTACTGCCTACACGCACCCACTAAAAACAGAGATGACGTATGCATGAAAGAAAGGCCCGTTGGACGCCCAGGACTAGCTCCATTACCTCCAAAGCAACAATCATCTTCTCCAAAGCACTATCGCCCCAACAAAAGAAGACAACCGGGAATGAAATGCCTAACACTATTACTATTACTACTATTTATTGGCCTGTAGGAACCCGAAAGTTCATGACCTCACGAATCGACTCCATCATTGTCCCTGTCCCGTGTGCTCTCCTTCCACGTTCGACCATCCGATCCGATCTCGTTGAGGTCCTACCTAACATTGTCCCCCCATCTAGGTCGCGGCCGCCCTGTCTGTCGCTTTCCCGTTGGAAATGCCTAACACACACGCCAAAAATATAAGACCACCATCCATCTACATTGAAAATATAACGAACACCAAGGAGCTAATTAGGATACTTGAAAGTACCTTAGGCCACCACATTTTCACCACAAACACCAGAGGAGCTTCGACTTCCATTACAACAACCACTTTAATCGATCACGAGAAGGCGGTTGAAACACGTTCGCAACATAAACTTGAATTCCTCACTTTTCAACATGCACAATTGAAGCAAGCGACTTTCATTATAAGACACATCGATCCAGCGTGGACCAATGAGGAGCTTGCAGTAGAAATATTCAGGATGTCCGGAACTTAAAATAAACCGGGTGGAGACTCTGCATCATCGAATTATACAAATTCCTTTAACTGATATCAACCGGCTCAAACAAATAAAATATTTATTTACACATAAAATTGCGATTGGTTCCTCAATACATAAACAAAACGTTCTTCTTTGCAAAAGACGCCATGGCTCAAGACACTTGGCGGCTGCATGTCATCTAAGCATACGATGCGTTAAGGGTGCAGTGCAACATCAACCTGGAGAATGCAAGGTCAGCTCACCTGGGATGGAGCCAGGGACAATCTAAACAACAATCCCCGATGGATCCATTACAACGAAGAATATCACAGTAACATGCTGTAACTGGGGAGGACCCCATCCTGCTAACTTCTCGCAATGTCATAAGCTGAGCTGTCTCCAAAGACGCACAACACCCATGGCAATGAGCAAACCTTCACCAACCAAAACAACCTCACCTCAATCAACATATCGTACAAAGTCTGGGAATGTCATACGCCAAAGTTGTCAAAGATTCCCATAACTTGACAAAAATCATCAATTCAACTGTAACGATCTTAATCTGGACATCACAGAATACGTAAGCAACCAATAACAGTAATAACAGCTCAGAAATAGAAAAACCAGGTCAGATTTGATCTCTTCTAACTTCACATATCCTTTCCCTTAATGGCTAATTTAATCAAAATCCCCTTTCGTGCGCGCGTTAGTGTCAAACAAAACCATAATTTCCCCTTAATGCAGAGTCTATATATTCCAATATTCGCAGACAACACCTCAGGTTGTTCGTTGACAGGTTTTCTCCAGATATCCTCCTCCTCTCGGAAACGTGGCTTAAACCGAACTCCCGAGTATCTATCCCGAATTATACACTTGTTTCTAATCCATGAATCACTGGACCTCGTGGAGACACTCGAATTCTAATACACAAGAAATTCCAATTTTCCGAAATTGGGTTCACCAAGATAAACAATATTGAGTACACGGCAGTTAAAATCTTTTGCAGAAGCAACAAAGTGCTTGTACTGTCGTCCGTATACATTCACCCTTCTCGGGAACCAAACTTTCCTAGTTCCGACATCACTGAAATAATCCAAGTTTCTACCTGCACCTTTCATAATAGGAGGAGACTGGAATGCTCGGCAGACTTCATTTAACGACACTAAGTGCAATAAATACGGTTGCCAACATCTACCACTGTGGGGGTTCTCTACACCACATGGAGAACCAACCCACAATTCCAACCAACCATAACCGCTAACAGTCTGTCGCTTTAACCCAACTCCCCATGCAAAATCCGCAATAGCATACATTCCAAACTTTGCAATAAACACACCCCAAAATATTCTAAATCATCCCCGCATACATTTTCCCAAAATTGCTTCGGTCAATTCTCTATCTAAACCATATTCCTTCCTTGCGACCAAGCAATCTTAATTTCCCCGAAATTCATATGCTGTAATAAAAGGCATATTCAAACTTACAACGAACATTAACCATCACCACCAACTATACCGAACCGCATACATTTCCCCGAAATTACTTCGGTTAATATCTTATCTAAATGATATTCCTCGCTTGCACCCAAGCAATTCCAATTTCTCCCGAAAACCATTTCGGTTCATTTCCTCCTTAAATCATACTTCTCTTCCGCAACCAAGCGAGAGCTAATTTTCCACGAATCAATCACAACGATCAAGACCCTTGATCACACTTGGCTATGCCAGTTTCCCGGTATACACAACCAACGAATCCAACTCAGCTTATACGGCGAGGATTCGCTGGAACTGAATTCCTATGCAAGCATAGCAACTATTCTAGAAATTCCTCGTAAGTGGCAGTGAGTTTCTGGGGGTTCCACCAAACCCCACGGCCCACTTACCTGAAAAACCCCCCATATCCGCAACTCAACTCGCCAATGCAATCCCGCGATGAACCCTTTCCTTCCAATAATTAGTCAGTCGAGTTTTAACAACTGGTGCGCGCACACATACGGGGGTGTCGTATTTTCTAACACGTTGGTCTGCCTTGGAAGTGTAAAATAACTGACTTATAGTGATCCTGTAAAATAATTGACTTATTGTAATCCTGTAAAATAATTGACTTATTGTGAGCCGGTGAAATAATTGACTTATGGTAATACTGTAAAATAACTGACTTGTTGTAATCCTGTAAAATAATTGACTTGTTGTAATCCTGTAAAATAATTGACTTAGTGTGATCCGGTGAAATAGTTGACTTATTGTAATACTGTAAAATAATTGACTTGTCGTGGTCCTGTGAAATAATCGACTTATTGTTATCCTGTAACGTAATTGACTTATTGTAATCCTGTGAAATAATATTAAGAACGCCTGCAGAGAGTACCAGGTGTATGTGCTGGCACCAATGTCAATGATTCGATTGTTGTATACGTCAAGTGCTATCTTTACGCAGATGTTCTTTTACGTGGTGAATTTGCGAAAATAGACTGGAAAACTGAGATCAATAAAAGGACCTTACAACGGATTCAGTGTGTTTTATTTTTCCTTGTGTTCGGTGGACAGTGTTCGGGTGAACAATCGTTGGAGATAGGAGCGAACCAGTGCCCGTGCCGGCACACACCCTCCTCACCCCCAGACCACTCCTTCCACTCTATACGTATATTCACAGGGATTGTCTATTACAGCCAACACTTATCTCCAATTCAACTAAATCAACAATCGATTTTTTCCTAAGGTCCGTAGACATCTACTCAGCTAACCCCCCTACAGTATCCTTCAAATGCCCATCTGATAATGGGTCCGTCCACACCACTGTCCAAATCTCTGCCCTTGAACCACGCTACTTATTCAATCCGATCCCCAATTTCTCCAGGACAAACTGGAGAAGAATCAACATTGAACATCGCTGCCAGTTTTACAGACTATACTTTGCCAGAATCTTCAAACCTACTTCCTGCTGAAATTTATCAAGCAGCCTTAAGAATAGAGCAAATAGTAAAAAATGCCCTCTCCAGTTACACACCTACGTCCATCCCTCATAATCACCTAGGAAAACCTTTACCCAACATCCTTACAAAACTGTTACGCGTAAAAAACAGCTTAGACGAAAACTACATAGCAGTTACTCCCCTTTTATTAAAAATCAAATCCAACTTTTGACTACCCTGATAAATGGACAACTAAAACATTTTGCCGACTAAGCTTAACAATATTAAATCCGGATATGGACCGGATACACGAAGACGACCACGAAAACGAAAATGGCTAAACGATTTAAGAATTTTCTCATGGAACGTCCGCTCACTCTAAACTGGAAAAACCGGCTGATTCTACCACCATACACAAGCCGGCTCCGTATAATTAATCTAAACACAGTTGAAGAGCGCAGAATCCATGCCGATATCATCCTTGTCCATCGCCTTCCGTCTGGCTCAATTAATTGCCCAAGTTTGCTCTCCACTTTAACATTGCATACAAACCGACGTAACGTACGTAACCCACGACTCTTTTACGTGCCTGCTCATCACACTTATTACGGTGCTAACGAACCCATCTCGCGTATGCTACGACAGGCCAACTCTTTCCCCACCTCCTTCGATTTCAACGTCTCCACCCCCACTCTGAAACGACGTCTCAGAATAAACCCGTCCTAAATCCGCCCCCTCCCTCCAATAATCCCCGCTACCCTGCAATCCTACCTCTACTCTCCTACCCTCAAAATAGTTCCCCCAGCCCCACCCACAATTTCAACCTCTTCCCCCAGCTCACCAACCCCGCCCCTTACCAGTACGTAGACATGCCCTGCACTGTCACTGTCTCACAAATGCCGAATTTACCACCCCCACATGCACTCGCTCCTCCCTAGCCTCCTACCTCCCCCATCGCACAGTCACCTTCACCTTCCTGGTTTTTTTCTTTTTTTCTCCTTCTTCATCATCATCATCGGCACTACAACCGGGATCCGGGCATTTTTACGGGCAAGGTTATTAGCCTTCTTACTCTAGTTTTAAGATAGTCTGTAAGACTTTTTATATTAATTTAATTTAAGTTAATGAAAGCTTGCATTAAGCTAAATAAATGAGGGTTCTGCCCTCACACTAAACTAAACTAAACTCACTATACAGAGCTCGAACTGCACAGCAGCTAGCCGATGCCCTGTCCGAATATAAGGCTGACATAACAGAATTATAAGAAATAAGATGGACGGGTATGACATTTATTACAGCTGTCATGCAAAACACCATGTGCTCGGGGTAGGCTTTCTAGTCAGCCAAAAACTGAAGCATGCCATCATCGGCTTTAATGCAATAAACGAAAGGCTATGCACCCTTCGCGTGCGAGGCAAGTTTAAGAACATAAGCCTCATGAACGTTCACGGACCTACAGAGGAATCCCCTGACGACGAAAAAGAAGAATACTACGAGGACGTCGAACGCCAATCAATGTCTGCCCAAGATACGATGTGAAAATCTTACTTGGTGATTTGAATCCAAAAATAGGTCAGAAGGCGGTTTTCAGGCACTACGCAGGTTTCCGTAGTTTGCATGAAAACACTAATGACAATGGACTACGATTCATCGAACTGGCAGCATCGAAAAACTTGGTCGTTGAGAGTACCAGGTTTCCGCGTAAAGATATCCACAAAGCCACTTGGGTATCACCTGATGGAGCCACTCGTAACCAAATTGCCGCCACTCCTCGAGCCTGATGACGGTACGAACGTACCGAGGTGCCAACGTCGACTCGGATCACTATCTTGTTGGTACAGTTTTCCGAGCGCGGATTGCATTACGGAAACGTATTGCATCCGCGGATCAGGTTCGAATCAACACGGCTGCCTTACGCAATGAGAATACCAGTAACATCTTTGGGCATGCGCTAAGAGACGCCCTCGAAGAGGTCGACGGAGGGAGAGTAAGTTCTGGGGTCAGAATGCCGGGCGTAGAAGAGAAATGGACACGCCTTAAGAATACAGGGAGATATCACGCTGTGCAGCAACTATAGGGGTATAACATTGCTGAGTACCGCCTATAAGATACTCTCCACTATCCTACGAGATCGGATAGCCCCATACGCTAAAGCCACCATTGGTCAATACCAGTGTGGCTTGACCCCAAGCAAATCAGCGATTGATCAGATATTCACCCTTTGGCAGGCGATGGAAAAATATCAGGAATTTAAGGTTCCATTATACCATCTATTTAGAGGCTTTTAGGCCGCCAGCGACAGCATAGCCAGGGTAGAACTATGTAATGCCTTGAGAGAGTTCGGCATTCCAAACAAATTGATACGACTTTGTAGGTTGACCATGACCAACGTAACTAGTCAAGTAAAAATAGTGGGATTGCTGTCCAAACCAATAAACATCTTTAATGAACTCCAACAAGAGGACGGTCTGGCCTGCCTCCTCTTCAATGTGGCGTTGGAGAAAGCAATCCGTGACTCTGGCGTTACAACTAAAGTGATTATTATCACCAAGTTAAGCCAGATAATTGCCTACGTAGATGACATCGACATCATCGGTAGATCCGATTCGGCTGTACAGGAATCCTTCACCCAGATCGAGCAGGCGGCACAAAAAGTGGGACTGCACATTAATGAGGAAAAAACTGAGTAGAAGGTGGTAACTTCTGCGAAGAGAAGACCTAACGTTGGTCAAACTATCAGGGTAGTAGAGCACGAATTTGAAGTAGTGCAATCCTTTAACTACCTTGGGTCCATAGTATCAGCCGATAACAATATGGAAAAAGAAATACGCGAACGGCTGGTCTTAAGGAGAATTGTTGCCCCCGCATGTGATTCCGGAGACGCTACAACCCAAAGTTGTACCCAATCTACCTTGAAGCTAATGTTGTAAGAAAAATCAAGCTCGGTAGACTCCGGTGGACGGGACACCTAGCTCGAATGAGCGAAAACGAGCGTGCCCGGAAAGTCCTTTGTGGCAGGATGTATGGAAGGATACAGCCCGGCAGATCTTGTCTGCGATGGAAGGATGGGGTAGACCAGGACGCCCAGAGTCTGGGAGTGCCAAACTGGATGACATCGGCTCGAAATCGGGACCGGTGGAGAGATTTGTTAAATAAGGCCAAGACCGGATCCCGGCTGTAGTGCCGATGATGATGATAGAGTTGTGGAGTAGGTAGTCGTGGCGCCAGCATGGACGCGATTTCTACTACCAACCCACCACTTGTTCACTGTCACCCATCGATTGTTCCGTCGAATTCCGCTGCAAAAACGATCACCATAGCAGAAGAGAAAACATCACACACCGGAGAAATGAAACACACTATTTTTGTAATCTATTCCTTTTTTATTGTCATTTAATTTAGTTGCACTCTCCAGAAATTTATGTTTAGTGAGGACAGATCGTTTTACGTTAATAGCTAGGTAGAATACACGAGCACTGATTATTGTTTTTAGGTTCATACAACAACGCATTTGAACACACGGAGAATTTAATACAAGTCACATTCGTTTAGTCAATAAACTCGATGTATCAAAATAAAGTCAAAGGTACAAACGGGATTACGCCAGTTGGAAATAATTTAAGTTGGGTAAACAATATTACTGATTCATCAGCGTCCAACTTTGACTCTGATGCGCACTCCGATGCGCACCCCATACGCACTCTACGGATGAATTACGACTCAGCGATTAATCATCTCGTGCAGAGATGATTCGCTTATGGGGTGAGTTTGTTGTGTCGTGGTAGATATCCTCTCCACTAAGGATATGTTTTACCTACCACAAGAGAGACGTAAAGCCTCTCTTTGTGGAACAGAGAACCAGATCTCGTAATGCGGATCATGGTGGTATGTGTGTGATCGTACCCATCACCGTGTTTATCGTTGCATTTAGCAAAGGATAAACGAAACCTGAAACGAGAAAAAAAAGAACAAAGGGAGAAGCGACCAAATGCTTTGTCCGGTAATGAGGGTCATGTTTACGCTGTGTATCGTCGCTATAATAGACGTTGGGAAGAAAAAAGGTGCTAATGGGATTGGTGGCAGAAACGAATCCCTTGCCTGCATATGTATATGCAGGGAAATTAGTTTGTGGCGACGTACGAAATTGATGATTGTTTGTCTATTGATGGTGAATCGCCGGCCGGCTTGTTGCAGCTGTAAAAACAAGCCGCCCGACGTTGCATTTCAATTGATAACAATGGGTGCCGAATGTTTCGTATTTATGGTGCATATGCACATTAAGGAGCTATTTTTAGGAATTTTATCTAATGCGTTGTATGCATTAAATGTCCTTGGAGAAGGAAATGTTTCAGGTATTTGAATTTGCCTGGGATTTTTGAAAAGGTAGAAAGAAATTCTTACACGATATTATATGCGAAGAGATGCATGAAGGTAAGTTTTCTTTCACAGGGACTTTTTAGATTATAGATTTGATCTATATAATGCGTGAAGCATTTAAGATGCTACTGCGATTGCATTAGCGAAAGCTTATGCAGACTGGGTTGTGGTTATGGGGGTTTTTAAGGTGTACCGTGGGGTTTGGCGGAACCGCCACAGAGTTATATACACACATATATGTAGATTTATCTTAATATTCACTGCACTGCGTAACACTTACACACTGAATAAATACTCGCCATGCTCACACGCACGCCCACACTTAAACGTGCTACTCTTTTTGCCTTCACTCGCTCGCATACTCGATCTATTTCTATATACCTCTTTCACGACCCGTCGTGTCATACGAACTCGCAATAGAAGCGGTACATAACCTAACCGAGTTGAGCACTTCCCTAGACGATATCGTCGTTCTTGGTGATTTTAACCTCCCCCATTACCAATGGACAGTGGCTGACGAACAAGCCTTCAACGTATTTTTATAAACGGTCTCACCGACTCATGCCTCCATCAAATAAGTTTAGTCTCAAATCATATGGGGAGACAACTGGACCTCGTGTTCCTAACGGATCCTCAGTCTCCCCTAGTCTACACGCCCTCTCTACCATTGATAATTACCACCCACCGCTACTCTTATCCCTATATCTTGATCATGAAACCCAGCCCTCTCTACCTCACGTCAGCTTTTCCTACAACTTCCACAAAGCTAACTTCCGCCTTCTAAATGAGCATCTTAGCAAAACAGCGTTTCGCTTTGATCATATGGGGGTAGAAGAAGCTACTGCCACTCTCTATAGGGAGATCTGTGGCATCTCTAACAGATACACACAATTCACAAGCAAAATAGTGAAGAACACCGAACGAAAATCGAATAAGAAAATACATCAGAGCCGTATACCTAGCGATAACATAAAAATTCACATCAGTGGAGTATAGTGGAGTTTAAAAATCAAATTCTAAACACGGTCAGTAGCCTGATGGGTAACGCTTAGGTTCAATTTTTTTCGTGATTCAAACTGTCATAGCGTCAGTTCGAATCACACGATCTTCTTCACTATCATTTCAAAACGCTATAGATCTACTATGCCATCGCCCTATATGTCCCCTATTCTCGTCACAGGTCACCGGTTTCATCACCGCCATGGTATAACCGCACACTCCGCACTCTTCGGAACAAGAGAAATAACTTGTGGAACATTTTCCTCAAAGCGCGTTCCATCTAAAACTGCTCCAACTATCTCGGTTCCTTTTATAAATTTTCCGACCTCTACAACTCCCTCTACTCCAACTACCTCACAAAAACACAATACAACTTGATCAATGATCCCAAATCTTTCTTCCACTTTATAAATTACAAACGTAAATCCGACGCCTATCCTAACTCCCTTTCTTATGGCGCGACTACTTCAACCGACCCCCTAACTATTGCCAATCTATTCGCTTCGTTTTGCAATAAATCGTTCACAGACATCTCCTTCGAGCCCAATCGGTCTTACTTCAAAGACTTGGCCGAATTCTCCCTAGGCCCCTTCACCCCTCAAATTATTCAGCATCACGTAGTTATGGAAAAATTAAATTACTCAAAGACGAGTTCAACCCAGGACCTGATGGACTCCCAGCTGTTTTTTTTTAAGAAATGTTCCTCTTCTCTTTCTCTCCCGATTTCAAAGATATTCAATTTATCCCTCTCACAAGGTATCTTCCCGAGTATCTGGAAATCCTCCTATGTCACTCCCATACATAAAAAGGGAATTACAAACGATATAGGTAACTGTGGGGGGTATTCGTCTCTTACGCCAGTACAGGCGTGGATTCAGTGAATCTCCACCGATGTCGCTCCGGGCGCCGCTCGCCGAAATGCCAAATAAAACGCACTGAATGGTTGGTAGTAAAGGGGTTCTTTAATTGATTGCAATTGGGTTTCGTTTATTAGTTGTAATACACCTTGGTTATGATAACGTTTTCCTCCCCTCTTATCTGGTAAACTAACGAACAAACACACGTGGCGGGGAAACGATGGTCGAGCTATGGAATGTCGGTGTTTCTGTTTTATTTTTGTTAAACCAGTGCTTATACGCAACGGACAAATGTGAAATGCTTAGGACACTCGGTTTCTATTTTTTTATTCTGTTAAGCTACGGTGTTTAAACGCAACGGACAAATGTGAAATGCTTAAGACACTCGGTTGCAGAATTCGGACCCTTCTCGATTGGTTGTTAAAACTCGACTGACTCATGGGTGAATATAATTCATTCATTGCGCCGTGGCGGTGCGTCATGGCAGAGTTAGGCTCGCTGCCGATTACGGGGAATTGTGGACGAGTTGCTATGCTCGCATAGGAATTCAGTTCCAACGAATTCTGGCCGTACAGGCTGGGTTGACTTCGTTGGTTGGGTGTACCGGGAATTGGTTTGGCGACGCGAGCGAGCATGGGGATGTGTTTTCGGGGGAAATTGGAATGGCTTGGGTGCAAGCAAGGGATATCGTTTAGATAGAAATGTTAACTGAAATAATTTCGGGGAAATGTGCGCGGTTTATTTGGTTGGTAGTGTTCCGTTGAGGATTGGGTATACGCTTTGTTAAGGCATATGAACTTCGGAGAAATGTGTGCGGCTGGGTATGCTTGCTGATGTTCCGTTGAGGATTGAATATGCGTTTGCTATGGCATACGAGTTTCGGAGAAATGTGGATTGTTTGGTTGCGTTGAGGAAATATGGATAATTGAGTAACGCAATTTTGGGAAAATGCATGTGGTGGTGATTAGAATATATTCGGTTGAATTATATTCTCTTGGAGGTTTGGGAAATGTTTTATTGCATATTTGGGAATATATGCTATTGCAGGTTTGATTTTTGCATGTTTGCAGGTTAGGGTTGTGGGTTGGTTCTCCGTGTGATGTAGAGAACCCCCACAGTACTCCCCGCCCAGTGACGTAGTCACGAAATAAGGGTAAGGCGAAAGGAGTAGGTTGGTGTGTGGCGGGAGGAGTGTTAGGTAGCTAGGGGTCTGGTGGGTTGGGTTTGTCGCTGAAGGCGCGGTGATAGGGATTGGGTCGTCGTTGGGAGTGGACCTGGTTGTAGGTGCCGCGTGTGTTGCCGGCAGGGGCGAGGGGGTTGCGGTGTGGTCCAGTGGTCTGTTGTGGTCTGTGTTGGCCAGCAGGTATGATGGCTGGGTAAGTGGTGGCCTGTCGGTAGCTCTCTCACATTTGCCGTGACGAAATTGCGTGTGTGGGATGGAGGAGCTTGGAGGCCGGAGTTTATTCTTCTGCGCAGTGACGGGGTGCCGTGTGCCGGGTGGAGAAGGTTTGGTTTGAGGGTTGGCATTTTTCGTGCATACGGTGGTATGGGGGGGTTGTTTGCCGCTCTTGGTGGGAGTGCGGTTTCCTGGGCGTTGGCGTCGACGTGGAGTCTTGGCCTTGCGGGTTGGTGTTGGGGTAGGGGTTGCTGGGGAATTCCTAGGTTTTGATCTCCTTACCGTTTTTCGGCATTGATCCCACGTGTGGTCCGTATGGCCACATACCGCGCATCCGATTGGGCCGCTAGTCACTCGGATGGTTGATATAGTGGGGTTTTGGGAGGTAAAGGGTTGGTGTGGTCGCGGGTGTGCTTCCCTCGGGGACTGCCTCTGCTGGCGCGGTGATCTATTCTGTGGGAGTGGGATATGGTGTGCACGACATTCTACAATGTCGTGGCCATACTGCCAGCACTCCCGACAGAAAGGCGTGTTTCGCCTTTTTAGGCACTCGTCATACAGGTGGCCTTTTTTATGGCAGAAGCTGCACGTGATGCGTGCGGTCAGTGAGTACAATCGATGGGCGCCTTGATCCCTCGTGGGTTGATCCGCTGGTGTGGTATTGTGAGGAGGCGGAGGCCGATCTGTCTGTTGGGTATGCGCGGTTCGGTGGGGGCTTCTTATCTTCGCGTGAATTTGGTTTAGTTCGCGACGGAGTGAGGCCTGCAACGCGTGGAGATCGGATATGGTGGCGGGCGCAGGGGAGCTGTCTGAGGGGGACTGGTTGGGCCTGCTGTCTTGGGTCCGCTGTGGGAATTGGGTTCCGCGGGGTGGGGTCCTGGGGGCTTCTGAAGGGGGTGCAGGGGAGTGCCGTGTAGGCGGTGCGGCGTGTTGGCTAACCGCCGCGACCTGGTATGGTGGGAGCTTGGACTGTGGGTCTAAGGTTTCCATGATCGCGTCAGCCACCTTTGATAAATAGCCCAAACTTTGGTTAGGTTGGGCCATTAATGCCGAGCGGGCATGTTGAGGTAGATTCCTCAGAAAATGTGGCCTAATTAGGTCATCCGAGATCCTGGTCCCCGCTATGGAGCGTAAATGGGTCAGGAAAAGGGATGGTCTAATACCCGAGAAGTTGGTCTCATTCGCCAGTCGTTGCTGTTTGATGCTGATGGGCTGGTCCAAGGCGTTGAGGAGCGTCTCCCGCATGTTGCTGTATGGGTTGGGGCCTGGTGACCTGATTGCGTGCGCGATATGCGTCCGCTGTGTCCCATCCAGCACCCGCAGCAATTCTATAGTACGATGTTCTTCGTCGTGGATGTTGGCGAACCGGAAAAAACGTTCGGCTGTAGCGAACCAGAGCTCTGGATTCTCCTCGTCGAACGGGGGGAGCTTTATATTTTGGGTAGGGGGTGGGAATTCGACGCCGGAAGCGTCCTGAAACGCGGGGGAGTTGGGTCGCGGTTGTTCCTGCTGGGTAGTACCGGCTCGTGTGGTGGGCATAGTGGTGCCGGGGTCGGAAAGGGTAGCCGGGATTGAGGAGAGACGGGGTGTGTCTGTGGATGAAGCCAGGGGGCGTGGGGCGGACGCGTGAGTCGAGGGGAGTCAAGCGAGAGTCGCGTAAGGTCCAGTGGAGTCGTGGATATTGTCGCGGTTTTTACTTTAGTTGCTTCTATGTTTAGTGTGCGTGGATTGTACCCAGAAGGGGTGCACGACAGTTTATAATTTGATAAGGTTCTTGCGCCTAGTTTAGTTTGATATTTTTGGTTTTTTTTGCTTGTTATGATTATGACACGGTGGTTTTGAAGTATGGTTCAATCGTGATCTTGTTTTTGGTTCGGACCCGGAAGGGGACTTACAATAGTTTGTAATTTTGATAGAATTGTTTCGCCTAATTTGGTTTTAATATTTTCGGGTTTGCCGATTGTTATTTTAATTTTTGATCTCGATAAATTTATAATTTTTATTGTTAAAAGGGAAATGCTTATGTTTTGTTTGGTCGGTTTTATGTTTGCGAAAAAGAAAAAAAAAAAAAAAAAAATTTTTAATTGTTCTTTCGCTCTTTTCTTTTGATCTTTAATGTTGTGTAGTACGCTTTTTATTAGTACTTTGGATGTTTGATACGATAGTGAGTGTGTTTGGTTATATATATCCTATTTTTCTATTGTAACGAATTATGTTTGTATGTTTGTTTTAATATTTTGCTATTTTTGTTTAAAAGCTTTTAGGTATTCTTAGTAAGGCTTAATGATTGGTAAAATTGGTGTTTGGCGACTCGTTTCTCTTTACTGTGCGTGTGTACGGAAAGATATCAATTTTGTAATTATTTAGCTTTAATTATTTAGTCATGAGTCTGTGTCGTTTAAATTAATTGTGTTCTTTTGTAATTATTTAATTATGCTTCTTTAGATATTAGTAACAATGTTCTTGAATAGATGTGTGATTACTTGGGCACTGAGGTCTTTATAAATTAAAAACGGAATATAAGAAATATGTGCCAGGAAAGGTAGGAGACTGGGAATAATTTGGTTTCTTACTGCTGTCTTTAGCATAAAACTTTAGTTTGCGTTTCTTTTGACAATTTTAACTTATTTTTAAATTTTAGTTTGAAGTTCACAATTTCATTAAATTTTGGAATATTATTTAAAAATTTATTTTTGGTGACTCAGAAGGAGCTCGTCGCGAGGAGAAATGACGCTTGGTATAATAAAAGAAAGGGAAACCTGATTATCCGGGGCTGTTGTGTCGATGCCGGTGCTGCAGCTTCGGATCCCTTGATGAGGTGTTATGGCTTCGCTGTGGTGTTACAGGTGGGGGTAAGCTGCCAGGTGAAGGCTGCACTCCTTTCGTAAATTGGTGTTGATCAGTGCTGGATGAGGAACCTGATGATTCTACGGGTTCGGGTACTTCGTCTTTAATTGGTGTAACGGTGATTGTGTTGTTCGTTTGGTTTATTTGTGATGTCCTGGTATTGGAAGTACTTAAATTGGATTGGATTCTCTGATTGCGGTAGGTGTTTAATCGGTGTTGATTACTGTTGGGCAAGCGGAGCCGTTTTGTAGATATATGCGATAAGAAAGTGTAGGTTGCGGCGTTTGTGGTCTCTCGTATGTATAGTTTTATTTATTTTAGCGTAGATTTGTTGCACTTGCTTTGGGTTAAGGTGCGTTGAAACAATTATGTGCGCGTGCTGTTTTTATTTTTCGCGGTTTCCGCTGGCACTGTTCGTCACTGAGTGTTAATTGTTTTTTGGGGAACTGGTGTTGCTAGCACTGTCACTGTTCTAGTTTTTTTTTTTTTTAGTTTGGTAAAGGGTAAATCGGTGTTTAATGGTGCGTGTTTGCTCTCCGGTCACTAATGTTCGAAGGTTGCGCGTTTTTACGGGGTCACCAGTGTGGGGGTATTCGTCTCTTACGCCAGTACAGGCGTGGATTCAGTGAATCTCCACCGATGTCGCTCCGGGCGCCGCTCGCCGAAATGCCAAATAAAACGCACTGAATGGTTGGTAGTAAAGGGGTTCTTTAATTGATTGCAATTGGGTTTCGTTTATTAGTCGTAATACACCTTGGTTATGATAACGTTTTCCTCCCCTCTTATCTGGTAAACTAACGAACAAACACACGTGGCGGGGAAACGATGGTCGAGCTATGGAATGTCGGTGTTTCTGTTTTATTTTTGTTAAACCAGTGCTTATACGCAACGGACAAATGTGAAATGCTTAGGACACTCGGTTTCTATTTTTTTATTCTGTTAAGCTACGGTGTTTAAACGCAACGGGCAAATGTGAAATGCTTAAGACACCCGGTTTCTATTTTTTTATTCTGTTAAGCTACGGTGTTTAAACGCAACGGACAAATGTGAAATGCTTAAGACACTCGGTTGCAGAATTCGGACCCTTCTCGATTGGTTGTTAAAACTCGACTGACTCATGGGTGAATATAATTCATTCATTGCGCCGTGGCGGTGCGTCATGGCAGAGTTAGGCTCGCTGCCGATTACGGGGAATTGTGGACGAGTTGCTATGCTCGCATAGGAATTCAGTTCCAACGAATTCTGGCCGTACAGGCTGGGTTGACTTCGTTGGTTGGGTGTACCGGGAATTGGTTTGGCGACGCGAGCGAGCATGGGGATGTGTTTTCGGGGGAAATTGGAATGGCTTGGGTGCAAGCAAGGGATATCGTTTAGATAGAAATGTTAACTGAAATAATTTCGGGGAAATGTGCGCGGTTTATTTGGTTGGTAGTGTTCCGTTGAGGATTGGGTATACGCTTTGTTAAGGCATATGAACTTCGGAGAAATGTGTGCGGCTGGGTATGCTTGCTGATGTTCCGTTGAGGATTGAATATGCGTTTGCTATGGCATACGAGTTTCGGAGAAATGTGGATTGTTTGGTTGCGTTGAGGAAATATGGATAATTGAGTAACGCAATTTTGGGAAAATGCATGTGGTGGTGATTAGAATATATTCGGTTGAATTATATTCTCTTGGAGGTTTGGGAAATGTTTTATTGCATATTTGGGAATATATGCTATTGCAGGTTTGATTTTTGCATGTTTGCAGGTTAGGGTTGTGGGTTGGTTCCCCGTGTGATGTAGAGAACCCCCACATAACTACCGCCCAATCGCCAAACTGTCTCTAATCCCTAAACTGTTCGAAGGGATTCTTTACAACGCGTTATTTTTCCGTTGTAAATCCATCATCTCACCCAACAAGCGTGGTTTCCGTGCGGGTAGGTCGACCACAACCAATCTGATCTAGTTCTCATCCCATACTCTCCGTTCCTTAGAGAATGGCAACGAAGTCGATGTAATCAACCACCGATGTCAGCAAGCCCTTTGACAAAATTTCCCATAATCTCATCCTTTTCAAGTTGTCCTCTCTAGGTTTCGAGCCGCTATTAATCAAGTGGTTATCTTCTTATTTGAAAGATCGATCCTACCGTGTCAAGTTCAGATCCTCCCTTTCCTATCCTTTTCTTCCACGTCAGGGGTTTCACAAGGCAGTCATCTAGGTCCCCTCCTATTTATCCTTACCATCAATGACGTAGACTCCATTATTAAATACTCATCCATCTCCCTATATGGGGATGACGCCAAACTCTACAAAACGATCATCTCTCCTCTCGACTCCTCACTTCTCCAAACGGATCTCGACAGCTTCTCAGCTTGGTGCCGTAATAACTGCCTTGATCTCAACGTTGTCAAATGTCACTCCATCACCTTGTCCCACAAACGTCCCCCCCCTCCACCCCGTTCCTACTTCCTGCTAAACCAGCAGATATCATCTGTACCCCCGATACATGACCTCGGGATCTTATTTGACAGGGAGCTTAGCTTCATCCCGCATATTGATGATATTATTCTTAAAGCCAACTCTGCCCTTGGGTTTGTGAAACGCTGGTCTAAGGAATTCTCTAATCCTTACGTTTCCCGTTTTCTCTACATAGCCTACGACCGCCCCCTTCTTGAATACGCTAGTCAGATCTGGTCTCCGCACCATTCGTCCCATATCCGTACAATCGAAAGCGTGCAACGTCGTTTTCTGCGCTTTGCCCCCCGCGGACTGAACTGGAAGAATCCTTGCATTCTCCCCCCCATACATAAGCCGGCTCGGTTTGATTAACCTCAACACACTTGAGGAGCGCAGAACTCATGCCGATATCCTTTTCATCCACCGTCACCTTTCAGGCGCTCTCAACTGCCCAAGCTTGCTCTCCATCATTGCACGTCACCGTAACCTGCGAAACCCTCGTCTCTTCTATCTGCCCACCCACCACACTTCTTACGGCTCTAACGAACCCATTTCGCGAATGTTGAGGTGGGCAAACTCTTACCCCACCCCCTTTGATTTCCACCTTACATCTACTGCACTCAAACTCCGTCTCCTCTCTTTCCCCTCCTGACCTTGCCCCGCCCACAGTCTATCTCCTCACAACCCGTACTTATTCCAACGCATATGCCGTTCACTGTTCGCTGTCTCTGTTATGATCCAGCGCCGTGCTTCCTCGGTTGAGGGAAGAGCGTGGACCTTTTATCAATCTCAGACTTCGAGACGAATTTAATTTATACCCTATATATAGGTCTTTCCGTCCGTCTTCTTTCTTGAATAATAGTAAATTTGTTTTTCTTCTTCTTTTAACGTGACAACGTCTTATAAATCGGTATACCTTGGGAGGCATTCAGAAAAACGTTTGTAGCGTTACGATAACGATAACCGATAACGCACGAGTCGCAGTGAGCGAGAGCGCGACTCTCTTAATTGCTCTTAAGTCAAATGCAGAGAGACAACAGGAATACAGACAGCGCCTTGCACTGTCGAGAACAGCTGTGCAGGTTGAAAGTGTAAAGACAAAAAATACACAGAGACAACGCGAATACAGGCAGCGCCTTGCAGCATTAAATAAATCGGATATAGCTAAGAGAAAATTGACTGTTCATAGTGGTTTCGCAGCGGCAAGTTCAAACACCAAAATTAATGCCTACACTTGGGAGGCATTCGGAAAAAAGTTTGTAGCGTTACGATAACGATAACCGATAACGCACGAGCCGCAGTGAGCGAGAGCGCGACTAGCGAGAGAGAGGTTGACGTAGCAAAACGAATAAAATAAAAGAAGAGAGAGTATTGTGAACTGTCGAAGAAGCAAGAATATATCGTATCAATGGACGAAATGCCAATTACTGAGCCACCAACATTAATTGCTCCTAAGTCAAGTGCAGAGAGACTATAAACGAGAGATGGTTCTCTTGTACGTCCAGTTTCGCAACGAAGTGACAGAAATTATCGATCAGCATAAATTTCTGCAATTATTTGGGGAAAACGAAAACTTGATCATGGAACGCCGCAGTTTATTCGAGGCGAACCTGAACATTGAAAACGTCATGAAAGAATTGGAAGCAATGATGAGGATTTGCAGAACGAAGATGAGAGTACAAATGTGCAAGAAGCAGAATCAAGAACGGCATTTGTCGAACGCGTGCTCGGAGAGAATGGTGCTGAAAATGTTGACGATATTCACGAAATAGTTTCGCATCCGGGGCTATCTATTGTAAAGAAGCGCATCAACGTGATGACGAAACAGCAGTATTGCGAGCTTATACGAACCACCAATCCGGAGCAACGAGAGATTGTTTTGGAGGTTATACATCGAATACACAGTGTATCTGAACCCATACAAATTTTCTTTACAGGCCTCACAGGTTGTGGAAAGACGTATACTTTGAAATGTCTAATGGAAACGTACAACCGCTACACTCAGCAGCATAATTCAATGAACAACGCATACATTGCCTGTGCGAGTACAGGTAAAGCCGCTGTGCCTCTTGGCGGCACTACTGTTCATTCAGCGTTCCGTTTAACCACTTCGCGCATGACGAAACTCTTGTCGACAGAGAATTTACAGGCTTACAGAAATACGTTTGTAGGCGTCAGAGTGGTGTTTGTAGACGAAATCAGTATGTTGAGTTCTGATATTCTTCAGAAAATAAATTATCGACTGCAACATATCGCCGATATATACGACAAACCATTTGGAGGCTTCCACGTGATTTTATGCGGCGATTTCAGACAGCTGCCGCCGGTACGAGCAAGTCCGTGTTACAGTATACCGGTCAATCAACTCGGAGGACCAATTCTGTGGAACAGCATTAGTGACTTTCCGCTGGTTCGTGTCGTGCGGCAGAGCGACGCAAGATTCTCTACCAAATTGGCGACGGGCTGAAACTGAGTGACGATAAGATCGCACTTATCGAGTCCAGGCACAAAACTGAATTTTGGTGCAAGGAAAACGCACAGAATGTCGTTCGGCTGTACTACAGTAATAACGAAGTTGATTCGTTCAACAGAAGCGCCATAATTAACGCGAACAATTGTCTAGCGCAAGACATCATCATCGGATACTCGAGTAAACAAGATGTCGGGGTAAACTTCATAAAATGTCTGTGGCAGAAACCGACGGATTGCCGTACTTGCTTCCATTGGCAAAGGGGTATCCGTACATGATTACTTGCAATATAGATGTTGCTGATGGACTTGTAAATGGTGCTATTGGTGTCTTGCAACATATCGAGCGTCAGGTATCAAATAAAGGCGATAATTCTGAAAATGTGGAAGCATCGCACAACAAAGATCGACCGGCACTTGAAGAAGAAATAATTGCCTTGTGGTTTGAGTTTCCCGAAGCGACTACAGGTACCAGTGCCAAAATCAAATGTCGACCTTACGTACAAAGCAAAGGAAATACAATTTCTAGAAAATGGGTGCCGATTTATAAAAAAGTAGTGAACATTACGCTAACAAAAACCGTAAAGTGCAAACGAAAACAGTTTTCCTGTGTGCCCGCTTGTGCGATTACGATTCACAAATCGCAGGGTGGGACGTTTGAAAAGATCGTATATAAATACTCTGCCATGCAACCGCAGCAGTTAGTGTACGTAGCGATGAGTCGGGTAACGAATCTAGACGGCTGGTATGTCGTTACGGAGAACGATGAGCCATTTGTCTTCAAGCATGGGCGTGAAGGGAATGACTCACAGAATACACGCGATATCCGCAACGAGTATCTGCGACTCAACGGACACATACTTTCAACTATTACCAAGGAGGCAGTGGAATACTGTAACGAAGCTGACAGCGCTAAACAAACAATAGTGACAAACCTCAATGTGCAAAGTTTGTCGGCCCATTCAGAGGATATTCAAACGGATACTGTCATACCAAGATCAGATTACCTCGTATTAACCGAAACGTGGATGCGCGATGATTGTGATTCAGTGCCAATCAATGATTATGAGTTCGTTACGAAGCAGAACTATCGTTCGGATTCTGAAACAAACGCAGCTGATGGAGTAGCGATTTATAGAAGATTATCATCGCCGTCCATGGCAAAGGAAATTCTTCGAGTTGAATTGTCCGATTCAGCTCGTTATATTAAAAACACGGGTGATATGTGCTTGGCTGAAATTTCATGCTTCACTGTCGATAGGATGTACAAAGTATTACTCGGGGCAGTGTACATTCATCCTGGATCAACTATCCCGAACATTGGTTTGCTGTTGCACCAAGCATTACTCCCATATGTACACAATCAGAGTGTACCGACGATCTATGAAGTTGATGCAGACATACCAATTCTTCTTTGTGGCGACTTCAATATAAATGTCACAACTGATAGCGCATTTATTAACTTCATGAAGAGTACGTTCAATCTCGAATGAGCGTCGAATGTCAACAAGCCTACAACATTGGGAGGAACAACCTTCGACCTAAGCTTCTCAAGACACGTTACAGTTGAGATGTTACCATTGATATCCTACTTCTCGTATCATCGTCCTATCGTCAACAGAGTAAAAGCAATCGAAAGAAATAATGCAACATAAAATAAAATATCGAACATAATTATAAAAATATATCACAAAATGTAAAATATTAAGAAATAAAAAAAAAAAAAATATATTACTTATATATGTAATTATCATTTAAGGAATAAAAGGAATAAAAACACTTTAATTTTGATTTAATAACTTGTATATTCAATGTTACATATTTAGGATACGTTGTCACGAATATAATGTCCGAGCGCCTTGCGCACAGACAACCATTTTTTTTTATTTTTCTCTTTATTCTCTCTTTTATTTTATTCTATATTCTATTCTATATTTATAATAGCTTTATTTAACTTCTCAACTCTGAACTAATTCAACTCCTTCAACTCAACTCTATTTCTCGACGAACTAACTCAACTTTACTTCTCAACTTGTCTGTACTAACTGAACTGTATTTCTCAACTTTAATCTCCAACTGAAACTTCCTCTTTTTCTCAACTGACTTTACAATTCATTTTTCTCTCTTCTTATAGAGCACTGAGTTCTAATTCACTGTAAATTATAATTTGAACAAAAATCCATTTTCTCAAAGTATTACTTACTCTCTGTGACTTTTAAATTTTGAATAAACTTTGAACGAAAATCAAAGAGCCATGTTTCAAATGAAAAAAGGTGCATGTTATGAAATGTACTGTAACTGGCTTGATATAGAATATTGTGTATGTTTATTTATGATATGTATTAAATGAGAATGTTAGATATGTAAGGAGAAAGTTTTAAGGATGTGTTAGATAAGTAATGAGATTCAGTGTTAAAGCTAATAAGGGTAGTGTTCTGGAATACTACATCTCACAGATGCCACATTTGCCCACATACACTCGCTCTCCCGCAGCCTCCTACCTCCCCTACCCCGAAGCCCTCTTCTCCCTCCTTGTTTTTTTTCTCTTATTTTTATTTTTTTTTAATTATATGTTGTTTTTTTTTGAATTATATATAATACGTAATTTTCTTTTTGATTTTTTTCTTTTTTTGAATTACTACATTAGTTTTAAGTTAGTTTATAAGAATTATAGGCTCCTCGATAGTATAGTGGTTAGTATACCCGCCTGCCACGTGGGAGACCGGGGTTCGATTCCCCGTCGGGGAGCCTCTGGCGCAAGACTAACGACCTTGCCCAGAAAAAACAAATCATTATGGAAAATTTAACAAGCCTCAGGACTTGCTAAATAAGGCCAAGACCAGTTCCCGGTTGTAGTGCCGATGATGATGATGATAAGAATTATATTTAGTGTAATTAGCTTGTATTAAGCCGAATAAATAAATAAATTAAATTAATAAATTAGTAACTTCTCCTTTTTTAAACACTGGCTTTACAACCCAAATTGGAGGAACACATCTTTAAATTAATTTTAGACTTCGTAGCTCACCATAATCTAATATGAATAAATAGGAAATTCATTGTCCAATCATCACAATAGCACAGTGTGATTAATTAAACCTGCCTATACATATAATTTTTACTAACCAAGCTCCTAAAACGGCTCCTTTTTCAATCAACTGCCCATCTGACATCTCTTGGCTTGGCTCTATATTACCTTTCCTAGATGAATTCCGCGAGATGCCGACATTTTTCAACACACACACCCTTTCCTCATCCAAAATTAGCCAGTGTAAGACGCAGGGTCAACTATTTTGTTGAACTTGGGTTTGGATTACCAGAAAATCATTTGTAAGACTTATTTTATGGAACGTAGTTTCAAGAAGTCCTTCAGTTTCAAAATAGTAGCGAATTTATGAAGTACTCGTAACACTAGATACTTTAAAATACTTACTTCCCAGCAGCTGGCCCTTATGAACACCTATGTTGATTTGTATTCTTGAAGCTCCATCAACTGGAAACGCTAACCTCGGATGAATATCGACAAACGTTTGATGTTTCTCAGCATCAGGGTGAATACCCTCAAAGTCACTAGAAAGCAATGGATCCCCAGCAAGAAAATGTGGGAAAGATGGATAAATCGGAGCTTGGTAGCATTGCGTTCCATTAAATACACCACTCAGAAGGCATGTTCCAACCTCAGCGTCGCAATAGCATTCATTTTCTGGATTTTGATCAGGGCTTGCGAACACATTCAGCGGTGTTTTGTATCTCCAAACATCAATATCGCCCATAATCGTGACTTCTTCATCAAATTTAATCGGCAGCTTGCGGCAGAGAGCTTGAGAAAATACGTAGAGTACTTCTCTGTTCTCCATTAAATATGGAGGAAACTGAGAGCCATCAGATCCGTCAACTCGATTACATTCGGGATCTCGCCAAAAATCCAATAATGACATCCCATTGAATTGGCTTACGATACCTAGCTTTCGAATATCGTCTGCGCCTGTGTAAATTTGAATAGTGTCGGGACTTGTACCATTACGCTAAATATTAAGAATTTCTTTTATGTTCAAAATTAATAAAACACGTGTTCGTTTTAGTACTTACATTCATAAGCATTCCAAATTTGGGCTTCAAATCCGGCATATAGGTGCGCAAAATATTGATTAGCTTATCTGAGTATCCCCATATGAAGTCATTGACGGGCATTTGCAGAAAGGGGTCTAGGTTGAGAAAATTAATAGCACTGGATGCTGCGAATCTCTGAAACATGGGCATCGTATCGACTTTAACCGAAGCGGACATAAGTGGAACATTTGGAACGATGATGTTACTAAATCTGTCTCCGGAAGATTTCTCAGGTAGGAATGTATACGTACGAAAGTCCTGTATGAGTAAAAAATACGATGAGTATTGTTTGCGCCATTTAAACTTACTACTTACATTGTATGTGGCGGTGTTATTATCATTAAACTTAACATTAACTTTTATAGGGTGCTCCTGATAAGTATACGGGCCGAGGTCTTCTACTTTAATTTTACTATCTTTTCCAGAGAGAAACTCTTTGATATTTGTGTAATTGAAGATGTGAACTTTTAGGTAATTATCCACAGGTGGTTCCATCCAGTACCTTGCCGCAGCTGAATTATTTACTAAAATTAGTTTCTGTAAAACAAAACACTAATAATTATATTGTGCATCTTTCATAGTGTTACAGTACTTACTGATGTAAATGAATTGTCGTAGTACTCTGTGAACCACATAATAAAAAATCCCGTAACACTAATTATAAATAAGATTACCATCACACCCAACACTAAAAAGATAATAGAAAAGATATTTGGTGTTTATTTTAATATTTGTTTAATCACACAACACTCGATCAAAACATAACGATAATTGGGTATTTGTAATAGATATAAAACCAATATTCATATGAGCCATTTATTTTGAAAAAATCTTTGATACCTTGATTTTAAAATATATGCAGTTAAGCTACCTGGAAAATAAATGGCTCATATATTCCTCTATCCTTCTTTTTTCGCTTTAGTTTTAATAGCGTATTTAATTTATTGTCAAAAAAAAAAAAAAACATTTACATGTTAAAGTAAATCGAATTTAAATTGAACGCTCTATGCAGTTTTAAAAGATTGTTTAACTGAATCTATCGCAAGCGTTCTATATTATTTAGATATATTGAAAGTATAGGGAACTCAGGGAGTCGAAAAACAGCCGCGTGCTCCATCCAAATGGAATACAAATCGCTCAAATGTACCTAACTGACAAAACAGAGAGTTCGAACGCCGACTCAAAATTAGCACAAGGACGCCACTTATTGCGAATTGTAAACATTTGTGGTTGGCTCAAAGAGCCGTAACAATATTTTGCTTGCCGTGACGTAGTTACGAAAACGACTACCAATTTGGGTTAAAAATCAAGCTGATGATATAGGTCACATGGGATGGCCATGTAGGAGTATTGTTTCATAATTAACAATGTTAATTAACACCCCCCGTTTCCATATAAGTCAATACGTAAACTCGCGTCCTTAATCCCGTAATAACAGACACAGTTCATATTCAAAAACAACATTTTCCCGTGCCATCAATAGCACATTTTCATTTTCACTCTTTATCAATCAATATCACTTCAAAATATTTTCCTCTAACCTAATCCTCTCCCAAAAAACAATTCTTATGGTCAAAAACTCCCATTGTATATAACATACTAACCTTGTTCACCCTTTTCATCCCCTATCTCGCATTTTCATAATTCTTAAATCAAAACGAATTACAAAATTCTCTTAACGAGAACCTTCAATATTTTCACACATATTTTAACTATAATGACTCTTCCCAGCCAATTTACCGCTATCCTACCCCTATACATATGAATTTGCTGAAAGGGGTCATGTTTGCGAGAGCCAAACCAATTTCGACGAATCAACAAATGTTAGGGTGGCGGAAAATTTGTATTCCTCATATAAAAAGGATGGGAATAAGCAAATAGTGAGTTGGTAAATGGAAATCGTTAACGCTCGTGGCTCTACAACTGGTCTGCGTAGTCGCTTAATAAAGTTGATATAAAAAAGTAGTTAAAAAGAGTTGGTGTAAAGCGGTGGAGGAAAAACTGTAAGGGAGTGGAAGTAAAAAAGAAAAGAAAGAGTTGATGTGTGAAAGCGAGTGGTGCATGAGTGAAAGCCAGTGATAAAAACAAAACTGAACATTTCGTTTCCATTCTGAATTCATTAAAAAAAGTAAATAATTAAAATTTTGTATTGTTACCGTGAAAAAATTTAATAATAAAGCGTTGAAAACTTTAAATTGAAATTATCTAGAGCTATAGGAAACAAAACCTGACTTTTAATTCTGTGATTGTAATGGAATAAAATCTTGATCCCACAACAAATCGGCGATAACATCATAGCGACCGAAGGAAGGGTTGATTTGTGCATAAAGAAGTTTGCCTGGCTTGCATTTGAGTTTGTGATCACCTATGGAATCTGGTCACATCGTGGTCGCATCTTTTGGTTATCTTCTTTTATCTATTTGATCTTGTTGGCGACGCATCATTCCATCTCCAGAAATACGTCGTTCCAATGCAGGGTGCCAATTCCCAGGAAGATGTAACAGGAAATTAGGTTGTCAATTTCTGAGAAGACGCTTCGCTGCTGTTCGCCCGACATCGATACTAGCAGCTATAAAAGACAAAAGAAATTGTAAAGTGCTTAAGTATCAGGGAACGTAAACAGCTCAGCGGAATGAGAAATCGTCACCACTTTACGCAAAGGGAGCTGTGGCGTTTCTAACAGATACACACACAATACACAAGCTAATAGTGAAGAACACCGGACGAAAATCGAATAAGAAACTGCATTAGAGCCGTATACCATAGCGATAACATAACAATTCCACATCAGTTGAATGTACTTGAGTTTAAAAATCGAATTCGTACACGGCCAATAGCCTGATGTGTTACGCATTGGTTCAATTTTTGGTGATTCTAACTGTCATAGCGTCAGTTCGAATCACACGTTCTTCACTATCATCCCAAACGCTATAGAGCCATTATTGCGATTCATCATTCACAATATTGGCACACTCATAAAACAGAGAATACAAAACAGTCTTACTCGACAATTGGAAGACAAAATGAAGGGTGTTCAGATGGAGCAACACGTTTATAAAAACGTTAAAAGGATATGTGGTACTGTGGGGTAAGAGGTCGTGACGCCTGCATAGGCGAGAGTTCTACCGCCAACCCATTCGCTGCTAAACAAAGTTCCATCGAATACAACCGAACGAGACGCGCAAACACGAACCCCAATAACGCACCGTCCACCAAAGGAGTGAGGAAAATTGAAACACTGATGTTGTTTGTGATCTATTTTACGGAGTCTATTCTTGTTTGGTAATACATGATCTTTTAATTTTGAATAACAATTTACTGAGGTCCATTTGTTGTTTACAAATACATGATCTTTCAATTTAGAATAACAATTTACTGAGGGCGATTTCTTGTTTGGGAATACATGATCTTTTAATTTCGATTAACAATTTACCGAGGACTCGTCACCACAGGCTCTTTAATTCATTGTTCATAAAATTATTAATGACTAGACACAACAGACACTTTATTACATTGATCGTGAAATTATTAACGACTCGACACAAGTTTCCGACTCCGAATGAACGCGTCCCCGTGCGCACCGGGGGGCGAAGGAAGGGACGACAAGGTCAGTCGATGGGTGTAAAACGACTCAGCGATATCAATTCGCTGGCAAGGGAAATTCGGCCAGTGGTACTGGCTCTCTTAATGTAGGGATGCATTTCCTATCCCAAGAGAATCGTGAAGTCTCTTTTTGGGGGTAGGTAACCGGATCTGATAACGAAGATCATAGTGGTACGCATGTATGTGTGCACATTGGTTCTTTCATGGGACAAGGCCATGAGAACGAATCGGAAAAATCGAAAGGGAAAATGGGTATCAATGAGATGTGAGTTCGGCTAAGTAAATAAGTCGGATCTCATTGGGTGCTAATTGGATTTCTGTTTGCTTATGCCACGAGGTCATGAGACGCATCCGGAAAATTAAAAGTCCTAAAGGAATTTATGAGCCGAGAGTTCAACTGAGTAAACAAGTTGCAACTCATTAGCTGCTAGATGCATTTGGGATACTTGAAACAATTTGAATTGTTTGTCGTATCGCCGGAATGCATGCGGAAGATCAGCGTTCTTTTGTTTGCACATGGTGCGTGCTAGGGAAATTGGTTTTAGCGTCTATTGCGCTAATTGTATTCAGTTGCGTTGGATTGTTTATCGTTGGGTGAAAAGGTCGCCAGCCAATGTGCATGTAAGGGAATTTATCGTACACATGGTGAGGCTGGGAATAGGTGACGCAATGTTTATTCTCCTTAGTTATGATGGTTACATTATGTGTGAACCAAATTGTTTCGTTTACAGGAATTCATCTAGGGAAAATGCATATGGTAAGATTGGGATTTGCCTGGCAACCGAAGGTGCCGGTATGGGCTTTGGATTTATGGTCCCACAAGTTTAGACAGAATTTTTGTAGGGAATTTTTAATGCGAATTAATGCATGAAAGTAAGAATTCTCTTCCAGGAGCTTTCAGATAAATACATTAGATAAACTTGATGCGTGAAGCATTTACGGGTGCTAATGCAATTGCATTAGCGGGAACCAGGGAAGTTGGGTTGTAGTCCCGGGGGGGGGGCTAAAAAACCTCACGGTACCACTCGTATCACATCCACAACGGTGTTGTGGTCAATAATGACAATAATAAAGCAAACATCATCGGAGAGACCTTTGAAAATAATCACAGACTTACTCCCCAGGATAGCGACCCAGATACTAATGCAATCATTAGTCCAAAGCTCAACAACAAATTGGACAATTATAACGACCCAATTGCTGTCTTCAAGGCAGCTAACACTGTATATTACAACGAAACCCATGATAATGGTCAGGGTTTCGTCACACCAAATACCCCACAGAGCCTAGATAAATTTCAGAACCCTTAGAAGTCACCCGGTATCGACAACATGTCGTAACACTCGTTGCGAAGACTTTCTGTCTTATTCTTTATAAAACTCTTCATTCTGTTCAAGAATGCCTACAACATGGGGTACTTTCCCCACGCTTGGGAGCATACTATTATTTGTCGAATAACCAAAGTTGGGAATGCACCATATCACCCCCCAAGTTTTCTCCCAATTTCGCTCCTCATTTGCATCAGCAAAATATATGAAAAGTTCATATACGAGAGGCTAAATAACTTTATCAGTGCCTTGAACCTAATACCTGACTTACAATTTGGATTTAGAAGAGCGCACCACTATGGCTCTCAACGTATTTCAATACTAGGTCTGCGTGCGCCTCTTTAATAAGGAACCCACCACTGCGGTGAGCCTGGACAGCGAAAAGACTTTTGACATGACGTATGTCGAAGGTCTCGTCTTTAAATTATTGAACACTGGTCTCAGTAGAACGCCCCATCTACCAATTCGTTCGAAACAGAACTTTTCAAACTCGGGTAAATGGAAACCTATCCCGAACTTTCCACGCCGCAGCAGGCGTACCACAGAGCTACGTTCTAGGGCCGATCCTATTTAATATCTACACCTTAGATATTCCTAGCCCTATAGATGGAAGAATAAACTGAATATGCTACGCCATAATTCCTAAACTGGCATTTAAATCCTCTCAACCGTTACCTGAACGAACTGTATCAATATTACAGTCGATGGAATATTCGAATTAATCCAACCAAAGCAGTAGCCAACATTCTGAATAGTAATAACTCCCGACTTCAACACTTCACGATATTCACAGAATATTCGAACACAAATAGGCGGTATTATTATTAGATCACAGGACAGGATGAAATATCTTGGAGTCATTTATACCCCAAAAAATGAATTTTCTCAAACATGTGACCCACATTCTTCAACGGGCCCTCCTTCGGTCTTAGCAACTGCACAACATTTTGAATTAGAGCAATAGAGTTGACACTAAAATTAAACTTCTCTAAAATCCTCAGAAGATGCATCAATCAGTATAGAATGCCTGACGATTGCCATTACTCCAAGTCTCACCTACACTTCGTGAAAACCTTGAGAGGGAATTATTTCACTCCGAATTAGTCTTTGCATCATTTCACCATTTTGTAAATCGCCTATTTTTTGTTTCTCAATGTCTGTTAATTGTTTCGCACGTGGCATATTTAGTACTTTAAACATATTCTCTGCGTAAAACGAAAACCTGTTTATTATCACTCCAGAGTGTCTGCACTGTTTTTGAAGAACTTTTGTTATACCAAAATCAATTGAAAAAAAGGTATGAGTTTATACTTTTTCACAGTTGTAATTTGGATTTTTTCAGAAAATTAATTACCATTTCTGGTAAAAAAAGCAATTAACCCATTAAAGGGTTTTCCTAATTTAATGACGGTGGGCAATATTTTGTCACAAAAGTTTATTACTCATTCCAAGAAAACTGAAAATTTAGGTTTGGGTCTCTAATTTTCCACAGCACTTATATGAAGGTGCCCCTTTTAACCATATCGACGAGTACATGCTAGAATTAGCATACAAGTACCTCGAAAGCATTCAGAACAGCTAGAACCTACATGTATGGGAGTCTTCCGTTCTTGACCCTTCTTTCTTTCGATCTCTTTGAATCCGACCGCCACAATTCCCTCCTTAGTACAAAACCGAAAACGCATCCTTCCCAACAACACCCCACTCTATAATCGACAATTCCTTGAGCGATCCCAAAGGGTTCACTACTGACGCACTACATCCACGCACGCACAATACAAAACACCACAAATACTTACACCCACATCGACCAAAGCGTAGACTATTAGACGGCAAAGAAGTAATATACTGTGACGCATATGACAATCAGTACTAGAATATTCGAAAAAGTTGGAAACAAAGTACTAGAATATTCTATAAAGTACTGGAAAACTGGAGACTGTGAACAATAGAACGTTCAAGGCAATGGAACGGACGGAAATGAAACGCTGAATGAGAATGAGGAAACGGTATAAATACGTCGCACACAGATCATGGAGATGAGTAAGAAGTAGAAAGTGAAGCAAGCGATAAGTAATAAGTGAGAAGTAAGCAGTGAAGTAAGCAGTGAAGAAGTAAAAGACGCGATAAGTACGGAAGCGATAAGTTAAGAAATCGTTAAGTGTACGTTAAAAGTAACGGTTGTTATTAAGGGACTAATAAAGTGTTACAGTAATTCAAAATCGATTTAACGACTCTTATTTATTAAAAAATAGTTAATCCAGCGAACCCTAAGCTCGCTACAATACGTTTACTACCGCACTCAAGACCTACCGGTCTTGTAGGAGTGCAGTCCCCACCATCCTTCCATCCACTACATAGATACTATCCTTAGAAACTGCCCACCTTTTTCTCTTTCAGATATTTCGAGACCCCTGTTACACATCGTTTTGCAACCCCTCCTAGAACAAGCTAACAGCCAGTCTGCACACAATGCAATTCATGCGTCTCAAACAATTAACCCTCACAAGTATTTTGCATACAATGCAAAATACGACTTCTTCCAATAAATGCAAGTCACGCCTCTCCAACAATTAACTCTCACAAGTATTTTGCATACAATATCAATATCATATTATTCATAAACACCAACCGGCGCAAGGCGCCGATCATGACAAACGATCCCAAGGTCGCTCGCTACGACCATTCCGCTGTATCGCGAAAAAACCAAGCGAGCACCTGACAAGATCACGTTTCGACTACACGTCGTTACGATGTTAAACAAGTTATATGGCACAAGCGGTATTCTCAAAGGACACCAACGACGAAGTAATCGAGCGTCGGGAAAGTGCTGTGTTCGAACACAGCAGTGAGGCGCAATTAATCGTATGATACGATTAGCACACACGGGCAATGCCATATAATTGGTTCTCCGCATGAAAGCAATTAAGTAATTGCGCAATTCATTACCGCTGCATTTTTAGCAGGGCAAACTTAAAATTACTGAAAATGCAAATAACCTCTGACAGGCAAATAACCTCAAAATAGGTTACACGTTCTGATAGAGGGAAATGCATCGTCTACAGTAATTCGCCAGTAAATTGGTATATAAAGAAAAGGTTGCGAATGGGTGAAAAAATTATTATTATTATTAGTGTAGTAATATAGTAAGAAGGTTTCGGCCTAGCGCGTGTACAGCGGGCCTTCTTACAACTAAGTTTAAGTACTTCATCTAAACTAAAAGTGTCGTTTTAACTAAGAATAATTGTAAAAGTGATGGGTTGCTATCGAAGAAGAATAATTGTAAAGTGAAGCTGTTGTTATTAAGGTAGACCACCTAAGACTAATTGTAAAAGTGATGCGGTTAAAATTAAAGCAGACTAACTAAGAATAATTGTAAAAGTGAGGTTTTGCTATCGAAGAAGAATAATTGTAAAGTGAAGTTGTTGATATTAAGGAAGACCAGCTAAGACTAATTGTAAAGTGATGCTGTTGAGATCAAAGAAGACAAATTATAAAAGTGAAGCTGTTGATAATAAAGGACACTATTTGTGAAAGTAAAGAACGTGCTGCTTTAATTACAACCCGCCTACACCGGGGGGAAACAAAGAGACCATAGAAGAAGCCGCAACCTCGGAAGACAAGTGCCCATCAGAGCAACAGGCAAACCCAGAAGGAAGTCCACTGACCCAAGACACGTAAGCAATCACTAGTTAATAAATGTTAAATCCAGATACGGCATCCTTAATGAATAAACATTACAAACTTTAGTTAATAAATGTTAAATCCAGATACGGCATCCTTAATGAATAAACATTACAAACTTTAGTTAATAAATATTAAATCCAGATACGGCATCCTTAATGAATAAATAATACAATCCCAAATGAATACATATGACAATCCTTAGTGAATAAATATCACCACCCTTAATGAATAAGTACTACAATACCTAATGAATAAATGTCAAATCTATATATTATATGATATTCTTAATGAATAAATAATAAAGCTAAAACCCAATTTTACAATCTTTGATGGATAAATATTGAAACCAAATGCGGTACGAGCCATAAAAACGCTATTTCCCTGTGGCCCGACGTGATACAGGGAGTACACAAAATAAAACATTTTCAGATAACTAAAAATTAAATGTTAATGTCAGAGCTTTACACTCTGGTATTACACCCCTGTCTAACATTCTCACGGATGTGGGTGATTCTGCTTGTCAGAAGATTTAAAGCGCTGCTCTGGAGTACAAGGATCGTGTAGACACCTTTGTAAATAAAATTATATACAATAGAAAGATACTGGTGTCATTTCAGAGGGAAATCCGCTTCCAATACTTACTCTGTTTTTCAGGTATCCTAGAACGCTTCCCCCACCCCGCCTCGCAAGGGAAAAGAAAAGGCGTTGACACAGAGCAGAGCTTCGAGTAATTCGTGAGGTCAGTCTCTGGCGGCTCCTTTATTCTGAGATACGAATGGCCAGTGTGTCAGTGCTGTTACGCAACAGAATCTCGTCGATTCTGGGGATCAACTTACTGTGATTTCGCGTCCTGAGAACGTTCTGTTGATGGATGCAAAGTCACTCAGTGACCTTGTGGCGGTTCAACGAACCACACAATCCACTATAGGTTGAGATATCGTCGTACCACCAAGGAACATACTCACCTATATCCAGATTACATGTGCCCACATACACCTGTCCTCAAAAGTCCTTTTTTTCGTCTGAAACCAAAGGTAACATTCCATACACCCAACATTGAATTCAATGGTCAAAACCAATCGAACTAAACGTTCAAAATTTCCTAATATCGAATTTAATTCATCCATTCAATTCAAACCCATTGACTTAATTTCAATGGAATTCAATGCAATTCCCCAATTTACTCAATTCATCCAAGTAAACGCATATCTCTAAAAGCAAACAGAATACTGCATATCTTCTCATGTAGCTAATAGCAATTAGCACCCTAAATTCCTTGCAAGATCCCAAAACCAAGAAGCGCACGTGTGCAAACAAAGGCATTGCAATTCGCCGCCGACACACAATTCTTGCGACAAACATCTTAACGTATATCTCACGCCGGATGTTGTATGATTTGGAAATGCGATGTAGGAACCGATATCCAAAGCCCACGGTTCCTTTGTTACCCATCTGAAGAGCACGAAAACTCTTGTTGCCTTAAGCCAGATGGGTAACGCAAACAAATCCCATGAAAGGATCGAACAATAAGTGGCGGTACGCTCGATCCTTCGAACAAAGATACAGATAAGTAAACGAGATTGGGAAATTTTCTTTTACAGATAGGAGGATTAGAATTATTATGATGGGAAATTTCCTTTTCAGATGAGGGGGAGAGAATTGGAAATGGATAGGGAAATTGTTTTAGTCCAGTTAGAGAACCCCGAAACGAAAGGAAACAAATCGGTCCGAAGTCTTTTAACCGTCAAAAATACGCAGGTAACGTCGTGTGACAAACGAGCTGGTGGTTTAGCTAAGTGATCCGTAGTGTAGACAGAGTTTTAATTTGCAAAGTTTCCTGTTTGGTACCGTGCCATCAGAATCTCGAAAACGCTCGTGGGAGTTTGGTTCGAATTGTGTTTACAAATATTGACACTGAATAGTTTTATAGACTAGCAACGCTTGTCCAAGGTGTTAAACCCTCGAGTTATTGTATCAATCTGTAAAACATAATTTTTAATAAAACAGAGTTATACAAAAAAAAACAATTCGTTGTTTCACTTGTGACTGTTTTTCGCTCCGGTGTGTTTCCTTTGTAGACAGTGTTCGGCGGAACACTTCGACTAAGACAATAATCCGCCAAAACCTCATTGTGGTGAGGTGGGTGGTTGTTTTACGTTACCCTGAGAACGAAAGCGATAGACGTTCTTGTTATTTTCTAATTTTAACCTTGTTACGTTCTCGACCTCTGTAATCTAATACGTGCGACGGAAGCACTGACACGAAAAAAAAAACTAGACAATCGCACAATACCCGCGGTTCTATCGTGCGTTGGGTTCTTACGAAAACTTGGGTAGGAAGCTCCGGAGTAAGAAAAATATTGTGTGGTAGATATGGGGAACGGTAAATGCTACCATATTAAAATCGACGATGAGTTCTTGCTAAGCCTTTGCGCTCCAAATCGCTAGATGCGGACACACAGCGGATTCTCATACTATAAAGTCGACGGTGCATTCTTGCCAAGGACTTGCGCTCCAAATTGCTAGACCCGGACACGCAGCGGATTCTTATACTATAAAGTCGATGGTAAATTCTTGCTAAGGACTTGCGCTCCAAATCGCTAGATCGAGATTTGCAGGAGATGTTTATACAAATGTCTGCATCTCTTGATATATTTTTGGCCTTGTAATGTATACCATGAATCAAGTAACAGCATCCTTGCCTTTCGCAAAGGTATCGTTTGTATAATAGGCAATAATATGAAATGAATATGAGCGCGGGTCTGTGGGTAGGTTTTAAGTAGGTGTCTAGTATGACACGGATTCACTTAACCTTCCACCGTCTGCTGCATAAAGTGATTGACCACGGAAAGACAAAACGAAAAAAACACACAATTAAAATTGTTCGCCGAGGAGGAATAAACAAGTAAAGACGCCGAAGTTGGAACAAAACACTGATCACCTGTGAAAGTCAATGAATGAAACGAGTCGATTGGTTTTAGTTATATAACATCCTTTTTATTCAGTTTCACATTACACCGTGTCTTTTACAATTAATAACAACTCGTTGGTATTAGAGTGTGGGTTAGCTCCACATTAACACCGTGTCTCTTTCAATTAATAATTAACTCAGTGGAACTACAGTATAAGTTGGTTCCACATTAACACCGTGTCTCTTTCAATTGATGACAAATATGTTGCTATATCCAATGACTCGCGCAAAATAGGACGTAACTCGACACTAGCTCGACATTGCTTAGCACACGTACAAGACAAAATCGACACTTAACTCGGACTCAACTCCGTGTATCCAACAATCGACTCTCTGGTGACGCTTAGAGTGCGTGTGGACACTTAAGGCGATGACATCTGACTCCTCCAGTGTCTGTTGGTGTCAACATCCACTAGCCGCGATGGTGATGGATTTCCTATCGACCTGGGAGTAGCCAATCCGATCTTTTCCTTGGTGATCACCAATGAGCGATCGAATTGGAGTTTTTGATAGGAGCATTTCCCCTGTGACCGTACAGGCCTGGATGAAAATCCATTCGTTGGAAGCCACGACAACGCAGAAGCAAAGGATGCGCAAAAGAAAATCCGAATAACCGGCTGATCAAACAGATGATCGAATACGGAGGCTGTTTGCCCTGCTATCATAGGCGATAGGGAATACGTTTTTCTGTTGTTGTTATGTCAACAGAACTTCGCTTACGATAGCAAGGCTAGGATGCATGGGTGCATATTTGTTTTAGGGAAAACGTATCGTGCGACACGATCATTGGTATGATTGTTTAAATAACAATGATGATCGTGTCCGATCCAATAGATACTTATCGCTTATACCAACGGTAAGGGCTAGCGTGGAGATTGTTTAGCTTAGGAAACGATACGCGGGGCACGATCATTGGTATGATTGTGTAAATTACAATCATGATCGTGTCCCATCCAATGGATGCTTATCGCTTATATCAGCGGTAAGGGCTAGCGTGGAGATTGTTTAGCTTAGGAAACGATACGTAGGACACGATCATTGGAATGATTGTTTAAATAACAATCATACCGTGTCCAATTGAATGATAGATTATCGGCATAGGCGATCGATCGTCGGAAAAATTGGCTGCAGCTGTGTAAACAAATACGTTGGCCGGCGTGTCTTCTTGTTGGAACAAGAACACGCTGAAAGATTGGCGTGTGTTTACCAATCATGATTGCAGACGAGCTGAGCCGATTGGGTTGGTATATGGTTCATGTATTATGAACGGAATAATTTAGTTGATATGCATACTTTGCTGAGGGTTTACTTTCCAGGTGAAAGATAATGGTGGTAGCTCGATTGCAGGTAAGTGAAATGGCTTTGTTGAGTGAGGGGCAGGCAGGTTGATTCAAAGGGAATGGGTGGTTCTTTGGGGATGCTTTAAAGAACCCCCACAGGTCTAATTTGCAATTTATACAGGAGAAGAAGTTGAGCCGGAGTAAAAAATGTGTTGGTTCTAAAAAGATAGCTCAGTTTTCCTGAGGTGGAACTGGGGAATTTCGAGACGTGTTTTTGTCACGATACATTCCCACAGATCGTGACGCCGAGCAATTGCATGATTTCCGCAGATTCGAGGGCCTGGCCATTCATCGTCAGCTTTGGGACTAATGATCTACTTTTCTTGGTGAATGTTGTATACTGTGTCTTCGTTGCATTGAAGTCGACAAGATTGGCCTATCCCCAGTAGAGAACCCTACCCAGATTACGATTCAGAGAGTCGATTTGACTAGATCTCAGCTGGTGCGAGGCTGATGCGCTAATCGGCCGATCACTCGAAAAAGAGGAAACAATCGTACTATCATCCGCGAAACTGAATACTCGGTTATCAGTCGACTGCAGCAAATCATTTATGTGAAGCAAAAACAAGGTTGGATCCACAATAGAACCTTGAGGCACCCCGGCATTAACAGGATACAGACCGAAGACTCGCCGGATAGTTCGATTTTCGAGGAGGCTCTTCGTCCAATCGCAAAGCTGCTGGGAAAGTCCATATGAACAAAGTTTGGCCAACAATGCCCTGTACCAGACGCGGCCAAAAGCCTTGGAGATATCCAATGTGTCCGCCCTTGACTCACCATGCCGCTCAATCGCAGATGTCCATATATCGGATATAAGGGTCAAAAGGTCTCCCGTGGACCGACTGCCACGGAATCCGCATTGACAATCATTCAGAAGTCCATTGCACTCAAATACTTAATTCATTCGGCGTTGATGACCTTTTCCATCACCTTAGATAACATAAACAGTAATGCTATTGGTCAGTAATTTTGTGGGAGACACTTTTTCCCTCCCTTTGGAATTGGCTGAACCCGAATCACTTTCCAGGTCCCTCGTGCATTAGACAATGGAAAGAGTCTGCCAAGAACCGGCGATAGCACTGGAGCACAGTTCTTAAAGACTATTGCTGGGATTCCGTCCAGGCCGGTTGCCTTCCTACAGTTCAGCCCACGAATAATGCGTTGAATAGTACGCGGGCGGAACCTCACATCCCACATCGAAGACCGTACCGGCGCGATTACAGCATCATCATCGGCACTACAACCAGGATCCGGTCTTGGCCTTATTTAACAAGTCTGCGCTTTGTTAAATTGTCCATAATATTTTTTTTTCCGGGCAAGGTTATTAGGCTTGCGCCAACCGGAGCGATTACAGGTGGCTCCAATTGACCGGCATCGAGGTTTGAATTCACGGAAAATAAATTTGCGAACACATTAGCTTTATGTTTTGAATTTGTGACCAATGTGCCGCTGTCCGTCACTAACGGGGAAAAGTGGAGGAAGCGAAGTTACTACTGACAGCCCTTGCTATTTACCAGAAGGGACGCGAACCAGTTGAGCACTCAAGTTGATTGGCCACTCTGTCGTTGTGCGCCTTCTTGTACGCGTTTCTGATTCCAACAAAATTCGTTATGTTAACATTGGTAGGATTGGAGCGCCACTGTTTAAAAGCTCTATTTTTTGCTGCTGTAATCTGCTCGAATTTTTTATTAAACCAAGGATTATCGGATGCAGTTCGTCTGGTGGAATGCCCAATATAGATTTCCATGCCGAGAAGAATAACCACTGTGACCCACTCCGCGCATGCGTTAACATCGGAGCCTCCAAAGTACACCTTCGACCAAGGAAAGGATGCGAAGAAATCTCGCAAATCGTCACAGTTAGCAGCACCATACCTCCATACATGGCGAAGCTGCTTATGTCGCTTGAAATGCACGCGGTTGGGCGACCAATACCAAGCAGTGATCTGAGTTTCCCAGTGGCACAGCAATCTACACGGTATAAACGATTGGATGTCAAAAACAAATCCAGGATGTTCCCATAATCACCTCGAGCATCCGGTACTACGTAGGTTCCTCCACGAGTTGAGTCACATTGCAGCTAACAGCGAACAACTCCGCCAGACTCCCAGCCCCGTCGGTTCTGTTAGAATGCACCAGCCGGAATTGTGTACATTAAGATCGCCAAGGACGTCAATTTCAGAAACCGGGTGGTTGATCTATATCCAGTCGACGATACGTGAAAGATGTTCGAAAAGTGTCGCTGGTCGATCGTCATTCGGGGAGCGGTAAAGACAACAGACAAATTTAACAGAGTTCCTCAGGACAACCTTCAACCACATGATGGCCAGGTTATTGGGTTCCAACATCTCCATCCTCTGGCAATCCAGATCGGACCGCGTGAAGACGCAGACTCCACCATTAAAACGGCATCTCGAATGTAAGTCGTATCCTGTGCAACGAACATAAGCCGAATCAAACAAATCGACCTGGGTCTTGGCTAGGGCAAGGATATCAGACTTCGTTGTTTTCAAATATTGGTGGACGGCGTTTACATTCGTATTGGCGGAACCGATGCCTGATGTTATAAAATGCCGAACGTCGACAGAGCCTCAAGAAAGAGACCGATTATGCGATGACGAATTTCTTACAGTTTGGTTATTTATCATAATATCTGCACGATGTTAACCCTGAAATAACCCCCCCGCCCCCGCGAGATCGGAATGGGGAACTAGTTCACCTCCGGAATTCTTAATCTCAGAAGGTACCATCGTTACTTATCTCCGTGTCAGTCAGGCATATCAGCCATACATTCGAAACATAGTCGAAGATTTCTCCCGACGATATCGCGGAATGTACAGCGTGACGGGGTGGTATTCCACCTTGGGACCGACTACCACCTAAACCACCCTTTTCTCGAACCGGTCGATCAGCCAAGGTCCGAAAGATGGTCAGGAATTTCTCCCGACCATTTCACGGAGCCTATAGCTTGATGGGGTAGTGTGGCGGTTCTACTGACGCCACTGCTACCTTTTCCACTTACCTCCAAATCTTCTTGCCCTAAAGCTCTAGAGACCTCATTGTTTTTCGCCTATGCAAGCGCATTAACACCCTCAAGCATTTTCCCATCAAGGATATTCACGCAATTAATGCGTTATATCATTTTTCTAAGAAATCAGTACGCCAGTACCGCATACATCAATGCATCTCAGCTTTGTGCTAAAAAGAAAACATTTCGGTTGCCATACTAAATAACCGAAAGGCATTATAGAAACAATCAGCAGAACCCCTGTCTGCCTGCGTTTGCTGTCCAACATGTGCGCGACAGATTTTTATAGTGTATCCGTACCCAGGGCGGCTTCTATTCAACCTACAAAACATAGGCCAACTCGCGCCTAGCTGCCAAGAGCCGAATTCTTTGCCAGTGTAAGTACTCACACTGGAATTTGATCCTTGACTTGCTATGGATGCAATACACAATCAACGTGGATGTAATCACAACCGTCAGTGTGTAATCATCCCAAACGCATCCTAATCACCAGCACCATATTTAAACAGCTGCAAGCACTTCGTCCGAAGATGCTCTTGCATGTGAATTTTCATTCCCACAGTTCGTAAACCCAAGAGCTCGCGTCACGAGCAAACAAAGTGATCCGCGCGCAAGTGAACACACCCTCGTTAGGATCTATGTACCGGAGATCCACTCTGATTGGTCGGCCTCAAAAGGAAAATTTCATTTCCTTTTCACCACACTACCAAACTCACCCCATTAGCGAGTCGGCTCTGCACGAGCCAAATATCGCTGAGTCATTTTTCATCACCCGACCGACCCGGTCGGGTCTCCACTCCCGCTCCCCGGTGCGCACGGGGACGCGTACATCAAGGAGTCGCGATTAGATTAACTAAATTCTGTACGTTGTATTCAAAGTAATATTTTCTTGTGGCACCAGTGTAATGCCATTCAGTAAATCCAATTAAATGTAATAAGACGTATTGTGAATAAAGAACCTTAGTTCTCCGATAAAAGTTTTAAATAAAAAGAATCTGATTAACCAATAAAGTAAACTTTCGATAAATAAACAGTACGTCCGTGTTTCACTTTTCCTCTTTCCTTTGTTGGACAGTGCGTTGTTGAGGTTCCTGTTTGGGCGTTTCGTTCGGTGGTATGCGATAGAACTTTGTTTAGAAGCGAGTGGGTTGGCGGTAGACATGCTGGCGTCGCTTCTTCCTATCCCAAAGTGGTATTTTAACGGGCGGCAGGGCGTTGGGATCTCACCTACCACTCGGCGTCGTACGTCTGTACATCGAAAATCACATCGGATTTTGTTTGGCTCTCTTCACTCTGCTTGGAATGAGGTACGAAGGCAGGTCGATAAGTCTTTAGAAAATGAGGACGATTTTCCTTTATTTTCTCATTTAGATGACCTAATAGAGACACATAATACTGTCCAGTTATCTTCTGTCCCTTTTCCAAATAGTCAATGAAGATAATACTATGTGTGTCCCAAAACACATTAACCATAACCTTTCCAGCTTGCCTTCTTTGGAGCCCGTTCGCACTTTAACATTTCAGTGTTTTGACTGTTCTCTTATCTCGAGATCTCAGAGTTCCGAAAAGTTCTCAGCTGCGAGCAGATGCGGCGACCATATCGCAGACATGTTTTTCATACCCAATTTATCATGCAAAATTGAAACATGAAACAATTTGAAAATTGATAGAAACCTAGTGGGGAATGATGTTTACATTTACAGACCATTAGCAATGCTACGAGCGCCATCGTAGGCGTTTCTAAGGACTTATTGACCTACCCTCGTGCCTCATAACAAGACGAATCGGATGAATTGGAATAAAATATCTCATGACATGTCGAGACGTCGTTATAAAAGAAAACTAACTGAGAAGAGTATGATTCTGGGGTGAACTGAACGACTATTTTAAGATCTTGAATTGCGATGCACAAAAGATCAACATCCCCTCGAATTGAGATAAATCCTGAGAACGATAAAGGACAGATACTTGAAGAAATGATTGCTATAAGTGCTGAGCTCACAAGGCAGTTATTTCATTGTATCCTTGCAAAAATTTAATTCACAACTGGTAAGTAAAGGATATTACGCTGCACAACCTGAAATGATTAAATAATAACTTGGAATTATTGGTAGTTGAGGTGCATAACAGATGTGTAAAGATAAGGAGACGTACCTACAATCACACGTAACCTAAACAAGTTTACAGAACGATAGTGAAGAATACAAAAGAATGCTCTGTTTCCGAAACCGATAGCAATTCCGGCAACAGAACGCTAGCCGCTGCTTCATAGGTGGGTGACTAGAGACTGATGTAATGTTGGAAAACGTAGAAATTGCTTCTTGTTTTATCAACAACAGGACGAAATTTTACATCAACCTGATAAAATGCAGCAGAGGATAAAATAGGTACACGAGTTCTTGGTCAATGTTTCGGCGGCCAACTGCATTACATTCTGTGTAAGAGCAAACATCCGAAAATAGATTCTAATTAGCCACAATGTTACTGGAATAAATATTAAGTCATCAGTAATGTGCAATAAAAACACAAAGTCATCAATTAAACATACGAACGCTCAATTGCACGCATGTCGCAATCGCGCTACCAACTCAGTAACTAAGGTGGGTTTTTTGCATAAATCACCAAGAGAAAAGGATAATCTAGGATTTTTAATTGCTCGCAAACTACGTTTTTCAAAGATTTCTTTGGAAAGAAATATTACAAATTTTTACATGTACAATAAACTACAATGAGCCTTATTAGCTAAGCCTGGTCCTTTTGTTTCTCTCGATTTTGGCATAAAATTTGGCTTGGAAAATTGGTAATTTTCTAGTGGCGGTATTGGGAGATGTGGTGTATTCTATCAGGTTGACTTTATATGTGGTTAAGCTCTAGTTGACAACATCCTCTATCGGTCAGCCTCAATGGTTATGACTCACTTAAAGGTATTACAGGTTTTGTGGGCGTTTAATATTTACTTTCATGTGTCCAAGTTACTTATAATACTACATGCCCATAATATTATTTCTAATTGTTATCGAGAACCCGATTTTGTTTTCTTTTTGAATCTGCGCAGTGATTGTTTTGAGATATGTGAGCTTAGTCCACGAGAACAAGTTCTCTCCCATGAATCGATGGCGTTTTATTGATTACGTATTCGTTACTGAAGTAGTTGTCCGCTTATCGCAGGGCCTTCAGTATATATTATCGGTAACGAGATAGTATTTTTTCGAAATTTCTGTTATACTCATTTATATTTACTTCTTGGAAAAGCACCGCATAACATTGGGCCTATATTAGAAATGAATTATGACAAAATTATAATTAATATGTGTTGCAAAAAGATGAAGGCTGGTAATAAATGCGCCTTTTTTGTAAGATGCTCTACAGGCAGCATCTTTCTGACTCTAACGGCCGGAATTTTATTTAGTTCCAGGAGAATGCAGTCAGATTTGCACTTATTTGTTCTGGCGATGAATAATAAAATTGTTGATGCCCCTAGCTAGAGTCCAAAGTATTGATTTGTGTCAGCGATTAAATTTCTCCTCACGTCTACATTTGATAACCTTTCTTTATGGGTATATATATATATATATATATATATATATATATATATATATATATAGCAAATACATACATTATATATTGCACATTGCTTTTGTGCCGTTTAATATATGACTTGATTTTTTATGGTTTAAAAAATAGAATAAGCTTTTCTGTTGTTATTTAATATTGCATTTTTTCTTACACAAACGCGCACACAAAAGGGCATTTTGGAGTACCCTTAAATCAGAGCACAGTGCGAACGGAAGGATAAGGAAAGGATGTGTCGATGTACATTGGTCTTAAATGCCTTGACATTACAAGGAGAAGGATACGCATGACCAGGTAGAGTATTTCACATTTGTGTGGTTCGGCTAAAGAATGACTCTCTATATTTATTTGTGCGCCTGAAGTTGACTTTCAACGTAAATTGATGCGCATTCTCAGATTGACGGGTATCGCGGGAAAATGTCTGAGGAGGCGGAACACATTGGGCAAGTTCTGTAGAGCAACGACCGTGATAATACATATAGACAAGATACGTTGCGCCTATCTTCTAACGACGGAATTGATCGACTCACAGCTGGCTCCCCAATAAGTTTCACTGCTCGTTTTTACATCCTATCGAGCACGTGTAGTGCAGTTTTGGGTGCGCCTGACTAAATATGGGAGTTGAACTCCATTTTGGGACGAATATACGCCTTGTAAATGGTGGCCAGGTTGGATGGAGTGAAGTATTTTTTGCATCTCTTAAGGAACCCCATGCATTTGGTCGCACTTTTCGCAGCTTCAAAAATGTGGTCGCTTCAATTAAGAATGAATGAATGAATGAACAGAGGACAGAACTCTCAGTTTATTTCGCTTAGTACAAGTTGTATAAACATATACACTTATAAATAGACTTACGAACTACCTTAAAAACTGAGGCATGTGGGTTGGGGGTGGGTGGCTTATGGGGGTACTTAAATATCACCTGAAGAACCCCCCATATTCGCAACCCATATTGGCATCCCAATCACCAGCATATCTGAAACATTTCCTTTCTCAAGGACATTTAATACATCCAACGCATTACCTGAAAATCCCTAAAGAGCATTCTCACAGCATTCACGCATTAAATGCGTTATTCAAATTTCCTGTAAATCGGCGCTACAACCGGAAACCGGTCTTGGCCTTATTTAGCAAGTCCTGAGGCTTGTTAAATTTTCCATAATTGTTTGTTTTTTTCCGGGCAAGGTCATTAGTCTTGCGCCGGAGGCTCCCCGACGGGGAATCGAATCCCGGTCTCGCGTGTGACAGGCGGGTATACTAACCACTATACTATCAAGGAGCCCCTTCACATCATACGGCATCATAAATCCCAAACCATTCGGCACCCTTGTCATCGTAAAATGCTATGTCAGACAGCTGGTTTATACAGCTGCAATAAACCGACCCGCAATTCGTTTGTCCAATCGACAAACAATTACCGCATCCCAAGAATTATCATCGGAACCGAATCCTCTAGATTTCCTAGTACAAACAAGAACTTGGTTCCTACTGCAGTCTGAGAGGCCATAAACATTAAAACCCATTAGCTCCTTTTCCTAATGGCGACGCATCTATTAACGCATCCGCACCACTCATCCACGACTGTAATGATGCCCTTATTTGTTTTCAGCAGCATTTCTCCGATGAATTGCCGTCTATGATAGCCACAATGCACAGCGTAAACAATAATCTATTCGATCCCTTTGTTCTTTTTTTATCGTTTCAGGTTTCGTTTATGCTTTTTTTTTAATTTTTTTTTTAGACTTCTCCTAGTGGGCGCCCCGAGATGCCATCAAATAACTATTGCAGTTCTTTTTGAACACTTGCATGTTGTAACGCTCCGGGAACACTCGCATGGGAAGGGAGTTCCACAGCTTCCCCGCCCTGTAACGGAACGAGTTCTGATGCAGGGATGCTCGCGCCGTCGGGAGATGAACCACAAACGGGTGCGATCCATCGGATTGTCTTGTGGAGCGAATATAACCCGAATTGCGTGGAACAATACCACGAATCTTCGAAGAACACTACCCGTGATAATATCTGTAAAACAGACAGAGGTCGGCTATGTGCCTTCGGTGTGGTGGCGACTGTAGTCCCGACGTCAGCGCCGAGTCCCCGATCAGGCGGTATGCTCTCAAGTAGGTCGAGGGTATATTTAGGAGCCGAGCTCCAAACATGAGAGCAATATTCGAGTGCGGGTCTAATTTGGGATTGATATAGGACAAGAAGCTGGGCCGGAGTAAAATATTTCTTGGCTCTAAAAAGATAGCTCAGTTTTCTTGAGGCGAACCTGGCGATATTCGACACGTGTTTATGCCATGATACATTCCCACAGACCGTGACGCCGAGCAATTTCAAACTTTCCCCAGCCTCGAGGGCCCGGCCACTCATTATCAGCTCTGGAACCGATGATCCAGTTTTCTTTGTGAATGTTGTATACTGGGTCTTCGCTGCATTGAAGTCGACGAGATTGGCCCTTCCCCACTGCAGGATCCTATCTAGATCCTGATTCAGAGAGTCAATCTGTCTACATCTCAGCTGATGCGACGCAGATGCACCAATTGGCCGAACACTCGAAAAGGAGGAAACAAGCGTACTATCATCCGCAAAACTGAACACTTTGTTTTCCGTTGCCTCCAACAAATCATTTATGTGAAGCAAGAACAAGGTTGGAGCCAAAATAGAACCCTGGGGCACCCCCGAATTAACAGGATACAGATCCGAACACTCACCGTCCACAACTACCCGGATCGATGGATTCTCGAAGAAGCTCCTCGTCTACTCGCACAGCTGTTGGAAAAGTCGATATGAACGAAGTTTGCTCAGCAATGCCCCGTGCCAGACGCGGTCAAAAGCTTTGGAGATATCCAATGCGACCGCCCTTGACTCACCATACAGTTCAAGCGCAGATGTCCATATATCGGTTATAAGTGTCAAAAGGTCTCCCGTGGACCGCCTGCCACGGAATCCGTATTGACGATCATTCAGAAGTCCGTTGCACATACCTAACTAACTCTGTATTGATGAGCTTTTCCATTACCTTAGATAAAATAGGCAGTAAAACTATCGGACGGTAATTTTGTGGGAGACACTTTTTTCCCGTCTTTGGGATTGGCTGAACTTGAGCGATTTTCCAGTAGGCAGAAAAGGTCCTCCGTGCATAAGATAAGCGGAAGAGTCTGCCAAGAACCGGCGATAGTTCTGGAGCACAGTTCTTAAGGGCTATTGCTGATATTCCGTCCGGGCCGGTTGCCTTCCTACAATCCAGTTCACATAGAATACGTTGAAAATACGCCCAAACGAAATCTCACATCTCGCATGGAAGACCGTACGGGCGAGGTTACAGGTGGCTCCAAAAGGCCGGTAACTGGTAGCACAGGGAAGGGCGAGGATAAGCCGGATGCTAGGGTGTGAGTATGAGTGCGGGAGAGTGTAGGCGTTGAGCCCCCCCCCCCCCCCCCCCCCCCCCCCGGGGGGGGGTGAGATTGAAGTCAAAGAACGCGGGTTGAGAGTTTCGCGGGTTGAGAGTTTCGCATTCGCGAAATGGTTTCATTAGAGCCGTAAGACGTGTGATGGGCGGGCAAATAGAAGAGACGACGGTTTCGCAGATTTCGGAGATTAGTCGAAAATGTGGTGGGGGAGAGCAGGCTTGGGCAGTTGATTGAACCTGAGAGTAGACGGTGGATGAAGAGGATGTCGGCATGAATTCTGCGCTCTTCAAGTGTGTTAAGGTTAATTAGGTGAAGACGGCTCGTGTATAGGGGTAGAATCAGAGGATTTTCCCAATTCAATCCTCGGAGGGCAAATCGCAAAAAACGACGTTGCCCGCCTTCGACCCTGCGAATTCGGGACGAGTAGTGAGGAGACCAAACCTGACTAGCATATTCAAGAAGGGGGCGGACAAAGGCTATATAGAGCGATCTGAAAACATATGGATTAGAGAATTCTTTCGACTAACGTTTCACAAAACCAAGGACAGAGTTGGCCTTGAGAATAATGTCATCAATATGTGGGATAAAGTTAAGCACCCTATCACATAAGATGCCATGGTCACGAATCGTTTGTACAGGCGTTATCTGTTGGTTGAGTAAAACCTAGGAACGTAGCGAAGAGGGGGATCGTTTACGGGAGAAGGTGATTGAGTGACATTTGACAATATTTAGTTCGAGGCAGTTGTTTTGGCACCAAGTTGAAAAGCTGTCGAGATCCATTTGGAGAAGTGAGGAGTCGACAGAAGAGCGGATCGTCTTGAAGAGTTTAGTGTCGTCCGAGTATAGAGAAATGGAGGAGTGCTTGATACTGGAGTCTATTTATTAATAGTTAGAATGAATAGAAGGGATCCAAGATGACTGCCATGGGGAACCCCTGACGTGAGAAGAAAAGGATTGGAGAGGGTGGATCTAAATCCGACTCGGTAGGTTCGATCGTTAAGATAGGAAGGAATCCACTTAATCAGTAGGGATTCGAAACCAAGGGAGGATAGCTTAAAGAGGATGAGGTTGTCTGAAATTTGGTCAAAGGTCTTGCCCAAATCGGTTGTGATTACATCGACTTCGTTGCCGTTCTCTAAGGGACTGAGAGCGTGGGATAAGAATTCAACTAGATTGATGGTGGTCGACCAACCCGTAGGAAACCGTGCTGGTTGGGTGAGATGATGGATTTGCAGCGAAAACATAACGCGTTGTAAAGAATGTCTTCGAACAGTTTTGGAATATGTGACAGTCTGACGATGGGACGGTAGTTACTATCCTTTTTTGGCCCCTTCTTATATATAGGAGTGACAAAAGAGGATTTCCAAATATTTGGGAAGACACCTTGTGTAAGGAATAGATTGAATATCTTTGATAGCGGGAGAGAATGAGATGAGGAACATTTTTTTAAAAGGACAGACTGAAGTCCATCAGGTCCAGGGCTGAACTCGTCTTTAAGCAAGCTTAATTTTCTTCAACAAGGTGATGCTGGATAATTTGAGAGATAAAGGGACCAAGGGATAAATCGGACAGGTCTTTGAAGTAAGAGTGGTTAGGCTCGAAAGAGTTGTCCGTATTTTTTAAAGAAAGAAGCGAGAAGATTGGCAGTAGTTTGTGGGCCGGTTGAAGTAATCGTGTCATAGGAAAGGGTGTTGAGATAGGCATCAGATTTACGTTTACAGTTAATAAAATGGAAAAAATTTGGGGTCATTTATCAGGTTGTTTTGTGTTTTTGTGGGATAATTGTAGTAAGGGGAGTTGTAAAGCTCGGTGAATTTATAAAAGGGACCGAGAAAGTTGGTCTAGTCCAGAGAAGAGCGTGTGCTTAAGAAAATGTGCCACAAATTATTCCTCTTGTTCCGAAGAGTACGCAGTTTGCGGTTGCACCATGGATGTGATGATACCGATATCCTATGTCGAGAATAAGGGACATATAGGGAAATGGCATTGAAAATTTTCTTATAGATGTTCGAAAAGTGTCACCGGTAATCGTCTTTCGGGGAGCGGTAAAGACAACAAAGAAATTTGTCAGAATTCCCCAGCACGACTTTCAACCACATGATGTCCAAGTTATTGGGTTCTAAGGCGGGCCAGATGGAACCGCCCGATGACGCAGACTCCGCCCTTAAAACGGAATCTCGAATGTAAGTCGTATCCTGAGCAACGAAAATATGTCGAAAGAGTTGACGAATCGACCTGGGTCTCAGTTAGGGCAAGGATATCAAGTTTCGCTGTTTGCAAATATTGGTGGACGGCGTTTATATTCGTATTAGTGAAACCGTACCCCTGATGTTATAAAATGTTGTTATCAGGTGAACTTTGACAGAGTTTCGGGAGCGAACCCAATTACGCGATGACCGATTTTTTAAATGTTGGATATTTATCAGAGTATTTGCGTGATATTCCCCCCGACATAGTCCTCTCCGGAAATCCGAATGGGAAACTAGTTTATCTCCGAAATTCTTTCTCTCAGAAAGTATCATCATGACTTATCTCTATGTCAGTCCGTGCTATCAGCCATACATCCGAAGCATAGTCGAAAATTTCTCCTGACAATATCGCGAAATGTACAGTGTGACGGGGTGGTATCTCACCTTGGGACCGACTTACCTTCTAAACCAACTTTTCTCGTACCGGCCCACCAGCCAAGCTCTGAGAGATGGCCAGGAAATTGTCCCCACCATTTCACGGAGCCTATAGCTTGTTGGGGTGGTGTTTCACCGGGCGACATGACATTGGGACCCCACCGACCGCTCGGACTTTAGTCGCCTCTTGCGACACGACGGCCTAACTGAGATTATATTCTAACGCCCTACTCAGAAATACAGTTACTGGGCAGAAAATCCATTACAAACTACGTATCAAAACTAGATAAAGCAGAATTTAATGTTACAAGTCACAGTTTCCTGATTTGCCATCCTATATATTGGCGTGCATGTATTGATCGAAATAAATAAGTTTTCCTCGCCAAAAATTATCTCAGTCTTTCTTTCTACCTTGGATTTGACAACCACCATTTGGACACCGGGAGTCCAAAGATACAGCACATGTTCTCCCACTGTAAAGAAAGGCCGTGATTCAAAGTCATCAGCAATCGGTCGCCACTCTTCTCTTCAAAGGAGGAAGCACGGCGGTTTTAGCGCAACGATCCATACTTAAGGCCAATCTTTAAAGAGATCCCTCATCCTTTTGACGAAAAAGACCGCACATCCCCATACAAGGCTTTAACATCAGATAGTACAATACATGACTTATCTCCATTCCAACCCGGGCGATCGGTCAAACGTCCGGAACATAGTCGAAGATTTCTCTTGACGATATGGCGGTAGGTACAGCGTTATGGGGTGGTATCTGACCTTAGGACCGACTTACCACCTAAACTCACCTCTGCTCAAACCGGTCCATAAGCCAAGCTCTCCAAAGATGGCCGGGGGCTTGTACCGACCATTTTACGAAGCTTATATTTTGATGGGATTGAATTTCCCCGGGTAACATAATGTTGACGTTCCATCTACCACTGGGTCTTTAGTCGCCTCTTACGACAAGCTATGAGTATATTCCGAGGCCCTACTCACAAAGCATGACTTTTGTTATAATTGAACGTGGTTAGATTCTTTCACCGAAGAAACCAGACCGCAACGACGAAAACTCAATAGAGTTCCCCAACAAAGACTTTAATTGTATCTCGCCATATAAACGACAGTGGCTGCGGCCACTAATCCCAGATCGCAGTGACTCACATAATGCATTAAGTTGTTTACGAAAACAACATTCCACAACTCGTGACAGTTTTGCTTTGTCTCTCCAAAATCACGAAGCTTATAACTTGAAGGGGTTGAATTTCACCGGGTGGTATAGCGTTGACATTCCGCCTACCACTCGGCCTTTTACGACAAACCGACCTAGCTGTGAGTATATTCTAACGCCCTACTCACCATATATCATTGTCCTTCCAACAAATTACCATTTACTTCGACTTTTGAAAAGCTCCTTAAATCATAAAACTATCAATGATGATGACTGAAAAAACATACTTGGTTCAGTTTTTTGCCAGTAAAAACCAGCAGTGCTTTGGCCATAGGATCATGAAGCTTACAGAAAGTTGGCAAAACATCATCGATCACAATGTAAAAAATGTCATCGATTAAATTCATTTGTTACATAAAAAAAGTGTTATATGTATGAAAAAAATAGGCAATTACTTTCTCACCAACCCAAGGGACACAGTAACCCAAACTGGGATAGAAACGCATCCTTTAACGAATTTGATGATCTGTCTAAAATATCGATAGGATCTTGACCCTATATCCCCACTCTGAAATCGTTATTGCGATTGATTTCAATGTGCATAACTCTCAGTGGCTTCGTTACTCCAGACATACAGGACCCGAAGGTCAATATGTCCATCTCTTTGCTGATTCAAATTGTTCAACTCAACTTGTCCATGAGCCAACACGGGTACCAGATATATATGGTCATTTCGCCAACACACTGGGCCTGTTTCTCACCTCCCACCCAAACAATTACACAATTGAAGTTTCGTCGCCCTTGGGCACTTCAGATCACTGTATTGTGTCAGCTAAATTTGCTCTAACCATCAGTAACCTTAATGAGAAAGCTCTCAAAAGAACAGTTTGGTTCTACGAGAAAGCCAACTGGGAAGGTCTGAACGAATTTTTTGGAAGGTTAAATTGATCGTTATTTTTCCTCAATAACGATATTGACTCTATAGCGGACACATTGACAAACACGATTCTACTTGGCATGTGGACTTTTATTCCACAGAGTAAAGAGTATAAACCCAAGAGAAATATGTGGTTCGATTCCGGGTGCAGAGAAACCATTAAGGCTAAAGAGTTGAGCCTCCGGTTGTATATATCAAACAATACTGTGCAAATCCGAAAAAGATTTAAGAGAGCTAGAAATGACTGCAATGCGTATATTCAACGCGCCAAGTTCTTGCATGACCAAAGAGTGAGAAAAAAAATATCACACTCTCCCAGAGGTGGTAGAAACCTCTGGGCAAAGCATTCAAAACTCGGTATCCTCGTCCATTCCATCGCTTATAGTCGATGACAGCACATTTTGCAGCCAACTCAACGCTGCCGGATACCACCGGAGTTCCGCCTCAACTTGAGCAGAAGCAGCACACAATGAGCCAGATTCACTTCTGAACGCGTATTGTTGCCCGCGCACTCAAAGGGCTAAACGCAAACAAATCCGCTGGTCCGGATGGCATTCCTCCAATCCTCTTGAAGAGATGTTCCTCTTCACTCACTAAACTACTGCGGAAACTCTTCCATTTGTCTTATTCAACTCGCCGTTTCCCAAATAGATGGAAGTCAGCGAACATTCGGCCCATTCCCAAAAAGGTCGACAAATCATCCTCCTCTTCTTATCGACCCATAGCACTAACTTATATTTTCTACAAGGTAATGGAATCACTTATCAACCGTCAACTTTCGAAATATCTGGAATCAAATGATCTTTTGGCGGTATTTATGTTGTGCAACTTCGGCGGTGTCCGCCAATCACTGTCCGAAGTGATATCCACACCGGAGCACCAATGGAGTGAAATCAATTGTCCAAAAAACAAACACTGAGGGTTATTTTATTTAAATATTGTGTTTTTTTTATTTTCGGCACGACCTAGTCGTTGGTGAATATGGGTCGTTGATTCTTACAGGTATCCTTATCATTATTACAGTATTAAACTTAGGCACCCTTCGCATTCACTAGTATTTAGTTAGGCCGCTTTACAATTTTTAACACGAAGCCCCTGATTGGCATGACCATTTTAAACACACTCGGTACAATTTCAAATAGCAAACGCCCAATTCTTTAAATTTTGTCTCGCGTATCACTTCCTCGTCGGGGTTCCCGGATTGCCTTCCTCGGTTGGATGCTCCATATCGACTGACTGTCGGCACACACAGATATCCAGATTCCAAACTGGTATCTGTATCTGTACGGAAAAATTTCTCTATTCGATCTGCTAACAGAGTTCCGGTAATCTCTGTTAGCAGCATGCTATTTTATCCCAGGGGTAATTTTCTATTTTCCTGAAAGGAGAACGTCATTGACGCATACATCCTTATATCATTATCACCATCCGTGGTGGTGATCGAAGTTCGGATCGACGGTTGTCGATCATGTGCCGCTTCTATTTGCATAGCACATCTGGCGCGCGGCCGAAAGATATACTGCAATTTGCATGGATGTATGGTTCATGGGTTTTGTTTGACTTTTGTCAATACACCCGAAATCCATTAGATCTTTCTAATGGGTGTGAAATACAAACAGACACCGTGGGATAGGAGTAGTTCCCTTGTAGGTTTTAAACCTCACACATTTTGAATTATCTTGTTGAGATAATTACGGTTGCCGTTTCTTTTGTTGGGTGATAGATTTGGTGGTCTTTATGGTAGACCACCCGCACGTGCGTCCGTTATTCGGAGAATTTGCTGGTGATAAGCGAATCCTTGTAACATCGTGTAGATGTTCAGGATTTTCGATTGTGCAGTGTTGGAGTGCGGTGCATTTCAATCTTTATGAATAAGATGAATGAATGCGTACCTTTGTTTCAGGTATGCTACACTCGGCTTGTTGCTTGATATTGAAAGCTTTGGGACGTTCAGTTCCTTGCTTCTTTTTATATCGGTTCGCATTTTGCAGCCTCCTATGACCTTTGTTACAGGTATTGTAATGACTATTGGCCGCGTGTCTGTGGGCACGTGCGCTGCCTTATCCGGTAAGTAAGTTCTTTGAAGGTAGGAACCTTAACTGCGCGGAATAGTGCGTTCGTAGAACGCTACAATCTCTTCAATGACCGCCAATATGGCTTTCGTAACAACGGGTCCACAGGAGATCTGATGGCGTACCTTACCGAAAAGTGGAGCCATTCCATCCACTACCTCGGTGAAAACAAGGTAGTCGCATTGGATATTTCAAAAGCCTTCGACAGAGTTTGGCATCCAGCCCTTTTGTCAAAATTGCAATCCTATGGAGTAGACAATTCCCTGATCCAATGGATAAGAGACTATCTTTCTGGTCGTTCAATTCAAGTGGTTCTTATGGTGTCAAATCTGTCTCCCATCAAATTAATGCAGGTGTCCTCCAGGGTTCGGCACTCTCACCCACTCTCTTCCTCATCTTTATAAATGATCCCTTTTTTCAATTTTTCCAATTCACTCGTTTGCTGATGATAGCACGTTGAGTTTCTCATGCTCATACGAACACTCCCGTCCAAACTCTTCGAACGTCACTACCAACCAGCAACTTATGCTTGATACATTGAATTCATACCTCAACAAGATATATCAGTGGGGATTATCTCATCATCATCATCATCATCATCGGCACTACAATCGGGAACCGGTCTTGGTCTTATTTAGCAAGTCCTGAGGCTTGTTAAATTTTCCATAATGATTTGTTTTTTCCGGGCAAGGGCTTGCGCCAGAGGCTCCCCGACGGGTAAACGAACCCCGGTCTCTCGCGTGACAGGCGCGTATACTAACCACTACACTATCGAGGATTATCTAACCGAGTAGAATTCAATGCCCTAAAAACTCAGTGCTGCCTCTTGTCGCCAAAGGTCAACCCCAAAGTAAATAGACTGTCTATGAACGGCATTTGTATCGACGAAGCCAAGGAATTATCAATCCTCGGCACTCGAATTAATTCGACTCTTAACTGGAATGACCACATATTTGAAGCTGCAAAAAGTGCAGCCAAATGTATGGGATTCCTTAAGAGATGCAAAAGATACTTGACTCCATGCAACCAGGCCACTATTTACAAGGCGTATATGCGTCCAAAAATGGAGTTCAACTTCCATATTTGGTCAGGCGCATCTAAAACTGCACTACACGTGCTCGACAGGATGCAAAAACGAGCAGTGAAACATATTGGGGGCCCAGCCCTAAGTCGATCAATTCCGCCCTTAGAACACAGGCGCAACGTATCATGCCTATACCTTTTCTATAGGTATTGCCACGGTAGTTGCTCAACTGAACTTGCTGAATGTGGTCCGCCTCCTCAGACATTATCCCGCGATACCCGCCAATCTGAGAATGCGCATCAGTTCACGTTGAACGTGGACTTTAGGCGCACAAATAAACATAGAGTCATTCTTTAGCCGAACCACACGAATTTGGGATGTTCTGCCTGATCATGTGTTTCCTGGCCGTTGTGATGTCCAGACATTCAAGACCAATATACATCGACACCTCCTTTCCTTATCCACTCCCTCTCCATCAACTCGCACTGTGCTCTTACATTTAAGGGTACTTCAAAATCCCCATTTGTGTGCGAGTTACGTTTTACTTCCGTGGCAGCAATAAAAAAACTATAGTTTAATTTTTTTTTATTTATTCCGAAAAGCTCTTCTCTATTACGCTTCCATCCGTCTTGAGCATCCAAACTCGATTAGATTTCACAGCCCCTTTTCGGCAGCACCAGGTCCTTTTGGATTCGATGGATACGACTACCAGCCCTGTTACACAGCTAATTCATTATAGATGCACACATACACGCGACAGCGTAGCAACAACCGAAACGAATTGTTTAGCATGTGTGTTTAAGGAATGGGTGCAGAATCTGATGGTCCAACGACTGTCCGGATACTCCTGTGAGCGAGAAGAGAAAACAAAGCAAATCTGCATCTGTTCGTGGAATCATGACCGGGGATCCACTTTATTGTGATCTGGTTATCTTAAGGGTGCGGATTAAAATTCTAGCATCTGCAGCTGGCTCGAATTACCTAGATCGTGCAACTGCTTGACGAAGGTCGTAGTCGTTTGACACCATTAACAATCGAAATGTATACTTTGATAAGATTCTGTAAGGTCGATGAGGACGAGGATTATGCGGAATAGCCTTAACGATTGGGAGTGGGCAAATTTATTTGTTGATGCTCCAATTAGAACAGCCTTTGCTTTGGGTTACTGGATTACATTATGTGACCGCTGTTGGTGTTTTGTGTTTGGAAATCTGGTGGACCCTTGGTGAGGGTGTGGGGAGGAAGTATTGTGCCTGGCACGGACACTCCGTTCACTTCCTCCTCCATCATAATTAATTGTTCCCTCGAGCACTACACGATTCCGCCAAGGCAAAGAAAACGCCAAACACCGGATTCCTTTTGTTTAGTTTTATTTATTTTACTAAAGAAAAACACTACTATTGGAATAACTTGTTTGAATCCATGGATTATTGTTCCGTTTCATTTTCTTATTGGATACAAAGATTTTCCGGTAGCACTGCGTGAAAGTTACAATGTGAAGTCAATAAAAACACAATCTTTGAAGACTGCAGCAAATATAGTATTCGATATGGCGGTTGCAAACACTGCACTGTAGATAACCGACTTCCGCGCGTCTAAAACTTTATGACATTAAAACTTGACTTAGGGTTTTTTCGCGTGTCTGCAGCGCTACAGACAGCGGGAGCGACATGATCGTAGTGGTCAGCGGATGGTAAAGGACTCAACGATATTCAATCGTTATTAAAAGAAATTCAGCCAGTGAAACTGGCTCTCTTAAATTAAGAATGCATTTCCTGTTCCGAGAGAGACGTAAAGTCTCTCTTTGGGGTAACCAAACAGATCTCATATAGAAGATCGCCACACTACACATGTATGTGTGTACACTGGTTCTTTTATGGAGCAAAGCCATGGGAAAGACTCTAAACAAAGAAAGGGAAAATGTGCATTCATGGGATGCGAGTTTGGTAAAGCAAACAAAACCGAAACTCGTCGGATGCTAATTGGGTCTTTGTTTGAGATGTGCGTCGCGGCTAAATAAATAGACGCGACGCATCGAAGAAATGGTGTTAATGGATTTTGGATAGATTACCGGGAAATGGTGTGTATGGCATCACTGGTAAGGGTAAGTATTGATTACCTATTTGCATTTGCTTATGCTGTAGGATTTAATTGGTGCCAAGAGATGCGTGTATTTGTTTTGGTCCCTTGGGTGTAGGTCGCCAGCCAATATGTTTGTCTGGTAATTTATGATACACATGATGAAGCTGGGATAAACCAACTCAGGGGTAATATTTCCTGATTATGCGATTGTATTATATATGAACCGATGAATTTTCTTTCAGGAAATTTATGATAAGCTTGGAGAGAACTCTTATAGGGGATTTTAAATGCGAAGTTATGCATGCAGGTAAGAATTCTCTTTTCCAGGGTCTTTTTTGATTACGAAATTGTTTTCTATAATGTGTGAAGCATTTAAGATGCTGTTATATAATTAAAGTTCAATTAAATAAACCCCCGCTTTGAATAATTAACATCTCGTGTCTTCACATACATATCCTTCCCTTCCCCCCAAATCACTAATTTCCCTTTACAATAGAATATCCCCAAATACAATAGTAGATAATTTAAATAAAAGTAAAACACCCATTTAAAACCCCCCTCACATTGCAATAGTCATATTCTTTTTATTAGCCATAGTTTCCCCCTATTAGCCAATTCCGCTTCCTAGAAATAACTATCGTGGAAGCGGAACGAAAAAGGATGTGTGTCGAAAGACACCAGATTCAACCTTCTTGTGAATCTAGCACTGAAAGAGTACGGTTGCGTGTGGAGATTGGTCCGTTTAATATTAACATAAAAAAAAGAAATAAAAAACAGTAGATTGGTTCGTTTAATATTAACTTTAAAAAAAAAAGGAAATAAAAGACAATTAAAATTAGAAAATCATTCGAGTTCTAGTTTGTTATTGGATAGAAAATCGTTTGTGTGCAACGACATTTAATGAATCGTTTGTGTGCAAAGACATTTACTGAATCGTTTGTGTGCAAAGACGTTCAATGGATCGGTTGTGTGATAAACGGTTTACACATTTTTAGTTTGGACCTATAATTGTTGTACTTTCATCAGCCAATTGAGTGCGCGCAAATTCGCCGTTAATCAGTGGATACGTAAATGGATGCAACATCAATAATAAACCAATTCGCACGTGATGATGAACAACTGAAGCAGATTTAGATCCAGTGACAAGGACTCATAAGAAGAACTCAGAGGAAGATACCATTAACGATAAAGGACATCCCCGTAGGAGTTCCAACGATACACCTGGATAAGAATGGGGTAAGTTTTGTGGTACGAACTCTTAAATTAATTGTTAAAATATTCATTAACAATGCTAATGCTATTGCATTAGCGAAAGCTTATGCAGACTGGGTGAAAGTTATGGTGGTTTTTTAGGAAGGCGAACTGTGGGGTTTGGCGGAACCGCCACAAGGGTAATGTTGGTTTCTGTTGATTATCTTTGCAATTATGATGGTAGCTATTATATACTTTGAGGACTCTAGAAGTTAATCTGTAGATTTTCTTGGTCTTGTTGCGGCTTTGGTGAGTTGTGTGGGATGGCCAGGTTGGAGTCGTAACTCGCGCGTTAATGTAAAAAAAAAAAAAAAAAAAAAAAAAAAAAATGAGGAAGTTTTGCCTAACAGTAAAAAACATTTAAGATCGATGTACATCGATATCGCTCATCCTCCGCCGCCACCACCACCCCTCCGTTCCTTCGCTCGAACATTTAACTTTACTTGATATACTTCAAAATCTTTTCTGTGCGCCTTTGTACAATTTGTAGACTCAATTACCGTCTTAAATGAGCAAATCAAATTCAAACTTAAGGAACTCCTATGGAACACTCATTTAAAAAGCCTGATTTAAGAGATATAACCGTATGTTCAAAAATATGTGGCGCCTATGTTTAAATGGTGGTATTGAAAGACTTGCGCTCCGGATCACAATTAGTTTCCACTACTCGGTTTAGTTTGCCTATGAACAAAAGCTTTGGAATATACTCACAGTTGACTCATATTATCTAATTATTTAGCCATTCCAATGAAGTTGATGCGTTATAAAGAATTTTCTGTGAGCGGGGGTAGTTTTAGGATGTTGTACATCACCGAATCTAATAATTCTTAAAGAGCGGCTTACGAATCTAAATTCGTACAAAAAGTTAACATTTTTGCCATCAAATGAAATCAACGAGACCTAAATATTTTCCTTCGACTTTACACAATTGGCCGACATATTCAACGAGCGGGAAATCAACATAGAAAAATTGTAATTGCATCATAATCACTTGACACACAAATCATAATATCGGATAACTCTTTTTTTAAGAGTTTTCCCTAACTCGGAACTGACCACATACAATGTCGTTTATTTTCAATAAGTGGACATACAGTGATTCACTCATGCTTTTTTGATAGATTCCCATTGGCCGTAATTCAAATAAAAATATCCAAATTTTATTGTAATCTAAAAAAGATGTTAGTTCTCTACCAATTAAATATACTTCCATGACATAAAAAATATTATTTTTCTATCGATAGCTGAAAATCTTTGCCACCGACACAATGAGTCTTAAGTCACCAAGTAATAAACGTCGTAATAAGTAATAAATAAATATTAAAAAATTCCACAAACAGCATTGATATAAACAAAATTATACAAAGAAATCGATTACTACTCACAAATTAAGGTTCCAAATTCCTTAGTTGAAGGTTGTTTATTTATTCCAACGATCTTGTACACAGGTTCCATGAAACTTTGTGGTTTCTTTGAATTGTTCTCCAATATTTCTGGGCAGAATTCAACTGTCGCATTTGTTTTCTGATCTCTAGTTGCATTCTCATATGTTGGAGGTTTGACCGGCAAAAGGTCGGCCTCAGCTTTCGTTGGCATTCTTGCTAAATTTAATTCGTCTTCAAACCCAAGGACTAATCGCGGTCCAATTATATTTTTCTTTAAAATTTAAACATTCAAATACCTTTGTTTTCTCACCAACACATATCACTGTTGCCGTCCGCCGAGGTATCTTCACATGATCACCAAACTATTAACAAATATTTTTAAGGTATACTTATGATCTAGAGTAAACTTATCTGCAACAATGTGTTTCTGAACTCTATTGTCCCGATAACTGCACACGTAAATCTGGGCCCCTAGTTAAACGGTGGACAAAGAAACGCTCGCGGCCGCGTAAGTTGTGTCTTATTTTATAATGGGCAGAAGTATGACTGACGGTCGAAGACTTGAGTTGGGATTCCGACAGCTAAAGTTCTTGGTGTGGGAATAAAACAACAAATGGACTGAGTCTTATCAGCTTGGATTTGCTTATTATTATTTGTTACAAAGTGTCCAAAGAGTACACTCGGCCTGAGAGATATTCTACAACACGAAAGAGATAACCAGCGAGAACTGCAATACATTTATGGAGCAAAAAGGTCATTGTATTATCAGAAATCGATTTCCTCTTAAACAAAACAGCGACGCTAGCCTTTTTGGCATTCTGATACTGTGAAACATTCACTTGTGTTGACTCGATCGAAAAGATAATAATTTATTTTAGTTGCAGTAAATTTATATATATGTATCTACGCATATATCTGCATATATATATGTGTGTGTATATATATATGCATACATACCTAAATATATATATATGTATATATATATATATATATATATATATATATATATATATATATAATCTGGCGCAAGACTAATGACCTTGCCCGGAAACAAAAAATCATAATGGCAAATTTAAGAAGCCTCATGACTTGCTAAATAAGGCCAAGACCGGTTCCCGGTAGTAGTGCCGATGAAGATGATGATATATATATATATAATGTGTATATATACGAGGGTTGCCCCTTATGTTTCGGGATTTGGCAACCCTAGTGTTACAATCCGGCAATTGACAGCTCTGTCGTAAAGTTGGACATTTTTGAGGTTATACGCACTCAGAACGTTTTGACACACGAGCGCTATTTGTGTTGTTTACAGTAACTTAAAAGATTCATCTCGGCCCAAAAATGGAATTAAATCGTCAACATTTTCGTGCGATTATTTTTTACAACTTTCGGCGTGGATTAACTCAGCAACAGTGCATGGATGAACTTAATTCAATTTTTGGCGATGAAGCTCCATCAAGGACCAGTATTTATCGATGGTATGGTGAATTCAATCGTGGCCGTAGTTCACTCCAAGATGGATTTCGTGAAGGTCGTCCAAAATCAGTTGTTGTTCCGAAAACCATTGATGCTGTGCGCGAACTGATATTGGAAGATCGTCATGTGACCTACCGTGAGATTGAGACAACCTTAGGCGTTAGTGGGGCCAGCATACATTCAATATTGCATAAACATTTGACTGTCAAAAAAATTTGTTCGCGTTGGATCCCACACAATTTGTCAATCGCCCAAAAAAAGGCTCGTGTCAATTGGTCGAAAGAAATGCTCAAAAACTACGGTCGCGGTGCTTCGAAACACGTCTATGACATCGTGACAGGTGATGAATCGTGGATTTACGCGTATGAGCCCGAAAGTAAACAGCAGTCGACTGTCTGGGTGTTTCAAGATGAGTCAAATCCAACAAAAGTTGTTCGCGCACGAAGCACTTCCAAGCAAATGGTCGCCTGTTTTTTCGAAAAAACTGGACATGTCGCAACCGTACCACTAGAACAACGCAGAACAGTCAATTCTGAGTGGTACACAACCATTTGTTTGTCAGTTGTCTTCCAAGAAATCAGGAAAACCAACCGCCGAAGACGGATCACTCTTCACCACGACAATGCGAGCTCTCACACATCGGCTGCGACAACTGCATTTTTGAGCACCCAAAACATCGATTTGATGGGTCATCCACCGTATAGTCCTGACTTGGCACCGAATGACTTCTTTTTATTCCCGTACGTAAAAAACAAACTGAGAGGTCAACGTTTTTCGACGCCTGAAGAAGCGGTTGCTGCATTCAGAATGCATGTGTTGGAGATACCTCAATCAGAGTGGCAAAAGTGCTTCGACAATTGGTTCAAACGCATGCAAAAGTGTATAGATCTTCATGGGGAATATTTTAAAAAACAATAAAGTGATTTTCGATGATCAATATTTGTTTTTGTTCTCTAATCCCGAAACATAAAAGGCAACCCTCGTATATACAGTACAAACTCGATTTACGCAACAGAAATTGGGGCAGTTGCAATAACCGAGGTTGTTGCACTTACTGGGTTGTATTTTTTTACACATATTGTAGCGAGCTTAGGGTTCGCTGGATTAATTATTTTAATAAATAAGAATCGTTAAATCGATTTTGAATAAATGTAACACTTTATTAGTTCGTTAATAACAACCGTTACTTTTACCGTACACTTAACGATTTCTTGACTCATCGCTTCCGTACTTATCGCGTCTTTTACTGCTTACTTCTTACTCTTTTACTTTTACTTCTTACTTCTCCCCGATCTGCGTGCGACGTATTTATACCGTTTCCTCATACTGATTCGGCGTTTCGTTTCCGTCCGTTCCATAGCCTTGAATGTTCTACTGTTCATAGTCTCCAGTTTTCCAGTACTTTCTAGAATATTCTAGTAGTTTGTTTCGGACTTTCTAGAATATTCTAGTACTGATTGTCATATGCGTCACACTACCCTCCGCCTAGATTAGTTCGTCCCGAACTAAGTTCACTTGTCTCCTGGGTTAACAAAAAGTCGCCAGTCGGTTACGATGTACCATTTTCATCTTGGCGTACGGTCTTCGCTGAATCTTATAGACAACGTCGTTAATCCTTGTGAGAATCTTATACGTCCTTCCCAATGTTGCTGCAACTCCGGAGACTATCCCTTTTGCCGACGAGGGTCTTAAAGCCACACGTTATCGCCTGCATTAAACCCGGATGCGTTGGCTCGAACGTCGTACCTTGTTTTCATCCTGTCAATTGATACCTTGATTCGCTTTCGAACCAAATGATGAATCTCGTCGAGGCGATTTCTCCATTCGGCTACGTAGTCTTCAGTCTTATCCATGGCGTCTGGAGGTATTCCCAATCGCAGATCGGCTGATAATCTCTCGTCCAAATATAATTCTTGGTGGGGAATGGCCCGTCGTATCGTGATTACCCGATCTATAGCTCATGAGAAAGGTTTGTACATATTTATCCCAATCTTCGTTGGTGATCACAAACGACCTTCGATAAATGCTATTTTATTGTTCGGTTGAACCTTTCGACCATTTCGTCTGACTGCGGATGTAAGGGTGTGGTCCTGGTTTTCCTTTCGTCCAGTGTCGCCCAGATGCCTTGAAATATCTGTGATTCGAAGTTTCGGCCTTGATCGGAATGTAGCTCACAGGGAACTCCATATCTGCTGATCCAATTATTGATAAGCTCCTCAATGACGGTTGTTGCTTCTTTGTTTGGAATCGGAAGGACTTCCACCGACTTGCTGAAGTAATCCATGATAACCAACATGTATTTGTAGTTGTCGTTTGTTTTTGGGAATGGCCCTGAGATGTCGATCGCAATTCGCTCGAAAGGGGCACCCACGTTGTACTGCTTCATAGCGCTCCTTGGTTTTGCTGTTGGTCCTTTGGTCGCAGTGAAAGTTGTGCACTTCCTACACCATGACTCGACGTCATCACTCATGTGAAGCCAATAGAAGCGAGATCGTAATTTTGAAAGTGTCTTATTAACTCCCAGATGTCCACCGGAGGCCCCGTCGTGCATTTCTGTTAGTACATCCTTCACTTTTGATGGTGGGAGTAGAATCCGCATTCGATGGGTTTTTCGATGGGTTTTTCCCGCCGCGGCTTTACGCTTAAGAATTCCATCTTCCACCAGCAAGGAATTCCATTATGCCCAATATGCCTTAAATGTTCCACTCTTGTCGGAAATATTGTTCCAAGTTGGCCGCTAGTTCTTTTCTTTGTGTTCCAGGATTAGCGACATATCTTCATCCTGAACTTGAGCTGCGCGTATAGTATCACTCGTTCACCCATCTAGTACTTCTACTTGTACATTTCGCAGGTCGTACGCCTCTTCTTTCTTTTCCTTTTTATGACAATGTTTACAATCTGGCTTACATGGCCTTTTTTGATACAGCATCAGCGTTATTATGCACCTTCCCTTGCTGAATTGAGCTTATCATTGATACGGGTGCACATTCTGCGGTTAACTCTCCTTTTCTTATTGCGTCCGGCTCTTCGGACGCATTTAATACTCTGACAGGTGCAATGTGCTTCTTCACCTCAGGTTGGTCCGTTGATAGTCTCCTCTTATGATAAGCGCATGAACAACAATTCTCACTCGATGTTTCATTCATTCGTCGACGTTTCCTACAGTCAACAGAGATGTGACCGGCTTAACTAAGAGATGGCGCCAGAGAAAAATACGCAGCACACACCAAAATTAGCGAAAGACACCTTGAAATCGCTTGAATGGGACATCCTTCTACACGCGCCATACTCCCGAGACTTAGCGCCATCTGACTATCACCTCTTCGCATCAATAGGGCACGCGCTCGCAGAGCAGCACTTCAGCGATTTCGAGGAAGTTGGAAAATGGTTCGACGAATGGTTTGCCGCAAAAGACAAGCAGTTTTTCTGGCATGCTTTTTGTTGCGGATTGGCAATTGAATGTGCTGGAATGTACTGGAGAAATCTAGTACATTCGCAGTGTATAAGAGTTGCGCAGCAGCTGGCACCAGCTGGCCAATTTTCCCTCACGAAGAGGTCATAGCGTCCCTTTTTGAATTGGATGTTATGCCCACTGAGTCTGTCTGCACTCAACCTTCGCGACGCATACACAGTCAACGGACCCATAAACCATTCCCAGTCGTTGCAATCCGCAAAATACCATTCATTGTGCATAATAGCGTTCCTTAAGCAATAAAGAACAACTTGACATTACAATAGAGAACAACGTGTTATTATTTGATTGGTTCCAGTTCAATTGGTGACGTGCTCTGACGAAATGTGTAAAAGCCGATGGCCGATATTTTGAACAAAAAACAATTATTACAATATCCCTAGAAAATTACGTTTTTTTTTTTAACCAAAAAACCGGAAAAATCTTATGCATACGAGTACACCTAGTAAACTAAATGAAAACTAAATAAAATAAAACTACCACAGCCGCGGTCTAGGAAAATGTAGTGTATACTCTATTTTGGATCTATACCAAAATCCGAAAGTCCTGGGAAAAGCAGCAGGATCATAAAAAAAGGCGGGGCTCGTAGGACGAACAGATCTATATAACAATTTTTAAGTGCACAGCAATAAAAGATAACATATTCGGCTAACCCAGAAACCCAGCCGTTCAACTCACGGGTTCAACGAACTGGAACCCACTCACAACCCCGCAGGTAATAACAAATGTTATGTTATAACATTGTGAACTCATACGTACAATAAAAAGGACCTAGATATGAAAAAAGAACTACGAAGAGTATCCAAAGAAACGAGTAAATCAATCCGGAAATACTACCAAACAATAGACAAGTAATAACAAGAAACTTAAATAAACACCGAAGTACAAAAAGAGCATTTAAGGTGCTAAGCATTCATAGATCATGCGTTTAAAAACTTAAACAACTATCAAAGGAAACCAAAACAAGGAATGTAATCAATCATGCAGCAAACTTCTACAAAGATATGTACCGAAGAAGAAACAACGACCAGAGACTTGAACTTACAAATAATAACTGGGAACCTAAATTAAGTTATGTTAGACCAATAGAAAAAAGAGAGGTGTACGAACAAATAAAAAGACTAAAGAAGGAAAAAAGCCCCGGCCCAGATGGGCTTGTGGGGAGGAAGTATTGTGCCAGACACGGGCACTAGGTTCACCTCCATCCCCATCGTCTATTGTTCAGGCGCTAAGGAATGCAACACAAAACAAAAGAAATAAATGCACCCAGGAACAGCAGCCTGGAAATTAAACACACGGATTTAATTGATTGTTTTATTTTTATTGCGTAACACTTTCATTTGGTTTGGATGTGTCCAAGTATTTTGATGCATTTATTTTGTTATATCAGTCATTATCTTTAAAATTGCTAGTATTTTTATACTGCACTTAAAACTTATTATTTCACATTAAATTGCTCTTTATGAATTTTACACGCGGACAAACACTTCTTTCACGACCCGATTTCCGTATATATACGCTTCTCCGCCGCGACGGAGAGCAGGAGCGACAACGACCGTGCTGGTCTGCGGATGTAATTTCACTCAACGATATTCATTCGTTGTCCAAGGGAAATTTTGGGTGCATTCGCTTTTACGGTGGTGATAACCGGATCTCATAGAGGAGATCGTCATAGTACACATCTATATGTGCACGCCGGTTCTTTTCATGGGTCGAAGCCATGTTAACGAATTTGAAACTCCAAGAAGGGGCATAATGTGCATCCAGGAGATGTGTGTTCGTTGAAACAAACAAATCGAATCTCGTGGGATACTAATGGGTTTGCGTTTGATTATGCATCGGGGTCATGAGGAATGGATTCAGGGCAATTACAAGACAAAGGGAAAAGCGACCTATGCATCGTTCGGTAATGAGGGTCAGCTGGATAAATAGCAGCCACTCATTAAATGAAAAATGCGTTTAGGATACCACAAACGATATGGGTTGTTTATGGTATCGCCAGGAAGCCTATGGAGGAATAGCGTTCTTTGTTTGCACTTGGTGCGAGTTAGGGAAGTTGGCTTCAGCGTCGATTGCGCTAATTGAATGCAGTTGCTTGGTATTTTTTTGCTGGGAGAAAAAGGTCGCCGGCCAATGTGTACGTTAAGAGATTTATCATACACATGGCGAAGCTGAAAAATAGACAGCGCAATGTTAATGTCCATGGTGAAGGTTACATAGTATGTAATCCAAATCCTTTGTTATTAGGAATTCGTCTAGGGGAATTTGTCTGGCACCGAAGGTGCCAAATTGGTTTGGGATTCCTGATATGTTAAGCAAGAAATCTTACGGGGAATTGTATGCGAAGAAATGCATGAAGGTAAGTTACAGGGACTTTTAGGTTAAAGAATTGATCTGTTTAATGCGTGAAGCATTTAAGATGCTAATGCGATTGCATTAGTGAAGTTGTGAGATTGGGTGGAAGTTATGGAGGTTTTTCAGGTAAGTGAACCGTGGGGTTTGGCCACAGGCTCAGCAACGAAGTTATTAAACTAGGAACACCAATTCTAATCCATCACCATACGCAACTATTCAATATGGTAATAAACACAGAGACTGTACCGTTACAATGATGTAAATCTGACATCATATTGCTGTTTAAGAAGGGCGATTTTCTGGATATAGGAAATTACAGGCCAATCAGCCTACTAACAAGTGTTGCTAGCGATGCATCACGTCGACACGAATTCCCAGAAGAGGTAAGGCAAGCGCCAGCCCACAAGTTCCTGGGAAACAACGATCAGCGGCGTACCTATTCCAGGAAGACACGAAGCAGAACAGCACTCAAGAAACGAGCGAAAAAGAGGGTGGCTGCGGGCCTATATAAGACGAGAATATCGGCAGAGCAATGTCCCCCTAAAAAACTACCGCCAACCCGTAAGGAATCCACCAAACACGTCAAGCCAGTACTGAGTCCCCTGCCTGCTCAGCACAAACATGTTAGATCACAACCAATCGAAAACATGACCAGCATCAAGAAAATAATCCGAATGGCAGAAAATGCCCTAGGATACTGCAACTCCACACCAATAAATACAAAAGGGTCCTCTATCTCCATTGCAACAAAAACTCTGGTTTATCGCGAAAAGACCGTTAGAAAACTTGTGGAACTTCTATACTAATTTTTTCCGTTCCCACCCCATCAGCTCAAACCAGCAACATTCATCATAAGGCAATTGACCCAACTTGGACCAAAGAAGAATTAGCCTCAGAGATCTTCAGGATTTGCCCAGAGCTGAAAATCCATAGGCTAGACTATTTTCAAACTCAGTACTTACGAGAAAAGGCTCCTCGATATTATAGTGGTTAGTATACCCGTCTGTTAGGTGTGTCAATGACATCATAGACAAAGATTTCTTTAATCTCTTAACAAATTCCCTTCGAGTAATATACGGAATTCACTTTCTTCTTTGTCCAATTAACTTTTAGCTCCTCTTCTTTAATCGATTAACAAATTTTCTTCTAGACTCTCCCGGAACCAACGTATCGTTTTAGATTCACCACTCCACTCGATGACCAACCACCGACTCCTTGCTAACTTCTTCCTACCACTTCTCGTCACCTCGGAGTCAACACCTCCCGATGACGACAACGCAATTATATTTCGCAGTTACCTAATTTCCGGATTTTAACTTCAATTCGCAATTGCTTTGTACTGTAGCGTCCGCCGATATTTCTCCATCGATTTGCGCCACAGTTCAATATCCGTAGTTGCGAACTGACCCAATTAATTCTTTTGTGTTTCGTATGCAATTAATTGCTTTTCCATGATTTGTTAATTGTTCCGGAATATGCGATTAATTGTTTTTGTGATTTATGATGAATTGTGCAATTAATTGTATTATCGTCCTGGGGGTTATTTCATTTTAGAATCGGGTGGCGTTTTTCTGTCTGAGTGTATTTATGACCCCTTGTACATCATCTTTGTCTATGATGTCACTGACACACTCAACATGCGGGAGACCGGGGTTCGATTCCCCGCCGGGAAGCCTCTGGCGCAAGAATAACGACCTTACTCGGAAAAAACGAATCATTATGGAAAATTTAACAAGCCTCAGGACTTGCTAAATAAGGCCAAGACCGGTTCCCTGTTGTAGTGCCGATGATGATGATGACATACGAGAAAAGAACTTAAAGAACCTACGGATTATACAAATTCTTCCGAATGAAGACACCAACACGCTCAAACAAATTAAGAATTTATTTACGCATACGATCAGTATCGAGGAGTCCCATAAACAAAGTCTCCTCCATTGCAAGAGATGCCAAGGCACGTGACACTTAGGCAGATGTGCCGATGAACATCAACCAGGAGAATGCAAAGTAAATCCACTCGGTATGGAACCAGGAAAAATCCAAACCACAAACCCCGATGGTTTCATTACCACTAAGGAAATCGCAGTGTCATGCTGTAACTGCGGTGGTCCACATGTGGCTAATTTCTCCCAGTGCCCTCATAAGTTGAAAATTCTTCAAAGAAGAATAAAACCAACTACAACCAACAAATCCGCACCAACCAAATCCACACCGCAGAACACATTACCGTAACCCGCAATGCGAGGAACATCATATGCGGATGTCATCAAAATCAATCCAAACACGCTGACGTCACACAACCCCAACTCCATTGGTCTCAACCTGGAGATCATGGGCTACATCAAGAGTCTACAAACTATGCTTCTTACGTTGAAGCGTATGTCGGATATCGACAAAAAGGTCAGATTCTCTCACTCATAACCTCCCATATTTTCTCTCTCAATGGCTGAACTGTCTATAATCGTCCTCAACGCAGAATCCATATACTCCAACATCCGTAAGCAACACTTACGGTTATTTGTTAATTCCTTCTCGCCAGACATCTTTCTCCTCTAGAAATGTAGCTTAAGTCTAACTCCCGAGTATCCATCCCCAATTATATATTTATTTCAAACCCCAGTACTACTGGATCACATGAAGGTACCGACATCCTACTACACAAAAAACTCCAATTCGCCGAAACCAAATTCGCCAATGTTTTCATTATCGAATACACGGCAATTAAACTTTTTTTGTGAAAACAAAAATTTAATGATATTAATATCCATTTACATCCACTCAACACGAGAACCAGACTTCCCTGAATGTGACATATCCCAAATAATCAGACAGTCTCTCCCCGCACCATTCATAATCGCTGGAGACTGGAACGCTTATCATATATCATTCAACGACATCAAGAATAACAAATACGGTTGCCAACTTTTGGACCTCTTCTCATCTCTTTGGACAGCCCACTGCAACCTACTCGTGTGACCAACTCGACGCGGTCAACAATCAACTTCTTCCTCAAGTCCACTGGTATCTACTCAACGAGCCCCCCACATTATCCTTCCTCTTTCCCTCTGATCATGGTTCCCTTCACACCTAGATCAAAGTCCCCTCCCTCGAACTGCTCTATTCACACAGTCCTGTCCCGAACTTCTCCAAGACTAACTGGAAAAGGGTCAATAGAGAAGTCGCCGCAAATTTTTCTAAGTTGCAAATCCGCGGTTCTTGTAACCCAATCCCTGCTGATATCGACCGAGCAGCCCTAAAAATTAAGCAGATTCTCAAGGATGCCCTCACCAGTAATACGCCGACCACCTAGAAATCGTTTCATCCATTGCCACAAAATGTCGGAAAAATCGCTCTATTGCGCTGCAAGAATTCCAGACCGGCCGTTGAATCATCAATGCGTTGCTGTTTTTGGCCGACTGTCACCAAACGCCGTACCCATCGCGCCGATAGCTTTATCATCTCCAAAATTTCGCGCAAATTGTATCCCCCCATTATTTTGAGTGCCCGTGGCCTCAGCTAACTCACAAAACTTCACTTTGCGATCATTCAAGACTATTCGATGCACCTGCTTTACGATTTTCACATACGTAGCCTCTTTTGGCCTTCCAGAGCGAGGTGCGTCTTCGGTGCTTGTAAGACCCATTTTAAATTCACTAAACCACTAATTAACTGTTGTACTCGGAGCATCAGTGTGGGATATCATTTCTGCAACCACTGCCATGATAATCCTATTTTCTCATATTTTTTACGAAGGGGAAAGTAGCGTCACACAAATGACTGTACCTTGTAAACGAATGGATGAAATGTCACGAAACTTCATACATAAACTAGTGACAGATGCCCCTCTCGAAATGAGCCATTTCCATTTTCTAATGGCACTGTGGCGCTTCTAACAGAAACACACACAATACACAAGCAAATAGTGAAGAACACCGAACAAAAATCGAATAAGAAAAAGCATCAGCCGTATATCAAGCAATAACATAGCAATTCCACTTCAGTTGAGTGTACTTGAGTTTAAAAATCGAATTCTCACACACGGCAGTAGCTTAATGTTTCAATGTTTGCTTCTCACTCGTTTCATCGTGTATTCAATTCACCTTCTTCACGATCCTTGCCTGACGCAATCAACCCGACGTGATCTGTACACACAATACACACTCTCACATAGTAAACACGACTTTACTACTACGATCACGACTTCGGTATAGAGCTTCGGCACACTCGACTGCTCCGACATTCACTCGCTCCGTCGTTCGCACACGAAGTTGATCGTAAAAAAGTTACTGAAGAGGGAGTAGTGCGGCGTTTCTAACAGATACACACACAATACACAGCAAATAGTCAAGAACACCGGATGAAATTCGAATAAGAAAAAGCATCAGCCATATACCAAGCAATAACAAAGCAATTCCACATCAGTTGAGTGTACTTGAGTTTAGAAATCGAATTCGTACACGCGGCGGTGGCCTGATGTGTTAAACATTGGTTCAATTTTCAGAATCAGACGTTCTTCACTTTCATCGCAAACGCAATAGCACCACCTATTGAAAAGTCCTAGGGCTTAAAAAGTAGCTATTGGATAATTTAAAGTGCTTGTGAGCAACCAGTCAGTTAATATATAAAGAAAACGAATATTCTGGGATTTAACATTTAGCCTGAAGTTGCAAAAAAAATATGTTGGTGATTAAATGCATATTTAAATTTAAAAAAAACAACACAAGCTTAAGTCAACCACTTTGTTTACATTGCTTGCGAATGTTCAACTATAGGGTGGGCCATATATTTTTGCACATTTGAAACATGAATAGAAATAAAACTACAAATGTTATGTTGTTGATCATTTATCTAACGTAAGAAGCGTTTATTGATATTAATTTTTTTTTTAAAATGACATCGTTGAGATGTGCCCCTGTGGGGGTTCTCTATACGACATGGAGAACCAATCCACAATGCGAACCAATCGTGACCGCTAACAGCACGTCACCTTAACCCAACTCCCCATTCAAACCTGCAATACATACATTCGCAACCAGGCAAAATCCACAATAGAATACATCCCAAACTTTGCAATAAACACACTCCAAAACCCACAACAGAATACAATTCAACAGAATATATTCTAAATCATCCCCGCATACATTTTCCCAAGATTGCTTCGGTCAATTCTTTATCTAAACCATATCCCTTGCTTGCGGCCAAGCAATTCTAATTTCCCCCGAAAATCATATTCTGTAATGAACGCATATTCCAATTTACAAAGGAATATTAATCATCTCCCTCAATTATATCACCCCACATACATTTTCCCAAAATTGCTTTGGTAAATTCTTTACTTAAGTTATATTCCTTCCTTGCGACCAAGCAATCTTAAGTTCGCCGAAATTCATATGCTGTAATAAAACGCATATTCAAACCTACAACGGAACATTAACCATCACCACCAACTATACCGAACCGCACACATTTACCCGAAATTGCTTCGGTTAATATCTTACCTAAATGATAATCCTTGGTCGCACCCAAGCAATTTCAATTTCCCCCGAAAACCATTTCGGTTCATTTCTTCCTTAAACTACACTTCTCGCTTGCAACCAAGCGACAGCTAATTTTCCTCGAAACGATCACAACAATCAAGACCCTTGACCATATTTGGCTATGCCGCCAAAATTAATTTACCGGTATGCACAACCAAGGAATCTAACTCAGCTTATACGGCGAGGATTCGCTGGAACTGAATTCCCTATGCAAGCATAGCAATCCCCTTTGAGTTCCTAGGAAGTGGCAGTGAGTTTATTTCTGCTATGGCTCAACCGCCACGACGCGATGAATAGATTCTTTCCATTCATTAATCAGTCCAGATTCATCCACCGTTGCGTCCGCACGCGTACAGTCGTTGTCCAACCACCGTAGAGTGCCTACAGCCGCGTGTTATTCTTCTTGCCCAACTCGAGTCGGCGGGGAGCCCGCGTTAGTTATTAATCCGCAAATCGCTGCAAGACGGGAAGGGACAGTTTTAAATCCCCGCCGAAACTAAAACGAACAACAGCCCCCAAAAGAAAACACTAAAACAAGGTATTCATACCGAACAAACCCCGTCTCATATCGCGCGGCCATTGCGCTGCAGACACGTAGCCGAAGGAATAGGTAAAGCACTTCGCTCGGCGCTGGAAACAGGAGCAGCGGCAAGGGGAGAACAATCAAATGATTGTGTAAAATGTAACGGAGTGTTTGTCAGATCCCAAAAGGGGCCTTAGACGTTCAGTAATAAAGTGGATGGGCAACAGAACACGTGTTAACCTTTTTATTATTTTCACAACTCATTGTTAACTTTCCTTTCTGTGAGTAATTGTATTTCCCTATTGTCCACCGAGTTGTACATCCCCGCCGTGGAACAAAAACACCGACGAATAAAAGAACATATTAAAAGAAACATCAACGCACAAAACAAGTGTTTTCATTTCCCCCTTGGTGCTCGAATTTCGGACGACGGTTGGCGACGAATTCTTTAGTGGGGTGTGTTACGGCCACAACCACCCATCCCAAAAAAATTACCCTTTTGGAGCTAGTCTCCACCACTAACGGCGATCCACGCCAAAAACATCCACTTAAAGGATGTGACATTTAGCTATATCAAAGCATTACCCCATACACCTCGTCCCGCATAAATTGATAGCAAGCAAATCAAGCTAAAACGTGCAATTTGCGCTAATCAATTAAATGCCAAGTAAATTGAGCTGAACGCTAAATTTACTCACATAAAAAATCCGAAAATATAATCATTGAACCAAGGGTTCACCACACAAACCTCTAAGAGCCAAATGTGCTGGCCAGATGCCGTCATCCAAACAAAATCGACGAGAGTCATAAAAATACGCGTCAGCAATTTTATGACTCCTTAGAAAAATGGTTACCTGAAACCATTAAAACAATCAGCGCCAGTTTTCGTTTTAACCAAATTAAGTTAAAACAAACAGAAGGCAAACATTCGCCTTTGTATCGATTTCCCACGGAAAAGATTCTTGCCCATTCGGCTACAATAAACAACATAGAGAATCAGAAATGTTCATTAGCACGATTCTCTATTTGTATCCCTCATCGTTTTCTCACAAAAGGCATCCTTGCCGATTCGGCTAAAACAAACAACAGGTACCATAAAATGAATTGCACATTCGTTTAGCACCTAACAACATAGAGGATTATAAATGTGCATTAGCACGATCCCCTGTTGATTTTTCCTTTGTGTTTCCTCTTTTGATCCCAAGCCGGGAAAGATAAAGAAAGGAAATAGCGGCTGGCAAAAGGGCCAAGCAGAAAAAATGACATATCCTTCGATCTTCACGATGAAAAAAAAAGGTCTTCGTGAAACGAGTTGGTTCTAGACGATTCGCGGAGACAGCGAAGGAGTTGGTTTTGGAATTTGGACGATAACGGTCCGTTGGGAGTTGGTGTTTGGAAAATTAAAGAAGTTGTCGGAGTTTGAAAAGGAGTGACTTAACTGCGGTAGATGCTTACGTTACGTTTTGAAAGGGTGATTTAAAATATATTTAAAAGGAAGCAATATTAAACGTTGGTGCCTGAACTCTGCTATATAAACAGCGTAAATAAAGTTTATATAAATAATAATAACATAAATATCTAAATTGTAAGTCCGGACCTGTTTGATTATCTATTGACCAATAAATGTAAAGTGCATGGTGAACAAAAAGATTTGTGTATGTCAAACAAAACATAAAAGTAAAACATTCGTTATATAGATTTAAGATTATAGTTGTAAAGGAATTGCTATCCTAAATCTCTTAAGTACTAGTTGTAAAATATACCATGAATGTAATTATCTACTAAATAAAAATTAAATTGAATTGAATTGAAAAAAAAAAAAAGTAAAAGATCAAAATTCAGTTAAAGAAAATTAAAAAAGGCGTGTTTTATTTAAAGTGTGTGTGGTTTTTGAAAGGAGTGACTACAGAAAAGTACTACAGGTGGTAGTGAACTAGTGCCTTACGCTGGCACATATACTTCTCAACCCCCACACCCCGTCTCTTTGTTGGCACTCCTTCGCCAATTCGCTGACACATGCTGCGAGGTACGAAAATTTCAACCTCCCGAATGTTCTCATCGCTTCTTCTTGAGCGTGGCCGCCCTGTTTGTTTAATATTCGTTGTCGATCTCGTTTGTTCGAACTTCTTGATCCAAGCTTTGATTAAATTAACACTTGGACATTCACTTACATGGCGTAATCCGTATTCAATTCTAAATAGGCGTCGTACAGTAACGTAGGAATCGTTGTTTTTGCAAAATTGTTTTACACAAAAAGCACGTTGTTGTCCCATGAAACGCTCCATCGTGACTAAAATTGCATGAAGCGACGCACAATTTCCCGCCACTCGCGCGCCCCACCTCTAACGGCTTTTAAGAAATCAAGTATTGCCATTTGCCAAAATGTATGGCCCACTTTATAGTATTTAATAACAGTTGCACACATTGTTATCATCATCTTCATCGGCCCAACAACCGGGAACTGGTCTTGGTCTTATTTAGCAAGTCCTGAGGCTTGTTATATTTTCCATAATGATTTGTTTTTTCCGGCCAAGGTCATTAGTCTTGCGCCAGAGGCTCCCCGGCGGGGTATCGAACCCCGGTCTCCCGCATGACAGGCGGGAATACTAACCACTATACTATCGAGGAGCCTACACATTGTTATAGGTATGATTAAAATATCCACCACAGCACGCAAGAGTGTCCAACAATTTGATGGTCATTAATGACGAGTATGTGTAAAAATTATACGATTGACTATATACAGATTAGCATTGCTCTCTCTCTCTCCCTCTCCCTCTCTCTCTCTCTCTTTCTATTAACAATTTAGTAACACCGCTTTTATTAGGGACATCACATAGTAATTATGATAATATACTTTCGATTCGATTGTCTCGAGTCTGCGCTTAAGCCACTTTAATTGTTTAGCACCTCCCGCAATGTACAGATTAAAAATCTAAAAAACAGGAGCTCAAGATCAATTAAAGTATTTGTCAGTAACACGCGCGGAATAAAGTGAAACAACAACAGATCCCTCCAAACCAAAGTTAAATAAAGTAATAAAATAAAATATTGTAACAAAAATAAGTAACGTAACAAAAAGATTAGTATCATAAAAAATCGGAAAGAAAAATTCATTTCCTTAGAGATTCAATTTTGTGTGTTTGCAAACTATTTGATGACAGCAGCATTAGTACACAACTGTATATTCCTTAGTTAAAAAAAAAAAAACAAATTTTACGTGATAACCTTTAAGTAGTAATTACACAGTCTTTGTGGAGATAAAGTATGAATGAACTGTTAATCAAAGTTTGCTTGATAAGTGTATATAGAACGTGGGTTGCCCTATACCTATTTTGAACGAAATGAGCAAACACATATGTAAGTAAAAGCTTTGACATACTTCTTAAACGAGTTAGTGATAAGGCCAAAATAGGTATACCATACAATTAGCAGAAACCTTAAAGAGTGAATTGGCTTGAAAAGATTAGCTAACTGAAGTATTGGTGCCCAAATGCTATATTCCCCACAAATAGTAGCCATGGTCAAATTTTTTATCTGCATTAATAGAGAGCATTAAACCTTGGGTACTGGATTAAAACAAAAACAAAACAGAAAAAAAACTTTAACAAATAATTATGCTTTGCTATTTGACTGACCTTTAATCAGTATTTGTTATCTCACTCCATTATTTCAGCAATATCAGAATGGAACACCGGCATATGAGGGTCATTAAAGGAATGGCAAGTTGAATTTTATCGCAGTCAAACTGTCGTTCGCGGAAGGAAAAGGTTTGTAGTATATGGTATTCCGAATTGAAGCAAAGACCACTAAGTGTGGAAGGAAACCATTTTATTGAATAGAAGTAACCTACTGAGGCCACCAAGTCTTTGTTTTCGGAATTTTGAATGTTTTAACAACAGGAATTTTTAATTGATTATATATTAGACTGAGGAGTTGGCAACTGATATCTTGGTTTTTGTCATAGTTCTTGGAAGATGGTTTTATCAAAATATTTAAAAGAGGAAAAAAAAAACAATAACAAAAAACAAATGAAAAAAAATAGAGTTATTTTTTTACACTAACGCGCGCACAAAAGGCGATTGTGAAGTACCCTTAAATGTCAGAGCACAGTGCGAGCGGATGGAGGGGAAGTGGATAAGGAAAGGAGGTGTCGATGTATATTGGTCTTGAATGTCTGGACATCACAACGGCCAGGAAACACATGATCAAGCAGAACAATTTATATTGGTGTGGTTTGTCTAAAGAATGACTCTCTATGATTATTTGTGCGCCTAAAGTCCACTTTCAACGTAAAGCATCTTGAAATGGAGGAACAAAGTTGACACCAAAGTTAAGCTTCTCTGCTATAAGCAGCTAATCCGATCTGGAATATCGTACGCCTTTCCCATATGGTCCTGCATATCTTCGGCTCAAATGGAAAGACTTCGGGTTTTCGAAAGGAAACTCCTCAGAAGATGCACCAATCATTCTAGAAGGCCTGACGGTCGTCATTACCCCAACTCTCACCTATACGAAGGCGCCTCTATTACCCCTATCGACGAGTACTTGCTTCAATTAGCATATAAGTACCTCGAAAACATTCAGAACAGCGAGAACCTACTTGTACGGGACTCTTGCGTTCTTGACCCTCTCTCTCGATCTCTTCGGATCAAACCTGCACAATTTCTTCTTCAGTACAAAACTGAAGAAAGCACCCTTCCCAACAACATTCCCCTCTATAATAGAGGATTCCTGGACCCATCCCATAGGGTCTACTATTAACAAACCACATACACGAACGCACAGTACGAAGGTTGCCTTTTATATTTCGGGATTAGAGAACAAAAACAAATATTGATCATCGAAAATCACTTTATTGTTTATTAAAATATTCCCCATGAAGATCTATACACTTTTGCATGCGTTTGAACCAATTTTCGAAGCACTTTTGCCACTCTGATTGAGGTATCTCCAACACATGCATTCTGAATGCAGGAACCGCTTCTTCAGGTGTCGAAAAACGTTGACCTCTCAGTTTGTTTTTTACGTACGGGAATAAAAAGAAGTCATTCGGTGCCAAGTCAGGACTATACGGCGGATGACCCATCAAATCGATGTTTTGGGTGCTCAAAAATGCAGTTGTCGCAGCCGATGTGTGAGAGCTCGCATTGTCGTGGTGAAGAGTGATCCGTATTCGGCGGTTGGTTTTCCTGATTTCTTGGAAGACAACTGGCAAACAAATGGTTGTGTACCACTCAGAATTGACTGTTCTGCGTTGTTCTAGTGGTACGGTTGCGACATGTCCAGTTTTTCCGAAAAAACAGGCGACCATTTGCTTGGAAGTGCTTCGTGCGCGAACAACTTTTGTTGGATTTGGCTCATCTTGAAACACCCAGACAGTCGACTGCTGTTTACTTTCGGGCTCATACGCGTAAATCCACGATTCATCACCTGTCACGATGTCATAGACGTGTTTCGAAGCACCGCGACCGTATTTTTTGAGCATTTCTTTCGACCAATTGACACGATCCTTTTTTTGGGCGATTGACAAATTGTGTGGGATCCAACGCGAACAAATTTTTTTGACAGTCAAATGTTTATGCAATATTGAATGTATGCTGGTCCCACTAACGCCTAAGGTTGTCTCAATCTCGCGATAGGTCACATGACGATCTTCCAATATCAGTTCGCGCACAGCATCAATGGTTTTCGGAACAACAACTGATTTTGGACGACCTTCACGAAATTCATCTTGGAGTGAACTACGACCACGATTGAATTCACCATACCATCGACAAACACTGGTCCTTGATGGAGCTTCATCGCCAAAAATTGAATTAAGTTCATACATGCACTGTTGCTGAGTTAATCCACGCCGAAAGTTGTAAAAAATAATCGCACGAAAATGTTGACTATTTAATTCCATTTTTGGGCCGAGATGAATCTTTTAAGTTACTGTAAACAACACAAATAGCGCTCGTATGTCAAAACGTTCTGAGTGCGTATAACCTCAAAAATGTCCAACTTTACGACAGAGCTGTCAATTGCCGGATTGCAACACTAGGGTTGCCAAATCCCGAAACATAAGAGGCAACCCTCGTACAAGACGGCACAAACACAAACATACACACCGACCAAAGCGCAGATTATCAGACGCCAAAGACGTGATCTGCGTTCACTACCGCACCCAAGACCTACCGGTCTTGTACGATTTCTTTCCCACCATCCCTCTATAAAAGTAGTTAGAGAAAACCCGGACTAACACTGTCCACACTGTCCTTGGATACACCCCCTTTTTTCTTTTCTTTTCAGAGATCGCGAGACCGAGCCCAACATCCTCGCGGATGTGGGTGATTCTGGTTATCGCAAGATGACCAGAAGTCAGAGACAAGATGAAGGACACACATGTCCTTGTCTCGCTAAATTCGGCCTTCTCGCCACAATTTTTTTTTTTTTTTTTTTTTTTTTTAACTTTCAACGTAAACTGATGCGCATTCACAGATTGACTGGTATCGCGGGACGATGTCTGAAGGGGCGGAACACATTCAGCAAGTTCAGTTGAGCAACGACCATGGTAATGTGCGGTTTGTGGTCTGGACGCGGTCATGGACGCTGGTTCTGCCTCCAACCCACGATGTAGTTCGCTGGTGAAAAACTGATCGTCGGCGAGTGAAGATTAAAAGCCGGAACAAACTATCGCCGAACGAGGAGTAAGCCAAATGCAAAACACAGTTTTCTTACAAATAGTTATCGGAGAAATAAAACACGTTGGTGGGTCTTGTTAGTTAAACGTTTTTTAACCTTTTAATGTTCTATTATTAATGTTGCACTACGGAAATGACTGTTACAAAAACACACAATTGTATTATATTGATTTTTGATAAATGTTAGATGATTCCGAGTTAAAATGCACAATTGTATTACATTGACTTTAGATGAATATTAAAAGTCTCTTGAGTTAGAAGCACAACTGTACAACATTGACTTTAGATGAATATTAAAAGGTCTGTGGGGGTTCTCTATACTACATGGAGAACCAACCCACAATTCCATACCTCATTTCGACCGCTTTCAGCGCGTCATTTCTACCCATTCCCCTTATAAGCTATTCCCCTGTAAAACATGTTAAACGGACGTATAGCTAACCGTATTATCCTATGCAGATAATGCATAATTGAGTTTAGCTACATTTTTTTGCCATACGGCAACGCCATTTCGCTAACCCATGAGATTTCCACAGGAAATCGTATCATGTCGGTTAGCAACGGCATAGTCTGATCAAACGGTGGTTGCTTAATCTTGCGACCGGTGGGGAAATTATTAAAGCATTTAAGTTAGTGTCCTTTACACTTTCTCCAGGCACTTCATTCGCTGGGGATCAATGCTCTCGTCTCGCAGGAATAGCATCAGCTTAATTTTCCCCTCCTTCTCAGTTCTGTCTTCGTACAGATCAATGTACTCTGAGTTCACCATATTACCGAATTAAGTCAATGGGTTTCGCTCAGAACTACATTGATTCATGCACATACAACCAAATCCACCCCAAGATAATCATACATCGTGTTTCTGTTGTCTCATTCTCCCGCTTTCTTCGATTATCAATTTACCGAGGTAATCTACCACACATCGACGAACGTGGCAATGAGAGAGCAGAAGTATGTTCTCTTTTGGTTGTCAAGTGCAAAAATTAAATTACCCAACTTCATCCCCTTTCGAGTCAGTCATTTTCATAACCATCGACCAGATCGGTCGCATGCGGATGCATACGCTCGCGCGCGAAGCAAAACGAAAGACGTGTCTGTCGGCAGTTTGAGTATCAACAACCATTCCCATTAAAGGGTTAAAAAGAGTTTGATTTTAAATTAGATCCATTCCAATTCTGTTCGGTCGGCAAGTTTTTATTGTTCAATTTTATAATGCACACAGTTTTAACTCATGGAAATGTCACCATGGCGTGCATTATATTCTGCTGTTTCATCTTAACCGTATTATTGGATTATCGTACGTACGTACGGTTCAACCTCAACAAATGTGAATGTATACAAGTGGAAAACAACAATAGACATAAAAACAGTCCAAAAAAAGTAACAAATAATAAATTAAAGAAAACAACTAAACTACACAAAAAGTGCATTTCATTTCATCATTTTGGGTGCTGGAATTTTCAATGGATATTCGTCGAACAACATCGTTGGGGAAAAAGTGAACCGCGCGCCTGTGTCCGGCGCAAATGCTTCTTACCCCCCACAGGTCCTTACGTTAAAAACACAACTGTATAACATTGACTTTAGATGAATATTAAAGGGTCTTTAAATTAGAACGCACAGCTGTTTTACATTGTCTTTAGATGGATATTAAAAGGTCCTTAAGTTAGACGCACAACAGTATAACATTGACTTTAGATGAATATCAAAAGGTCCTTGAGTTAGAACACATGATTGCTTTACATTGACTTTAAATAAATACTGGACTCTCTGGCGTATGTGCGCGCGACAGGGGCTAAAATCTGACTCGCTGTAATGACCGTTGCACTCACCTCCGCCAGCGGGAATCGTGATGGAATTCCATCGATATGGGAGAAGCCAATCCGATCTTTTCCGCGGGGGTGACCACTGAGCGATCGAATTGGAGTTTAATAAGAGAATTTCCCACACGACCGTACAGGTCAAGTACAATGCCCTTTCGCTGGAAGTGTGGCAACAATCGACCCTGCAACTGTACAAACAAAGGAACAAGCATTAGGGCCTGCAGGTATCGTTGAGATAGGCGATAGTGAAGATCGCCGAAGGAAGAAATAGGTTTCTGTGTGTTTTGTAAATAGAAACGCTATTTCGGAGGGTCATACGCTGAGATGCGCATTTGTTTGGTTTAACCAATGCTACATGGGAACGTCGGCTGTTTACATAATCGCCCAGAATCATGCCGTTGCAGGCAATATATTTTTCTGTGACGATAAGCAAACCGAAGATTCGTTTGCCTATGGCAAAGGGTAGGGTGCCTATTGTTTGGTTAAGAAAACTGTACGTGGGACACGATCATTGGTATGATTGTTTAAATAGCAATCATGATCGTGTCCGATTCAATGGATGTTAGTTTTAGAAAACTGTATCATAGGACATAACTATTAAGATGATTATTTGAACAACGATCACGGTCATGTCCTATTCGAAGATCGGGTGTCGCTTGGGCGATCAATGGTCGGAAAAATCGGCTGCAGCTGTGTCACCAATTACATTGCACGACGTGTCTTCTTGGACCAACGGATTGTTGGAACAAGAACACGCTGAAAGATTGGCGTGTGTTTACCAACCATGATTGCTGACAAGCTGAGCCGCTTGGGTTGGTATGGTTCATGTATTATGAACGGAATGATTTGGTGATATGCATGCTGGTGATTTACTTTCTAGGTGAAAGATAATGAAGGGTAGCTTACGCTGCTCGATTGCAGGTAAGTAAAATGGCTTTGTCGGTGGGGGGGGGGGGGGGGGGGGGGGGGGCGCAGGTTGATTTAAAGGAAATGGATGTTTCTTTGAGAATGGTTTAACAAACCCCTGTGGGATACGAAGTGGGGTGTGCCGGCGTACGGCACAGGGTTCACCCCGCTACCCATCTCCCAGCCACTGTACTGTTCACAACGAAGGGAATAAAGGGGGACAAACATCCATCGACTGCCGGGCGGCGGGGAAGCGAAGCCGCGGGAAATAAAACACATTGGTACCCTATACGGGGTCACTTTTGTTTGTTTATTATACTAAAACATATTTGTTTGCACGGCCTACAATAACCGGTGGCTGCTCAATAGAATCTTTAATTCGATTAATATCCAGGATTACAGTCGTTTTACTGCATATTTCTGGTTCTCCTCGCTATTGACGGTGGCGAGGATCCGAACCATCACATGAGTTATCCACTCCACTGGCAAGCCCTTAACTGATACGATTGTACCGAGTACTGGTTTTTGACTAAAATTATGATTTTCCGTAAGTTGTTTAGTTTCTATTCACGAACTTCGTCCGGATGTTTTTCTCTACTTGACTATGGGTTAGGACTCGCGCAGCAGACTCGCGCGGCGCGTGCCCCCATGTGGTCGCGGCATTTGTCAGGGGGGACCCTCGACGTGGGCGTGTTGGGAGTTGAATGACGACTGACTAAGAAAGGAAAAGTTCATCGCGTCGTGGCAGTGGAGGCATAGCTAAAATAAACTCACTGCCATTTACTAAGAATTCCGAGAAGTGTTGCTATGCCTGCATAAGAATTTAGTTCCAGCGAATCCTCGCCGTATAAGCTGAGTTGGATTCGTTGGTTGTGTATGTCGGGAAATTGAAACTGCTTCGGTGCGAGCAAGGAATATAGTTTAGATAAGATATTAACCCAAGTAATTGCGGGGAAATGTATGCGGTTTGGTATAGTTGGTGGCGATGGTTAATGTTCCGTTGTGGATTTAAATATGCGTTTTGTTGCAGCATATGCATTTCGAGGAAATTAAAATTGCTTGGTCGCAAAGAGGGAATATGAATTAAGTAGAGGATTGACCGAAGCAATTTTGGGAAAATGTATGCGGGGATGATTTAGAATATATTCTGTTGGATTGTATTCTGTTGAATGTTTGGAATGTGTCTTTCATTGCAGATTGGGAGATGAATTCTTGGCAGTTCAGGCTGGATGCGCTTGCAGATTGGGATTTGTTTTTGCATGTTTATAGGTTAGGGTAGGCTGACGTGCTGTTAGCGGTCAAGATTGGTTAGAATTGTGGGTTGGTTCTCCATGTGGTGTAGAGAATACCCACAGTAATACCTATAGAAAAGAGATAGGCATGATACATTGCGCCTGTGTTTTAACGACGGAATTGATCGACTTACGGCTGGGTCCCCAATAAGTTTCACTGCTCGTTTTTGCATCCTGTCGAGCACGTGTATTACAGTTTTGGATGCGTCTGACCAAATATGGGAGTTGACCTCCATTTTTGCACGAATATACGCCTTGTAAATAGTGGCCAGGTTGAAGGGAGTGAAATATTTTTTGCATCTCTTAAGGAACCCCATACATTTGGCTGCACTTTCCGCAACTTCAAATATGTGGTCATTCCAATTAAGACTCGAATTAATTCGAGTGCCGAGGATTTATAAATCCTTGGCTTCGTTGATGCAAGTGCCGTTCATAGATAGTATATTTACTTTGGGGCTCACCTTTGACGACAAGAGGCAGCACTGAGTTTTTAGGGCATTGAATTCTACTCGGTTAGATAATCCTCACTGATATATCTTATTGAGGTCTGAATTCAATGTATCAAGCATAAGTTGCTGGTTGGTAGTGACGTTCGAAGAGTTTGGACGGGAGTGTTTGTATGAGTATGTGAAACTCAACGTGTTATCATCAGCAAACGAGTGAATTGGGTTGTGAGTAATTGACAAAAGATCATTTATAAAGATGAGGAAGAGAGTGGGCGAGAGTACCGAACCCAGGGCAACACCTGTATTAATTTGTTGGGAGACAGATTTGACAACATCAACAACCACTTGAATTGAACGGTCAGAAAGATAGTCTCTTATCCATTGGATCAAGAAATTGTCCACTCCATATGAATGTAATTTTGACAAAAGGGTTGGATGCCAAACTCTGTCGAAGGCTTTTGAAATATCCAATACGACTACCTTGCTTTCACTGAGGTAGTGGATGGAATGGCTCCACTTTTCGATATATATATATTTATATATTTCGAAAGTTGACGGTTGACAAGTAATTCCATTACCTTCGAGAGAATAGAAGTTAGTGCTATGTGTCGATAAGAAGAGGGGGATGATTTGTCGCCCTTTTCGGGAATGGGCCGAATGTTCGCTGACTTCCATCTATTTGAGAAACGGCCAGTAGGATAAGACAAACGGAAGAGTTTCCGCAGTGGTTTAGAGAGTGAAGAGAAACATCTCTTTAAGAGAATTGGGGGAATACCACCCGGACCAGCGGATTTGTGTGCGTTTAGGTTTTTGAGTGCGCGAGCAACAGTACGCGTGCGGAAGCGAATCTGGCTCATGGTGTGCTGCTTATGCTCAAGCTGAGGTGGAACTGTGGCGGTTCGTGCGAACGCCACTACTCACCTGCCTACTTACCACCAGGTAACCTTCTTTTCGCAGGCCTGCGGCGCCAGAAAATCGAAAACTTACCTGCATTAGCATGTAAAATGACCACAAGTCCGTTGATACAAGTGTATGGGCAATAACATGCAACTATCTAAAGGTAGAAGGGCGAAAAACACGAAAATCATGTCATGATGACCAAGCACAACGTAGTTGCAATGGTACGAAACTACGTGGCATAGGAAAGCATGGGACATCTGCACATCGATCTGATGTAGCAGAACAACCAAGCAAAACATGATGCGGTTGCGCAAGCCTGCGACTAATTCCTGGAATTACCAAGCGGGCGCGCAAACACATCTCAACAAATACAAATACGCGAGATATAACGCATGCCCATGTAGCTGCATCACATAGCACGTATGAACAATACGAACGTCCCTCGTCATGATGACGTGCAACGAGCGAACACACGCCATGGCGCCCGCCACTGTGCGCATAATAAAAAATGCACACAGGCAGGGATACTAGGTGGTTACTAACACCGATGGATGTTGATGTGCCATGAGGTGGCGCGAGTCAAACCTTAATGCAGAGGGCAGTAAGAAAAAGGCGATGAAACAGAGAAGTGCCCAGCAGCCGCGATCGAGCAAAAAGATATTTAATTTTTCACCATCGGTCTATTAAACGTGCGTTAAACACATTAGTAAGGAGTCACCTAATGGTATTTCAGTGCACTGCGATAGCGCAAAACATTTTTGTTCTTGTCGTCAACTATTAAACGTGCGTAAACACATCTGTGAAAATCACCAGCTTGTATTATAGCACACTGCAATTGCTCAAAACATTTTTGTTCTTGTCGTCAACTATTAAACGTGCGTTAAACACATTAGTTAAAAATCACCTAATGGTATTTCAGTGCACCACGATAGCGCAAAACATTTTCGTTCTTGCCGTCAACTATTAAACGTGCGTAAACACATCTGTGAAAATCACCAGATTGTATCATAGCACACCGCAATTGCTCAAAACATTTATTTTGTTACATACTAGCACCTAAGAATTCGAGGAATTATAGTGTTACATACCTAGTGTTACAGATTCAAACATTTATTTTGTTACATACTAGTGTTTAAGAATTCGATGAATTATAGTGTTACATACCTAGTGTTACAGATTCAAACATTTATTTTGTTACATACTAGTGTTTAAGAATTCGATGAATTATAGTGTTACATACCTAGTGTTACAGATTCAAACATTTATTTTGTTACATACTAGCACCTAAGAATTCGATGAATTATAGTGTTACATACCTAGTGTTACAGATTCAAACATTTATTTTGTTACATACTAGTGTTTAAGAATTCGATGAATTATAGTGTTACATACCTAGTGTTACAGATTCAAACATTTATTTTGTTACATACTAGCACCTAAGAATTCGATGAATTATAGTGTTACATACCTAGTGTTACAGATTCAAACATTTATTTTGTTACATACTAGTGTTTAAGAATTCGATGAATTATAGTGTTACATACCTAGTGTTACAGATTCAAACATTTATTTTGTTACATACTAGTGTTTAAGAATTCGATGAATTATAGTGTTACATACCTAGTGTTACAGATTCAAACATTTATTTTGTTACATACTAGTGTTTAAGAATTCGATGAATTATAGTGTTACATACCTAGTGTTACAGATTCAAACATTTATTTTGTTACATACTAGTGTTTAAGAATGCGATGAATTATTCAAACAGTTATTTTGTTACATACTAGCACCTAAGAATTCGATGAATTATAGTGTTACATACCTAGTGTTACAGATTCAAACATTTATTTTGTTACATACTGGTGTTTAAGAATTCGATGAATTATTCAAACATTTATTTTGTTACATACTAGTGTTTAAGAATTCGATGAATTATTCAAACAGTTATTTTGTTACATACTAGCACCTAAGAATTCGATGAATTATAGTGTTACATACCTAGTGTTACAGATTCAAACATTTATTTTGTTACATACTAGTGTTTAAGAATTCGATGAATTATTCAAACATTTATTTTGTTACATACTAGTGTTTAAGAATTCGATGAATTATTCAAACATTTATTTTGTTACATACTAGTGATTAAGAATTCGATGAATCATTTTGCTACCTACCTAGCGTTTAAGAATTCGATGAATTATTGTGTTACATACCTAGTGTTACAGATTCAAACATTTATTTTGTTACATACTAGTGTTTAAGAATTGGATGAATTATTTTGTTACATACTAGTGTTTAAGGATTCAATGAGTGCTTTGTTACATACCTCGCGTTGGGAATTCAATTTTTTTGTAAACACACATTAAATACCTATAGTATCTAAATGTTAAGTGTAAGCTTATAGATCCAATAAAGAAACTAGCCATAAGAATACAGCCGTTGTTTATTGGACACCCTAAGTGAACGCACCGTGGGGAAGTCTCGGTGAACCAGTGTCGGACTGACACACTACCGAGACAGGACAGAGACCTCTCGTAGTACGACTACATTCACAGGGACAATACACTATACCCACAGAACTGATGTGGTATCAGGCAGCGTTGAGTTGGCTGCACAATGTGCAGCAAGTAGATTCGCCTTCTTTATTGCAGTGGTGACTGATCTGTCATCGACTACAAGCGATGGAATGGATGAAGAGACTGAGTTTTGAATGTTTTTCACGAATGACCAGAAGTTTCTAGTACCTGCGGCAGAGTGTAGTATTTTTTGTGTCACTCTCTGGTCATGCAAGAACTTGGCGCGTTGAATATACGCATTGCATTCATTTCTAGCTCTCTTAAATCTTTTTCGGTTTTCCTCAGTATTGTTTGATTTATACAACCTGAAGCTCAACTCTTTAGCCTTACTGGCTTCTCTGCACCCGGAATCGAACTACATATTTCTCTTGGGTTTGATACTCTTTACTCTATGTGGAATAAAGGACCGCATGCCAAGTAGAATCGTGTCTGTCAATGTGACTGCTATAAAGTCAACATCGTTATTGAGGAAAAATAACGACCAATTTAACCTTCCAAAAAAATCGCTCAGACGTTCCCAGTTGGCTTTCTCGTAGAACCAAACTGTTCTTTTGGGAGGTTTGTGGGGGTTTCTCTATTCTACATGAGAACCAACCCACAATCTCAACCAAAATTTCCACCTAATTTCGACCGCTTTCAGCGCGTCATACCTACCCATTTCCTTTATATGTATTTCCCTGTAAAAAATTTCAAACGGACGTATAGCTAAACTCATTATCCTTTGCAGATAATGCATAATTGAGTTTAGCGACATTCTTGTCATACGGCAACTCCATTCTTGCTAACTACGAGTTTCCCATCGGAAATCTCATAATGTCGGTTAGCAACAACAAGTCTAAACGAACGACGCTGTTGCATCAGAGCAAAATAACCGCGGCAATATTCACGTCTTCATCGTACTTTTCACGACATTATTCGACCCAGGAACACGTCTACACGACAGAGCCAAGCCTTACCACCGCGACTACTGGGTTAATCCAAACCAGCCATACTCCAAACACACGACTCTCCTTCCGATACTTCACCTAGCGCTCCTTCAACCGTTCTACTCCTTCCGCCCTACCATTATTTCGTGACTACGTCACTGGCGGGGGAGTACCGTGGGGGTTTCTCTATTCTACATGAGAACCAACCCACAATCTCAACCAAAATTTCCACCTAATTTCGACCGCTTTCAGCGCGTCATACCTACCCATTTCATTTATATGTATTCCCCTGTAAAACATTTCAAACGGACGTATAGCTAAACTCATTACCCTTTGCAGATAATGCATAATTGAGTTTAGCTACATAAATGTCATACGGCAACTCCATTCTTGCTAACCACGAGTTTCCCATCGGAAATCTCATAATGTCGATTAGCAACAACAAGTCTAAACGAACGACGCTGTTGCATCAGAGCAAAATAGCTGGGGTTATTTCAGCGTCTTGGGCTCCTCGATAGTATAGTGGTTAGTATACCCGCCTGTCACCCGGGAGACCGGGGTTCGATTCCCCGTCGGGGAGCCCCTGGCGCAAGACTAATGACCTTGCCCAGACAAAATAAATCATTATGGAAAATTTAACAAGCCTCAGGACTTGCTAAATAAGGCCAAGACCGTGCCCGGTTGTAGTGCCGATGATGATGATGATGATGATGATTTCAGCGTCTTAGAGTCTGGTTCTCACGCGGACTATTTCCCAAGCATCAGCGACGTCCTATCGACTTTCCCTCAGATCACCCATTCGCTTGGGATCAATGATCTCCTTTTGCAGAGGAGTAACATCAGCTAGGTTTCCCTCTCATTCGTATTCCTTTCCACGGTTCAATGTGTTCCGACTACACCATAGCCGTACCACTGGGTCACCAGGTCATGTCAGTAGCTGCATCTGATACCAACACATACAACCAAAGCTACCCCGAGATCACAGCATATCATGTTTTCTGTTCTCTCATTCTTCATGTCCGTCAATTACCCTATTAACAAAAGTTACTCACACTTTGACGGGCGTGAGGTTGAGAGAGCAGATGCGTGCTCTCTTTTGGTTGTCCTGTGTATGGAATGAAATATGAATTTCAACCCTAATTCACAGCAGTCGCTAACCATCGCCCAAACGGAGTACACGTCTCCTCAGTCACATCTCAACTGCGATCGCCTGCAGTCACGCTGCCGTTCCATCAAAATTTAAATACACGTTTATTATAGAGTCACTATTGAATCATTGCAACGGTCAGTCGCGTCGCCTCTCGTCGTTGTAATAAAAGCAAAAACTGCAAAATTTCGTCTCTATTGCCAAAAGTTTCTAAGTATGGAAGAAGTTTATTATTTGTCTGTGAAGCAATTGTGTATTGAAATTATAGAGGTGAAAAACGTATATAAAAAAACTTAATCAAAATAAAGAACAAAAAAACAGTGTTTTCTTTTCGTGGATTTTCTTCGGGCGATCATTTGTTATTCGTAGTGACGGTGCAGTGGGGAAGAAGTGAATCAGTGCCCATGATCGGCATCATACTTCTTACCCCCACAGGTTTCTCATTAATGTTACTGTTGGTTAGAGGAAATTTAACTGACGCGACACAATGATCTGAAGGCGGAAGAAACTTCAATTGTATATTTGTGTGGGTGCGATGTAAGAAACAGGTCTAGTGTGTTGGCGAAATGATTATATATATCTGGTACCCGTGTTGGCTCATTGACAAGTTGAGTTAAGCTATTTGAATCAGCAAAAAGCTGGACATATTGACCTTCAGGTGTTGTGTGTCCGGAGTGATGAAGCCACTGAGAGTTATGCACGTTAAAATCACCCGCAATAACGATTTCAGTGTGAAAACCGCGGTTCACCCACCAAGGTGAGTAAACAAAACAAGATAAATCAAAAGTAAGAGAAGATTAAAGATGAAATTGAATTGAACGTTATAATAATAAGCAAAGACAAAATTGTTTGCAAAATAAATATAACAATAAATATAACGGAAACTCTGAAATAGAAATTAATCTTAAAATTAAAATTAAAATGAAGTTGAAAATGAAAATGTTCACCCGATGATGATGTTGTTGTTTTTCACTGTTTTCCACTTTTTTTTTTGACTGCAACTTTTCAGATGATTCGTACTGTCTTGATTTGTAAATAATATAATATAGTGTTCAATCAATTAATAATCTCATGTATGCAGAATATCACTACATCAGAAAACGTCTGAGAGTGAGTTTATAATAAAAAAAAAAAAAAAAAAAAAATGAATTGGGGAGAGGGTTGACTTTAGCGAAACAAGGACAGATGTGTCCTTCATCTTGTCTCTGACTTCTGGTCATCTTGCGATAACCAGAATCACCCAGATCCGTGAGGATGTTGGGCTCGGTCTCGCGATATCTGAAAACAAAAGAAAAAAAAAGAGGGGGGGGGGGGGGTATCCAAGGATAGTGTGGACAGTGTTAGTCCAGGTGTTCTCTAACTACTTTTATAGAGGGATGGTGGGAAAGAAATCATACAAGATCGGTAGGTCTTGGGTGCGGTAGTAAACGTAGATCACGTCTTTGACGTCTGATAATCTGCGCTTTGATCGGTGTGTGTGTGTTTGTGCCGTCTTGTACTGTGCGTCCGTGTGTGTGTGGTTTGTTAACAGTAGACCCTATGGGATGGATCCAGGAATCCTCTATTATACTCGTACAGGGGAATCTTGTTGGGTAGGGTGCTTTCTTCAGTTTTGTACTGAAAAAGAAATTGTGGGGGTTTGATCCGAGGAGATCGAGAGAGAGAAGGGTCAAGAACGCAAGAGTCCCGTACAAGTCGGTTCTCGCTGTTCTGAATGCTTTCGAGGTACTTGGTCTGTTGGGACTCAGAATGATAGCTACTGCTTTGGATGGGATAAGTCGATACTGATACAGTTCCTCCAGATGTCGGTTGAGTCGATTTGTTGCGAGTTTTGGGCCTTTAGATTATGTGTACACTAGGACGTCATACGCATAGCATATCTGGTTTACTCTCTCGTCCGCAGGGCGAGGAATATCTGAGGTGTAGATATTAAATAAGATGGGGCCTAGAATAGAGCACTGTGGTACGCATGCAGCGGCATTGAAAGTTTGGGAAAGCTTTCCATTCACTCGGTCTTGGAAGGTGCTGTTTAACACGAACTGGTAGATGATACTACACAGCGTTTTACTGAGGCCAGTATTCAGTAATTTAAAAACGAGACCTTCGATCCAGGTTGTGTCAAAAGCCTTTTCAATGTCCAGGCTCACCGCAATGGTGGGTTCCTTATTAAAGAGGCGCACACAAACGTGGTTTTGAAATATGTTGAGAGCCATAGTGGTGCTGTGCGCTCTTCTAAATCCAAATTGGAAGTAAGGTATTAGGTTCCTGACACTGATAAATTTATTTAGCTTCTCGTATATGAACTGTTCATATATTTTGCTGATGCAGGTGAGGAGCGAAATAGGACGAAAGCTTGAGGGGTGATACGTTGGTTTCCCAACTTTTGCTATTGGACAAATAATAGCGTGCGTCCAAGCTTGGGGAAAGTACCCCATGTTGTAAGCATGGTTGAGCAGAATGGAGAGCTTTATGAAGAATAAATCAGAAAGCCTTCGCAACGAGTGGTAGGACATATTGTCGATACCAGGTGACTTCTTGGGGTTTCGAGATTTAACTAGGTTCTGTAGGGTATTTGGTGTGACGAAGCCGTGACTATTATCACGTGTGTCGTCGAAGTATGCACTGTTAGCTAAGTTAAAGACAACTATTGGCTCGTTAAAGTTGCCTAATTTATTGTGAACCTCTGAACTAATTATTGCATTCGTTTCCGGGTCGCCATCCTCGAGAGTGAGCTTGTGATTATTTTCAAAGGTTTCTCCGATGATGTTTGCTTTATTGGTGTCATTATTGACAACAAGACTGTTGTGCTTGATTGGTCCAGTGATACGAGAGGTGCCACATATCTTTTTATAAATGTTTTGGTCCATCTGAATACCCTTCAGTTTGTCCTCCAATTGTCGGGTACGATTGTTTTGGATTCTTTGTTTTATCAGTGTGCCCTCCTAGTGCTTTATCGATGTGGCCGCCTTATATAGGCCCGCAGTTGTCCGCTCCTTCGCTCGTTTCTAGGGATCTGCTTTTATTAGTGGCTTCCTGGAACCGGTGCGCCGCTGATCGTTATTTCCCTGGAAATGGTATGGTAGCGCTTGCCTTGCCTTTCCTGGAAATTCGTGATGCATCGCCAAAAGTCTCCCCGCAGTACGATGCACTTAGTCGTGTGTCGGCGATCTTGTCGCTGGAACCAGTACTACGACGCGGCGGGTTGTTCTTCGCAGCGTTCCTCTTATCGTCCTCATGTCCAGGACTCTGACCCTTCCGTCGGGTCCGATATATACAGTATGCCTGCAGCGGCGTTGAAAGTTCGGGATAGCTTTCCATTCCAAAGGTTCTGTTTAGAACGAACTGGTAGATGATACTACACAGCGTTCTACCGAGGCCAGTATTCAGTAATTTGAAAACGAGACCTTCGATCCAGGTTGTGTCAAAAGCCTTTTCGATGTCCAGGCTCACCGCCTTTTTTTTTTGATTTGGTTTTGATATATGTTGAGAGCCATGGTGGTGCTGTGCGCTCTTCTAGATCCAAATTGGAAATCAGGTATTAGGTTCCTGGCCATGATAAACATATTTAGTTTCTCGTATATGAATTTTTCATATATTTTGCTGATGCAGGTGAGAAGCGAGATAGGGCGAAAGCTTGAGGGGCGATACGTTGGTTTCCCAACTTTTGCTATTGGACAAATAATAGCATGCTTCTAAAATTGGGGAAAGTACCCCATGTTGTAAGCATGGTTGAACAGAGGGGAGAGCTTTATAAAGAATAAAGCAGAAAGCCTTCGCAACGAGTGGTATGGCATGTTGTCGATACCGGGCGACTTCTTAGGGTTTCGAGATTTAACCAGGCTCTGTAGGGTATTTGGTGCGATGAAACCGTGACCATTATTATGTGTGTCATCGAAGTATGCACTGTTAGTTGAGTTAAAGACAACAATTGGCTCGTTGAAGTCGTCCAATTTACTGTGGACCTCTGAACTAATGATCGCATTGGTATCCGGGTCGCCATCTTGGAGAGTAAGTTTTTGATTATTTTCAAAGGTCTCTCCGATGGTATTTGCTTTATTGGTGTCGTTATTAACAACAATACCATTGTGTATAATTGGCCCAGTGATACGAGAAGTGCCACATATCTTTTTAACATATTTATAAACATTCTGGTCCATCTGAACACCCTTGAGTTTGTCTTCCATTTGTCGGGTACGATTGTTTTGGACTCTCTGTTTTATCAGTGTACAAATAGTGTGAATAATGGCTTCCTTTGCGTAAAGCGGTGACGATATCTCCTTCTGCAGAGCTTTTTACGCTCCCGGATGAGACGAAGAGTGAAGTCGTCATGGGGAATCTGATAAGTCTTTTCAAGTTTGTACTTCGGGACATGAGTCTGTAGCGATTCTAACAGATACACACGATTCACAAGCGAAATAGTGAAGAACACGAACGAAAAATCGAATAAGAAAAATACATCAGAACCGTATACCAAGCGGTTAAATAAAAAAAAAATAATTCACACCAGTGGAATATACTCGAGTTTGGAAATCAAATTCTAAACACGGTCAGTAGCCTGGTGTGTAACGCTTAGGTAAAATTTTTTTCGTGATTCGAGCTGTCATAGCGTCAGTTCGAATCACACGATCTTCTTCACTATTATTTCAAACGCTATAAGTCTCCGAAGTTTCAACTAGAATCTCATGAAGTCGTTTTGCAGCGTTGTTTATCTCAACCGTCGTTAGGTTCCTGTCACTGGGAAGAGAGAGTTGGTGGAGTTTATCGTTCAATGTAATATTGAAGTTGTCCCAATTTGTCCGCCCATAATCGGGCATGTATCTGATATGAGCCCGGGATGCTCGATAGCCGCGAATGAATGTGGTTACAGCGTTGTGGTCAGATACACCCGCTGAAACTTGAGGAGGAGTGATTTGTGGAAGTAAGTCTTTGGACACAAAAATTATGTCCAGAATTGTGTCACCTCGAGTACCAACCGTAAGTGTGACTATTTCGAAGTTGTGGGCATAAGTGTTTTCGGTGTACCATTGGTACAGTTTTGTGCCATTTGGGCAAGAGACAGAGTTGTTCCAGCGGTGATGTCTGGAGTTAAAATCGCCGCCTATGATGAAGGGTGTATGCCCCGAGGTCCTTATTAGTTTGCCGATATCTTCGGGATTAATGGGGCCTTTATTGGTTTTATGCGAGTGGTATACGGACTATATATACACTCTACCATTATTACCCAGAAGCAGTTCAACCCCAGATACCTCTATGGACTCAAAGTGTGGGAGGTCAATAGCTTCATGGCGAAGTCCGCTATTAACCACTATACAAGTGCCACCTCCGTTGATGGTGGGACTGTCAGTGAGGGTTCGATCTCTTCGAATCATGGAGAAATTTGGGAATACGGGGCGGTGACATGGATGCAACCTAGTTTCGGTTACAAGTACCACGTCCGTCCGGTTATCCTTTATGAAGTCAGAGACTATCATACGCTTGGAATGCGAAACAAGGGAGTTGACATTTATAAGGATAACTTTAATTTTACAATCCATTGTGGAGGGTATGTCTTGCATATGCAGTGAAAAGGAGTGCCTTCCTCTCAGCCTCGGTCGCTAGTTTCTCATATCGGGGTCGAATATCTTGAATTAAGCGGGAGAAACTAGTGAGTCTATAATGTTTCACTTACAGCTATTTATACCCATGGCTGGAGGCTGAAATCTAAAGAATAGCAAACCTAAGTCAAAAGTCGGGATCCACTTCCAGCGAAATGTACTGTTGTGGGAGGAGGTTGTTATTATTTCATGGGCCTTCAAGTATCGCTAACTCATCATCGTGGCGAGTAAATACAATATTGTCCACGATCAGCGATCCGTTGATATTGTCAACACTATGGTCATGGGATGTCGTTATCATCACCAGCTCATGGTCATGGGATGTCGATGTTGACATGACTATTGCCGAGTCATCATTATGGGGAGCTGAAGTGGATATATTTTGTTTCCGTTATAACCCGTGGTCCGATGATGGTATAGTGTGGTGATGTGTTTATTATTGGTTTATGCTTGGAGCCCGTTTCTTTGCAGAGCACCACCGCTTTTCATGCTTATATAAGCAGTCGAATTAATATAAAAAATTATTATTTTATTTTTATTTGTCTAATATTCGCGAACATTCGTATCCCAAGTTCTAATCGTGACTGAGTCGCAAATCCGCCTACAGTCTCCTTTTAACTTTTTTCCTTTTGGCTTCGATGTTGTCCTTATCGTATGGAAACAGATCAGCAGTTCTTTGTCGTCTGCCGACAGCATGTGTGCTGAGGACTGTGGGAACTTTTTAGATAAGGATGTTTGTTGTGAACATGCAGATGGTGCATGCTACTGTAGTGTTGGGTGCAGCTGGGGATGAGTTATGTTTTAAATTATAAATGTTTGTAGTCTGCTAATAGCATGTGTGCTGAGAGCTGTGGGAACTTGTAGATAAAGATGTTTGCAGATAGTGTTGGATGCATTAACTCGGGCGAAACAAAATCTGCGATGTCCTCTCCATGGAGCTGTCTGATTCTAGAGAGTTACGAATGGAACTTCTCATATGAGTATTGTGGCAACAACGCCCTCTTGAGTCTCTGTTCAAATTCCTGGTAGGTTACCGGGGTTTTCTCATTAATAATTCGGTAGGCTTCTCCACCTAATCGCATGGGTAACCGTCGTAAAAAACGTTGTTCCTCCTCTGTGGGCAAACAATTTAAGATCCTACTACAGCTGTCTATGAATATCTGTAGTGCGATATCTGCGGTAGCGCCCTTTTGTCCATTGAACACCGGAACCGTTCTATGGACTAGGTCCAGAATTTTCTCCCCTCCCAACATGGTGTTCATGGGTTGTTACATTGCGCTAAGGGAAGAATTAGTAGAGGAGTTTATTTTTGATTGTTGCCTCGTTTGCATCGAGGGGTATGCGATTATAAATAAATTACCCCAAGACTAATCCAAAACGAATGGAAACCTTTGTGGAGAAACGAACTTCGAGGGTGGACTGAAAAGTTTTCAACCTCAAAGTAAAGATAGCAACACTCGTCAATAAAAGCTAGTGAATGTAGTTGTGCATCTTTTGACAGTTACTCGCCATTTTGTACGCGTTGTTTTTATATGACAGTCGTTTGAGTGAGACGATGTGAGGGTTTTTGTGAAAATGGACAAAATTGAGTATCGAGCTGTCATTACCTTTTTGTTTTTGAAAGGCTATACGCCTAGGCAAATCAAAGATGAGTTGGTCTCTGCGTATGGGGACTCTGCACTATCATTTACCACAGTGAAATTTTGGGCAGCTGAATTTAAAAATGGCCGTGAGAGCTTGGGAGACAATGAACGTTCGGGACGTCCAAAAACTGCAACAACTGACGATAACATCGCTAAAGTTCACCAAATGGTGCTAGACGACCGCTGAATTAAAGTGAGAGAGATAGGAGAGGCTATGAAAATGTCCAAAGAACGTGTTTCATCATCATCATCATCATTGGCACTACACTACAACCGGGAACCAGTCTCAGCCTTATTTCCATAATGATTTGTTTTTTCCGGGCAAGGTCATTAGTCTTGCGCCAGAGGCTCTCCGACGAGGAATCGAACCCCGGTCTCCCGCGTAACAGGCGTGTATACTAACCACTATACTATCGAAGAGCAAAAGAACGTGTTTGTCACATATTAAATCCAGATTTAGGCAAGAGAAAGCTGTCCGCGCGTTGAGTGCCGCGTTTGCTCACATTAGACCAAAAACGTGTTCGAATGAACATTTTCAACGCTCTGTAGGCGCAGTGTAGGCGCAATAGATCTGAGTTTTGTTGCCGATTAATTACTGTCGATGAAACTTGGATACACCATTATACGTTCGAAACAAAAATACAGCCAAAACAGTAGACTGTAAAGGGGCAATCGGCTCCAAAAAAAAAAAAAAAAATAGTTTTTCGGCTGGGAGAGTGAGTGATGCCGACTGCTTTTTTTTTTAGTCACGAAGTTATCTTAACCGATTATCTTCCAAAAGGAGAAACCATTACAGGAGCATACTACGCATCATTACTTGACCAACTGAAAGCAGAAATTGTGGAAAAACGGTCAAATTTGCAGAAAAAGAAAATCCTGTTTCACCAAGACAACGCACCGTCTTACAGCTCAGTGGTTGCCATGGCGAAAATCCATGAATTAAGGTTTGAACTGCTTGACCATCCGCCTTACACACCAGATCTAGCCCCAAGCGGCTTCTCTTTGTTCCCTATTCTAAAAATTGCCCACGGAGATCAGAGATTTTCGTCAAATGAGGAGGCAATCACCTTCGTGAACAGTTATTTTGCAGAGAAAAAACGCCGAGTACTATTTGGATGGGATAGAGGGATGGGAGCATCTCTGGGAGAAGTGTGTAGAGTTACAAGGAGACAATGTAGAAAATTAAAAATGAATTTTAAGAAAAAATGTCTTTAATCTTTGTTAGGCCGGAAACTTTTCAGCCTACCCTCGTAGGAAGGATTGATTGATTGATTGAAGGCGGAAGCCCCATTTTTTATTTAGCTTATTGCAAGCTTAAAATTAACTTAACATAAAACCTTACAGACTATCTTAAAATCTAGAGTAGTGGTTAAGACGTTATTCAATTATTCAATTGAAAAAAAAGGAGAAGAAAACCAGGAAGTTGAAGATTACTGGGCGATACGGGAGGTAGGAAACCAGGAAAGAGTGAGTGTATGTGGGGGCGGTGAACGCGGTCTTTGTGCGACAGTGGAGGGCATGTGTACAGACTGATACAGGGGTGGGGGTTTTTTAGTGAGCAGGTGAAAAGTGAAGGGGAGAACTAGTCTAAGGGAAAGTGAGAAGAGGATTGCAGGGTAGAGAGGTTAGTGGGAGGAGGGGCGGGGTTAGGTTGGTTATCTTCTGAGACGTCGTTTGAGAGCGGGAGTGGAGATGTTGAAATCGAAGGAGGTGGGGGAAGAGTTGGCCTGTCGTAGCATACGCGAGATGGGTTCGTTAGCGCCGTAAGAAGTGTGATGAGCGGGCACGTAAAACAGTCGAGGGTTACGTACGTTACGGGGGTTTGTGTGCAATGTTAAAGTGGAGAGCAAGCTTGGGCAATTGATTGAGACAGACAGGAGACGATGGACAAAGATGATGTCGGCATGGATTCTGCGCTCTTCAAGTGTGTTTAGATTGAGGGAGCCGGCTTGTGTATGGTGGTAGAATCAGCGGATTATCCCACTTTAGCCCGCGGAGGACAAAGCGCAAGAAACGACGTTGAACACCCTCAATCCTGTGAATGTGAATCACTTAATACGGGGACCAGACCTGACTAGCGTATTCGAGTAGTGGCCGGACAAAAGTTGTGTAGAGTGATCGGGTGACATAGGGGTTGAGGAATTCCTTCGACCAGCTTTTGACAAACCCAAGGGCGGCATTGGCCTTGAGGATTATGTAATCAATATGTGCGGTAAATTTGAGCTCATTGTCATATAGGACGCCCAGATCGCGAATCAGTTCAACCGATGTTATCGGTTGTTTCAGTAAGAGATAGGAGCGTGGGTGAGTGGGGGAACTCTTCCGAGAGATGGTGGTGGTGTGACATTTGGCGATATTCATTTCTAGGCAGTTATTTTGGCACCAAGTCGAAAAGCTGTCAAGATCCGATTGGAGAAGTGAGGAGGCCAGGGGAGAGCAGATTGTCTTGAAAATTTTGAAATCATCCGCGTAAAGCGATATGAGGGAGTGATTAATGCAAGAGCCTATGTCGTTTATAGTTAGGATAAATAGGAGAGGGCCGCGATGACTTCCCATGGGGACACCTGAGGTTGGGAAAAAAGGATCGGATGGGATGTAAATTCGACAAGATTAGTAGTAATGGTCCTGCCTGAGAGGAAGCCGTGCTGGGTCGGAGAGATGATGGGTCCGCAGCGAAAACACAACGCCCCATATAGAAGGCCTTCGAACAGTTTAGGAGTGTGCGAAAGCTTGGAAATGGGACGATAATTGGATATATCGTTTTTTTTCCAACAACAGAATGGTGAATAAAGAATGGTGAATAAACCAGGAGACCCAGAGAAGTGCAACGAAACAAAATATCTGTAAAGAGAGAAAAAGAGACGACCAACATTGAAAAGACACCGTAATATTACGACAAATGTGACCGGATGCCTTCTCCAATTGCTATTGACCCTTCTCTCTCCTGTGAACCTTAAGATGAAAATAACTTTATTTATTTTATTTAATTAATGATTTATTTAATAATTTATTTAAAACCTAACCACAAGCAGAGCTGTTGGTGTAGGTACGCACCGGTTATCACGTATTTATTCTTTACTCATCATCTCAACATTTAATGGTCGGTTTTTTGTTTGGCCTTCAGTGTTACACATTTGTTGGTCCTTAGATCCGGATCTCGTTGGATTCTCTCGGATGTATCTCAATCATCTCTCTCTCTCCGCTACACTATCGCTAAGGTATTCATCATCTACCCGATAAATGGCGAAATGCTATAGATAGTAATGGCGAATATTTCAATTATTAATCTTTGTATAGGTATCTTTTCCAATAAAGTTGGATTTGGCAAAAAGATACCGAGTTTCTACTTCCACACCTATTACATTTCATTAGATTAATGTTCTGTATCACCTTTTTTTTGCGCAAGGCTAATAACCTTGCTCGGAAAACCAAATTATTATTATTATATCATCGACAATTCTTTACCACATTTTTAAATACTTATTTCTATGGCATTCCAATAATGTTGATACATTCATCAAGACTGTAAGTCATTAGCCACTAAATGTACATGCTATTTAAAATATCCAAGAGCTGGACCTTTATTTTTCCATAAATTAATTTATACCCCTCTCCTTGTATATGTATAAAATAGCACAAAAATCAATTTACAAGGTCATTTTACTTACCTAACCCAGTAAAATATTTTACAATCTCTTACCAAGGCAAAACTTATTATTGAAGAAAAGAACTTGGTTTCTACTTTACCCGTTACTCAATAAAAAAGATAATGGTAATTAAATCCAACTCATTATCTCTTTAATATTAAATGCTATACAACATATAGGGCCTACACTAGCGTATCATTCGCTTACAGCGTGTGCTTATTCGCACATGAAATGGTCGGTCATAAAATTATCTGCTACCGAAAGCTGGCGGGAGTTGAACTGTTGAGCAAGTTATTCTTCATACCCCGGACATCCATCTATATTTTTATGTTAAATCTCTGACGGCATGAATTATACACATACAAATTCTACACATGTATAAATTAATTTAGAATGCTTGTTCTGCTAAAAAAAAGTGATATTACTGACAAAGTGAATCGTCCCGATAATAATTTGCTAACTACCTTAATTATTCAAGACAATTCGAGTAGAGATTCTATTTTATATGTAACCAATTCTTTTACATTGCTCAAATACATGTTTGCTTTTTGCCAGAAGCCGATAACCTTTCGGAACAATAAACTGACATCTAATTTTATCTGCCTCAGTGGCTGAGTTAGAGAGTAGGTTTAAACATGCGATTAACTGCGCAAAACTGAGTGAATTTATCAAAAACACTTCATATCAATTCGAATTAATAGGTATAAGAAGCTTCCAATGAATTGACAATATCTATGCACTTCGTGTCACAGGCTAGATAAAGCGACGGCTGGCTCTCAGTGTGTCTGCAAACTCCCGACGGTGTAGTGAATTATATTTAAGAAGCGCCTGGCTGGTCAAGGATACCTGGAAATAGATAAGTCCAAAAAGGTTTTCTTCTAGACCCTATCACTGATTCTACCGTGTGCCACCGGCTCGATATGTGTTTCGTCTTGGACACAGCAAAAAGAAAATTTTACACCATGGAGGGCTTGTATATCAAATTAATCAATCGAACCACAAAAGAAAGAAGAACACCCACTTCGAAAATGCTATCTTTATTTTATGAAACAATGACTCACCTTATTTTTAACTTAAAAGAAAACCGAAGAATGTTTTTAATTAACGGGCTGACGGCGAATACCTCATTTCGGTTACTTTGTGTTTTGTAAAAAAAAACAGTTGTACGATGGCCTTGATTTCCTCTCGGACCCTCAGTTCTTTGAAGATTACCGCTCTATCAAACATCCGTGCCGTTGACCTAAAATTCTAGCCGAATTTTCAATTTGCTGCTCTGTGGAAGCCATGTGAGCATGTGGATCGTGAGATCTTTGTCCCTCTTGCTCAGTGGAAGTCATGTGCGCATGTGGATCGTGAATTTCTTCGTGTGGCTTTGTGGCGGTTCCGCCAAACCCCACGGTTCGCTTTCCTAAAAACCCCCATAACGTTCATCCAGTCTGTGTCAACTTTTTTTGCTAATGCAATCGCATTAAGCACCTGTAAAAGCTTCACGCAATAAAATTCACCAAATGTATTTACCTAAAAGCTCCTGAAAGAGAATTCTTACCTGCATTCGTTTATTCGAATTCAAAATTCGTCTTAAGAATTCTGTTCCAAACAGCATATTCCTGAAAAGAAAACTTATCGGTTCACATATAATGTAACCGCATAGTCAGGGAATCTTAGCCTTGAGTTGGCTATTCCCAGCCTAACATGTGTACAACTTGTCTTACATGCACATCGATTAATTGTCCAACTGTCAAGCAGCGTCGGGCAGCTTGTTTGTTCAGCTGGCATACACCCGACCATGATCCCTCGCCTTTGCCACAAACTAATTATCCAGCATATACAAATCCAAGCAATTCGTTTTGGCCACCGACCCAAGAGACAACATACAATTTCCATTGTATAAAGCATCGCAACCATTAGCACCTTTCCCAATGTCTATTCGTATATTTACACAAGGGCATCACTCATCTAAGACTTTTATGATGCCCTCGTCTCATCTTTTCTCTTACCACATTTCTTCGAAGTATCGTCGTCTATTTATTTAGACGCGATGTACTACATAGACAACGATCTTCTCGATCTCTTTGTCCTTGCCGCCTGCCTGCTTTGTTTTGCCATTGCCTCTGCGCATATGGAAACAATCTGATCTCAACTATCGATCTCACACACACCACCATGATCTGCATTACGAGACCTGGTTCTCTGTTCCCACAAGAGAGACTTTACGTTTCTCTGGTGGTAGGTAAATCTTTTCCAATTCTAACCATCAGATACGTCAGTTGTGTCTTGTCCTGCTCCCCGCGGCGCGAGTTAACACCTCCCACATAATGTATCATACATCCGCATACGAGGGTTGCCTCTTATGTTTCGGGATTTGGCAACCCTTTTTTTTTTTTTTTTTTTTTAAACAAATTTAAGATCAGTATAGTTTATTGATTTTCGTTTCTGTTTTAAATGTTCAAAAGAAAGAAGTATTATAATGCTTAAAAAAATGGTAGAAGAAAGAACGTGTGTATACAGATTGTCATATATATGTAGATATAGGAGCCTAATTCACATTAGTACTAAACATACTATTGTCTCTTGCTGTCAGATTTTGTGCATTCTACAGGCAATTATTACAATTATTGTTAATACATATTCGCATGTATTACTGTTCTTTATTTGCTCTATCAAAATTAATTAAAAAGAAAATTTAAATTTTGTGGCTCGGATGGAGCTCAATGAAAGGAAAATAACCACTTTAAAACAAAACAAAAAAACGAAAAACCTGTAGTCCAACGTTGGGTGTTTGGTGTTTGATGATGTCGAAACTACTGCTGTTGTCCAAAGGTGGGCGGTATCGTTTGGCGTCGCCGTGGTGGTACAGATGAGATGATTGTCCAAGATATTTGACGTTGAGAAATAGTAAAGCTGTGTTGGGGCTCTATTTGCCCTTTCAGCGTCTTTTAAGTTATTTAAATTTATGTCAATTTGGTTTTCGTTGGGTAATTTAATTGTCTTTTGATTGGGATTTTATTTGGTTAAATTTATTTTTTTTTTGAACTTTTGAAGTATTTTTCTTTTAATCACCGTTTTTGATTTTTATTTATTAGAATGTTTTTGATTAACTTTTTAATTTTTCTGGTGAAATATTTTCTTCTTATTTGCTTTTGTATACCCTCTTGCAATTTTGATTCACACAGAGGCACTTGTCTCCATGTGTCTTCTTGATTTTTATATTGTCCTTTGCTTTGCTTTTTGATGAATTAGTTTCGATGTACTTTTTAGTCACGTTTTTTAGTTTTTTGAACTGAATAACATATGTTTAATTGTTCAATTTTTTAAATTTTGTCACTGTGTTCCTTTTAATGTAACTGATTTTGTTTTATAATTTTAAGTCTTTGAACAGTTTTTTTGAATTTTTTTGTTGATGAAATTCTGTTTAATTGTTTTTTAATGAAGGTTGCGTGCTTTTTTTCGGGTTCACCACTGTGGGGGTAGATGTATGTAGCCAACGTATGGCACAGGATTCACTTACAAACCCCCGACACTTGCCGTTTGTTTCTTCGCAAATTGATCATCAAAAGGGAAGGATCATAAAAGGAAACACACTGGAGTAATTTTTATGTTAATGTTACTTTATTTGTTCTTTGTGATTCTTTATATTTTAAAACAAGGTGTTGAAACAAGAAAAGCTTTCATTTTAACTATAGGGCGCACATGTATTTAGTTGAACCCCTTTGGGTGTGACAGTAATGTCTTACTCAGAAACAGTAATTTAGTTTCACTAATTAATTGTATTAAGCACATCCGAGCATAACTTCTTATTGACCGCTTGGGCTTTTTCGTTTGAAATCAATTCAATTTTGGATATGTATTAAAAGGAATAAATATAATGATACGCGAACAATCATACTTGAAACAACTTTTACACTTGACTTTTACAGAGTTGAAATTTGACTTTACCGACGCGACTGTCCACTATGGAATATGATTAGCGACTGGTGTGAATTGGGGTTGAAATTCATATTTCTTTCTATACACAGGACAACCAAAAGAGACCACGCCTCTGCTCTCTCAACCTCACGCCCGTCAAAGTACGAGTAACTTTTGTTAATAGGGTAATTGACGGACATGAAGAATGAGAGAACAGAAAACATGATATGCTGTGATCTCGGGGTAGCTTTGGTTGTGTGTGTTGGTATCAGATGCAGCTACTGACACGACCTACTGACCCAGTGGTACGGCTATGGTGTAGTTAAAGCGCATTGAACCGTGGAAAGAAATACGAATGAGAGAGAACCCTAGCGGATGTTACTCCCCTGCAAAGAGAGATCGTTGATCCCAAGCGAATGGGTGATCTGAGGGAAAGTCGATAGGACGCCGCTGATGTTTGGGAAATAATTCGCGTGAGAACCAGACTCTATGACGCTGAAATTACCCCAGCTATTTTGCTATGTTGCAACAGCGTCGTTCTTTTAGACTTGTTGTTGCTAACCGACATTATGAGATTTCCGATGGGAAACTCATGGTTAGCAAGAATGGAGTTGCCGTATGACATTTATGTAGCTAAACTCAATTATGCATTATCTGCAAAGGATGATGAGTTTAGCTATACGTCCGTTTGAAATGTTTGACAGGGGAATACATATAAAGGAAATTGGTAAGTATGACGCGCTGAAAGCGGTCGAAATTAGGTGGAAATGTTGGTTGGAATTGTGGGTTGTTTCTCATGTAGAATAGAGAAACCCCCCACAGACCTATCGTGAGATTGAGACAACCTTAGGCGTTAGTGGGACCAGCATACATTCAATATTGCATAAACATTTGACTGTCAAAAAATTTGTTCGCGTTGGATCCCACACAATTTGTCAATCGCCCAAAAAAAAGGCTCGTGTCAATTGGTCGAAAGAAATGCTCAAAAAATACGGTCGCGGTGCTTCGAAACACGTCTATGACATCGTGACAGGTGATGAATCGTGGATTTACGCGTATGAGCCCGAAAGTAAACAGCAGTCGACTGTCTGGGTGTTTCAAGATGAGCCAAATCCAACAAAAGTTGTTCGCGCACGAAGCACTTCCAAGCAAATGGTCGCCTGGTTTTTCGGAAAAACTGGACATATCGCAACCGTACCACTAGAACAACGCAGAACAGTCAATTCTGAGTGGTACACAACCATTTGTTTGCCAGTTGTCTTCCAAGAAATCAGGAAAACCAACCGCCGGAGACGGATCACTCTTCACCACGACAATGCGAGCTCTCACACATCGGCTGCGACAACTGCATTTTTGAGCACCCAAAACATCGATTTGATGGGTCATCCGCCGTATAGTCCTGACTTGGCACCGAATGACTTCTTTTTATTCCCGTACGTAAAAAACAAACTGAGAGGTCAACGTTTTTCGACACCTGAAGAAGCGGTTGCTGCATTCAGAATGCATGTGTCGGAGATACCTCAATCAGTGTGTCAAAAGTGCTTCGACAATTGGTTCAAACGCATGCAAAAGTGTATAGATCTTCATGGGGAATATTTTGAAAAACAATAAAGTGATTTTCGATGATCAATATTTGTTTTTGTTCTCTAATCCCGAAATATAAAAGGCAACCCTCGTACCTATTACTATAATTAAAACCCCAAACAAATCTCTATATACACTAACCCTTGTATTTTAAAATATCTATTGTAATTGACTTTACTACCATTTTTATTATCAATCTTTGTAATATAAATACTGTATAAATATTATACAAACTATATCTATTGTAATTAACCTTAGTACCATTTCTATTATCAATCTTTGTAATATAAATACTGTATAAATATTATACAAATTCGCACTATCAAAACATAGCCAAAAGCATACCGATGATAATAAATCCAATCTATCATAAATCAACACACGGCCCCAGTACAGAAAACTCAAACTTTTCCACAACAGACACACCAACAAATAGGCTGAACCACACACTCAACCTTATCACAATTCGAGGCATAAATACCGCCACCGAAGAGGAAACGAGGCGATTGATTTCCCAGCCGTGAACGAACACACACGTTCACTTTATAAATAATAAGTAGATTTAAATACAAAATTTGTTTTAATTAACTCGCGCGGGGACGCATATATCCCGGAGTCGCGAGTTTAACACACCCCCGCGTATATTGATAGTTTCAGAATCAAATGCAAAATTACTGAAAACATTCTTCTTCCTCCACCCCAGCAAATTGCAGACCATATCGGCAAAACATGGTCAAACTACGCAGAAGACGTAAACTTTCATGTCATTTCTCTCTGCCAAAAGAGACACAATTAGCCCGTCCCCTCACACAAGCCCATCCTCTAAATGATTAGATCTCTCGATCAATAAAATTGAATTAGAGTCAACCCTACACGGCGCCACAGGTAAAACACCAGGATATGATCGAGTCGATTACATAATGTTAAAGAACAGTCCACCACTCCTGAGACACCGAATACTCCATCTCTTCAATAACATACTCCAAACAGGTGTAATTCCACAAGTGTGGAAAATAGTCACAATTGTACCCATACCAAAACCCACGGGCGAACCGACTTCGACAAAAGGATATCGCCCAATATCGTTACTCCCATGTCTAGGAAAAACATTTGAAAAATTGTAGCTAGACGACTCAACTGGTTCATGAAGAAAAACACTCTAATAAGCATTGACCAGGTTGGTTTCAAGCAAGGACGTGGAACGATTGATGCGCTACTCCATATCGACAACTTCATCACATCTTCTTTGTCAACCAAAAAGCATACAACAATTCTCTCCATAGATTTTGAAAAAGCGTTCGACCGGATCGGTCCTCATGTGATTTTGAATAAATTAGCGCAATGGAGAGTTGGTAACAATATGTTCTACATAATCAAGTCCTTTCTTTCTAACAGGAAGTTTAGAGTCAAAACAGGTGGTGCATTCTCACAAATATACAACATAAAAAACGGTATCCCACAGGGTTCTCCACTATCAGTCCTATTATTCGCTATAGCCTTTGACGGAATAAACGACATTCTCGTAAAATATAAAAACATAAAACACTGCCTCTACGCTGACGACCTAGTTATTCTAACAAACGTAAACGATCTCAACGAAGTACAATCTACCTATTCAGAAATACTACACGACATCACTAATTGGTGTAAAACCTCAGGCGCAAAGATCTCCCTCGAAAAAACTAAAATGTTACACATTTGTAGAAAAACCAGCTGCAGCAAAAACATCACACTTCCCTTTCAGAATCACACAATCCCTACAATCCTATCCATGAAAATCCTTGGTATCCTCTTTGACAGTAAATACAATTTTAAAGGACATTGTTTAGCACTTAAGAAAAGCCTAGCTGCAAGATTAAATATTGTAAAATACTTAGCATATAAGAATGGATCTGCACATACTAACACCCTTATTAACATAACTAAAGCCATCATCCTATCTAAAATCGACTACGGACTAATGATATACGGAAAATGTAGCAAAACGATCCTGCAAACAATAAAATCTCCCTATCACGCCGCAGCTCGAGCAAGTACCAGAGCATTCCGTACTACACCAATTAAAAACATCCTCGTCGAATGCGGTCTCCCATCTATAGAAAACAGACTAAAATATATATCAGCTACACTCGCTTACAAATTTACAATGTCTATAGCAACCCCCATAGTGCAGGACATCCGAAAAATTTATAAAAAAAAAAACGAAGGTCGAGATACCGCTCAGGACTGGAAAGGGCCATCGATATAGCCAAGGACTTACATATCCCTATAAATATTTCAATACCCCACCGCACACAACACCCTCCATGGTTAATTCCGAGAAATACAATCTTAGATGACCTGTCCCATTATCCAAAACATTCAACAAATCAGATAATCTATCAAAAACTTTTCAAGGATACCATCGACAAACATCAAAACTGGAACCTGTTTTTCACAGATGGTTCCAAAAACGAATCAAATGTGTCATTTGCTATAGTCAACAATCGCAAAGAAATAATCAGAATGGGATCACTTCCCACCTTTTGTTCCATCCTATCAGCGGAAGCAACGGCAATTTTGGAAGCAACAAAACTGATCCAGAAAATCCCAACGATTATCTGTACTGATAGCCTTTCAACTCTAAAAGCAATAACCAACGTAAACTCCACAAATGCTGTCATTCGTCAAATCCAAGATAACATTATTAAGAAAGCTAATAAAATAAAGCTACTTTGGACCCCCGGGCACTGTAACATTAGTGGAAATGAAGCAGCCGTTGCGGCCGCAAAACTAGGGACAAAGTCGCCTCTCGTCTCCTTCTATTATCCTAACAAAACGGACATAAGAAGACAGGTAAAAAATACCCTTAAGAACGTGGAGGAAGAAGAATGGCACCACTACACCCACCTGTACAGCACTATTAAACAGGACAGCAAACCCGTTACTTACCCAACAACAGTCTCAAACAGAAAAATAAAATGCTTCCTACGACTCCGGTTAGGACACACCAAAATCACACACCAACACATCCTTACAAAAACCAGCCCCCCACAATAGAGTAACTGCAACAACCAAGTCCCACTTACTCCACATCACATCATATTCGACTGCCCAAAAGTCCAAACCATCGCAAACCAACTATTTGGAAACGACCCCTTCAGCAACATTCTGGCAAAACCATCAGAACAGAATATCAACTACACATACGAATTACTAACACTTCTAACGTTCATAACAAAATTTAAAGTAACTCGATATTAGCCGAAAGCCCTAGCAGCTAGCGCTATTTAGAATTAAGTTATTGTGTAATTAATTACATCGTAATAAATAATAATAATAATAATAATAATAATACTGAAAACAAATATGACATCCGTGTAATCATTAAGTAAAATCAATAAAAGAACATTCACTACAATAGGCCCAAACAGTGCCTTTTATTTACTCCTTGTGATCGGTGTGTTGTGGTTTTTTGTTTCTTTTTTAACAGATTAGGTTCAGCAGTGGAACTTTCTTTTAGTGACGGTGGGACGAAGTAGAGCTCCGTATCGTACGCCGGCACATTGACTTCGTAACCCACAGCTTCACACGTTCCTTAGACCTCCGTCTCGTCCGACATAGAAAATGTACTTTGCCGACGGGAATTTGAGGTTTGGTCTAGGGAGTGTCATGTTGCGTTTTGCCACATCTTGCCGGGCCACCGAAAGGAAATGGGAGTGCGCTGTCATCTGGTCCGCGATCGCAAATAATCAAGCAGTTGCGCTGGCAAGAATTACCTACTTCGAAGTAAGTATTTTCTATTTGGATCATAGTACGAATTAGATTCTCTTGAAATGTGTATGCTTCATTTTCAGTAAGTGATACGTGGTAACTTCCACCCGCCGCCCTTGTCTCGGCGGTAAATGTAATAGAAAATAACCCACATACATGGCATGTAAACGTTAAGCAGTAATTAAACTTAAATACAAATAAATTAAACATATTCATTTAAACAATGTAAATTTCACTTTTTGAACATACCTAAAATATACCAGGTGTACCGGTCTGAAGTGAGCGTCAAGATACAAATGTCTCGATAGGGAACATTTGTTGTGAACGAGCCCTTAAATTTTCTTTATTTGGTTGCTATGACATCTGTCAAACATATTTAATATGCATCAAGTCATTGTACAAACAACATCATTTTTTTTAATCCTGTTAAAAATGTCGAATTTTGTACCAGAAATTGAAGATTTGCGAAAAGCATTAATTTTTTGTTTTCATTTGAAGAAAAGTTCTGCAGAGTCGCATCGAATGCTTGTCGACGCTTGTGGTGATCATGCTCTATCGGAAGCAACATGCACCAGATGGTTTAAGCGGTTCAGAGATAATGATTTTGATGTGTGAAATGAAGAACGTGGAAGACCATCAAAAAAGATTTGAAGACGCCGAATTGCAAGCAATATTGGATCAAGATGATATTTTAAGTCAAAAACAAATGGCAAAAATGTTAAATGTTACACAAAAAACAATTTCTGACCGTTTAAAAGCTATGGGAAAGATCCAAAAGTGGTGAAACTGGGTGCCACATAAATTGAATGACATGCTGATGGAAAAGCGAAACACCACATGTGAAACGTTGCTTCTACGACACGAAAGGAAGTCAATATGTCCACATAATTTTTTTCTCTAGTTTTGTATTAACAGTTTCTTAATGATAAGCTATAGTACATGTTTCAAGACGTCTCGCACTGAGGGATGAAACTCCTTTGATCCACTTTAATAAGGGCGCTTTATATTGTTGATTTGGGTATATTCGCGACACGGTTTATTGATTAATTATTAGGTTCAATTCGACGCATGGTGAATAGAGGAAAGAATGGAAAAATGGATTTCACTATTGAGGAGGATCCTTAGTACGACCGCAGAGACTTTATTGGATCGGGGTATGTGCACTCCACCGAATGAAAAACGACTCCTTGCGTGCACACTCTCTAAGGGTTGAAATTCGACTGCTTGGTATATCCACACGATCAACCAATCTCCATCGCACACTCGTCCGCATTCTCTCATTTCCCCACCCACCGAGGTGAATAAATTCTTGGGAATTTATCCAATAGTCAATGGACTTAGAGAGAATGTGAGAACTGAAACGGAGAGCGTGATGATCCCAGGGATGATTTGCCTTCGCATGCAACAAAAGCAAAACATGACCCAGTTTGATATTGGATTGATTTCAGAGTGCAATGCACTCCGAGAGGGGGAATGGGGTGGAATGAAAAGTATATTTTTCGTGCTGTTCACCTGACTACTGAGTTTATTGATCCCCAGCGAATAGCCGTGTCTGGGGGAGGTCGAAGGACGCCGCGATGGCTTGGGATAATAACAGCGTGGGAACAAAACTAAATGAATCTGATATAACCCAAGTCAGTATTGCATCGAATTGTGACTGGTGATGAAAAATGGATTTATTTTAAAAATCCTAAACGCAAAAAATCATGAGTACATCCAGGAGAAGCGTCAACATCAACTGCAAGGCCTGATCAGTTCGAAAAAAAGACAATGCTCTGTGTTTAGTGGGGCCAGAGGGGGGTAATGATTTTGATGTGTGAAATGAAGAACGTGGAAGACCATCAAAAAAGTTTTAAGGACGCCGAATTGCAAGCAATATTGGATCAAGATGACATTTTAAGTCAAAAACAAATGGCAAAAATGTTAAATGTTACACAAAAAACAATTTCTGACCGTTTAAAAGCTATGGGAAAGATCCAAAACCTGGTGAAACTGTTGATGCGCAACGCTACCGACAACAAATCATCAATTTGAACCATGTATTGATCGAAAAACGACCAGAATGGGCCACAAGACACGGAAAGGTAATTTCGTTGCATGATAATGGTCCGAGTCATACAGCACAACCCGTCAAAAATGCAATAAAAGTTCTCCGCTGGGAAGTGTGATCCCACCCGCCGTATTCACCAGACTTGGCTCCTTCCGACTACCATTTGTTTGCATCGATGGGACACGCATTGGTTGAGCAGCATTTCAATTCCTACGAAGAACTCGAAAATTGGGTTTCCGAATGGTTTGCCTCAAAAGACGACCGGTTTTATTGGCGTAGTATCCACAAATTGCCAGAAACGTGATCGAAATGTGTAGAAAGCAATGGCCAATACTTCGAATAAAATGTTTTTTCATTCATACCGGTACACCTGGTATATTAGAATTGGTATACAATATATATATATATATATATATATATATATATATATATATATATATATATATATCAAATAAACTTAGCAAATGCATAAACCCAGCTATATTTGATGAAGACAGCTTCGATCAGTTTCGAAGTTGATTGTAGCCAAGTTTCTTCGTCAAGACAACGGTACCAGAGAACGAATAGGTAACGGGACGGGATGGTGTGAGTTGGTTGAAGGTTTTTGAATAGGGCTGACGTCCCCGTTGTATTGAATGTCGTGTTAAAATTTGTGATGGTCCGGAAGGTGGTGTTAAAGTTTGTAATGGTCCGGAATGTCGTGTAAAAATTTAAAATGAGTGTCGTGTTGTAAGTTGTTAAAAAAATATGCCAAGAAAACCCAAAAAAAACCTCCGCCGAAATACTGTGCTCTTTCCATATACTTTTGTTTAATTTTACTCATAACTTAATTAATTCTACTTCTATTCCAATATCTAAATAAAACATGTTGTTTCGTGAGAAATTGTTATTAAGAAAAAAATATATAACAAAGTTTGTGTCAAACTTATCATCATCATCATCATCGGCACTACAACCGGGATCCGGTCTTGGCCGATGGTGTCAAACTTATAGTACCAATCAAATTAAAAGGCAGACAAAATCGAGGTTTTTGTTGTGCCTACGGTTTCTTGAGTGATTTCGTTAATCCTTAACGTCTATGCTGGGTCAAACTGAAAAACTTTAATAAAGAAATCTGGCGGGTGAAAGGAACTTGTAACACATTAAAATTGCACCTAGTACAGAAAATTGTGTGAAGATATATATATTCAGTGCTGTAGCGTGTCACGAATTGTACAGCGGACCAACGGACAGCAAAGACACAAAACCCTGGTAGGACACCGTAGTCAACCGCATCCACAGTCAGACGGTACTTGGAGGAAGTATATAGCAGCGACTATCCACTAGGTAGGATAAAGTGTTGGCACAAGTGAGTACCTCCCAAGTTAACTTTGTACACACATTGAAAAATTTTTCCGATTAAAAACGCGATACCACAACATATAATCCAAAAACTTGACGCCTCCAATGAGAAGCACTGTAACCGTTTCAGGCACACGGAATACCTCCCATCCAAGGCGTCACTGTCCAGTTGTCTTTCCTCCACATGGCCCACCGGCGAGGACACCTTTATAAACACCGTCCTTGCCCACCGAATCCATGATCTCCAGGTAGATAGTTGACTTCCTTTGATTCCACAGCAATTCACTTGACTGATATCACGTTCCCTCTGGGTTTTAAACTTAGATTCAGATGGCCAGCCGCCAACGAACCATTTGAATTTGCTCGACATCGTGTTAGGACGATCACCGATATCCATGCCAAGTTTTAGCAAACATCTTCGATGGTATGATTCATTTGACCCGAAGTCGGTTGAGTTGTCGATACCATCGAAGTATGGATGTCCGACCCAACCAGCTGCTGATTTCAAATGAAGGATTTGAATGTCACGATTATCTTTAAGTTCGATGGGACTCCAGTTGGTTGCTGCCGTCATATTCTCCCACTTGTCATTAGAGGTATATGCGCTGGTATCCCTGCACGGTGAAGTTGGAGGTTATGTATCTCAGGCGTTGAGATCTCTTTCTATTCCTTTTTTGACCGTTCAGCATTGACTAACAATGTGTGTCGCGAAATGATTCTACTACTCCGCTCGTCGAAGTGTTGACAGATTGATACATGTAAAAAAACAAAAACATTTGGTGAATGATGTGTGGCAATAATGGGTTATGGGTAGGTTTTAGTTCAATTTTAGTTAATTAAATTCAAGTTATTTCTGGCGCAAGACTAATGACCTTGTTCGGAAAAAACAAATCATTATGGAAAATTTAACAAGCCTCAGGGCTTGCTAAATAAGGCCAAGACCGGCTCCCGGTTGTAGTGCCGATGATGATGATGATGATGATGAAATTCAAGTTATTGGGTTCCACCGCATGAAATGTCCGATTTTATAGTAAATATTTATAAGCCAATATAATTTTTCCGTAAATTTTTGTTCAATCAAAATTGGATCCGTTGGCATCTATGATATTCTTCCAATGTGATCATCTTCATCATCGGCACTACAACCGGGATCCGGTCTTGGCCTTATTTACCAAGTCTCTCCACCGGTATCCGGTCCACATCCATCATCATCATTGGCACTATAACCGAAATCCGGTCTTGGCTTTATATAGCAAGTCCCGAGGCTTGTTAAATTTTCCATAATAATTTGGTTTTCCAGGCATGGTTATTAGCCTTGCGCCAACCTCTCTCAGGATGTCGCTGCATGCATTGGTTCACTACTTGGCGGGTGCCAAAGTAGCTACCCAGGGGAGTCACGTGGAGACTGCATGTCAACTTGGATTGAACAGGGACAAAGGTCGTCCTGGCCTTCGCCGGATTGAAAGCAGAGACTTTGCCCTGTATGTTCCAAATAGTTGGGCTTGGTCTGGGTCAAGTCCCTTTCCGGTGCGGTGTTGAGCGCAGTACCAATGAGAAAATGTCCTTGTGTTAAGATGGATAAATCTTCAGGATCTTCAGTTACTGGGCATAGTGGGCGAGAATTAAGACAGACCTCTACTTGGGCTAATACGGTTGCGTATTCTTCAAATGTCAAAGTGTAGTGTCCAATGACTCGTTTGAGGTGGTGTTTCATGGATTTCACTCCCGCTCCACATAACCCACCAAAATGAGGCGCTGCAGGAGGATGCCATTATGCCATGATGTGCCGTTGGCTTGGGATTTGTTTGACGATGTCATCCGTCCATTGTTTCAATATATATATATATATATATATATATATATATATTATTACTATTCATGATTCGTTCAGCCCCTTGGAAATTACTTCCACAGTAGCTGTAGAGGTTCATGCAGATCCCATGATGCACAATGAAACGATTAAACGCTGTCAGAACCGCGGCTGTGCTATACTTGCTGACAAGCTCGATATTTACTGCCTTCGTGCAGAAGCATATAAAAATAGCTATGTAAGCCTTAGTGATTTTACCGCACCTCTCTTTCCATGCTTTCAGTTGTACCGGCCCGGCATAGTGCACTCCAGAGGATTGAAACGGACTACCCTGGTTGACACGAAGGAAGGGTAGATTACCCATTTTTTGCTGCGTTTGTTTGGACTTATATCTGTAACACTTTAAACATTCATGGATGCAAACTTTGACATTGGACTTAAGATGCAATATCCAGTATTCAGATCGAAGTGTTGCCATCATCAGCTGCTGACCACCATGCAGCGATCTCAGGTGAGGATTGGGGATGACTACGGACGGTACCAAATTTGTTTGGGGCAATATAATTGATGGCGCTGCGAATAGGGTAAATCCGCATGTTCTAATCGACCCGCTACTCACAGAATTCCTTTCTCGTCGATGTTACGTACCAAGATCCCCCACCCAAACATTCATACCGGGCGAAGCCCCATTCAATTTCGGATCACATAAGGTGAATCCCCTGCGGATTGATTAATGTACCTATTCGCTAAGAAAAATTCTCTACCGACATCGCTAGAGAATAAAACCATAGAGTCCTGAAGTACATCTGAGAACAAAACTCGATCGCGGCACCGTTTCTCTTAATCCCTTGTAAGGATACGTTTCCTAAACGGAACAAAGAGCGACGCCTGTGAATAGGATTGCTGGATAACAATACCATTAAGATATTGAAAAAATATCTTTGGCACCTTTGTCCATTAAAATGTAATTACCAAAAACACCCGTGGTAAATACCAATCCTAAACATTGCTAAAAAAAACCCAAGTAATGTTTAATGGGCTATGGTAATTGTCGATCCTAGGAAAACTAGTAAAGCGTGTTTTAGTTTATCCTTGGCCCATGTGGATTATTTTCTTGATTCAGATAAAAAGGGAACTAAACGAAGATTTGGACGTAAAAGGTCGGGGTTCCCCAACCGAAGAACGGCAAGGTATTACAGCAACACATCCGTACGTGAGTTAAAAAAAATTAATTCACAATATATATAACCGAACACCGATTAAGGAGGAATGTCGTGCTTATCCCTTGGCGACCGTTTCTCCCTTTGTGATGTTCTTAATTTCGTCGACAAAAAAATTCCTGCTGCACGATCCTAATTAATCAAGATTGCGTTGAGGAGATTTCATCCACCGAAAGCGGTCCAGTCACACGAAATGACATCTTGGAGGCCTTAAGACGCAAGTTGGTGAAAAAGCGAAGTCAACACGCTGTGGCTCGAAGTAGACGCGGCAACAATGAACATCGAGTGAACAATTGGAAGTCTTCAAGGGCGGTGAAGTGTATGCAGAGCTGAAACATGATTTTGATGAGATACCCAGATGCGAGCAAATCATTTTTTACTGTTTCTGCGGCCCTCAATTCAAGATCAGTAGTTTAAATTTCTAGTAGAGATTCATGATACTTGTCAAATGTTTGTAAAAACTCAGGCCCATGCTGATTTTTGAGAATATCTGTTGGAGAGAGTCCTCTCGACGCTATGCCTACTGGATTCTCCTTTGACGGTACATGTCTCCTGCAACTAGGATCTATCAGCTTCTGAATTTCTGCCACTCTGTTAGCCACGAAGGTGGTTCGTATGTGTGGAGGAGTTTTGTTCCACGCAAGTGTGATTTGCGAATCCGACCAAGCAAATACCTTTACGGATTGAAATTCCATTTTCCTTACAGTATGCACCAGCAAGTGCGCCACCAGATGAGCTCCACACAACTCTAGCCGTGCCAGTGATTTACTATTGAGTGGTGTCACTCTGGTCTTAGATAAGCGAAGCTTAGTTGACGTGATCTTTCCGTTGATTGCTCGAATCTATACTACGGCAGCATATGCCTTTTCCGAAGCGTCGCAGAAACCGGGGATTTCAAGCTGTGATTGTTCGATGACATAGAGCCAACAAGGAATCTCAATACCATTGAGGGCGTTTAAATCGGTCTTCAACTTGTGCCATTATTATTATTATTATTATTTATTGGCCTGTAGGAACCCGGAAGTTCATGACCTCACCGACTCGACTCCGCCATGCTGAAACAATTGTTGGTAAAAGCTTGCTGTCCCACGCTTGGTTTTGTTTCCAGATATCTGCATAATAATCTTGCCAATGACGACGCAGGGCGAAATCCATCCCTTCGGGTCATATAGACGAGCAATGTCTGGCAGAACCATTTTTTTCGTCGTCCTTCGTGAATCCTGAAGATAGATCTTGAATGAAAAGCTGTGCTTTTCAGGGTGCCATTGAATTCATAATGTTTTTGTGGTGTCCCCTTTTCAAATAAGAGTGGCACCTGGACCTCTCTATCCTCCTCAGGAACGAAAAAAAAAAAACGTTCACTGTTAATAGCCTACTTTCGTGGTGGAAAACCTCCATGCTGCAACATTGTCACGAGTTGGCGCTGCATTTTAATGGTTTCGTCTTCTGAATCTGTTCCGTGTATGACATTGTGACGTTTCTAACAGATACACACGCAACACACAAGCAAATAGTGAAGAACACCGAACAAAAATCGAATAAGAAAATGCATCAGAGCCGTATACCATAGTGACAACATAACAATTCCACATCAGTTGAGTGTACTTGAGTATAAAAATCGAATTCGTACACACGGCCGGTAGCCGTGTTACGTATTGGTTCAATTTTTGGTGATTCGAACTCTCATAGCGTCAATTCGAATCACACGTTCTTTACTATCATCGCAAACGCTATAACATCATCTACATAAAAATGTTTGCAGGCAATTTGTGAGATCATTGGGTAATCATCTCGTTCATCTAATGCCAATTGTCGAAGAGTGCGCCCTGCTACGTATGGTGCGACGGCGGTGCCGAAAGTGATTATGGTCAGTTGATATGCAGTGCATCTCCTCCCCCCACACATACATAAACCATTCTCCCGATCAAACAAAATTTCTGATAAACGAATCAAATGTTCGTTTATCGGCCATACATACAATTCCCCATAACCCTCAAAATAAAACAAACGCATGGTACGTTGAACCAGATGTTCAATCACCATACCCTAATCCCAGTGCACATTTTCACATGCACTGCAGATCCCAAATTTCCAGAATTAACCGAATTCCTACACAATTCCCAGTACTTGACCTAGTCGAGGTACTTTTCGAAATGCTGCTCGCATTTCTATGCATCCGCGATGTAAAATCCCGATAAGATTTTGTTTAAAAGGGTGATGGATTTTGTATTCGACGATCAACTACGATTAGACCACAGGACAGGATGAAATATCTTGGGGTCATCTATACCCCAAAAATGAGTTTCATCAAACATGTGACCCACAATCTTCAAAGGGGCCTCGGTCGGTCTAAGCAACTGCACAACATCTTGAAGTGGAGCAACAAAGTTAACACCAAAGTTAAGCTTCTCTGCTATAAGCAGCTAATCCGATGTGGAATATAATAAGCCTTTCCCATATGGTCCTGCATATCTTCGGCCCAAATGGAAAGACTTCCAGTTTTCGAAAGAAAACTCCTCAGAAGATGCATCAACCACTTTAGAAGGCCTGACGGTCGCCATTACCCGAACTCTCACCTATACGAGGTGCCTCCATTATCCCTATCGATGAGTACTTGCTACAATTACCATATAAGTACCTCAAAAGCATTCAGAACAGCGAGAACCTACTTGTACGGGAGTCTTGCATTCTTGACCCTTCTCTCTTTCGATCTCTTCGAATCAGACCACCACAATTTCTTCTTCAGTACAAAACTGAAGAAAGCACCCCTCCCAACAACATTCTCCTTTATAATAGAGGATTCCTGGACCCATCCCATAGGGTCTACTGCTGACACACTACAAACACGCACGCACAGTACAATTCAGCACAACCACGCACACATACACACCGACCAAAGCGCAGATTATCAGACGCCAAGACGTGATCTGCGTTTACTACCGCACTCAAGACCTACCGGTCTTGTACGATTTCTTTCCCACCATCCCCCCGTCCAAGTAGTTAGAGATCATTCGAACTAACCCTGTTCACACTATCCTTAGATACGTCCTTCCCCTTTCTTTTCAGATATCTTGAGACCGAGCCCAACATCTTCTCGGATGTGGGTGATTCTGGTTATCGCAAGATGACGAGAAGCCAGAGACAAGATGAAGGACACAATTATCCTTGTCTCCCTAAAGTCGGCCTCTCGCCATTTTTTTTTTTTTTGTATTCGACGATCAGTCTCAATTTGTCGTCCGAGGTCTAAGAACGCCAATAAACTAAATTTATATAAAACTAAATTAATAAAATTGAATTTAAATTTTACTAAATACTTGAATTTTATTGGATTCGGCTGAATTTCAGGCCTGTTTTAATAACAATCGGCCTCAGTCTTCCCGGAGACCCGGAAACACGATGGCGACCCCAACGAGCCTCCTCAGGCGCGGTCTTGAAAGATCCCTCGTCCTTTTAAGGGCAAGGAGACACGCTCCCTGAGAGAAAGGCTACAACAGATACATTTTGATGTCCAGTCCTCCAAGATTTCTCCACAAAACGAGTTGATATGCAGCATCGCCCGGTGGAGCCCAAATTTGTCGATACTGTGGGGAGGAAGTATGGCAATATTGGCACGGTTAACTTCCTCCGCCATCATATATATGTTCCATCGTCGTTCCGCCGGACACAAAAAGGCAAAGCACCAACAGAAATCGACAACGCAGCGTACACAACAGAAAAAGAAGTAAAACACACGCGAGGCTTAATAGTTCAAACCCTTTTTTTCTATTTAATTCTAGTTTTATTTATGAACGGAGCACTTGACAGAAAATATTTTAATGCATAAGGAATAAGCCTTATACCTTGTAAATTATTTAATATAGGTAAATTTTAACCGACTTCAACTTTTAAATCAATTTAAATTCCTTATGCTTAATCCGCACTGTTAATTCAATTTATTAGGACACGACACTCGCCACGACTCGGGGAATATTTTACTACGCTTCTCCGCTGCCGGATGCGGAGCATGCGACCAGCGTGGTCGACGGATGGAATAAGACTCAGCGTTCGTCATCTCATGCAGAGATGATTTCGCAAAGGAAAAAAGGAAGAGAGAGAAAAACTTTTCTCTTAAGAGTGTGAATATATTCTTGCCAAGGATATGTTTTATCTCCCACAAGTGTAACGTAGAGTCTCTCTTGTGGGAACAAGAAAACCAGATCTCGTAATAAAGGTCATGGTGGTATGTGTGGGATCGTTCGGATCGATGCTATTCACACGTGCCCGACAGCATTGGAACAACGAAACAGGTAGGCGGCAAAGACAAAAGGGGAAAATGACCAAATGCGCCGTTGGTAATGCGGGTCATTGTTTACGCGATGCCTCGTCGCTATTTTCGACGTTGGGAGAAAAAGGTGCTAAAAGCAAATTAGATGTTTATGGCATCTCTGGCTGCAGTAGAAACCGGGTTCATATTTGCATTAGGAAATGCTGGAGAATTTGGTTTCAGCGTCCATTGCGCTAATTATATGCAGCTGCTTGGGTTGTTTATTGATAAGACAAACAAAAAAGGTTGCCAGGCAATGTGTATGAAAAGGTACATGACGCGGCTGGTAAAACAGACGGCGCAATATTTATGGTCCCTGTCATGACGGTTACAATGAATGCAATCCGAATTATTTTGTTTACAGGAATTTGTCTGGTACCGAATTGGTTTAGAATACCAGATAAGCAAAGAAAGAATCTTACGGAAATTGTATGCGAAGGGATGCATGAAAAGGTAAGTTTTCTTTATAGGGATTTTAAGATTATGGATGGTGATCTATATAATGCGTGAAGCATTTACAGGTACTAATACTGTTGCATTAGCAAACTTAAGGGAATTGGGTAGTAGTTATGGGGGTTTTTTTCAGGTAAGTAGACCGTAGCGTTTGGCGGAACCGCTACAATACAACTTATTGATATCTGCTACGAAGACTATTTTGTGCTTCCGAAGCCTCAAAATATGGTCAAAAATGTCATCCTGAGACCATGGACCAACTAATAGATGATCGTTGACTGACGTACCGTCCGAGGTTTTATTAGTTGAGTTAGATTCCTTAATCACCGCATGATGAGGCACGAAGTAGTGAAACTTGGTAATTAAAGTGGAGTCTATTTCGGTCATGTGCCCCAGCTCGTTATACTCCTGAAAAACGTTTTTGTATTCCTCATAGAACGAAGAGTTGGCTTGGGATATTTTTTCTAGATGAAGGAACCTAACAAGAGCTGATTGATGAGATAAACCTAACACCAGGCGCATTCCTTCTTTAAATGGTAGCTGAAATATATATTTCCCGTCCGCCTGACGCTGATGCAACCTGTAAAGTGCGTTTCGCACTGGTCTTCTTCTAATGACAGCGGTTTTTTTTCCACTTCTTCGAGTTCTCAAAACCTTTGCAAGATCCTGTCTAACTCAACATATCAATTTTACTTGGTTTGTTGAATGTTGGGTCGGCAAGTTGAGGGTGCTTGATATGATTCCAATTAACAAATGGCATATTATGTGTTCGAAGATTAGCAGTTAGATTGGGTAAGACCAAAGCAGTCAGTTTCAAGTGGAAGTTTTCTTCTATTAGTGAAAAAATTGTGAGAGACATCTTATGCTTGGCTATGCTAGGATTAGCTGCTCCAATCCCAAGGACGTTTATATAGCTCTTTTCCTTTTTGACACCCAACTGCTATGCGACAACTTCAGAAGGAAAGGAAGCCTCTGTTATATTTTGATCGCACAATCAAAATTTTGCAATATACATATAGTTAATTTAGGAGGTACTCACGTATGCCAATAGTTGATCCCACCTGGTGGGTGGCTGCTGTCAAGTACTTTCCCCGAGTACAGGCTAACTGGTAAGATCAATATCACATAGAATATAAAACTGTTTCTAGCTACGGAATATCCATTGTTCCCTAGAGGTAGATTCTATCTAGATATCATGTTTATTGATTAACCACCGAGACTATTAAACACCAATAGACATAACAGAAACTCTTTACGGACAATTGGGTACGATAGTGACCAGTGTGCATTCACATCAGTAATAAAGCTTCCGAAAGATCTGGCAGATCTGGAGGAATTCGTAATACCACAATCCTAACTACGGGGCAATGCGATGGCCACGGTTCGCCAGATCATTAACAAGAGAACTTCATTCGAATGGCTTTAACCTGGCAATAAACAGAAAGCTGACAAATGACAAAATCGTCGAATAAATTCAACAGATGGATGAAACTATAAAACGACCAATGGACAAAACAATTCCAAAAACTACAGTTACAGATAACACACACATGTACAGAAACACAATAATAAACGAAGTTCACAGGAAAAAGAGCAGACTGATATCAAAACTAAAGTAATTACACAGACAGTTTACAGTCAGACAAGACCAGGAGATATATCACTGATATCCCAATTAGAAAACCTCCAGCAATTACTAAAACCTAACTATAGATTAGCAATAAATTTGTATTGGAACAACAGAATTCGAGCTATAAAAACTAATAACCCGAAAATGATCCCGCAAATAAATAAGATATTCAGGAGAAATAATCAAAACGAGATTCAGTGTCACCAAATTCCACGTACCGACGTAAACAAGTAGCTACTAATTAACAATGACATAGATACAAAGAACGCTATTCTCAATAATGAGCTCCTTGTGATCGAGAAACCTTTAGAAAAGGTGAACGCTGTGGGAGTTGTTTTTTTTTTTTTGATTTCGGTAGGAAGGTGAAAATCTTCAAAAGATACTTCTGGACCAATGCAGAGGCATGCCGAATTTTTACCGACTAAAATCTCCTCCCGCCAGGCACAAATTCCCATTGATCCCAGTGGAACTTTCTTTTAGATATTCCATCGCGGAATTTACCTGTTACTCCGCTCGTCTCGTCGCAAATGCTGCATCATATCACAAAGAATATCATTTGCTACGCACCATGCCTGTGTGGAACTCAGCGTGTATTCTATTACTCCTGGCAGAGTAACTGTCCGTCCCGTATGTCTCTCCAAAATCGTTCGTGCGGTCTCGAATCGCACGCACTCTGTGAGTACGTGTTTCGCATTGTCTACTTTGCCTTCGCAATACAAGTAAAATGGGTGATTCACATGCTTATTTTTATTTGTTTTATCTCCACATTTATTTAACAATTAAATTACAGATTTTACTTAAGACTAAATGTTAACTTCTATTTTACCAAAATCATTCTTACATTAACTTACTGGCTCTTCGCAAGCACTCTAAATTACACATTATCATTTTTCTTATGCCTTTCGGCGTACAATAACGTATGTTTTTATAACATGTCACAATAACTGATATGTTTTCTTTTTTAAATTTATTCTGTTCTTTCTATATCATGTATTATTATTATAATTAATTTTTTTTTAATTACATATATAGGGGGTTGACGGGGGGATGGGAGCGAACATACAGGTCAAAGTTACTGATTGCTTTCAACCCGGCGAAGGGCAGGACGATCCTTGTCCCTGTTCAATCCAAGCTAACACGCAGTCTCCACGTGACACCTCTGGATAGCTACTTTGACCCCCGCCAAGTAGTGAACCAATGCACGCAGCGACACCCACGAGAAAGTTTGGGGCAAGGCTAATAAACCTGAAAAACGAATTATTATGGCAAAACGAATTATTATGGCAAATTTAACAAGCCTCGGATATGGACCGGATACACCACGACGACCACGGAAATGTAAATGGCTAAACGATTTAAGAATTTTTTCATGGAACGTCCGCTCACTATACAGAGCTCGAGCTCCACAGCGGCTAGCCGATGCCCTGTCAGAATATAAGGCTGACTTAAAAGCATTACAAGAAATAAAATGGACGAGGAGTGATGTTATTCAAAGAAACGAGTATGACATTTTTTACACCAGTCATGCAAAACACCATGTGCTCGGGGTAGGTTTTCCAGTCAGCCAAAAACTGAAACCTGCCATCATCGGCTTTAATGCAATAAACGAAAGGCTATGCACTCTGCGCGTGCGAGGCAAGTTTAAGAACATAAGCCTCATGAACGTTCACGGACCTACAGAGGAGTCCCCTCACGACGACAAAGAAAAATACTACGAGAACGTCGAACGGGCCCTCAATGCCTGCCAAAGATACGATGTGAAAATCGTTCTTCGTGATTTGAATGCCAAAATAGGTAGAGAGCCGGTTTTCAGGCACTACGCAGGTTCCCATAGTTTGCATGAGAACACTAATGACAATGGACTACGAGTCATCGAACTGGCAGCATCAAAGAACTTGGTAGTTGCGAGTACCAGGTTTCCGCGTAAAGATATCCACAAATCCGCCTGGGTATCATCTAAGGGAGCTACTTAGAACCAAATTGACCACGTGTTGATAGATCGTCGCCACTCCTCGAGCCTGATGACGGCACGGACGTACCGAGGTGCCAACGTCGACTCGGATCACTATCTTGTTGGTATAGTTTTCCGAACGCGGATTGCCTTACGGAGACGTATTGCATCCGCGGATCAGGTTCAAATCAACACGGCTGCCTTACGCAATGAGAATACCAGTAACACCTTTGGTCATGCGTTAAGACTCGCCCTCGAAGAGCTCGACGGAGGGAGAGTAAGTCCTGGGGCCAGAATGCCGGGCGTAGAAGAGAAATGGACACCCCTTAAGAATACTGTCATTAGTACTGCCAACTCCATCTTAGGCAGTAGTCGTAGAGATCGGAACGACCGGTTTGATGATGAGTGCAAACTAGCGACTGAACGTAAGAATGGTGCGTCCGGGCAATGCATCAGTCTCATAAGACGCGGGTGCGCTAGGAGAAATACAAAGAGCTCAGAAGATCTGAAAAAAGACTTCACAGACAAAAGAAAAGTGCCTGGGAAAAAGACTGCAGGGGTAAAGAGGGTAATCTAATCACCAATCCTGAACGCATTCTGGAGCGATCGACGGAAGTACACTTCAATGAATTGCTAAATGGTCAGCTCACAGAAGAATTGGAGGCTCCACCAATGCAAGATCAAGACCAAATGCTGCCGCCACAAAGTATTGAGGAAACATTAAAAGCCATTAGACAGCTCAAATCAAATAAAGCCCCTGGAGCTGATGGCATACCAGCTGAGCTGATCAAACAAGGAAGGACAGCGTTACATCACGCAATTCATGAGATCGTGGTGCACGTATGGGAGCAAGAGGAGATGCCGGAAGATTGGCGTCGTGGATAATTTGCCCCATACATAAGAAGGGAGATATCACACTCTGCAGCAACTATAGGGGTATAACATTGCTGAATACCGCCTATAAGATACTCTCCACTATCCTACAAGATCGGATAGCCCCATACGCTAAAGTCATCATTGGTCAATATCAGTGTGGCTTCATCCCAGGCAAATCAGCAATTGATCAGATATTCACCCTTAGGCAGGCGATGGAAAAATGTCTGGAATTTAAGATTCCATTATATCATCTATTTATAGACTTTAAGGCCGCCTAGAACAGCATAGCCAGGATAGAACTATATAATGCCATGAGAGAATTCGCCATTCCAAACAAATTGATACGACTTTGTAGGTTGACCATGACCAACGTAACTAGTCAAGTAAAAATAGCGGGGTTGCTGCCAAACCAATAACCATCTATAATGGACTCCGACAAGGGGATGGTCTGGCTTGCGTCCTCTTCAACGTTGGCGTTGGAGAAAGCAATCCGTGGCTTTGACGTTACAACTAGAAGGACTATTATCACCAAGTCCAGCCAGATACTTGCCTACGCAGATGACATCGACATCATCGGTAGATCTGATTCGCCTGTACAGGATTCCTTCACCGAGCAGGGGGCACAAAAACTGGGACTGCACATTAATGAGGGAAAACTATCTACATGGTGGCAACTTCTGCGAAGAAAAAACCTAACGTTGGTCAAACTATCAAGGTAGTGGAGCACGAATTTGAAGTAGTGCAATTCTTTAACTACCTTGGGTCAATAGCATCAGCCGATAACAATATGGAAGAAGAAATACGCGAACGGCTGATCAAATCCAACAAAGCCTACTATAGGCTCTTTAAATCCCGAAATTTATCCAGAACATCCAAGCTACTGCTGTACAAGACCATGGCCTTACCAGTACTCATGTATGGATTCGAGACCTGGGTGCTCAATAAAAGGCACTCTGAACTCATCTTAGCCGCATTCGGGAGGAAGGTCTTAAGGAGAATTATTGGCCCCGTATGTGAGGGTAGACGATTCCGGACACGCTACAACCATGAGTTGTACGCGATTTACCTTGAAGCTAATGTGACGTTTTGTAATGGACGTTTTTTCTGGTCACAGACATTTTAGTTTAAATATAATTAATTACCTGTCGTTTCAAGGACACTATCTCGGCAACGGCTCCCGATCAGGTCACAAAACTGCTAGATAGCTGCCCAATTAAGTCGCTGTGATTCAGTTGTCTCAACGGCTATTTGGTCATCAGAATAAGACGCTTTGGTATTTTCCATACGATTGGTAAGATTTCGCCATTGAGTTTTTACTCGACACACGGTATTTTCTTCACTTCCTCAGGGGGGTATCCTGGTGTAGAGGGCCAAAGTCGAATGTTCTGCTGATCATCTTCTACGTTCCTCCACGTATGGGAATTATAAATATAGGTCACCCGAGAAGTCCGCTCCGGAAAGTTTCGGTTCGGCAAACGGTTCTCCCATGGGCGGTTATATAGCTCCTCCGCTTAGCGATCTGTTGCTGAGCCACGATTTATCGGCTTAAGGTTTCAACTTTAGTGATCATATAATTAAAACACTATTCGATGTTATCCAGAGCACAATTATCATTTTATTTTAAACTTGGTTGATTTTACAATTAACGTATGGGTATTTTACATGAACTCATTTTGCTCATCCTTTTCGTTCTGTATCTGGTTGACTGTACACCGAACTTTTAAACAATTCAAAATATGTAACCAACAAAGAACAACTATCACAGATTCGTTTCTTTCATCATCATCATCGGCACTACAACCGGGAACCGGTCTTGGTCTTATTTAGCAAGTCCTGAGGCTTGTTAAATTTTCCATAATGATTTATTTTGTCTGGGCAAGGTCATTAGTCTTGCGCCAGGGGCTCCCCGACGGGGAATCGAACCCCGGTCTCCCGGGTGACAGGCGGGTAAACTAACCACTATACTATCGAGGAGCCAGATTCGTTTCTTTACTCTTTAAAAACTACCGAAAAAGCTTTTTGTTTTTCGCTGCGGCACTACTTTCTTCCTTGACCCTTCGATTCCTTTCCTTTTTCAACTGTTCGGAAATCTACTGTCTCTTCGAACTGTTTACTTTTTCACCGTATTCTTGACGAAAACAAGACAAACGGAATCCAAACATTTCTTGCCGCCTCTCTCTCTTGCTCTCCCTCAACGTCCACTCCGAAAACAGAATTCGAACTCGCCCACGATCCACACTCGAATCGGGGCGTGTTCGAACATCGGATCGCGCAATTCTTCCACCACCTTACCATCAAACTACATTAAAACAAATTATATTAAATACAATTAATTGATGGGGTGGCGGAAACCGCACGTAACACTAATGTTGTAAGAAAATCAAGCTCGGTAGACTCCGGTGGGCGGGACACCTAGCTGGAATGAGCGAAAAGGAGCCTCCCCGAAAAACCTTTGTGGCAGGATGTATGGAAGGAGACAACTCGGCAGACCTTGTCTGCGATGGAGGGATGGCGTAGACCAGGACGCCCAGAGCCTGGGAGTGTCAAACTGGATGACATCGGCTCGAACTCGGGATCGGTAGAGAGATTTGTTAAATAAGGCCAAGACCGGATCCCGGTTGTAGTGTCGATGATGATGATGATGATGATGATGAGTTACGTTGGTCAGGGTCAACCTACAAAGGAAAGAAACCTGCCTATTTGTTAAAGTCCAATACTATTTATAAATAATGTCGTTTTTCTGTCTTTTTTACAAATTCAAAATAACTAAACTGTTTTCAAACAAATTATATTGTATTTGTTGTGTGCGCGGTAGTCATGATTGCATTCGTATCTTCCTTGTCGAAACTGAAGTCGCGCTACAGTAGACTGTTTACGACCTTAATTTTCGGAGATGATCTCTAGATTATGAGATAATCTGCATACGCAGTGACTAGATCCAGATTGCCTATCCCCTTAACATATTGTTCTTCTTTTGCTTTTGTTCTTATTATTTTATATATCCCCCCCTTCTGGTAGAAACCTTGACGTGGTGCAAGGGCTTAAGCTAGAATGAAGACCCAAGACTCGTGGGAACAAAAATGAATAACGATATACAAAAAACAATCTCACGAAAAACCCGGTAGGCGTAGGTGTGATGAGTCGACACTACCATAAGAGAACAAATCATCAAAAAAAAAACACCGACTCGCCAAAAAGATGATGTAGGGAAAAGCGGAAAAGCGGGATATACTCGTCGGAACGTGGAGTGTTCGAACGTTATGTAAACAAGGCGCGATACAGACCGTCGTAGAAAATGCGAAACAATATAAAATGGATATCGTCGCGCTTCAGGAAGTCCGACTCCCACATCTAGTAATCGAAACCAACGAGTTCATACTGGCGTGTGGAGGTACCGATACGCATAACATCGGAACTGGCTTCGTCATAAGCAATAAGATTACGCCCCGTGTAAAAGATGTGAGATTTATTGTTGTTTGTTCTTAACCTGTGGTTTTTATTTAATTGTTTGAATGCTTCGTTTCTTTAGTTGCACAATTATTTTACTTTTATTTTTTATTACAGTACAAATCACTTAACGTCTAGATACACAAACTAAGATACGGTTCTGCTATTCTTTGTCCCTTACCAGGGTATCTGAACCGTGCAATCATTCAAGGAGTCGTGTAACTACACTAGCGGATATATTCGTATCTTCGAGGATTCGATTAATCGTGGAGCTACACTTGCGGATATGCGCGTAGGGTACCACAAATAAACGCACCAGACGTACATACCCCTCTTTCCCCCTTTCGACGAAGTTGTAGATGCAATAAATCAATTGAAAAACAACAAGGCTCCCGGAGTCGACTGCATACCGGTAGAGCTTGTGAAGCACGGAGGAGAGGAAACCGCTCGAAAGATCCACCAACTGATTAAAACAATATGGGATAAGGAAGTCATTCCGGAAGAATGGAAAACCTCAATAGTCGTCCTCATTTTCAAAAAAGGTGACAGATCTGACTGCGAAAATTACAGAGGAATATCATTGCTCCCAACCACATACAAAATACTAATAAATGTCATACTGGCGAGAATCACACCGTACGCAGAAGAAATATTGGGACACTACCAATGCGGATTCCGCGGGAACCAGTCAACGAGCGACTAAATGTTCACAATAAGGCAACTACCGGTGTCGCGTCTCGCCTAACAAAACAGCATGGCCAGCATTTAACGGCCAACATCATTCGAAAGACAACGATCATCAAAAATTATATTGGCACCTTAGGTGTTATAATCTCACGTCAGCATAGTTCAGTTCGTATAGTTTCTTTTGGCAACCGCCATTAATCAACCACGTGACCATGGTGGCCCCGCCTACTTCCGTTCACCAAGGGACGCTTTCGTTAAGTTGCAGCCATTAAGGATTTCAACGGTGAAGATCCCTTCACCCTTCTTTCACTTCGTTCGTCGTCCTCAAGTATAGCAGTCGATCTGCTAAATTCGATTTTTTGTATGTCGTGTCGTGTCACATATGTAAATTTGCATGTGCGTAATTAAACAGTTTTCGTATATTTAACATTTTGTTCGTATCGTTATTTCGAATTTCGCTTTGCTAAACATTTGTTGTATATCTTTATTTAGCTGAATGGTCGTTCGTTTTTGTCTAATTTTTGAATTTGCACGGTAAACGCACCGTGAACATACTGGAAACGAAGTGGGAATACGGAGAGACGCTTCACCAACTGTTCGTTGACTTCAAAAAAGCCTACGACGCAGTCGCAAGGCAAAACTCTACCATATTGTAGTTGAGCTGGGAATCCCCAAAAAATATGCCGCCCTCATTCAAATTTTTATGAACGAAAACAAAGGGCGAGTTAGAATAGAAAACCACCTCTCAGAACCATTTGAAATCCGGGATGAACTAAAACAGAGCGACGGCCTCTCATCATGTCTTTTAACCTTGTTCTCGAGTATGTCATCAGAAAGGTACAAGACGACAACACGGTCGGATCATCCGTGAACGTGGTTACACAAGTGCTCGCATATGCGGATGACATCGCCGTTTTGGTGTGAAATCAGTGAAATCATCGTGCAAGCGTCAGAAGAGGTGGGCTAGAAATAAATGAAGACAAAACAAAATACGTGATTACGGCCAGAGCAGGTGGAACTTAGGGAACACATATAAACGTCAGAGGCAAGATATTTGAAAAAGTTAAACCGTTTAAATATCTGGGAACGATACTGACGGCCAGTAACGAAAAGTCGAAGGGAATTGACAAAAGACTACACTCCGGCAACGCTAGTTGGCATGCAGCCAGTAAACTGTTGAAATCCAAACTGCTATCATGGAATATAAAGCTTCGTGTCTATAGAACCATAATCATGCCGATTGTTCTATACGGATGCGAAACATGGGTTCTCACAAAACGGGAAGAAAACAAATTGCGCGTATTCGAGAATAAAGTTCTAAGGGGTATCTTTGGAGGTAAATATGATGAGGAGGCAGGTTAATGGAGGAAACTCCACAACCACGGATTGGAAGAGCTATACCTCAAACCTACAATACTGAGAGTAATGAAGTCGCGAAGATTAAGATGTGCCGGACATGTGGCGCGAATGGGCGATGATAGGACCGTGCATAGAAGTCTTGATGATAAACTAACGGAAAAGAGACCGACAGGACGGTGGCGACGGAGATAGGAGGACAATGTTAGATTGAACCTCGAGGACAAGGGATTAGATGGTCAAGCGTGGAAGGAGAGTGCACAGGACAGGGAACAATGGCAGAGTCGAGTCGGCGAGGTCATGAACTTCCGGGTTCCTACAGGCCAATAAATAGTAGTAATAGTGCGGGGTAGTCATGATTGCATTCGTATTTTCCTTGTCGAAACTGAAGCCACGCTGCAGTACACTGTTAATGATCCTAATTTTCGGACATGATCTGTAGATTATGAGATCATCTGCATACGCAATGACTTCATGCAGATTGCCTATCCCCTTAACATAAATACACATATATAGTTCTTCTTTTGCTATTATTATTTTATATATTGTAGCGAGCTTAGAGTTCGCTGGATTAATTATTTTTGAATAAATAAGAGCCGTTAAATTGATTTTTGAATTAATATAACACTTTATTAGTCCGTTAATCACAACCGTCACTTTTACCGTACACAACGATTTCTTGACTTATCGCTTCCGTACTTATCGCGTATTTTCCTTCTTACTTCTAACTTGAGACTTATCCTTCCGCTCTGCGTGCGACGTATTTATATCGTTTTACCTCATTCTGATTTGGTGTATCGTTTCCGCCCGTTCCATAGTCTTGAATGTTCTATTCCAGTTTTCCAGTACTTCCTAAAATAATCTAGTACTTTGTTTCAGACTTTCTCGAAGATTCCAGTACTGATTGTCATATGCGTCACACTACCCTCCGCCTAGATTAGTTCGTCCCGAACTAAGTTCACTGATCTGCTGGGTTAACAAAAGTCGCCAGTCGGTCACGATGTACCACTTTCATCTTGGCGTTCGGTCTTCGCTGAATCCTATAGACAACGTCGTTAATTCTTGTGAGAATCTTATACGGTCATTCCCAATGTTGCTGCAACTTCGGAGACCTTCCTTTTTGCCGACGAGGGTTATAAAGCCATATGTTATCGCCTGCATTAAATCCGGATGCGTTGGCTCGAACGTCGTACCTTGTTTTCATCCTGTCACTGGATACCTTGATTTGCTTTCGAACCAAATGATGAATCTCATATAGGCGATTTCTCCACTCGGCTACGTAGTCTTCGGTCTTATCTATGGCGTCTGGAGGTATTCCGAATCGCAGATCGGCTGGTAATCGTATCTCCCGTCCAAATATAATTTTTGCTGGAGAATCGCCCGTCGTTTCGTGATTAGCCGATCTATAGCTCATGAGAAAGGTTTGTACATATTTGTCCCAATCTCTTTGGTGATCACTAATGACCTTCGATAAATACTCTTTCATTGTTCGGTTGAACCATTCGACCATTCCGTCTGACTGCGGATGTAAGGGTGTGGTCCTGGTTTTCCTTACGCCCAGTGCCGCACAGATGCCTTGAAATATCTGTGATTCGAAATTTCGGCCTTGATCGGAATGAAGCTCACAGGGAACTCCATATCTGCTGATCCAATTATTGATTAGCTGCTCAATGACAATTGTTGCTTCTTGGTTTGGAAATGGAAGGACTTCTACCCACTTGCTGAAGTAATCCATGATAACCAACATGTATTTGTTGTTGTCGTTGGTTTTTGGAAATGGTCCTGAGATATCAATCGCAATTCGCTCGAAAGGGGCACCCACGTTGTACTGCTTCATAGCGCTCCTTGGTTTTGCCGTTGGTCCTTTGGTCGCAGTGCAAGTTGTGCACTTCCTACAACAAGACTCGACGTCATCTCTCATGTGAAACCAGTAAAAACGAGATCGTAATTTTGAAAGTGTCTTATTAACTCCCAAATGTCCACCGGAGGCCCCGTCGTGCATTTCTGTTAGAACCTCTTTCACTTTTGATGGTGGGACTAGAATCCGCATTCGATGGGATTTTCCGTCCGCGGCTTCCCATTTACGCTTAAGAATACCATCTTCCGCCAGCAAGGAATTCCATTGTGCCCAATATGCCTTAAATGTTCCACTCTTGTCGGAAATATTGTTCCAAGTTGGCCGCTCGTTCTTATCTTTGTATTCCAGAATTAGCGACATATCTTCATCCTGAAGTTGAGCCGCGCGTATAGCATCACTCGTCCACCCATCTAGTACTTCTACTTGTACATTTCACAGGTCGTACGCCTCTTCTTTCTCTTCCGCTCTATGAAAATGTTTACAATCTGGCTTACATGGTCTTCTTGATAGAGCATCAGCGTTATTATGCACCTTCCCTTGACGGTGGGAAATTTGGAAATCGTACGTTTGAAGTCGTTCGATCCATCGAGCTATTTGTCCTTCCGGATTCTTAAAATTTAACAACCATTTCAGGGCGGCATGATCCGTCCGAAGGTGGAACCGACGTCCGTAGAGGTATTTATGGAAATTCTTAACGGCTTCTACGACAGCCAGCAGTTCCTTTCTTGTTGCGCAGTAATTTCTCTCTGGCTTAGATAGAACTCGACTATAATATGCAACAACTCTCTCTTTACCATCGACTTCCTGTGACAGCACTGCGCCGATTCCTGTATTACTTCCATCAGTATCCAATATAAATGGGCGATCCGAACTTGGGAATGCCAATGTTGGAGTCTTACATAACTCGGCCTTCAATGTGTTGAATGCTGCCTCACACTTGTCTGTCCAATTGAATTTTTTGTCTTTACCCGTTAGTTCGTGTAGGGTTTTAGCCACGTTAGCGAAACCTTTAACAAACCGTCGGTAGTATGTGGCTAGTCCCAGAAAGCTTCTTAACTGTTGCTTATCTTCTGGAGTAGGCCACTCTTAGACAGCTGCTATCTTATCAGGATCCGTTTGAACTCCTGCAGATGAAACGATGTGTCCCAGAAATTTTACTCTCCTTTGGAAGAGTTCACATTTCCTCGAATTGAGCTTTAAGTTGGCCTGTCTTAGTCGTTCGAAGACGGAGCGCAGATTATTGATGTGTTCTGGTAAATTCCTTCCAACAACGATGATATCGTCCAAGTACACAAGACACGTCTTCCATGTAAGTCCCCGTATAACACTTTCCATTAATCGTTCAAACGTTGCTGGAGCATTACACAATCCAAAAGGCATCACGTTGAATTGATAAAGTCCGTTTCCGGTAGTAAACGCTGTCTTCTCCTTGTCCTCCTCCTCCACTTCCACTTGCCAGTAACCGCTTTTTAGGTCCAATGTTGAGAACCACTGAGCTCCAGAAAGGGTATCTAGTGTGTCGTCGATTCGAGGAAGCGGGTAGCTGTCTTTCTTCGTAACGTCGTTTAACCGGCGGTAGTCGACACAAAATCTAGTTGTCCCATCCTTCTTCTTGACGAGCACTACCGGCGAAGCCCATGGGCTCAATGATTTCTCGATGACTCCTTGCTCTTCCATATCTCGAATCATGTTGCCTACTTCTGATTGTTTGGCCAACGGTAGTCGACGAGGTGGCTGTCTTATAGGTCTTGACTCACCCGTGTCAATGCGATGTTTAACTATACTGGTGCGTCCGAATTTATCATTTCTTGTCACAAAAATATCAGAAAAATCGTTCAACAGTGATTCAACGCTTGTCTTTTCTCCATCTGTTAATCCGATTTTCTGGGGCATCAGCCTATGACAATGTTTACAACCATGTAGTCTTCTTGATAGAGCATCAGCGTTATTATGCACCTTCCTTTGCTGAATTGAACTTATCATTGATACGGGTGCACATTCTGCGATTACTTCTCCTTTTCTTATTGTGAACGGCTCCTCGGACGCATTTAGTACTCTGACAGGTACGATGTACTTCTTCGCGTCGATAAGGGCTTTACCAACAAGGATGTTCTCCTTACGCTGATTTTGTGCAGCTTCGGTGATATAAAATCGATTGTCATCGGGATCACTCTCGAGTCTGGTCCAAATTACCGAGTCTGAACAAGCTGGGATCTCATCCTCCTCACGCACATAACATTTCAGTCTTCGCAATTGTTCATCCTGCAGTGTAATAGCAACCTCCAAGTTACCAATTCGCAGTGTTCTTTGCCCGATATCTAGAACAACTTGATGCTCTTTCATGAAATCCATTCCAAGAATGCATTCGTCCGTAATATCGGCAACCAAAAATTGGTGTGATATGGAAATATTGCCCAGTACTATTATGTTCTCGACTTCTCCGTAGACTGTAGAACATTCTCCTATAGCAGTCCTCAAAGCGTATCTTCTATTTTTATTAAGGGCAATTTTGCCCACGATATCCGGCTGAATTATGGATCTCGTTGCTCCAATGTCAATTGTCACTGTTGTTGTCCTTGCATTAACGATCGTGGTTATAACTAAACTTTGGTTATCCCGTTGGAGTTGTGATACAGTTACGATGCTGGGGCTGTACATTCCACCAGGCGACTGTCGCCCCGTAAAGTCTGCCCTTACAAGTTTCCCGAGCTCTTGGCCTCAGGTTGGTCCGTTGATAGTCTCCTCTTATGATTAGCGCATGAACAACAATTCTCACTTGATGTTTCATTCATTCGTCGACGTTTCCTACAGTCAACAGAGATGTGACCGACTTCGCCGCATGTCCAACACTTCATATCAGGCCTCAGGGTTCTCCGTTGTACATGCCCGATTCTTTGGCAGGAACATTCTTGGACGGACATTTCTCGGACTCTATATGTACTCCTGGTGGCCAGTTTAGCAGATTCATAAGCCAATGCGAACGCCAGTATTTCATTAGTCGTCTTCTTTCCTGCCAAACGAACGGCCTGTTGCAAATCCCGATCTTGGAGTGCGTTTATAAATGCATCCATTGCTACCTCGTTCAGAAATTCCTTAGTCATATTTGTATAAGACAAGTTTGCCAATCGCTCAATGTCTGCCTGCAACTGTTGAAGATTTTCTCCAGGTTTCTGCGTTCTGCTCCTCAGTTGCATGCGGTAGACTTGCTCCATGTGGTTGTCTCCATACCTAGCTTCAAGGCCGTCTCTTACCGCTTGGAAATCTATTTGCTTCTCTGTTGGTATGGTTTGTAGCAATTCTGCAGCCGCCCCGCGGAGTGACAAGATTAGTGATGTTGACTTTTGCTCATCCGACAACTTATTATAATTGGCCGCGGCGTCAAACTAACGTATAAATACGGAGAAGGGTCCCGTTCCATCGAATGTTGGCGGTTGCATCCTTGTATCTTTGTAGTCATGTTGATTGCTAGGCGATGTCTTATTTCTCTCAACACACTCAAGTCTCTTTTCGATTCGCATTATTTCTTCGGTGACTTTTAGATCCAGATTTTCTACTTCGTTTCGAATTTCTGACTGGATTTCTTCCTTCAAGTGTTGAAAATTACATTTCATTCACTGTGTTTGAGCATCCAATTTTGCATTCAGATCTGCAGCTTGTGCGTCGAATTTTGAATTTTGGACGTCGAATTTTGAATTTACGGCGTCGAATTTTGAATTAACATCTGCAGCTTGCGCGTCGAATTTTGAACATCCAACTTTGCCTTAACATCTGCAGTTTGTGCGTCGAATTTGGTCATCATCATCCGGAACATCTCCGAAATGTCTAACAGTGGCTAACTCTTCTCCGTTACATTGCAACCATCTTGACTCGCTGTTTCTTCTCCATCCGGACAGTCTGGACCAATCGTAAAAACATATGTGTCGACATCAATACCCTCTTCCTCCATTGCTGCTTGCAGACGTTGTCGAAGAATTTGCTTCTGTCCTCTGCTATCCAGATTCCGGTCCTCAAGTTCCTTCTTCAACTCAGGAACGCGAAGGTCCTCCAAATGTCGATCTGACATCGTCACAACACACTTTCACACACTTATTCACTTAAACAATAATTAATCCCACTTCTGACACCAATTGTAGCGAGCTTAGGGTTCGCTGGATTATTTATTTTTGAATAAATAAGAGCCGTTAAATTGATTTGTGAATTAATATAACACTTTATTAGTCCGTTAATCACAACCGTCACTTTTACCGTACACAACGATTTCTTGACTTATCGCTTCCGTACTTATCGCGTATTTTCCTTCTTACTTCTAACTTGAGACTTATCCTTCCGCTCTGCGTGCGACGTATTTATACCATTTTTCCGCATTCTGATTTGGTGTATCGTTTCCGCCCGTTCCATAGTCTTGAATGTTCTATTCCAGTTTTCCAGTACTTCCTAAAATAATCTAGTACTTTGTTTCGGACTTTCTCGAAGATTCCAGTACTGATTGTCATATGCGTCACACTACCCTCCGCCTAGATTAGTTCGTCCCGAACTAAGTTCACTGATCTGCTGGGTTAACAAAAGTAGCCAGTCGGTCACGATGTACCACTTTCATCTTGGCGTTCGGTCTTCGCTGAATCCTATAGACAACGTTGTTAATTCTTGTGAGAATCTTATACGGTCATTCCCAATGTTGCTGCAATTTCCAGTACTGATTGTCATATGCGTCACAATATCATGTTTTATGTTAATTTTTTATTTTTTATTTTACCTAAACCTTTTATAAAGGATTTTGTTATATGTTACACTTTCAAGAAATTATTTGCTCAACTTTATGTATTATTGTAAAATATTGTATATTTGAGTTGAAAAGTTTAATGCTCTGTTATATATCATGTCTCGGGATTGTAAATTGTATGGTGGCTACACCTTCAAAAAACCATAAAAAAATCTAATCTGGAATTGATTAAAAGCAATTTCAAAAGTTATCTGATCGCATCTGATAGGTTGTCTTTCCTGAGATATAGTCAATACTAAAACAAAAAAATCTTTTATAGGCAGTAGAATTAAGCAAAATTTTAAGCACTAACCACAGAAACACAAACTACTCCATGACGTACGATTTTCTTATACGCTGGCAACCCTCTATCAACGCAAACGCAATTAAATCTATTAACAGAAGATGCCACGAATGCTCTCACCCTCTTCAGCACAATGAACAAATACTAACGAGGGAGAGAGAGAACATGTGGTTGGCAACAACACTGGCCGTAAACAGGTGTAAAATCATGTTTATTATGACGTCAATAGAATATCGAAATTCGAACGTATACATCGATTGTTTGTCCAGATTCTTAGTACCCGCCAATTGTACGTGGATGGAAGTGCTTGGAGTGAGGCAAAACGTATAATCTAGTAGTTCCAGTTCATCAAATTTGATTGATTAGAATTCAATAAAATTAAAACAAAAATAAAAGTAAACCCGTGCTCCAAAAAAAAATTAAATTTGTGGCCAAATTGAACAGGTGAACGCTTCCAGAAAGCTTGATAGACGTCGCTCTGGACTTTGGACAAATTCAATAAGTGAAACAAAATTTGGAAGTACTCCTCTACGTCATGCAATTAGAGCATAAAACCATTCCATCAATAGAGTTATTAAAGGATTCCATAGCTGATAGAAAATTGTTTGAAAAGATTAAACACAATTTACACAGATTGAACCAGCTTTGTTTGGCAAAAGGAAGAAGTAATTTCGTCCACAAAAACTGGCGTACTCACTACCAGCTGTTCGTTGAAGTATTAGCTGGAAGCAGAACTACATGCTCAACAGAGAACTCTTTAAATTTTCGTTAACGAGGTTTTTGGAAGGAACATTTTACTTTTGTTTGGGCGAACAATATGATCTCTGTAAATTGCAATGATACTCAACAAGGTAACGGAATGAATAGAATGGATGCCATCGATTTAATAGAGCAACCCTCGCCTATGGATGGTGAATTGTTATTTGCGGCTGAATATGCAGTTCAAGGATCACCCAAAAGTGAATATAGGATGGTTCCCAATGGAAGACGAGTAGGAGTTCGACATGTGCCAATACAGATTAATCAAGGCAATTTTAGTATGGCCTTAGAGCCTCTCTGCTCAACACATGGTCCCACTGAAAGCAGCTATAAGCAGCAGAAATATTTTACTTCACCAACAAATTCTCCAGTCAGCAATGTTTCAGATATATCTGGATTTATTAAGGGCATCAAGAGATTTGTCAACAACATTGTGCCACCAATGAACTATAATTTGCATTTAGATTACAGTGTGCATCATCGTCAACGAAGAACTCCAAATAACCAGCCAAGCTCTAGTAGCGGAGCAACAAATGACCGATTAGTACCAATAGCTTGTAGGGAGATTATAACATTATTTACTTCGGAAGATTTTCCTGAGCTTCCTGTTCCCAGACGGTTAAAAGCACCTAGCACTTCGACGGAGGCAGTCAATAGGCAGCCAGAATCCTCGTCTGAACTGACAATTAAACGTTCCTCGGAAGCTGTGGCCTCTTCGCACTCATTTATAAGGAATACCATTGAATTGGGAAAGTCCAGTGTATCCTTCGAAATTATTTATTCGAATAAAATTTCTGGTCGTCCACCAACCATTGGTGGGAGGATAAAATTTGGTCTACCACCTTTTTCGTTCCATAAATCAAAATATGCTGAAATACCTGAGCAGGATGCAGCACACCCAGAAGAAGATTATGAGGACGATGGTTTTGTGTTATGCCCAAACAATTTATCGAACCAGGGGTGGCCTTTTGATGTTGAAAATCTTGTTTCCCGCCAGAGACAAATATCAGAATGTAGTGACGACAGTTTCGTTGTCTTCCTCTCGGAAGATTCTGATGTGGAGAAGAATAGTGCTTCAATTGGGAACGATTTTGAGGACGACGATGAAGATGATGACGACCTCAATGTGAGTGACTATAATACCTCAGATGATGATGAAGAAGATGATGTGATTGAATATGAGAACATAGACACGGTAGATTCCAGTTCATTTGGAAATTATAAGACTGATAGACTTAAAAAATTCAGCACGATGCCAACTTTGCCACAGAATGCGGACTTCGATTCTGGCTTCGATGAAAGAAAGGTAATTTATTAATTTTTTAACACTGAAATTTTGATTTTCTCTTGAAATTGTGGCCTTTATAATTGAAATGTCAAATGATCACGTTTAGTTGATTGGCCTGACATTGATTAGTCTATCTATTGATTTCGGGTTCATCTAAAAAAGACCTCACAAGTTGTGCACATACTGTTCATCCTTATTTATTTATTTATTTATATTTATAATAATGCCTGCGCACAAAAGGAATTATTGAGATCTTTATATTGTAGCGAGCCTAGGGTTCGCTGGATTAATTATTTTTAATAAATAAGAGCCGTTAAATCGATTTTGAATTAATGTAACACTTTATTAGTCCCTTAATATCAACCGTTACCTTTACCGTACACTTAGCGGTTTCTTGACTTATCGTACTTACCGCGTCTTTTACTGCTTACTTCTTACTTCTTACGTTCTTCCTTGATCTGCGTGCGACGTATTTATACCGTTTTTCTTCATTCTGGTTCTGCGTTTCGTTTCCGTCCGTTCCATAGCCTCGAATTTTCTACTGCTCATAGTCTCCAGTTTTCCAGTACTTTCTAGAATATTCTAGTACTGATTGTCATATGCGCCACACTACCCTCCGCCTAGATTAGTTCGTCCCGAACTAAGTTCACTGGTCTCCTGGGTTAACAAAAGTCGCCAGTCGGACACGATGTACCACTTTCATCTTGGCGTTCGGTCTTTGCTAAATCCTATAGACAACGTCGTTAATTCTTGTGAGAACCTTATACGGTCCTTCCCAATGTTGCTTCGGGGATCTTCCTCTTTGCCGATGAGGGTTATAAAGCCACACGTTATCGCCTGTATTAAATGCGGATGCGTTGGCTCGAACGTCGTACCTTGTTTTCATCCTGTCGCTTGATACCTTGATTTTCTTTCTAACCAAATGATGAATCTCATATAGGCGATTTCTCCATTCGGATATGTAGTTTCAGTCTTAGCCATGGCGTCTAGAGGTATTCCGAACCCAGATCGGCTGGTAATCGTATCTCTCGTCCAAATATAACTCTTGCTGGAGAATGGCCCGTCGTATCGTGATTAGCCGATCTATATAACTCATGAGAAAGGTTTGTACATATTTATTCCAATCTTCGTTGGTGATCACTAACGACCTTCGATAAATGCTCTTTTATTGCTCGGTTGAACCTTTCGACCATTTCGCCTGACTGCGGATGTAAGGGTGTGGTCCTGGTTTTCCTTTCGCCCAGTGTCGCACAGATGCCTTGAAATATCTGTGATTCGAAGTTTCGGCCTTGATCGGAATGAAGCTCACAGGGAACTCCATATCTGCTGATCCAATTATTAATAAGCTGCTCAATGACGGTTGTTGCTTCTTGGTTTGGAATTGGAAGGACTTCCACCGACTTGCTGAAGTAATCCAGGATGACCAACATGTATTTGTTGTTGTCGTTTGTTTTTGGGAATGGTCCTGAGATGTCGATCGCAATTCGCTCGAAAGGGGCACCCACGTTGTACTGCTTCATAGCGCTCCTTGGTTTTGCTGTTGGTCCTTTGGTCGCAGTAAAGTTGTGCACTTCCTACACCAAGACTCGACGCCATCTCTCATGTGAAGCCAGTAGAAGCGCGATCGTAATTTTGAGTGTCTTATTAACTCCCAGATGTCCACCGGAGGCCCCGTCGTGCATTTCAGTTAGCACATCCTTCCCTTTTGATGGTGGGACTAGAATCCGCATTCGATGGAATTTTCCTTCCCCGGCTTCCCATTTACGCTTTAGAATTCCATCTTCCACCAGCAAGGAATTCCATTGTGCCCAATATGCCTTAAATGTTCCACTCTTGTCGGAAATATTGTTCCAAGTTGGCCGCTCGTTCTTTTCTTTGTGTTCCAGGATTAGCCACATATCTTCATCCTGAAGTTGAGCTGCGCGTATAGCATCACTCGTCCACCCATCTAGTACTTCTACTTGTACATTTCGAAGGTCGTACGCCTCTTGTTTTTCTTCCGCTCTATGACAATGTTTACAACCATGTAGTCTTCTTGTACTCTGACAAGTACAATGTGCTTCTTCATCTCAGGTTAGTCCGCTGATAGTCTCCTCTTATGATTAGCGCATGAACAACAATTCTCACTTGATGTTTCATTCATTCGTCGACGTTTCCTACAGTCAACAGAGATGTGCCCGACTTCGCCGCATGTCCAACACTTCATATCAGGCCTCAGGGTTCTCCGTTGCACATGCCCGATTCTTTGGCAGGAACATTCCTGGACGGACATTACTCGGACTCTATATGTACTCTTAGCTCCTCAATAGTATACTGGTTAGTATACCCGCCTGTCACGCGGGAAACCGGGGTTCGATTCCCCGTCGGGGAGCCTCTGGCGCAAGACTAATGACCTTGCCCGGAAAAAACAGATCATTATGGAAAATTTAACAAGCCTCAGGACTTGCTAAGTAAGGCCAAGACCGGTTCCAGGTTGTAGTGCCGATGATGATGATGTTGCAAGTCCCGATCTTGGAGTGCATTTATGAATGCACGAATGCATGAATGCGATTGCTACCTCGTTCAGAAATTCCTTAGTCATATTTGTATAAGACAAGTTTGCCAATCGCTCAATGTCTGCCTGCAACTGTTGAAGATTTTCTCCAGGTTTCTGTGTTTTGCTCCGCAGTTGCATGCGGTAGACCTGTTGCATGTGGTTGTCTCCATACCTAGCTTCAACGCCGTTTCTTACCGCTTGGAAACCTGTTTGCTTCTCTGTTGGTATGGTTTGTAGCAATTCTGCAGCCGCCCCGTGGAGTGACAAGATTAGTGACGTTGACTTTTGCTCATCCGACCACTTATTATAAGTGGCCGCGGCGTCAAACTAACGTATAAATACGGAGAAGGGTCCCGTTCCATCGAGGGTTGGCGGTTGCATCCTTGTATCTTTGTAGTCAAGTTGATTGCTAGGCGATATCTTATTTCCCTCAACCACTCAAGTCTCTTTTCGATTCGCGTTATTTCATCGGTGACTTTTAGATCCAGATTTTCTACTTCGTTTCGAATTTCTTCCTTAAAGTGTTGAAAATTTCATTTCATCCATTGCGTTTGGGCATCCAATTTTGCATTCAGATCTGCAGCTTGTACGTCGAATTTTAAATTTTGGGCATCCAACTTCGCATTAACATCTGCAGCTTGCGCGTCGAATTTTGTCATCATCATCGGGAACATCTCCGAAATGTCCAACTGTAGCGAACTTTTCTCCGTTACATTGGCACCATCTTGACTCGCTGTTTCTTCTCCATCCGGACAGTCTGGCCCAATCGTAAAAACATATGTGTCGACATCAGTACCCTCTTCCTCCATTGCAGCTTCAAGACGCTGTCGAAGAATCTGCTTCTGTCCTCTGCTATCCAGATTCCGGTCCTGAAGGTCCTACTTCAACGCAGGAACGCGAAGATCCCCCAGATGTCGATCTGACATAATCACAACACACTTTCACAGACTTATTTACTTCACCAATAATTAATCCCATTTCTGACACCACTTGTAGCGAGCATAGGGTTCGCTGGATTAATTATTTTAATAAATAAGGACCGTTAAATCGATTCTCTTTGCAAACACTTTATTAGTCTGTTAATAACAGCCGTTTCTTGATACTTCGCTTCTTTACTTATCGCCTCCGTACTTATCGCTTCCTCCCTTTCTTACTTATCGCGTCTTTGACTGCTTACTTCTCACTTTCTTACTTGATCTGTGTGCGACGTATTTATATCGTTTTTCCTCATTCTGATACTGCGTTTCGTTTCCGTCCGTTCCATACCCTCGAATTTTCTACTGCTCATAGTCTCCAGTTTTCCAGTACTTTATAGAATATTCTAGTACTTTGTTTCGGACTTTCTCGAATATTCTAGTACTGATTGTCATATGCGTCACAATATCTTAATGAGCAGGGTAGAAGAGGGGGAAGACAATTGGTACTACAGGGCAACACATGCCCCAGCAGAGCTATACATACTCTTGTCGTTCGACTGAAGAACACTTTCTCGAATTTATATTACCATCTAAAATTGACCTTTAGTGCAAACCAAAGTGACGAAGACATCCAGCGTTCTATAACAGAATGTTTTTCCCTATAGAAATGTACGCACAGTTAAAAGTTGAATTGCAAACTAATGGGACCCATGAATTGATTGCAAATATATCGAATTCCTTGAGACATCCAAGCAACAATGCCCATGGTAAAATCTGCAAAAGACATAAAGTCTGCCACGCACTTTCGAAGGGGCAGTGATCGTAGCGTTGATGTCGTGTCTTCAAGAAGTCGGATTGCTAACCCCTGAATATGCTAGGGCTAGTGATACTGATAGTATGGAACGTGCAGCGACTCAATTATACGGGGAGTGGCGTGATTAAAGATGACTCTGGAATTAAGTTGGGGTGGATGACACTTTTAGCTTTGAAGTGCAGATCGTTGATTGTGTCTTGCTGAAAAGGGAAGCTCGTGGAGGCACCAAGGGAACTACATCGTTGTAGTAGGTGTGGGTATTATGCGTGATCATATAGTTCCACCCTTGGCGTAGGTACATATCAATCCATCGAGTGATGGACTACTACCTAGTCCTATCAGTTAGGAAGTTGAGGATTGTTGAGTGAGAGCTGTGTTCAGGTGCTGGCCAGCAACATGACGAGTAAGTGGCTCTGTGGCGGTTTCGCCAAACCCCACGGTTCACTTACCTGAAAAACCCCCATAATTCCCATCCAATCTCATAATTTCGCTAATGCAATCGCATTAGCACCTTAAATGCTTCACCCATCAAATAGATCCAATTTATATAACCTAAAAGCCCCTGTAAAATAAACTTACCTTTCATGCATCCCTTCGTAAGATTTCTTGCTCAACTTATCAGGAATTCCAAACCAATTTGGCACCTTCGGTGCCAGGCAGATTACCCTAAACGAATTCCTAATAACAAAGGATTTGGATTACATACTATGTAACCTTCCCCAGGGACCATAAACATTGCGCTGTCTATGTTTTCAGCTTCGCCATATGTATGATAAATCTCTTAACGTACACATTGGCCGGCGACCTTTTTCTTCCAGCAATAAAACACCCAACCAGCCGCATTCAATTAGCGCAATCGGCGCTGAAGCCAATTTCCCTAACTCGCACCAAGTGCAAACAAAGAACGCTGTTCCTCCATAGGCTTCCTGGCGATACCATAAACAATCCATAGCGTTTGTGGTATCCTAAACGCAGTTTTTATTTAATGAGTGGCTGCTATTGATCCAACTGACCCTCATTATCGAACGATGCATAGGTCGCCTTTCCCTCTGTATTGTAATTGCCCTGAATCCACCCCTCATGACCTCGATGCATAATTAAATACAAACCCATTAGCATCCCTCGATTCGATTTGTTTGTTTCAACGAACACACATCTCCTGGATACAAATTATGCCCCTTCTTGGTGTTTCAGATTCGTTATCATGGTGTGTCCCATGAAAGAACCCATGTACACACATACATGTGTACTACCAACGATCTTCACCCCAAACGATTGAATATCGTTGAGTCAAATTTCACCCGCTGACCACCACGGTCATGCCGCTCCCGCTCTCCGTTACTGCGGAGACGCGTAAATACATACCCGGAGACGAGTTGTATACACGGTGGACGCGTACACTTAGGGTCGGGTTCTTGGCGCGAGTTGTACAAGTAACTGCAGTTACTTGTTAAGTGAAAATTTATAATGATCGATTTAACATTAATGACGAATATAACAAATGTGGTTATTAATAAAGAATAAAACAATAACCGTGCGTCTTATTTCTTGTGTTGGTGTTTCCGTTGCTTTGTGAAATCAGTTGATCAACCAAGAGGCAGCGCTTACCGAGACAGACTTCCCATGGACGACGTGAAATCGGGTCGTTATCGTAGGTCCAGTGCTTGGCAATTAGATACAGCTCTATCATCTTGCCTGGTACGGCGACATTTGAAAGGGAACCAGAATTCTGTCACCACATCCTCAGTCAAAGGTGCCTGTGAGTGATGACGGCTGGTCATGAACTCTGATCAGGGCTTGATCTGTGCGAATTTCTAGACAGGATGAACGAGAATCAAGCCGAACCTACTCGCAAGCAAAGGAAGAACACTTGTACTACGTTGGTGAGGCGAAGTGTTTTCCGGAGGGCATAGATGGGTTGCCTAAGTGGAGTTGTCTGGGAAGACAAAGTATTGCCAACCTATTTCTGATTGATGACCCAGTCACAAGCCTGACGCTAACCAACCTTCTGGGATGAATATGTGGCATTTCTAACGGATACACACAATATGCAAGCAAATAGTGAAGAACACCGAAAGGAAATTCGAATAAGCAAAAGCATCAGAGCCGTATACCATAGCGATAATGTAACAAGCCCACATCAGTTGAGTGTACTTGAGTTTAGAAATCGAATTCGTACACGCGACAGTGGCCTGATGTGTTGAGCATTGGTTCAATATTTAGTGATTGTAACCGTCATAGCATCAGTTTGAATCACACGTTCTTCATTATCGTAGCAAATGCTATAAATATATCCAGTTGGAATGCACGACTCGTTCTCACTAGCATTCGGGACAGGAACTTCAACAACAACTAAACAATTATATGACTCGCGGTCTGTTTCGCCAAGGCACTCGGGTGTGAATCCTCCTATGCGGCGCGTTCAAGCTCTAAATAATCACTATTCTAGCTTACCTGAACCACGACCGGGACATCTCTATCGTGACTGTAGTGGTGCACGACAGCGTCAATAGGGTGCCTCGGTGATGTGGGCTCAACGTCTGGAACCACATTTGATTTAGGATATGCGCACCATAAAGCAATTTTGTCACAGTCGACATAAATCACTTGAATCACCACTCGCAACAAACTGAAACATGTCACTCAAAGTCAGAATGCGACATAACCTACAGCCAAGTCACTATGAAAAACAAGTCAAACTGAACTAGTACAAGTCACTTGTGATCACAACTAGAACGAATTAAAACACGGTACTTGAAATAATGCTCCTCGATAGTATAGTGGTTAGTATACCCGCCTGTCACGCGGGAGACCGGGGTTAGATTCCCCGTCGGGGAGCCTGTAGCGTTCTACGAACGCACAATTCCGCGCAGGTAAGGTTCCTACCTTCAAAGAACTTACTTACCTGATAACGCAGCGCACGTGCCCACAGACACGCGGCCAATAGTCATTACAATACCTGTAACAAAGGTCATGGGAGGCTGCAAAATGCGAGCCGATATAAAAAGAAGCAAGGAACTGAACGTCCCAAAGCTTTCAATATCAAGCAACAAGCTGAGTGTAGCATACCTGAAACAAAGGTAAAAGCATTCATTCATCTTATCCATAAAGATTGAAATGCGCCGCACTCCAACACTGCACAATCGAAAATCCTGAACATCTACACGATGTTACAAGGATTCGCTATCACCAGCAAATTCTCCGAATAACGGACGCACGTGCGGGTGGTCTACCACAAAGACCACCAAATCTATCACCCAACAAAAGAAACGGCAACCGTAATTATCTCAACGAGATAATTCAAAATGTATGAGGTTGAAAACCTACAAGGTAACTACTCCGATCCAACGGTGTCTGTGTGTATTTCACACCCATTAGAAAGATCTAATGGATTTCGGGTGTATTGACAAAAGTCAAACAAAACCCATGAACCATACATCCATGCAAATTGCAGGATATCTTTCGGCCGCGCGCCAGATGTGCTATGCAAATAGAAGCGGCACACAATCGACAACCGTCGATCCGAACTTCGATCACCACCACGGATGGTGATAATGATATAAGGATGTATGCGTCGATGGACTTTCTCCTTTTCAGGCACCTAAATTACCCATGGGCATTAATAACATGCTGCCAACAGATACTGTGGAAAATTCTGTTAGCGGATGAAATGAAAGATTTCTTCTGGCAGATGTAGATACGATCTGTATCTGGGTATCTGAGTGGGCAGACAGACAGAGAGATTTTGATCGTCGACCCGAGGAGTAGTACAGGGAGCCTCATCCCTTCAAGGAAGTTAACGTGTGCTTGTACGTGATTCGTCTAATGGGAGTTAACGTGTGTATCGTCTGTGTGGTTCGCCGCGTTTTAATTATTGTTATTAAATATTGTTCGCTGCGTTTTACTTTGTATTGTTAAATATTGTGATACACTATTGTCAAACAGATTTCGTTAATTATAACAATTATTGACAAAAAAAAATAAAAAAAGGATTTTAAATCGACAAATAACCCTCAGTGTTTGTTTTTGGACAATTGTTTTCGCTCCATTGGTGCTCCGGTGTGGATATTACTTCGGACAGTGATTGGCGGAACACTTACAACATACCCGAAACACACCGCCGAAGATACCCAACATAAATACCGCCAAAAGCCTCTGGCGCAAGACTAATGACCTTGCCCGGAAAAAACAAATCATTATGGAAAATTTAACAAGCCTCAGGACTTGCTAAATAAGGCCAAGACCGGCTCCCGGTTGTAGTGCCGATGATGATGATGATGATGATGACTTGGAATAACAATTCGAACTAATAAAAGTCACTTAAAAACACAACTCGATTAAGACAAGGTGCTTAGAATAACAATAACCTCAACGCATGCGCACAACTTGAGTGCTCATGATATACTACCCCAAGACGAAAACAGCGCACACTTACTTTCGCCGTCATCTTAAGGCGCACTTTTTCTTACCACGAACGAACCCAACGCCTACCCCAGAACGAACCAAACAAACTCGAGCCATAATGTTTATTCAGTATGGCGTTGCATCAGCTGGGAAAATAGTGGCAGATAAGTAAATGGGTCTCCCACAAGCTGACTGCTGCGAACCGATTCCAGCGACTCAATATGGGAATCGCACTGGGAACTGAATCCTTGAACTTCCCTTGGTGGATGGGTCATGGGGGATTGAGCCTATTCGTAGTATTCGAAGTACCTGCAGGTGACCGAATATACACTCAGGAGCAGCATAATGATCTGCTAAGTTGTCAATTCTGTGAAGTTGATCATGCACAAGCGGAGTTGCTAAATAAACTTTATTAATAAATAAATAAACTTTAAAAATAAATCCTAATCAGAAATACAGTCCCAGTGGTGGGTAGAGTCCCGCAGCTCTAACGTCCCTACGCCATCTAGCCGTACTAGTGGCTAGGATTAACAAAAAATTAAAGCCAACATAAATAAATAAAATATTAAAAATAAAAATTATTAACATTTTTTACAGGAGAGAAAGGAATAGGAACAAAAAGAAAACCAACATCGGGAATATACCAATAAGTGAATCTATTGTACTCCGTCGGGTACTTTCCATTGTTTCTTTTGTTTCTTTCCAGTTTTTGTCTTCTCCTTTCTCTTCGACCCACGTCGCTGGTCGTTTTGTTCCACAATCTTGCTTTGGTTCGCTACCCGTAACTATCATAACTACGATTCGATGGGTTCGGCTAGGCTTTGGGGGATTTAAATAAACACACGTAATTAATAATTCTCGATGCAAACGAGAAGCCACTCGAGGAGAAATTCCGCCGAACGCGCGACCGAAGAACCCATCGCCGCCATATTGGGAGCGGAGAGAATCTTGGACCTAGTCCAAAGGAACGTACCGGTGTTTAGGGGAGAGAAAGGCCCTGATGCATCTGTGGAACTGTACAGCTTCCTCGAAAGTTGTAATAGGAGTTGCTTGTCCGCAACGGAGGAAAACATTTTCGTACGGTGGCTATCCATGCGGTGGAGTGGGAACGCTTGCCGAATATTTAAGGAAGACCTCCCGACAACCTTCTAGGAGTACGAACAACGACACCGGAATGCGTTGCTACCAAAAGCATCATACGAGGAGTTGCACTCAAAACTCTCTCATATGCGACAACCCTACGAAGAGGATGTCGCAGACTTCACGCCCCGAATTACTCAACCGGTAACAGACTGCAAAGAAGCAGCAACGCGTACGTACGGACATAGACATCAGCGCCATCCAAATCGAGAGATTGGCAAGATCAGTATTAATGGTGGGAGTTTGGGAGAATTCCGGTCGAGGCTTCTGGTTTCTAGCTGCAGGGGGCGTAGGATTCTTGTTCCCCCTATTACTCCGGTTGTCTTTTTACGTTATCTTGACTTATTAACACTCTCAGCGGGTACACGCGGTCTAGTTAATCGACACTCGCGGCGGGTACACGCGGTCTAATTACTCGCGTTATTCGTATCATCGTTTCTCAAATTCTTTTCACAATTGAACTCTACATTTTTTTTCCGCTTTGACGTCTTATGTTTATTTGTTATTATTGCCAAGTAGTTTTTATGCAAATTTACTACTTGGCGCAATTGTAACCCAAGAGGTAGAGAGGGGGAATTTGGGAACATTTGGGGATTTTGGGTGAGGCCTTGGACGTGGAGTCCGTAACAATAATTCCGGCTGGTTGGTACATACTAACAGAACCGACGAGGCTGGAAGGCTGGTGGAGATATTCGCTGTTAGCCACAATTTGACTCAACTAGTTGAGGAACCTACGTGAGTGCCGGATGCCTGAGGTGATTATGCAAACACCCTGGATCTATTTTGCACATCCGAGCCCGGCTTTTATACCGTAGAGGTTGCTGGGAAAGCTCTGATCATTGCTTAGTATCGCTCACGCAACCACCTGCATTTCAAGCGAATAACTGACCTAAGCAGATTCGACATATATAAAGGTATGGGACTGCCAACTAGGACAATTGGCGAGATATCTTCGCATCGTTTCCGTGGTCGGAGGTGTTCTTTGGAGACTCCGATGTTAACGCATGCACGGAGTCGGTCACAGAGATTATTCTTCTCGGGGTGGAGATCTACATTCCGCATCTCATCAAATGAAATTCATCTGATAACCCTTTGTTTGATAAAAAATGCGTACAGATTCATCATCATCATCGGCACTACAACCGGGAACATGTCTTGGCCTTATTTAGCAAATCCTGAGGATTGTTAAATTTTCCATAAAGATTAGTTTTTTCCGGGTAAGGTCATTAGTCTTGCGTCAGAGGCTCCTCGACGAGGAATCGAACCCCGGTCTCCCGAGTGACAGGCGAGTATACTAATCACTATACTATCGAGGAGCCAACAAACGAGCAGATTACAGTGGCAAAAAATATAGTAATGGCGCTCCAATCCCACCGAGGTTAACAGGACGAATTTTGTTAGAATCAGAAACGAGTGTAACCAGGCGATTGATACCGCGAAGAAGGCCTACAACGATCGATTGACCAATGAACTCCTTGAGTGCCCAACTGGTTCGCGTCCCTTATGGTCAATGGCAAGGGCTGTCAACAATAACTTCGCTTCCTCCCCTTTTCCTCCGTTAGTGACGGACAGTGGGACGTTAGTCACAAATTCGAAAGATAAACCTAATGTGTTCGCGAATTCAAACCTCGATGCTGGCCTTTTAGAGCCACCTGTGATCGCGCCGGTACCGTCTTCCATGCGGTATGTGAAGTTCTACCCACCTACTATTCAACGCATTCTACGTGGGCTGGACACTAGGAAGGCAACCGGACCGGACGGAATACCAGCAATAGTCCTTAAGAACTGTGTTCCAGAACTATCGCCGAATCTTGGCAGACTCTTTCGCTTATCTTATACCCGAGGGACTTTTCCTACCTGCTGAAAAGTGGCTCGGATTCAGCCAACCCCAAAGAGGGAGAAAAAGTTGTCTCCCATAAAATTACCGGTCGACAGCATTACTGTCTATGTTATCTATGGTGATGGAAAAAGTCATGAATACTGAATTAATTAAGTATTTGGAGTGCAACGGACTTCTCAATGATCGTCAATACGGATTCCGTGGCAGGCGTTCCACGGGAGACCTTTTGACCCTTATAACCGATATATAGACATCTGCGATTGAGGGGCATGACGAGTCAAGAGCGGTCGCATTGAATATCTCCAAGGCTTTTAGCCGCCTCTGGCACGGAGCATTATAGCGTTTGAAATAATAGTGAAGAAGATCGTGTGATTCGAACTGACGCTACGACAGCTCGAATCACGAAAAACTTTTTACCTAAGCGTTACTCATCAGGCTACTGACCGTGTTTAGAATTTGATTTCCAAACTCGACTATACTCCACAGATTGAATTATTTTTGTTATCGCTTGGTATACGTTTCTGATGTATTTTTCTTATTCGATTTTTCGTTCGGTGTTCTTCACTATTTTTGCTTGTGAATTGTGTGTGAATCTGTTAGAATTGCCACACTACTCCCGCCGCAGTAACTTCGTTACGATCAGATTCGTATGCGGACGACAGACGAACGAGAGAAACGAGAAAACGTCGGAGGCTGTGCTCTCTGCGGAAGTCGTGACCGTGTGTGAAGTTCTGCTTTACTATGGGAAGTGTATGCTGTGTGTACAGATCACGTCGTAGTCACCAATTATAGCGTTTGAAATAATAGTGAAGAAGATCGTGTGATTCGAACTGACGCTATGACAGCTCGAATCACGAAAATAATTTTACCTAAGCGTTGCTCATCAGGCTACTGACCGTGTTTAGAATTTGGTTTCCAAACTCGACTATACTCCACTGATGTGAATTATTTTTGTTATCGCTTGGTATACGGTTCTGATGTATTTTTCTTATTCGATTTTTCGTTCCGTGTTCTTCACTATTTTTGCTGGTGAATTGTGTGTGTATCTGTTAGAATCGCCACACCACTCCCTCCGCAGTAACTTCTGGCGTCTGGCACAGGGCATTGCTGAGCAAACTTCGTTCATACGGACTTTCTCAACAACTTTGCGACTGGGCGAAGAACTTCCTCGGGTATCGATAGATCTGGATTGTTGTGGACGGCGAACCTTCGGATCTGTATTCTGTTAATTCCGGGGTGCCTCAAGGTTCTATTCTGGATACAACCTTGTTTGTGCTTCAACTGAACGATTTGTTGGAGTCAATGGATAATAAAGTGTTCAGTTTTGCGGATGATAGTACGCTTGTTTCCTCTTTGTCAAGTGACCGACCGATTATTGCATCAACCTCGCACCAACTAAGATGTAGCCAGATCAACTCTCTGAATCGGGATCTGGATAAGGTCCTGCAGTGGGGAGAGGCCAATCTCGTTGATTTCAATGCAATTAAGGCACAGTATACAACACAGAAAAGTGGATCATCGGTCCCACAGCTGATGAATGGCCAGCCCCTCGAACCTGGGGAAAGCCCGAAGGTGCTCAGCATTACGGTAGGTGGGAATGTATCGTGGCATAAACACGTGTCGAACATCGCCAGATCCGCCTCTGAAAAACGGAGCTATCTTTTTAGAGCCAAGAAATATTTTACTCCGGCCCAATTTCTTCTCCTGTATAAATCCCAAATTAGACCCGCGCTCGAATATTGCTCTCATGTTTGGAGCCCTGCTCCTAGATACACCCCCGACCTTCTTGGGAGCATACAGAGACGAGCGATCTGCCCGATGGGGAACACGGAGCTGACGTCGGGACTACAGTCGCTGTCTTATCGAAGGCGTGTAGCCGACCTCCGTCTGTTTTACAGATTTTATCACGGGCACTGTTCTTCGGAGATTCGTGATATTGTTCCGCGCAATTCGGTTTATATGCGCTCTACGAGACGATCCGACAGATCGCAACAATTTGTGGACCATCTCCCGACGGCACGACCGTCCCTGCATGAGAACTCGTTACAGAGCGGAGAAGCTGTGGAACTCTCTTCCCGCGCGAGTGTTACCGGAGCGTTACAACCTACAACTGTTCAAAAAGAACTGTAACATTTATTTGATGGCATCTCGGGGCGCACCCGGCGCTATAGGTTCGCCTCTCCCGAGAGAAGTGTAAAAAAAAAAAAACTTTATCTTTGGAATTTGTGACTAGTGTCCCACTGCCCGTTACTAACGGAGGAAAAGAGGAGGATAAGGACACAATATACCACATGCACAAGGAAAAGTGGATCATCGGTTCCACAGCTGATGATGAATGGCCAGGCTCGAATCTGGGGAAAGCTTGAAATTGCCCGGCGTCACGGCCCAACTTTTTCTTCTACATAAATCCCAAATTAGACCCACGGTCGAATATTGCTCTCATGTTTGCAGCTCTGCCCCTAAACATACCCTCGACCTACTTGAGAGCATACAGAGACGAGAGATCTGCCTGATCGGGGACACGGTGTCGACGTCGGAACTACAGTCGCTATCACATCGAAACCGCGTAACAGACCTCTGTCTATTTTACAGATATTATCACGGGTACTGTTCTTCGGATATTCGCACAATTCGGTTTATACGCGCTCCACAACACAATCCGCTCGCAGCAATTTGCGCTTCATCTCCTGACGGCGCGAGCATCCCTGCATCGGAATTCGTTTCGCTACAGAGTGGGAAAGCTGCGGAATTCCCTCCCCGGAGGTGTGTTTGCGGAGCATTACAACCCACAAGTGTTCAAGAAGAACAGCAACGGTTATTTGGTGGCATCTCGGGACGCTGTGTCGGCGCTATAGGTTCGCCTTTCCTGAGACAAGTATAAAAGAAAAAAAAATTAAGTGTTAAGAGTTTCTCTGGAAGCCAGTTTCAATCGAAGGGAGTAATTTCACCACGGAAGCTTCTTACTTGGCATCATAATTAAAATCGTTTTTTTTCAATTGTCCTTATAACAAAAACTGTTAAAATAAATACCAATATATATATTTATTGCAGGTTAATTTTAATCCACATCCAGTGGTATATGTTATGCGTACCTGGAGTTTTGCTTACCGAGCCGCAAGGAAAGGACATTGGGAAGATTTCGCCAGAGATAGATCGCGGTTCCACAAACGAATTGAAAGAGCTTCTATATTTTTAAATCCTATTTTAGATTCAAAATATCGGGATAGTATTTACAAAAATCGTTTTTTGTACGACTAAAGATACTCAGCAGTAAAAATAGACAAATATAAACGGAAAAGTCAATAGAATTATACTCAATAAAGGGTGATAGATATAACAAAAGCTCTATTCTGCTATATATATATCATTAAAAATTTTTTTTTTCAAATTTAGTCAAAATAAATAGTAAAACAAAAATCGCGTCTTTCTGCTATTATAATAATCTATATTAGATGAAATGGTCACAAAAAGGGCAGAAGTATCTTAGAAATGATATTTTTAAAACTATTGTATCATTTTTGATAAAACAAGGTTGTCCTGTGATTTTTTGCATTACTATGTAACAAAATATTTTTAAGGGGTATTTTAACAAGTATAAATCAATAATATGTTATTCAATTTATTTTAATAGGTTAATAGAGAAAATATATGTACTTAATAATAAAATTGAAACTTAAAGACGTGGATTTTATTTTTATATTGAAATTCCTCTTTTTTGTTTTTTTTTTTAATATTTTTTTAATATATAAATCCCGTTATTAATGTAAAACTCGTACACGAAAAGTTTTCTGATAACTTTAAATATCAGTGTATGGTGCCTTAGAAGATGAGGAAGAGGATGAGGGTTGCGAGATAAAAGCATCGATGCGCAAAGGCCTTGACTGTAGTAACGGAGAAACCCATGACTGGGCACAACACACCATGCTTGGTTAGATCAACTTGAGAACGATTTCCTTAATTTTTCTGATAGCCCAAAATTGTTGTTCATGCTTTTGGCCAAATATTGGAATTCTATTCCTTTGTTGCGTGAAACTTTGATTGAGAAATCGATTCCCGTGAGTATTAAGTGTTAAGACATACTCCCCTGTATTTGAGGGTGCAACTTGCAACTACTAAACCCCATGGCATCATCCCTATTGGGACATATGTGAAATACAATGAAAGAAATAACGAAAACAATGCAATCTGTCAAACCGGAGCATATATTCTCACTTTCTTCGGACAGTTTAATGGTTTGATTTTAATTTTTGATTTGGTGAGGGCAGAACCCTCATATGTTGAGCTATGTACAGCGATGAAACAGTAGAAAAAAATAGAGGAATATAACACTGAAAGCTGAAGCCAACTTAAAAGTATGGTATAAACAAATAAACCCGTCGGGGAGCCTCTGGCGTAAGACTAATGACCTTGCCCGAAAAAAAACAAATCATTATGGAAAATTTAACAAGCCTCAGGACTTGCTAAATAAGGCCAAGACCGGTTCCCGGTTGTAGTGCCGATGATGATGATGATAAACAAATAAACTAGGTGTAAGGTAAGGGTTGTGGATGGTGGTATGTGAGCATGAGTGGGTGTTTTTAAAGGTAGTGGAGGAGTGGGGGGGGGGGGGGGGGGGGGGGTATTGTGCGGTGACTATGGGGCCGCCTAGGATCGAGGTGTGATAGAGAAAAATCGTTTAGGATGCGATGTTTGAGAGTATAGGTAGTGAGGTCGAAATCAAACGGCGGAATTGGAGTTGACGTTTCTTAGCATCCGTGAAAGTGGTTCGTTCAGCCATACGATATGCGGTGGAGAGTATGTAGAGAAGACGGGGATTACGTGTGTTCCCTGGGTTCGTGTTAAGAAGAGTAAGTTCAGGAGGTAGGCGTAATCGACCGAACCAAAGAGGAGTCTATAAATAAACAGAATATCGGCCTGGGCTCTACGCTCCTCAATTTAAATTATTTAATTTTGGTGAGGTTAGAATACGCGCGTGAAGTTGACTTTCAACGTGAACTGATGCGCATTCTCAGGTTAACGGGTATCACGGGAAAATGTCTGAAGAGGCGGAACACATTCAACAAGTTCAGTTGATCAACGACCGTGGTAATAGCTATAGAAAAGAGATAGGCATTATACGCTGCGCCTGTGTTCCAACGACGGATCTGATCGACTTACGGCTGAGTCCCCAATAAGCTTCACTGCTCATTTTTGCATCCTATCGAGCACATGTCGTGCAGTTTTGGACGCGCCTGACCAAATATGGGAGTTGAACTCCATTTTTGGACGAATATACACCTTGTAAATAGTAGCCAGGTTGGATGGAGTGAAGTATCTTTTGCACCTGTTAAGGAACCCCATACATTTGGCTGCACTTTTCGCACCTTCAAATATGTGGTCATTCCAGTTAAGAGTCAAATTAATTTAAGCGCCGAGGATTGATAGTTTCTTGGCTTCGTCGATGCAAGTGCCGTTCATAGACCTGTGAGTTATCATCAACGGCACTACAACCGGCAACCGGTCTTGGCCTTATTTAGCAAGTCCTGAGGCTTGTTAAAGTTTCCATAATGATTTGTTTTTTTTTTCGGGCAAGGTCATTAGACTTGCGCCGGACCTGTGAGTAGGGCGTTAGAATATACTCACAGCTAGGCCAGCTTGTCATAACGCCCTGTGCGCCCAGTGAAATACCACCCCATCAAGCTTTGGGCTCCGTGAAATGGTCGGGAGAAATCCCTGGCCATCTTTAGGAGCTTGGCTGATGGACCGGTTCGAGAAAAGTTTGGTTAGGTGGTAGTCGTTCCCAAGGTGAGAGAGATACTGTGGTAGTTTTTTACGTAGGCATCGACAAGGATGCGGGTTCTATAAAAAACACACACTGATGTTACGCTGGAATTGTTCACAAACTCTGGTATAACAGGACTCCGTACTATCACCGACGAGGAAGGAAATATGATATAAAAACGCAGTCTGGTTCTATTGTTAACACTTCTTTATTGTAATCAGTGGAGAGGACAACAGTTTGGTTCCAGGTCATATTTCTAATGTTAACAAACTTCGCGACATAAGTTCACTCTGTATTTAATTTAATGAAAACGGGCACGAACTTCACTTCAATGCCCGAATGTACAATATATTTTGTGTTTATTTAATTTACTCTCTACACTGACACGAACTCCAATTAGATGGTAGAATGTACAATATGTTTTGGTGATCGCGACGACCTTTAAACTTCTGCCCCGTTGGAAGGTGAAAATCTGACTAACTATTGGATGTCTCTTTACAGACATCCAACAAAAACGAACCTAAGGGATTCGCCGCCGAAGGCCAGCCAATGGTGAAGGTCAAAAAGAAAAAAGGGAAACAGGAAAACTCATGTAGCAGGTCAAATCTGCTGCTACATGTTTGGGCAAGATAAGCTGCCGCCAGTTGCAAGGGATAGATTCTTGATTGACGTGAGTCAATAAAACCCTTGCCGAAGGCAGGAATCTATTTTGGGATAATGAATCCAGCATTGGGTATGGCCGTTGCTATGTATGATTCGATGCATGTTGTCTTAGGGATATGTTAATCCCGTTGAAGGTACTGTCAGGCGAAAGTATCCGCTTGAGTGTTTACTTTGTGTAAACTAAAATTGGTGGTCATGACCGATGCTGGTGATCGTTCCAAGAAACGGCAACGGATCATAAAATTGGTCATGCTGATAACCAAGCAAATATGCGCGCCTGAAAGGCCAATGTTTAATTTGATCTTCTCTACTTTAGGAAAGATAGATCATAGAACATGCCGGCGAAAATCTGGCTTGCAGATGTGCAAGCAACCCGAAATGACTTCTAGGTCAATGGATGGGTACAAAGATAACACGGAAAGATTAGCGTGTGTTGGTGGATATGTGCCATCCATTGTTCGGTAGCGGAAGCTCGGTTGATGAATTGATGTCATGGCAAGATGATAATCTAAGTAAGATAAACTAGTTTCCCATTCGGATCTCCGGGGGGGACTTTGTCATGATAAATAATGGAACTTTAAGAGGTTCGTCATCGCATAGCCGGGCTCGCTCTCGAGGCTCGGCCCGCGCTCGACTGGTGACGGCATTTTGTAACATCCGGGGCATCGGTTTCACCAATACGAATGTAAACGCCGTCCACCAATATTTGCAAACAACGAAACCTGATATCCTTGCCCTAACTGAGACTCAGGCCGATTTGACATATCTTCGTTGTTCGGGATACGACTTACATTCGAGATTCCCATTTGGGGGCGGGGTCTGCGTCTTCGCGCGGTCCAATCTGGCTTGCCAGAGGATGGAGACGTTGGAAGCCAATAATATGGACATCATATGGTTGGGGTTCGTGCTGAGAAATTCTGTTAAATTTCTTTGTTGTCTTTACCGCTCCCCGAATGACGGTCGACCGGCGACATTTTTCGAATATCTTTCATATACCGTCGACTGGATACAGATCAACCACCCAGCTTCTGAAATTGTTGTCCTTGGCGATTTTAATGTGCACAATTCCGGCTGGTTGTTACATTCTAACAGAACCGACGAGGCTGGGAGGCTAGCGGAGATGTTTGCTGTAAGCCACAACTTGACTCGACTGGTGGGAGAGCCAACGCGAGTGCCGGATGCCCGAGGCGATTATGCGAACACCCTGGAACTGTTTTTGACATCCGAACCGAGTATTTATACCGTAGCGATTTTTGCGCCACTGGGAAACTCAGATCACGGCTTGGTATCTGTCGCGCAAGCACTTGCATATCAAGCGAATAACCGGCCTAGGCACCTTCGCCATGTATGGAAGTATGGGGCTGCTAACTGGGACGATTTGCGAGATTTCTTCGCATCCTTTCCATGGTCCGAGGTGTGCTTCGGAAACTCCGATGTTAACGCATGCGCGGAGTCGGTATCAGAAATTATTCTTCTGGGGATGGAGATCTACATTACACATTCCATGAAACGAAGTTGATTTGATAAACCGTGATTTGACAAAAAATGCGAGCAGATTACAGCCGCAAAAAATAGAGCTTTTAAGCAATGGCGTTCCAATCCCACCGATGTTAACAGAACGAATTTTGTTAGAATCAGAAACGCGGGCAATCAGATGGTTGATACTGCGAAGTAAGCTCAACGACAGGGTGATCAATAAGCTCCTTCGGGGCCCAACTGGTTCGTGCTCCTTCTGGTCAATGGCAAAAGCTGTCAGCGGTAACTTCGGATCCTCCTCTTTCCCTCCGTTGGTGACAGACAGCGGAACGTTAGTCACGAATTCAAAGGATAAAGCTAATGTGTTCGCGAATTTATTTTCCCCGAATTCAAACCTCGATCGCGGTCTTTTGGAGCCACCTGTGATCTCGCCGGTACGGTCTTCGATGCGGGATGTGAGATTTCGTCCGCACACTATTCAACGCATTCTACGTGAACTGGATTGTAGAAAGGCAACCGGCCCGGGCGGAATACCAGTAATAGTCCTTAAGAACTGTGCTCCAGAACTATCGCCGGTTCTTGGCAGACTCTTCCGCTTATCTTATGCACGGAGGACCTTTCCTGCCTGCTGGAAAATCGCTCGAGTTCAACTAATCCCAAAGACGGGAAAAAAGTGTCTCCCACAAAATTACCGTCCGATAGCATTACTGTCTATTTTATCTAAAGTAATGGAAAAAGTCATCAATACAGAGTTGGTTAAATATTTGGAGTGCAACGGACTTCTGAAAGATCGTCAATACGGATTCCGTGGCAGGCGGTCCACGGGACACCTTTTGACACTTATAACCGATATATGGACATCTGCGATTGAACGGCATGGGGAGTCAAGGGCGGTCGCATTGGATATCTCCAAGGCTTTTGACTGCGTCTGGCACAGGGCATTGCTGAGCAAACTTCGTTCATATGGACTTTCCCAACAGCTTCGCGACTGGACGAGGAGCTTCCTCGAGAATCGATCGATCCGGGTTGTTGTGGGCGGCGAGTCTTCGGATCCATATCCTGTTAATTCAGGGGTGCCCCAGGGTTCAATTTTGGCTCCAACCTTGTTCTTGCTTCACATAAATGATTTGTTGGAGACAACATATAACAAAGTGTTCAGTTTTGCGGATGATAGTACGCTTGTTTCCTCCTTTTCGAGTGTTCGGCCGATTGGTGCATTTGCGTCGCATCAGTTGAGATGTAGACAGATTGACTCTCTGAATCAGGATCTAGATAGGGTCAGCAGTGGGGAAGGGCCAATCTCGTCGACTTCAATGCAGCGAAGACACAACATACAACATTCACAAAGAAAACTGGATCATCGGCTTCACAGCTGATGATGAATGGCCGGGCCCTCGAGGTTGGGGAAACTTTGAAATTGCTCGGCGTCACGATCTGTGGGAATGTATCACGACATAAACACGTGTCGAGTATCGCCAGGTCAGCCTCAGGAAAACTGAGCTATCTTTTTAGAGCCAAGAAATATTTTACTCCGCCGCAACTTCTTCTGTATAAATCCCAAATTAGACCCGCGCTCGAATATTGCTCTCATGTTTGAAGCTCGGCTTCTAAACATACCCTCGACCTACTTGAGAGCATACAGAGACGAGCGATCCGCCTGATCGGGGACTCGGCGCTGACGTCGGGACTACAGTCGCTATCACAGAGAAGGCGCGTAGCCGACCTCTGTCTGTTTTACAGATATTATCACGAGTACTGTTCTTCGGAGATTCGTGATATTGTTCCACGCAATTCGGCTTATATGCGCTCCACAATACAATCCGACGGATCGCACCCGTCTGTGGTTCATCTCCCGACGGCGCGAACATCCCTGCATCAGAACTCGTTACTCCACAGAGCGGGGAAGCTGTGGAACTCCCTTTCCACGCGATTGTTCCCGGAGCGTTGCAACCTGCAACTGTTCAAAAAGAACTGCAACAGTTATTTGATGGCATCTCGGGGCACCCACTCGGCGCTATAGGTTCGCCTCTCCCGAGAGAAGTCTAATAAAAAAAAAATTAAAAAAAGGACCACTTGGATTGAACGGCCAGAAAGATAGTCTCATCCATTGGATCAGAGAATTGTCCACTCCATATGAATGTAATTTTGATAAAAGGGCTGGATGCCAAATTCTGTCGAAGGCTTTCGAGATATCCAGTGCAACAACCTTGCTTTTTCCGAGGTAGTGGATGGAATGGCTCCAATTTTCGGTAAGGTACGCCATCAAATCTCCTGTCGACCTGTTTCTACGAAAGCCATATTGGCGGTCATTGAGGAGGTCATTTGATTCCAGACTTTTCGAAAGTTGACAGTTAATCAGTGATTCCATTACCTTCGAGAGAATAGAAGTTAGTGCTATGGGTCAATAAGAAGAAAGGGACGATTTGTCGCTCTTGTTGGGAATTAGCTGAATGTTCGTTGACTTCCATCTATTTGGGACACGGCCAGTAGAATAAGACAAAGGGAAGAGTTTCCGCAGTGCTTTAGAGAGTGACGAGGAACAGTTCTTCAAGAGAATTGGGGGAATGGCATCAGGACTAGCGGATTTGTGTGCGTTTAGCTCCTTGAGTGCTCGGGCAACAGTACGCGCTCGGAAGCGAAGCTGGCTCATGGTGTGCTGCTTATGCTCAAATTGAGCCGGAACTGATGTGGTATCGGGCAGCGTTGAGTTGGCTGTAAAATGTGCAGCAAGTAGATTCGCTTTCTCTATTGCACTGGTGACTGGTCTATCATCGACTATTAGCGAAGGAATGGATGAGGAGACCGAGTTTTGGATGTTATTCACAAATGCCCAGAGGTCCCTACTACCTGTGGGAGAGTGTAGTATTTTTTGTGTCACTCTCTGGTCATGCAAGAACTTTGTGCATTGAATATGCGCATTGCAGTCATTTCTAGCTGTCTTAAAGCTTTTCCGGTTTTCTTCAGTATTGTTTGATTTATACAACCGGAAGTTCAATTCTTTAGCCCTAATGGCTTTTCTGCACCCGGAATCGAACCACATATTTCCCTTGGGTTTGATACTCTTTACTCTGTGTGGAATAAAGGTCCGCATGCCAAGTAGAATCGTGTCTGTCATTGTGTCCGCTATAGAGTCAACATCATTATTGAGGAAAAATAACGACCAATTTAACTTCCTAAAAAAGTTGTTCAGATCTTCCCAGTTGGTTTTACTGTTCTTTTGGGGTTTTTCTCGTAAGCGTTGCTGTTGGTTAGAGTAGGATTACTCAGGTATCACGAAATCCATTTTGTTAATACGAGTTCGAAGCCCAATAGCAACGTCGACCTCATAATAACAACGTCGAAGCCGTTGGCGCTCTTGTTTTGTACACTGACACGAATTAATAAGATGTGTTCTTATTTAGTCAAAAAAATTTAACTTTATTTATAATTATTCCTTAGCCCATATTTACAATGAGAGTTTAAGATGATAATGTGCCGGGTTGGGTCACTCGATGAAGTCTGCCTGATGATTCGTCAATTCTGTTATTTATATTCTTACAGTCATCTGTTGTTGTTCCTGGAATCTCTTATCTGTGTTCGATGATTGTTTGGAATTCTGTTTTGGTGATTGTTTGGATAGATGAGTCATGTCGGGTGCAGCATTGAATCCTATCTTCAATGTTGAAGGTTTTATCAGTTGCATTGTTTGCAACTTAATTAGTCTCATGACGTGTCGATTGCAGCAATGAGTCTTATCTTCTACTTGGGAGTTGGGTGTGTTATCTCTGTTGGGGTTGTCAGGTATGTTCTTTTAACTATGTTGGGGGTGTCAGGTGTGTTAACTCTCGCGCACAAAAGAGGATTTTGAAGTACTGTTAAATGTCAGAGCACAGTGGAGAGGAAGTGGATAAGGAAAGGTGGTTTCGGTGTATATTGATTTTCAATGCCTGGACATTACAACGACAAGCAAGCACGTGGAAACACATGAGGGGTAAGAAGTGATTGGGAAGTAAATTCAACTAAGTGAGTGGTGGTAGATCTACCACCAAGAAAGCCGTGTTGCCTGGGTAAAATTAGGGATTTGCTGTGGAAGCATAACCATTAATGCTTTTAAAAACTTGGGGATGTGGGGAAATCTTGGCGACGCGACGGGGCGGTAGTTTCAGATATCGCCTTTTGGTCCCTTTTGCCTCGAGGGTTAATTAATTTGAGGCGGTTGATGTATGAGGTTGGCGCAAGGCTAATAACCTTGCCCGGAAAACAAACTATTATGGACAATTTAACAAGTCTCGAATATGGACCAGATACCAGTGGAGAGACTTGCTAAATAAGGCCAAGATCGGATCCCGGTTGTAGTGCCGATGATAGTAATGATGATGATGTATGAGGGCAGGATTAAGGGATTTTACCAATCTAGTCCTCGAGCAAATCGTAGGAAACAGCATTGGATTCTTTCGATTCTATGAATATGTATCTGTTGAAAGGGGGACCATACTTAGCAGGCATATTCTAGTAGAGGACCGACGAAGGAAATGTAAAGAGATCGGGTTTTGTAGGGGCTGGAGAATTCCCTTGAACAGCGTTTAACGAACCCTAGGGCCGAGTTGGCTTTCAAGAACATCTCAATAAGTAGGAAAAATCGAAAAAGATCTAGAAAGCTTTCTTAATTTATTGCAAACGAGATGGGATAATGAACATAAGGCGATAACAACATGGTAAGAAGATAACAATTATTATAATAGTATGGAATCAAATATGGACTGTGAACTTAAAAGTGGTCGTCGATGAGATATTAAAGTACCTACGTGAGGTAGGATGATAAAATGCGTTCTTATACTATACTTGAGATATAAAGGCACTAGAAGTTATTTGCCGATCACTTCAAAACCAACAGGAATGATTACCCCACCGCATGGCCGCTTCGTTTGACCGTTTTCGGTAGTATTTTGTGCTTTATTTCACCATAAAATTTACCATTGTAATTTCATTCATTCGTTGACGTTTCCTACAGTCAACAGAGGTGTGGCCGATTTCGCCGCATGTCCAACACTTCATATCAGGTCTGGGGGTTCTCCGTTGTACATGCCCGATTCTTTGGCAGGGACATTCCTGGACGGCCATTTCTCGGACTCTATATGTACTCTTGGTAGCCAGTTTAGCAGATTCATATGCCAATGCGAATGCCAGTATTTTATTATCCGTCTTCTTTCCTGCCAAACGAACGGCCTGTTGCAAGTCCCGATCTTGGAGTCCATTTATAAATGCATCCATTACTACCTCGTTCAGAAATTCCCTAGTCATATTTGAATAAGACAAGTTAGCCAATCACTCAATGTCTGCCTGCAACTGTTGAAGATTTTCTCCAGGTTTCTGCGTTCTGTCTGCAGTTGCATGCGGTAGACATGCTGCATGTGGTTGTCTCCATACCTAGCTTCAAGGCCGTCTCTTACCGCTTGGAAATCTGTTTGCTACTCTGTTGGTCTGGTTTGTAGCAATTCTGCAGCCGCCTGGCGGAGTGACAAGATTAGTGACGTTGACTTTTGCTCATCCGACCACTTATTATAATTGACTGCGGCGTCAAACTGACGCATAAATACGGAGAAATGTCTCGTTCCATCGAAGGTTGGCGGTTGCATCCTTGTAGTCATGTTGATTGCTAGGCGATGTCTTATTTCTCTCAACATACTCTAGTCTCTTTTCGATTCGCGTTATTTCATCGGTGACTCTTCAATTCAGCTTCGTTTTTTTGATCCAGATTTTCTTCTTCGTTTCGAATTTTTGACTGAATTTCTTCATTAAAGTGTTGAAAATTACATTTCATCCATTGCGTTTGGGCATCCAATTTTGCATTCAGATCTGCAGCTTGTACGTCGAATTTTAAATGTTGGGCATCCAACTTCGCATTAACATCTGCAGCTTGCGCGTCGAATTTTGTCATCATCATCGGGAACATCTCCGAAATGTCCAACTGTGGCGAACTGTTCTCCGTTACATTGCCACCATCTTGACTCGGTGTTTCTTCTCCATCCGGACAGTCTGGCCCAATCGTAAAAACATATGTGTCGACATCAATAACCTCTTCCTCCATTGCTGCTTGCAGACGCTGTCGAAGGATTTGCTTTTGTCCTCTGCTATCCAGATTCCGATCCTGAAGTTCCTTCTTCAACTCAGGAACGCGAAGAACCTCCAAATGTCGATCTGACATCGTCACAACACACTCACAGACTTATTTACTTTGTGACAGTTCCGCCAAACCCCACGGTACGCTTTCCTTAAAAACCCCCATAACACCCATCTTCCCATATAATTTCGCCAATGCAATCGCATTAGGCACCTGAAAATGCTACACGCATTAATTGGAGCAAAGCTATAGTCGTAAAGCTTCTGCAAGAGAATTCTTACCTTTTCGAGCATCCCTTCGCCCCTACCTTTTTTTCGTGACTACGTCACTGGGAGGAGTACCGTGGCGGTCCCGCCAAACCCCACGGTACGCTTCCCTTAAAAACCCCTATAACACCCATCTTCCCATACAATTTCGCCAATGCAATCGCATTAGGCACCTGAAAATGCTACACGCATTAATTGGAGCAAAGCTATAGTCGTAAAGCTTCTGCAAGAGAATTCTTACCTTTTCGAGCATCCCTTCGCCCCTACCTTTTTTTCGTGACTACGTCACTGGGGGGAGTACCGTGGCGGTCCCGCCAAACCCCACGGTACGCTTCCCTTAAAAACCCCTATAACACCCATCTTCCCATATAATTTCGCCAATGCAATCGCATTAGGCACCTGAAAATGCTACACGCATTAATTGGAGCAAAGCTATAGCCGTAAAGCTTCTGCAAGAGAATTTTTACCTTTTCAAACATTCCTTCGCTTACAAATCCCCTGTAAGAGCTCTTACTTTCCTTATCATAAATTATCCTGAAAAGAAAAACCCCGGTTCACATATCATGTAACCATTCCAGCCAGAGATAATTATCATGGCGTCGCCTATTCCCACCTTCATTCATGTATACGATAAATTTCTTTATGTATACATTGGCTGGCGACGTTTTTCTCCCAGCAATAAAATTTCCTGACTCGCACAATGTGCAACCCAAAGCAAATACGCATTCCGCGTCCCTTGGCATCAATTGAAATCCTGCAGCATATAGGTATTCAATACGTACGCTTACTAGCGATGCCATAAACACCATTTCCCAGTAACCTAGCTAAAACTAATTAGCCCATTTCCACATCGCATCGTGGTCTCTTTGTTTAGCTGCTACGCACATGCATCCGACGATTTCGGTTTTATTTGCTTTACCGAAATCGTATCCTAGGAATGCACTTTATGTCTTTCTTTGTTCTTGGCACACATACCACCGTGATCACGATGAGCGAGTGAGCTCTGAACGAACAAGATATCGCGGAGTCTTATTCTAATCGTCGAACGGATCGGACGAGCCGTTCATCAACCCCTGTAGGAGTCGAGTGCGCTAATTTCCCCTTTACTTGTGAAAAGTGTATAATATAGAACTATTAATGGACGATAACACTAGTGTCGCCATATACCAATAAACCTAATGAATTCCTTTTGCCAGTGAATTGATGTAACCCTGTGTTAATTAAACGGCTGTGATTAAGATAGAAACAAAACTACTACCAGTGATTGTTACGCTGAATGTTCGTGCCGTGCACTTTTCCGAACTTTCCCCAGATAAAACGTTGCTACTAAGAGTCAAAATTAGTGTTTCATTTTTGTTGAACAATAAGATCGTTGAGTGTTGAACAATAAGGTAAGAACCAGTTACTAACCATCAACCACGGTGCGTTGTAGCTTTCCTTGGAGATCGTTCTGTCGTTTAGCAGTGGAATACCCAGTGAATGAAGGATGGAGGAGGAAGTGAACGGAGTGCCCGTGTATTGGCACAATACTTCCTCCACACAACTTCACCAATAATTAATCCCACTTCTGACACTATTTGTGGCGAGCTTAGGGTTCGCTGGATTAATTATTTTAAGAAATAAGAGCCGTTAAATCGATTCTCTTTGCAAACACTTTATTAGTCCGTTAATAACAACCGTTTCTTGATACTTCGCTTCTTTAGTTATCGCTTTCTTACTTATCGCGTCTTTGATTGCTTACTTCTTACTTTCTTCCTTGATCTGCGTGCGACGTATTTATACCGTTTTTCCTCATTCTGATTCTGCGTTTCGTTTCCGCCCGTTCCATAACCCCGAATTTTCTACTGCTCATAGTCTCCAGTTTTCCAGTACTTTCTAGAATATTCTAGTACTGATGGTCATATGCGTCACAATATTTATTGTGTAATAGACTTTAATTCATTCAAATACCACAGATCGAAAACATATTGTTGGGTCTTGCATGTTTGCCAGCCGTGCTGCTAAATCAAGTGGTGCAAAGAGAGCAGTAAAACCTAAAGTGGATGGTGGCGGGAAGAAGCTAAAAAAAGGCCGATACAAAGTACAAGGAGGATACCTGGTGGATCAAAAGCCACAACATCAACCGTGACTACAATCAAAATATATATATTTGAAAAGTCTCCCAGAGAAAGAGTGAAAAACCATACTTGAAGCAATTTAAAAAAATATAACTCCGAAGTAGAGTTTTCTTTATTGATTTCTTAAATATAACATTTTTAAACCGAACGTAGTCATTTACATATACCAGACCTTACTAAGTTCCGTATGTCATTCTCCACGTTATGATTGCTTAATAATGAACATTTATTGAGCGTTAACTTGCCCCTGCACTTCGGTTAGCGTCTTCCTTTAGTTCAGTTGATTGGTAAACCGTTTGAAGTAGTATATTCATATAAGAGTAGATTGACAAATTGACTCTCTCATTCAAACACCCCATTGACTCTATTAATAATTATTTTGATTAGTACCCTCATTGTTAGTTTATTAAATATATTATTTCATTACAGATTAGAGAAAACAAAGGATTTTTTTTTTAAATAACTTATTCGAATCGTGGTGTGAATTTTACACAGAGCGAATAGTCAGAATCATCACATCCTCGGTTTAAGCTTTAACCAAATCCCCTTACGGGTTGAGGTGAGAAACGTTGTCGGCGCAATCTCCAACGGCACACATCTTTGCGACAGTTCAACTCTATACTTTGATAATATTGTTGCAAGACCTGCTTTACTCTGGGCTAGCCCAAATCGATTCCCTAACAAGAATATAATAAGAAACACATTTTTATCCCAAAGAAGCCTTTAAAAAGAAACCAAGGGAGTCATACCTGGACACATGCGGGGTCCTTCCCCAAACCCCAAAAAGGCACAATGGTCCCTACTGTGCTTGTTCTCTTCGGAAAACCGGTCAGGATTATATTTGTGAGGATTTGGAAACAGGTTTTCATCGCTAAATAAAATATAAGTTTAATAACGATAAGACAATTCTAAAAGTCAACCGGGATATTACTAATGAATTGCCTTGACGGGTACAACGAAAACGGTTCCCTTTTTAACAGTAACGTCTTCCTTAAGAGCGATGTCTTCAAATTGCGAACCCAGCTTAAATGGCTTGGTGCATTGTTTTAGGAGCGCCAACATAGGAGGATGGAGACGTAGTGTTTCTATTAAAGAGATAATTAGTTATTAACTTTACTCTGTTTTTTTTCAAATACCGTATAGGGCAGATTCTAAGTAAGTCAACTCAAGGATAGCTTCATAGCTGATTTGTCCATTATGCCTTTTGAGAACGTCATCAATTTCCTTCTGAACTTCATCTTGAATGTGAGAATTCACTGCAAACTGGAGACAACGTTTTTAAACACATATAGTGACATGCTCTATAATTTAAAATATATATAAATGAAAACGAAAAATATTCCATACTTTTTTAAAAACGATGTAAATGACAATTGTTCTGTTTTTATACAAAGATCTTAACTGTAAGCTAGACGTAGGACGGGAAATCAAATTAAAATTATTACACTGGGTTAAGGTTTGCAATAACCATAAATAAATAAATATTTCCCCTCCTCTATTCAAGCTTAGTTACTTAGAGAGATCTAAATTAAGCACGAATTTAACTTGGATAGGCAAGGAAATAGGGGAAGAATTCGTGGGGAATTGTGAGCCATACATCTACGTTGACGGTCAAACCGAATATTCATAACTCCTAGGACATGCTCTGTACTTGGTGGGACCAGCTTGAAGTAGTGTATCATGAACCGTTCATTATGAATTCAAGTGAAACACTCATGGAGTGGTAGGTGGGGTCCCAACGCCATATCGCACGGTCAAATACTACCCGATCAAGCTATAAGTTGCATAAAATTATTGGGAGAAATCCATAGCCATCTTTCGGAGCTTGACTGATGAACTGATCCGAAAAAAGTCGGTTTAGGTTGGAAGTCGGCCCCAAGATGAAATACCACTACGTCATGATACCGTCGAGAGAAATCTTCGAGTACGTTCTAGATGTTTGGCTGATAGCCAGAACTAAACATGATGGTGTGGCGGTTTCGCCAAACCCCACGGTCCACTTACCTGGAAAACCCCCCATATCCACAACCCAACTCCCATTGTCTCCCGTAAATGCAATCGCACCGGCACCTGAAAATATTTCCTTTTCCAAGGACATTATTGCATACAAGCATTACATCATCATCATCATCATCGGCACTACAACCGGGAACCGGTCTTGGCCTTATTTAGCAAGTCCTGAGGCTTGTTAAATTTTCCACAACGACCTATTTTTTCTGGGCAAGGTCATTAGTCTTGCGCCAGGGGCTCCCCGACAAGCATTACATAGAATTCCTAAAAAGTTTTGCATCTACAAGGCCATTCATACATCACCAATGCATCTCTGCAATAGCGACTCAAAACCGAATTTCCAATTAGTGTAGATATCACTATAATTCGATCCAACCGTCGCCATAGATGCCCGTCCCGATTTCGAGCCAATGTCATCCAGTTTGGCACACCCAGGCTCTGGGCGTCCTGGTCTACCCCATCCCTCCATCGCAGACAAGGTCTGCCGCTCTGTCTCCTTCCATACATCCTGCCACAAAGGACTTTCCGGGCAGGCTCCTCTTCGCTCATTCGAGCTAGGTGACCCGCCCACCGGAGTCTACCGAGCTTGATTTTTCTTACAACATTAGCTTCAAGGTAGATTGCGTACAACTCATGGTTGTAGCGTCTCCGGAATCGTCCTCCCTCACATACGGGGCCAACAATTCTCCTTAAGACCTTCCTCTCGAACGCGGCTAAGAGTTCAGAGTGCCTTTTATTGAGCACCCAGGTCTCGGATCCATACATGAGTACTGGTAAGACCATGGTCGTGTACAGTAGTAGTTTGGATGTTCTGGATAAATTTCGGGATTTAAAGAGCCTTGATAGACCATAGTAGGCTTTGTTGGATTTAATCAGCCGTTCGTGTATTTCTTCTTCCATATTGTTATCGGCTGATACTATTGACCCATGGTAGTTAAAGGATTGCACTACTTCAAATTCGTGCTCCAATACCCTGATAGTTTGACCAACGTTAGGTCTTCTCTTCGCAGAAGTTGCCACCATGTACTTAGTTTTTCCCTCATTAATGTGCAGTCCCAGTTTTTGTGCCGCCTGCTCGATCTGGTTGAAGGATTCCTGTACCGCCGATTTGATTCTACCGATGATGTCGATGTCATCTGCGTAGGCAAGTATCTGGTTGGACTTAGTGACAATAGTCCCTCCAGTTGTAACGCCAGAGTCACGGATTGCTTTCTCCAACGCCAGGTTGAAGAGGAGGCAGGCCAGACCGTCCCCCTGTCGGGAAGTCTAATTAAAAAAAAACAGCAAACACCCAACAATCAATTTGCGGATACAATCACTTGTGGGTTTTCAGAACGCTAGAATTGACGATTTTGCTTATTCACGTATCCGACGAGCGAGAGATATCCTTCATAATCTTGACTCAAGCTTTAACATTTCTAAATTAAACTTTTGTAATTAAATAACTAATAAAGGCTGCACTTTTTTCCTATATACTGCATCAGTTTTGAATGCTTTCATACCTTGGCAATTTGTTTCCATTTACTTTTTTTAAATCTAGTGTCCGCACCCACTACCGAAATGAGTAGCAATTTCAATGCCTACTATCCCTAAACGACATTTATATGTAGGGTTTACCTATAGAGACTTGACAACTTTTTTTCGGTAGTAAATTTTTATAATTTGTAGACGTTGTTCGTTCGTGTACATAACCATGATAAAAATGTTGAGTTTACTTAATAAATTGACAGTGACAGTTAGATGATTAGAGAAAGGGTGCGTTCACAAATTAAATTCAAAGTAGTCAAGTCCCGATTGGAAATCCCTATACTTAGTTGTTCCACTCTCTACACTAGACGTATTTCATGGACAATAACATTGGATGGCGGAAACAATTAAATTCCAACATAATCGCGGAGTATTGGAAAAAAATTAAATGACCCTTAACAATCTGACAGTTTTTTCTATGGTAAGTTAACCTTTTTCCATTCTATCAAAAAGCTTGAGGGTCATTCTAAGAAAAACAATTAATAAACACGCTCTAAAAGAGTTTAAGTCGATCGGATAATTTGTTTAAAATACAACAGTAACAAATTTGAAAATGACGCTTTTGAAAAAAAGCGTTTTGGAGGACACAGCTACTATGACGGTCCAACAAAAAAAAAAATGATTTTCGAGAATGTATTGAAAGAAATGCTTTGAAATTCTGAGGTTACATTTTTTATAAATAATAAATTTTCAACGAGTATTTTGTGGTTGTATTTTCATCTCTTCTATTTATTTTATTTAAAAGAAAAATTAAGAAGCGCGCCCTGTGAGTAGAGCGTTAGAATTTACTCACAGCTAGGCCGGCTTGTCGTAAGAGACGCCTAAAGGAAGACTGGCAGGTGGGATCCCAACGCTATGTCGCCCGGTGAAATACCACCCGATCAAACTATAGGCTCGGTGAAATGGTCGGGAGAAATCCCTGGCCATCTTTCGGAGCTTGGCTGATGGACCGGTTCGAGAAAAGGTTGGTTTAGGTGGTAGTCGGTCCGAAGGTGAGATACCACCCCGTCACGGTGTAAATTCCGCGATATCGTCGGGAGAAATCTTCGACTACGTTTCGAAAGTATGGCTGGTAACCCGGGTGACATGGAGATAAGTCATGATGGTACTATGGGGTACGAGTTCGTGGCGCCAGCACGGGCTGCCGTAGACCGAAAGAAAAACAGCAAAGTGTCACCGAGGGGAAAATAGGCGCACCGAGCAGGAAACGCAAACGAAACTCCGAAACACCAACACAGTAAAGAATAACACACTCATTTAGTTTATTATTATTTTATTGATTATAAGCACTGTCATTTGGTTTGGATGTATCCAAATATTTTAAATTGATATTAAATTTTTCTTATTAGTTCTAAACTATTACACACACGACTCGGTGATTTTCGCATCCTCGGCACGCGACGGGGAGCTGAAGCCGAACCGACTTGCTCGGTTGGATGGTGGCAAGCGACTTGGCGATAATCATCTCGTGCAGATCTGATTCAGTACGGGGGAAATTTTTAGGTGCATTTTCCCTGAGAGAGAATGTGTTTCCCTCCACTAGGGAAAAGATTTACCTACCACCAGAGAAACGTAAAGTCTCTCTTGTGGGAACAAAAAAATCAGATCTCGTAATGGAGATCATGGTGGGGTGTGTGAGATCGATCGTTGAGATCAGATTGTCTGCATAACGCTTGCAGGTCAAAAGCGAAACGAAACCTAGACAAGGGATACAGACAAAGAAAGAAGCGACCTAATGCATCGTCGGGTAATGAGGGTCAGCTGAGTAAATATCAGCCACTCATTAGATGCTAAAAGGGATTGAAATAGAGATCGTATACCGTACCTCTGCCGACTGGAAGAATCGGATTCTTTTGTTTGCATAGGTTTATGCTATTGAGTCCAATCCGACGGCTAAGCGCGACGTCGGTGATTGTTTGAAGATTCAAACAAAGAAATATTTCAGCGAGAAGTATTTGCAGCTGTATCGATAGTTGCAAGTCATTGCGAAGCAATTCAGGTGATTACACAATGACGGTTTGTATATACCATCTGTGTCAATTGAACATGGCATCTATAGCGACGCCAGGATCGAACTCTAGTGTGAATATCTACACCAATTGGAAATTCGGTTTTTGGGTCGCTAATGCAGAGACTCATTGATAATGTATGAATGCCCATGTAGGAAATATTCTTTCTTTTTTTTTTATTAGACTTCTCTCGGGAGAGGCGAACCTATAGCGTCGAGTGGGCGCCCCGACATGCCATCAAATAACTGTTGCAAGTCTTTTTGAACAGTTGCAGGTTGTAACGCTCCGGAAACACTCGCGTGGGAAGGCAGTTCCACACCTTCCCTGCTCTGTAACGGAGCGAGTTCTGATACAAGGATGTTCGCGCCGTCGGGAGATGAACCACAAACGGGTGCGATCCGTCGGATTGTCTTGTGGAGCGCATATAAACCGAATTGCGTGGAACAATGCCAAGAATCTTCGAAGAACAGTACCCGTGATAATATCTGTAAAACAGACAGAAGTTGGCTACGCGCCTTCGATGTGATAGCGACTGTAGTCCCGACGTCAGCGCCGAGTCCCCGATCAGGCGGATCGCTCGTCTCTGTACGCTCTCAAGTAGGTCGAGGGTATATTTAGGAGCCGAGCTCCAAACATGAGAGCAATATTCGAGCGCGGGTCTAATTTGGGATTCATATAGGAGAAGAAGTTGGGCCGGAGTAAAATATTTCTTGCCTCTAAAAAGATAGCTCACTTTTCCTGAAGCTGATCTGGCGATAATCGACACGTGTTTATGTCGTGATACATTCCCACAGACCGTGACGCCGAGCAATTTCAAACTTTCCCCAACCTCGAGGGCCCGGCCTTTCATCATCAGCTGTGGAACCGATGATCCAGTTTTCTTCGTGAATGTTGTATACTGGGTCTTCGTTGCGTTGAAGTCGACAAGATTGGCCTTTCCCCACTGCAGGACTTTATCCAGATCCCGATTCAGAGAGTCAATCTGTCTACATCTCAGCTGGTGCGACATTGATGCACCAATCGGCCGATCACTCGAAAAGGAGGAAACAAGCGTACTATCATCTGCAAAACTGAACACTTTGTTATCCGTTGTCTCCAACAAATCATTTATGTGAAGCAAGAACAAGGTTGGAGCCAAAATAGAACCTTGGGGAACCCCGGAATTTACAGGATATAGATCCGAAGACTCGCCGCCCACAACAACCCGGATCGATCGATTCTCGAGGAAGCTCCTCGTCCAGTCGCGAAGCTGTTGGGAAAGTCCATATGAACGAAGTTTGCTCAGCAATGCCCTGTGCCAGACGCGGTCAAAAGCCTTGGAGATATCCAATGCGACCGCCCTTGACTCCCCATGCCGTTCAATCGCAGATGTCCATATATCGGTTATAAGTGTCAAAAGGTGTCCCGTGGACCGCCTGCCACGGAATCCGTATTGACGATCATTCAGAAGTCCGTTGCACTCCAAATACTTAACCAACACTGTATTGATGACTTTTTCCATTACCTTAGATAAAATAGACAGTAATGCTATCGGATGGTAATTTTGTGGGACACTTTTTTCCCGTCTTTGGGATTGGATGAACTCGAGCGATTTTCCAGCAGGCAGGAAAGGTACTCCGTGCATAAGATAAGCGGAAGAGTCTGCCAAGAACCGGCGATAGTTCTGGAGCACAGTTCTTAAGGACTATTGCTGGTATTCCGTCCGGGCCGGTTGCCTTCCTACAATCCAGTTCACGTAGAATGCGTCGAATAGTGTGCGGACGAAACCTCACATTCCGCATGGAAGACTGTACCGGCGAGATCACAGGTTGCTCCAAAAGGCCGGGATCGAGGTTTGAATTCGCGGAAAATAAATTCGCGAATACATTAGCTTTATCCTTTGAATTCGTGACTAATGTTCCGCTGTCTGTCACCAACGGAGGGAAAGAGGAGGATCCGAAGTTACCGCTGACAGCTTTTGCCATTGACTAGAAGGAGCACGAACCAGTTGGGCCCCGAAGGAGCTTATTGATCACCCTGTCGTTGTGAACCTTCTTCGCAGTATCAATCGCCTGATTGCACGCGTTTCTGATTCTAACAAAATTCGTTCTCTTAACATCGGTGGGATTGGAACGCCATTGCTTAAAAGCTCTATTTTTTGCCGCTGTAATTAGCTCGCATTTTTTATCAAACCAAGGTTTATCAGACGAACTTCGTTTAATGGAATGTGGAATATACATCTCCATCCCCAGAAGAATAATCTCTGATACCGACTCCGCGCAAGCGTTAACATCGGAGTTTCCGAAGCACACCTCCGACCATGGAAAGGATGCGAAGAAATCTCGCATATCGTCCCAGTTAGCGGTCCCATACTTCCATACATGGCGAAGTTGCCTAGGCCGGTTATTCGCTTGACATACAAGCGGTTGCGCGAGTTAAGGAAAACAACTTGGTGTTTTTTTTTTAACTTATTTTATTTAGATTGCTAATTAATGACGCTGAGTTCGCTCCTTCACGGCTGGGAAATCAATCGTGCCGGTTCCTCTTCGGTGGCGGTATTTATGCCTCGAATTGCGATAAGGTTGAGTGTGTAGTTCGGTATATTTGTTGATGTGTCCGTCATGGGCATTCGTTGATTGTTTGTCTTGAGATAGATTGGATTGAGTTGCTATACTGGGCCATGTGTTGATTATTTGTCTTACGATTAGAGATGTCTTGGCGGCATCGATTGGTTTTATTATCGTCGGTATCCTTTGACTATGTTTTGATAATGCGAGTTCGGGTGAGTATGGTATTTGTACAGTATTTGGTTTGCAATATGGAAAAGATTAAATTGGATTGTATGTATATTGGTATCATAATGTAACTGTACAAAGGTTGGTAGAGATTAATAATAAAGATATTTGGGGTTTAAAATACAAGGGTTATTATGTACAGAGATTTGTTTGGGGTTTGAACTACAGTAATGCATAGGTATATCTAATACATTATGTGGGAGGTGTTAACTCTCCCCCCCTTAAGTTAAAACGTCCTCGTTTTTTTATATTTTCGGTTTTTTGGACTAGTCGTGTCATTTCTTATTTAGATAGTACATTACATTTTTCTAAGTTTTTTTCTTTTTATATATTAATATTATTTTTATAATATAAAGTGTTAATGTGATGATTACAATAATTGCCAGTACGCAGCACAATGTTCTTATAGGGTGGTCCTCTAAGGGTGTGAAGAATGTAGATATTTCTTGTAAGTTTGTGAATTTATTAGTTGTATCTGAGGACAATAATTCAATTATTATGTTCAATTCTTCATTATGTCTTAGTGCTACAGCTTTTTTGATTACATTTTTTCGAAACTTATAAGGTTAGGACTTTTAATGGTTTTGCCGTCTACGACATGACTTTTATCTATAAAAATATATCTGTTTTCTATTTCTTTAATCTCTACATTGTTTTCTTTTATAAAGTTAGAAGCGGCTGGTTCATTGGTTATTAATGGTAATGTACAGTTATCTTTGTAATTTCGAATAAGTTTACAGATATATGTCCCTACAAAGTTTTTACAATTGGTAATATGTGTATATTTAGATGCTATCAGACATTATAGGTTTACCATATATAGTTGATAATGCATGTATTATATATGAAAAAGTTGACATTTTTTATTTAATACAGGGTACTTATATGTTATTAAAATCGTATCAATATAGTAGCAAATAAATATACTGGAATATTCCATTACATGAATTTAGAGGTTTGCTGGATCCGTTTTCACTAAAACATATTTCCTATTTTTTTAGATCATTGATCTTGATTGGCTGTATTAGGCCTGTCATTGTTATAACCAGGAGAATGGTTAGATTTTTCATCCTGGGAAAGTTTGATTCTCGATCGTATATTATCTTTGTGGATTTTTTTGTTGCGTGTTGTGATTACAATGTCGCCTTTGTCTTCCTTTACCGTGTGTTCGCTGAATCGATCGGTATTTTTATTTCTGCGTGAAGACCTAACAAAGATTTTATCCCCGGGTAGGTATTTGATGTTTACGCGTTTTGTATTAACATGATCCAAGAGGTTTTGTTGATTGTTTTTTAATTTCGCCTCTATATCAGGATAGTCTCGTCTGTTAAAAAATACGTCTTCAGGTTTGTATCCATTCGACGAGTGGATTGTTCGGTTGTATTGAGTGACTGCATCAAATAGGAAGTCCTTGCATTCACCTCCTTCTTGTTTAGCGAGGGCTCTGACGATTTCGATGAGTGTGGAATGTGCTCTTTCTACTTGGCTGTTGCTGGTAGAGTGGTCGACAGGTGTAGTAGTGTGGTTAACGTGATGCCGGTTGAACACAGCTTTTGCCTGTTGACTAATAAAAATAGACTCGTTATCTGTCATAACACTTTGTTGGCCCGGATAAACAAATATTTGGGATAGGAGTTCGTTTAATGTAATGTGGGTATTAATTTTATTAGATATATAACGTAAGTGCAGATACTTTGAGTACCTATCTATAGTACTAATGTATATTTCATTGTTCATGTGGAATACATCCATTTGTAGATATTGGGAGCATTTGCTTGGTATAGGTGTTCGTCCTATGGGTTGATGGTTGGGTTTCCGATCGTACTTGGTGACATGGCATATTTTACAGTTTATTGCATATTTTTTGCAGTCCTTTGACAGAGTTGGCCAATAGCTGGTTTCCCAAATTTCTTTTGAGTTATTTCTGTGGTTACGATGAGCTCGAATGTGCACATCTTCCAAAATCTGTAATTGTTTCTCTCTATCTGTTATGTCTTCTAATAGTTTGTCGGTTAAGGCAATCTTGTATCTCCCGAATACCTTTTTAATTTTATCGCAGTATTTCATCATTATTTCTGCTTCCATTTTTAAAGCGTTCAATTTATTTGGATTTAAAGTTTTCTTCATGAAGTCTATAAGTTTTTCTTCGTTAGTGAAGTGTATTATGTGTCGAAAATTATTGAATATGTTGGTCGATTCAAGATTATTTTTGTTGGATTCTTTCAATATTAGTTGGTTTCTATAGGCGTTTAATGGTCTTTTTAGTATCTTGAAATTCTCTGTAGGTATGTTGTCATCCGTTGTTGCGTTTATCTGTTGTCTGGATAATGCATCGGCCACAATATTTTGGCTGCCTGGTTTGTAAACTAGTTTTGCTCCGTACTCTTCAATGATGCTCTTCCATCTCTTGAGTTTCGTATTAGGATTTTTTTCGGAAATAGCAAAAGTTGGGGATTGATGATCCGTGTATATAGTTAAGTCTGTGATACCATACAGAAGGTTGCGTAGTTTCTGGAGGGCCCAGATAATTGCTAATAGCTCCTTTTCGTTGGTGGAGTAGTTAATTTCTGCGGAGTTTAGTGTTCTAGAAATGAAAGTTAGAGGGTGTCTTCCCTGGCTTAATACTGCTCCTATTGCAAAGTTGCTGGCGTCGGTAGTTAATTCGAAAGGCTTCCCATAGTCGGGCTGGAACAGCACGATTTTTTCTTGAAGTTTAATTTTTATATTATTGAAAGATTCTTTAGCTGGCTCGTCAAATTTAATCTTTATATTTTTGCTTTTGTTTTTCGATACTTGTCCTTCTCCTTGAAGAAACAAAGTCATTGGCTTTGTAATTTTGGCGTAATCCTTAATAAATTTCCTAAAATATCCTGCTAATCCTAGAAATGATCTTAATTCCTTCAAGTTTGATGGTTCGGGATAATTTTTTATAGTATTGATCTTCTCAGGGTCTACAGTTATAACTCCTTGTGAGATTATATGCCCTAGATAGTTGATCGATTTCTTAAAGAAATGCGACTTCTCCGATGAAATCTTCATGTTTGCTTTCTGTAGAGCTGCAATTATTATTTTCAAATGTTCCATATGTTCGTCCTCGTTACCAGAATATATTAGGACGTCATCAATGTAGACATAAGCGAATTTTCCAATATAGGGTCGCAGAATATCGTCTATTGTCCTCTGAAAAATGCTAGGTGCGTTTTTGATAGTCGATCACCAATCTTCTTTTAGGCCTGTTCTGATCATCTGTACCTTTTTTTGGTACGATCCACACTGGTGAGTTATAGGGGCTGTAACTTTTTTGAATAATCCCCTCATTCAGCAATCTGTTTATTTCTTCGTTTACGAAGTTATTGTCTGTAACTGGGTATGGGTATTGTTTAGAATAGACTGGGTTTTCGTTTCTAGTCTTTATTGTGGCTTCTATATTGGTTACAAATGGTAGAGTTGGATTCATTTTTTCATTAATATTCATGATTTCTTCTATTTCTTCTTTAAATCTTTTGTTTTCCATGGTAAAGTTTATTTTTAGCTCAGGTTTTTCTTCTGGTTTCTTTTCCGTTTTGAATTTGTACTTCATTTCATAGGTTTCGAGACTGATCTCGGCTTTTAGTTGCTTAAGGCCTTGCTCGCCTAGGATCATGTCGAAGTCTTTCAAGTCGTTAGTCTCGTAGAAGGTTATGTTATGGCCAAATAGACCGATTTGTTTTTTTGTTTCTATTAGGGATGTTCCATGTAGGGTATTTACTTTAATAGGTGCAATGGGTATAGATCTGCCATATGGGTATAGTGTTGAAACGTAGTTCATTGTTGCTCCAGTGTCGATCAAAACGTTGACCTTGACTGTTGGTCTCCCTATATCCTTAGATTCTAAGACTAAACACGGGAGGCCGTGTACTTTCCTAAAAAAGTACTTTCAGAGATTAGATTTTCTGGAGTAATTGAAGCAGGGATGGGGATAGTGTTCTCCGCTATCTGATTGAGTCTTTGCGGGTTAGTCTGTGGGGTATTAGGGGTAGGGTTTTGTCCGAAGGGGTTTTGGTATTGATTTTGGTTCCAATGATTGTTAAATGGTTGCCCTGGTCTTTGCTGAGTATTATCATGGTTTCTTGGGGGATAGTGGTTATATCTTTGGGGTTTATTAAAACTGGATCTTTGTTGATATTGGTTATGTCTTTGTTCCACAGGTATATAGTGATTTCTTCTATATGGTAGTGAATAATCTCTATCTTGCTGGCTAAGTTTAAAGGTTTCGTTATCGTGTAGAATAGTACTGGCTATAGCGTACGCTGTTTCTATATCTTTGGGCCTACTATTGTATAGGGTACTCCGAGTAAAATCGCATTTTAAGCCTTGGATGAAAGTTCTAACCCCGTCTTGTATAGCATGTCTACATAGTGGAGCGGCATCTTCGCCCTCTTCTAGTTCTATTTTGTTGAGCACTAGGTTCAAGGATTTATTAACTTTATTAAAATAATCTCGCAGAGAAAGTTTTCCTTGTATTAATTTACGGAGTTTTCCTTGTAACGCGTATAAAGGTCTTTGGTCGGCATACACGTCGTCCAATCGTTTGATTATAGCGTAGAAATTAAAAGCTGTGCAGTTCGTTACTAAAAGATTGGCAGCTTCTCTTCGAATTTTAGACCTTAATAGTGTTAGACATGTATAGTATTTGCATGTATTTTGGAATTCTCTTATATCTTCCATAGCCTTCCAAGCCATACTACGCCACGCTCTATATTCTTCGTGGTTACCATCGAATGTAGGTAAACTTTTAAATATTTCTATGTCTATCTGTTCTGCGTTTTGTATCGGGGATTTGATTGATTCTTGTTGTTCCTTGGCTATATCTTCGCTACAATCCTGTATGTTCTGTGATTGTAATTTGGTTATCATTTCGTTTAGTCTTTGATTCTCGCTATTAATTTTTTTGTTCTCAGTTCTTAATGTCTCAAAATTAGTTGCTAGGTGAGCAATCTGGGCTTGTAACTCAGGTAAAGTAGCCATAGTTGGGTTTTCTTTAGATGAACTAAGGTAGGTTTTTCCACTTCTCAAACTCATAGACAACTCCTAGTTCTTATTATTGTTTTTCTGCCTAACAATTTTTTTATATAAGGATTTCTGTATGTATATAGACACTAGTAATTAAGTTGTACTTACGGTTTCCTAATGGGGAAAATGTCATATGGAGCTTTAATGTTTGCCTATGTGGTTGCTTCGCTTCCAAGTGGTGATCTCTGGATGGTTCTCCCTGCTGTACGAATGCGATTTTAAAGTTGGGTCGTCTTCAGGGATTGAGTAGAGGTTGATTTTCTTTGAATTCTCGGTGCTTTAGCTTGAATAATTTTTATGTGATGTATCTATTGCACTAGTTTGAATTGGATTATGGCTTTTCACATTCAGCCGGTTGTTAATTTTGTGGGGTTTTTTCTGCACTGAACTATTATTTGGTGCCACCTCTCTCACAGTATTTTTCTTACCAAATCGATGAACTGCTGCGACAATCCGTTGTAAGTTTATACTGGTCCTCTGGTCGGCACGACTTCTATTGCGTGGATTTTAGTTTTATTAAACTAAGCTCGACAGCTGAAAATTAATTTGGTGGTCCTTTTGGATCGCCGGGTCTTTACCAATATCCAACTACACCCTCATATGGTGGGGAATTACAAGTTTGGAATAATGATGAAAGGTTAATGGTCCGTTCAAACAAGCAGTATACTTGTATGAATGGCAGGATCGCCAGTTAAGGAAAACAACTTGGTGTTTTTTTTTTAACTTATTTTATTTAGATTGCTAATTAATGACGGTGAGTTCGCTCCTTCACGGCTGGGAAATCAATCGTGCCGGTTCCTCTTCGGTGGCGGTATTTATGCCTCGAATTGCGATAAGGTTGAGTGTGTAGTTCGGTATATTTGTTGATGTGTCCGTCATGGGCATTCGTTGATTGTTTGTCTTGAGATAGATTGGATTGAGTTGCTATACTGGGCCATGTGTTGATTATTTGTCTTACGATTAGAGATGTCTTGGCGGCATCGATTGGTTTTATTATCGTCGGTATCCTTTGACTATGTTTTGATAATGCGAGTTCGGGTGAGTATGGTATTTGTACAGTATTTGGTTTGCAATATGGAAAAGATTAAATTGGATTGTATGTATATTGGTATCATAATGTAACTGTACAAAGGTTGGTAGAGATTAATAATAAAGATATTTGGGGTTTAAAATACAAGGGTTATTATGTACAGAGATTTGTTTGGGGTTTGAACTACAGTAATGCATAGGTATATCTAATACATTATGTGGGAGGTGTTAACTCGCGACAGATACCAAGCAATGATCTGAGTTTCCCAGTGGCGCAGAAACCTCTACGGTATTCGGTTCGGATGTCAAAAACAGATCCAGAGTGTTCGCATAATCGCCTCGGGCATCCGGCACTCGCGTTGGCTCCCCCACGAGTTGAGTCAAGTTATGGCTTACAGCAAACATCTCCGCCAGCCTCCCAGCCTCGTCGGTTCTGTTAGAATGTAACAACCAGCCGGAATTGTGCACATTAAAATCGCCAAGGACAACAATTTCAGAAGCTGGGTGGTTGATCTGTATCCAGTCGACGGTATATGAAAGATATTCGAAAAATGTCGCCGGTCGATCGTCATTCGGGGAGCGGTAAAGACAACAAAGAAATTTAACGGAATTCCTCAGCACGACCCTCAACCATATGATGTCCATATTATTGGGTTCCAACGCCTCCATCCGCTTGCAAGCCAGATTGGACCGCGCGAAAAGGCAGACTCCGCCCTTAAAACCATTTCACGGAGCCTAAAGCTTGATGGGGTGGTATTTCACCTGGCGCACAGGGCGTTGGGACCCCGGCTACCACTCGGCCATTAGTCGCCTCTTACGACAAGCTGGCCTAGCTGTGAGTATATTCTAACGCCTTACTCACAGGGCTTTGCAGGCATTTCCAGGTAATGGATTGAAAATATTAGCTATCTTTGGGAAGGGAATGTTTTCAGGTAACCATGCAAATGCGTTGGTGGGAAACAATGGGAGTTGGGTTGTAATAATGGGGTCAATCGTCATTCGACCCAACATATCTTCGTTGCTCAGGATACGACTTACATACGAGATTGCGTTTCAATGGTGGAGTCTGCGTCTGCACGCGATCCAATCTGGCTTGACAGAATTTGGAGGCGTTGGAACCCAATAACATGGACATCATGTGGTTGAGGGTCGTGCTGAGGAATCTCTTTTTATCTTTACCGCTCCTGGAATGACGATCGACCGGCGACACTTTTCGAATATTTCTCACATTCCGTCGACTGGATACAGATCAACCACCCGGCTTCTGAAATTGTCGTCCTTGGCGATTTTAATGTACAGAATTTCGGTTGGTTTGTACATTCTAACAAAACCGACGAGATTGAGAGACTGGTGGAGATCTTCGCTTTTAGCCGTTCTCGGGATGGAGATCTACATTACACATTCCATCAAACGAAGTTGATTTGATAAACCGTGATTTGACAAAAAAAGCGAGCAGATTACAGCGGCAAAAAATATAGCTTTTAAGCAATGGCACTCCAATCCCACCGATGTTAACAGACGGATCGCACCCGTTTGTGGTTCATCTCTCGACGGCGCGAACATCCCTGTATCAGAACTCGTTCCGTTACAGAGCGGGGAAGGTGTGGAACTGCCTTCCCACGCGAGTGTTCCCGGAGCGTTACAACCTGCAACTGTTCAAAAAGAACTGCAACAGTTATTTGATGGCATCTCGGGGCGCCCACTCGACGCTATAGGTTCGCTTCTCCCGAGAGAAGTCTAATATAAAAAAAGAACGAATTTTGTTAGAATCAGAAACGCGTGCAATCAGACGGTTGATACTGCGAAGAAAGCTCAACGACAGGGTGATCAATAAGCTCCTTCGGGGCCCAACTGGTTCGCGCTCCTTCTGGTCAATGGCAAAAGCTGTCAGTGGTAACTTCGGATCCTCCTCTCTCCCTCCGTTGGTGACAGACAGCGGAACATTAGTCACGAATTCAAAGGATAAAGCTAATGTATTCGCGAATTTATTTTCCGCGAATTCAAACCTCGATCGCGGTCTTTTGGAGCCACCTGTGATCTAGCCGGTACGCTCTTCGATGCGGGATGTGAGATTTCGTCCGCACACTATTCAACGCATTCTACGTGAACTGGATTGTAGGAAGGCAACCGGCCCGGACGGAATACCAGTAATAGTCCTTAAGAACTGTGCTCCAGAACTATCGCCGGTTCTTCACAGACTCTTCCGCTTATCTTATGCACGGAGGACCTTTTCTACCTGCTGTAAAATCGTTCGAGTTCATACAATCCCAAAGACGGGAAAAAAGTGTCTCCCACAAAATTACCATCCGATAACATTACTGTCTATTTTATCTAAGGTAATGGAAAAAGTCATCAATACAGGGTTAGTTAAGTATTTGAAGTGCAACGGACTTCTGGATGATCGTCAATACGGATTCCGTGGACGGCGAGTGTTCGGATCTGTATCCTGTTAATTCGGGGGTGCCCCAGGGTTCTATTTTGACTCCAACTTTGTTTTTGCTTCCCATGAATGATTTGTTGGAGACAACGGACAAAAAAGTGTTTAGTTCCGCGGATGATAGTACGCTTGTTTCCTCTTTTTTGAGTGATCGGCCGATTGGTGCATCAACGTCGCACCATCTGAGATGTAGCCAGATCGACTCTCTGAATCGGGATCTAGATAAGGTCCTCCAGTGGAGAAAGGCCAAGATCGTCGATTTCAATGCAAGGAAGACACAATGTACAACATTCACCAAGAAAAGTGGAACATCTGTTTTACAGTTGACGATGAATGACCAGGCTCTGGATCTGGGGAAAACTTGAAATTGCTCGGGATCACGGTCTGCGGGAATGTATCGTGGCATAATCACGCGTCGAACATCGCCGGGTTCACCTATATTTTACTCCGGGCCAACATTATCTCCTGTATAAATCCCAAATTAGACCCGCGCTCGAACATTGCTTCCATGTTTGGAGCTGTTGGGAGTGGGTGGCAAGTCAATAATTAAGAACAACGGTTAAAACACGAGGATATATATATGTCTTATTACAAATGTAGAGTATGTATAATAAACGTCTGTTCTGTATGGATGGTGCTATGCAGCTGATTCATTCCTCTGTCTCCCGCCATTGGCTTGGTGGTAATGAAACGCGATAGTTCTACTTGTCGGTAAGGTCGACGTTTCTACTTGTCGGTAAGGTCGCTATCTCTACAATCTCCCCCTCGGAAAGATCTCCTCCCGAGCTTGGATCTTTTCGCATGGATAGCCCTTGAAGCATCTTGGACCGGTGAATCTCGTTGATTCCTTCCGAGTGATTTTGTCAAAATATCTATCATATTTTGATCCGTAGTTACGTATTTCAGTTTAATTCCCCCATTTGCAACATTTTCCCTCACGTAGTGGTGTTTGATTGCAATATGCTTCGTTCGGCTCTTGCTGATGTAACTCTGCGTGTGCTATCGCAGATTGACTATCGCTTAGAATGATCGTCTGATCCCTGGCGAGTTCGTTCAGTCCAACTGAGTTCAGCAAATTTCTCATCCATATGACTTCCCTTGCACAATCCGCTAAAGCCGTATATTCTGCCTCCATTGTGCTCAAAGCGACTGAAGTTTGTTTCGTGCTTCTCCAAAGTATTGGTGCTTCTCCCAATATCACCACGTATCCACTGATACTCTTCCTGTCCAATGTTGATGTGGCCCAATCTGCGTCATTATACGTCATCAACTCCTTTCCTGTGGTTTTGTAAATCAATTCCAACTTTTTGGTTTCTTTCAGGTATCTCAGTACTCGCATCGCAGCACTCCAATGTTGTTCGTTGTGTCGAGTACAAAACTGAGCCAATTTAGCTACGTGAAATGCTACGTCCGGTCGTGTTCGTTGAGAAATGTACAGAAGTCCTCCGATGAGTTCTCGGTACGGCCGGTCGCTTTCACTTTCCTCATCCTGTTCCTTCAGGAATGTTGGTCTCACTTCCATAGGTGTTTGGAATCCTTTGGCGTTCTGTAGTCCAAACCGCTCTACTAATTTATCAATGTAGTTTTCCTGCGAAAGTGATATGCTTCCTTCTCGATTTTCGTGAAAATCTACTCCCAATAGGTTTGTCAACTTCCCCAAGTGTTTGACATCAAAGCATTTGTTTAACAAGTCTCCTACGTGTTTCCTGGTAGCCTCGTTTTCGACAATTGTCACCATATCGTCGACGTAAACTGTCAGCAATGCTCGTCCTTTGGTAGTCTTTAGTTCGTAAACGCACGGGTTTACCTTATTTCTGATGAATCCCTTTTCAATCAGTGTTTCGTTCATGTGCTCGTTCCAGCACCTTCCACTTTGTTTCAATCCGTAGATTGATTTCTTCAACCAACACACTTTGTTTTCGTCACCCTTTTTGACGAAGCCCTCTGGTTGTAACATGTATACATCTCGTTCCAGCTTGCTGTGGAGATAAGCGCTCTTTACGTCGTATTGGTCAATAATCCAGCGGTTTTCAACTCCAGCCGCTATCAGCAAGCGTATTGTCTCGAAGTTTGATACGGGTGCGTATACTTCGTCGTAATCGATGCCTTTTCTTTGCGAACATCCTTTAGCCACGAGTCTCGCTTTCCACCTCAGTGCGTCACCCATTGTTTTCTTTGCGTAAACCCATCTGCACTTTATCGGTGTCACTCCGCTTGGCGGATCCACGGGTTTCCAAGAAATATATTTTATCAGTGAGTCATATTCACCGTTCATCGCTTCCTGCCAGTGTGCTGATTCTGGAGATTCAATTGCTTATAGATAAGACGATGGTATCTCCTTTCCGTTGACGGTTGATAAGTTCGCTTTATAGTCTGGGGTTTCTCTGTTCAGCTTTGTCCTTATCTGTTTCCGAAATTCTCCCGGATCAAGTTCAGTTTGCTGGGCGTACGGTTTCCGCTCCGTCCGTTTCTTCTGCATTATCAGCAATCTCGATTTCTGAATAGTTTTGGTCCCTTATTCGTGGCCTCAAATTCATTTTGTGCGATACTCGTTCTTTTTCGTGTTCGGGACCTTTCCTTGGTCTTCCTCGCCTTGTTCGTGTCGCTCGCCCCTCGGTATCGATTTCGATCACGTTCGGTGTTGACGGTACTGGTTCGTTATCGTCTTCGTCCAGCTGTATTACCTCCGTTGTAGATGATTCCGCGACTGTGTCCTCCTCATCTCCGTCGAGTTCTCCTTCACTCTCATTTTCCCTTGGCTCCTCGGTTTGGACTGTTTCTGGGCAATTTTCTTTTGTTCCCTCGTCCGGGTTAGCTACTTTGGACTCGTCGTGGTAGTGTGCTTCCTTGAAGACGCAGTCTCTCGATTCCTCGATCCGTTGTTCGTCTTCTAGCCACACGCGGTATCCACGTCCTCTCTTAGCGTAACCAATGAGTCTTCCTCTCTTCGCTCTGGGGCTGAGTTTGGATTTTCTCTTTGCTTGGGGTATGTGCACGAATACCTCACATCCAATCTCACGGAAGTAACTCACGTTCGGTTTCTTCCCAGTCCAAATTTCGTAGGGCGTCCTCTGGTTGTCGTGAGAATTTGTAACTCTGTTTCTTATGTATACAGCTGTGTCCGCCAGTTCAGCCCATGCCGCCTTTGGCAATCCTGTGTCGTGTAACGTTGCTCGTAATAGGTCAAGTATCGTCCTATTGAGCCTCTCTGCTACTCCGTTTTGCTGTGGTGTATGTATCATCGTTGTCTCATGGATGATACCCTTTTCCTGACAATATTGTTTCCAAATGGTTGAACAAAACTCTAGTACATTGTCAGTTCTAAGTCGCTTTAACTTCTTGTTCGTCTGGTTTTCCTCTTCAGTTAACCATTTCTTGAATTTAACAAAAGCTTGGCTTTTGTATTGTAGGAAACTCACGTATGCGTATCTGCTTGCATCGTCTATGATGCTCATCGTGTATCTGTTTCCTCCCCAACTTGCCCCATCCACTGGTCCCATCAAATCTGCATGTACCAGGTCGAGTATGAGGTTTGTCTTGCCATTTTCGTCCCTTGCCAAATTGCGTTTCGGGAATGGTTGTCTGGTCGATTTGCCGGCTAAGCAATCATCGCATTGCGTCGGATTCTCATTGCTTACTTTCATACCGATCACCACTTCTTTCTTGGCCATCTCCAGGATTTTGTTTTTGCTCACGTGCATCATTCTCCGGTGCCATTTGTCAAGTGCTAAGGTTTTCACGTTGACTTCCTTTGATATGGCATTCAAAGATGCGCTTTTTCGTCCTGGTTCAGTGTCCACTGCGTACAGCCTTCCCTGTAGTCGTGCCCTGATCAGTGACTTGCCTTCTTTGCTCAGAATGGAACATCCGTCTTCGTCGAAGATGACTTTCTTCTCATTTTCGATTAGACTTTTCACTGACAGGACACCATAGTCCAGTCCCGGAACTAAAATTGTGTTTCTAGCTTCGAACTCAGTGATCTCAGTAGGAGCATTCTTTATCCTTATGCTCGCAGTTCCTCGACCCAAAGTTGGCGTTGTACTCCCGTCTGCCATTGTGATTTCATCATTGTCACTCTTACTTATTTTTGAGAAATAATTCTCGTTCGGTGTCATATGGTGCGTCGCGCCGGAGTCAATGATCCAGCTGTCTCGCCCTATCCCCATTGGGCCGCATGACGTTCTTAATACCACTATGTTCGAGTTTGCAGGCTCGTTTTGCTTTTTCTTTCGTTCTGGACAGAATCTAGCAATATGTCCAGGTTTCTGGCACACATAACATACAGTTTTCGGGTTGGCTTTCTTCTTATCAAACGGTTCCTTATTCTTCTCAGGCTTGGCCTCGTGTTTCGGTTCTGCCTTCGTATGTTTCTTTTTGCTAAAGGCCATTAATACCGTTTCTTTATTTGTACCGCTTTCTCGGCGTCTTGCTTCCTCAGCAAGTAGCCTAATTTTTACAGTTGCACTCTTGAAGTCATCTGCGGGAAAATTACACAAATTCGACGCTACGTTGTCGTAATCGGTGGATAAGCCGCACAGTATTATCATCGCGATGACGCTGTCGTCTATGACATCTCCAACACTAGACAAATCGCCTATAGTTTTGTTGATCTGTCCCAAGTAATTTTCCATGTTTCCACTGTCGCTCATCTTGTGATTGTAGAGTTCTCTTCTCAGTTGCACTGTACGAAACTTGCTGTCCCTCGGTGCGTAGAGGTTCTGCAGTTCGTCCCAGACTTCCTTCGCCGATCCTTTGTTGCGAATGTGCATTTGCTGGTCGTCGCAAATCGCAAGCGCAATCTTGGCGTGAGCCCTGCTCTGTCTGGATACGTATTGCTTCTTTTGAGCTTCGGTTGCATTGTCCGCTGGTGAATTCTCCTGGTTCTATAACCGACCATAAATCAGCTTCCATCAGTGTCATCTGCATCTGATATGACCAGGTGGCATAATTCGATCCATTTAATTTATCGATCGAAGACTTCTGATCCGTTCCCATCTTGCTCATAATATTCTCCTCGATACCTTTTCGATTGTATTACGAAGCGCTGGAACCTTTCACTCACTCTCACCAAAAAAAAACGATTCGTCTATTGATTGCCACGCGTGTAACTGTTCACTTTACTTGCGTATCACTGGGCCCATAACCATTGTTGGAAGTGGGTGGCAAGTCAATAATTAAGAACAACGGTTAAAACACGAGGATATATATATATATATATATGTCTTATTACAAATGTAGAGTATGTATAATAAACGTCTGTTCTGTATGGATGGTGCTATGCAACTGATTCATTCCTCTGTCTCTCGCCATTGGCTTGGTGGTAACGAAACGCGATAGTTCTACTTGTCGGTAAGGTCGCTATCTCTACAGGAGCTGTGCTCCTAAACATACCCTCAATCTACTTGAGAGCGTACAGAGACGGGCGATCCGCCCGATCGGGGGGACGCGTCGGGACTACAGTCGCTATCACGTCGAAGGCACGGAGCTGACCAATAAATTCGCTAAGAACTTACTTTAAATTTAAAATAAAACAAAAATGTTAATTAAACGGGTGCTTTCCTGTTTTTTCTTGAAATCCTTAACACAAACAAGATATTTAAAAAATATGAATATAGGGTGGAAAAACCATCATACAAAACTTATAAGTAAGGCTAGATTGCTAGTATTAAATTTGTTTTTACCAAAATGTGTTTTACCATTAAGCGAATAAATAAACGTAATAAAACACAAAAAAACATTTTTAATATACTTGTACTTACTTCATATAATGCAAATGACATGAGAGCCGCCGACGTTTCAAAACCTTCTAGGAAGAATGTGCTGCAATGCCCAACTATGGTAAATTCATCAATTGGTTCATTAGCTCTCTGTTTTGCTTCTATTAGCCATTGAATAAAGTCGTTATAGTTCGTTTTCAAACCAGTGCTGTCCCTCTTCTGCATTACAATGCGTTTGGTGACATTCATAAGCCAATCTTGTAAAGAATTTGGAATATACCTAGTAAAAAAAAGAAATCTTAAAAGGAGTTTGCTCAACTTCATCCATTACCGGAAATTTATCAGTTTTCCGAGTCTCGGTAAAAATAGTAATGCAGTTGTTTCCAGTAAACTAAATGGATTTGGCATAAATAGGTTTTCAATTAGTTGAGTTAACTCCGACTTAGTATCCGACAATGACCCTCCATCTATTCCACAAGCGGCGGATGCCACGACATCTATAGTATATCTCGAACAGAGCTAAAACAAAAACGGATCTTTATAAGGCTGTTTCGTTTTCGTAGCACAAAACTGCATACTCCCTTAGCTTCAAAACATTGTCCGATGATGTTTTTCGTAATGAAGTTATCCAATTTCTTGCATGTAGCAATCACATGAGGGAATGAGAGTTTAACCTGAAAAAGTGATAAGCAATACAAAACTTTGTGATAGTGAAACCAAGTAATATTGTTAGTGGTTTTTTTTCTTTTTGATTTGAAGTCCGCATTTATTTTAATTCGAAATCAAATTATACATATTTCTTCATGTAGGACTAAATGCATGTCCTATTTAACAAATATTGTTCTTATGTTAACTTACTGACGCGTTGTATCTAGTTTTTTGCTTATGGCTTTCGGCTTACAATGACTTTTGTAATTTTGTTTACCATGACAGCCAATATATAAAAGGGATTCCTCTATTACAATTTTTGCTAGCGCAATATACATACAGATTTTCCATTTTATTATTTATATATATATATATATAGGTAAACAAGTAAAAATTTAAAACAAAACGGTTAAAAATGTAAACAATAATCCAAAAATAAAAAATAAAAAATTTAATTAAACTAAGCTAAATAAGGCATGGGGTGATGGGAGCCAATATACAGGGCAAAGTCACTGATTGCTTTTAACCCGGCGAAGGCCATGACGATCCTTGTCCCCGTTCAACCCAAGTTGGCATACAGTCTCCAGGTGACACCCCTGGATTGCTACTTTGGTACTCGCCAAGTAGTGATGTGGGGGTTCTCTATACCACATGGAGAACCAACCCATAATTCCAACGCCTCACCTTCACCCAACTCCCCAAACTTGCAAAGAATACACTTCCCAATCTGCAACAGCACCCATCCCCAAATCTGCAATAGCATATGTGGCGGTTCCGCCAAACCGCACTGTTACTTACCTGAAGAACCCCCCTAACTTCGACCCAACTTTATAAGTTTCGCTAATGCAATTGCATTAGCACCTTAAATGCTTCACGCATCAAATAGATCAAATTTATATAACCTAAAAGTCCCTGTAAAAGAATTCTTACCTTTCATGCATTTCTTCGCATACAAATTCCCTACAAGAATTCTTTCCATTATACGGGAACATAAAACAAAACCTATTCGGTACCTTTGATTGCCAGGCAAATTCCAACCTTCCCACACCTGCACCGCAATCTCCCCGCAGCAACAACATTTCCTTCCCAAAGATAATCAACGCTTTCAATGCATTACCTGCAAATGCCTGCAAAGAATTTTTCCTACAAGGGCATTCATACATGTATCAATGCATCTCTGCATTAGCGACCCAAAACCGAATTTCCAATTAGGTAGATATTCACACTAGAGTTCGATCCTGGCGTCGCCATAGATGGCATGTACAATTGACACAAATGGTATATACAAACCGTCATTGTGTAATCATCTGAATTGCTTCGCAATGACTTGCAATTATCGATACAGCTGCAAGCACTTTACCCAGAAATGCTCCTTTGTTTGAATCTCCAAACAATCATCGACTTCACGCAAAGCCGCTGGATTGAATTCAAGCATAAACAATGCAAATATAGAATCCTTTCCCACAAACGAATTTCCGTGCATATACAAATGCAAGCAAGGGACTCGTTTCGTCCACCAACCCATTAACACCCAATGGCTATTTGCCTATTTACACAACGGCATCACTCATATAAGTCTTTATGATACCCTCGTCCCATATTTGTTTTTAGCACATCTCTTCGAAGGATCGTCGTCTATTTTAGCCGCGATGCACATCATAAACCATGATCACCCCGATTCCCTTGTTCTTGCCGCCTGTCTGCTTTGTTTTTCCATTGCCTTCGCGCATGAGTAAACAAAACAGATCTGAACGATCACACACATACCACCATGATCTCCATTACGAGACCTGGTTTTCTATTCCACCAAGAGAGTCTTTACGTTTCTCTGGTGATAAGTAAAAACATATCCTTAGTGGAGAGGATATCTACCACCACACCACCAAACTCACCCCAAACGAGGGTTGAATCTTTAAGTCGTATTCCAGCCGCCGATCCGGTCCGCGCGTCTTCCGCTCCCCGTTTCACGCCACGGGGGCGCGTTAATACCCGGAGTTTTAATTAAATAGGAGTCGCGTTTTCGTTTGAACTACACTCTTATAATGTTACCTTCGTAATGGTTAGTGCGTAGAGTTTGCTTAGTGTGTATTGTGTACGTCCATCGTTCGAACGAGGATACTTAAATTAAGATATTTGTAAGTAACTTTCAATCCGTGTTCAGTTGATTAAGTGCAAAATAACTATCCGTGAATTAAATAAAGATAACATTTTGCCGACTAAAAATAACCAGTGTTTTGACTCTCGTGGCCTTCTCGGATATTTATGATGATTCGCGTCAGCGGAATTTTGTATTAAATCGATGAGAACGAAATAGAACCCTGCGCCCATGCTGGCGCTCAGACTTCGTTCCCCACACATACATTCCCAAACTGGCAAAGAAAACACTTCCCAATCTGCATCAACATCCATTCCCAAATCTGCAATAGCATACATTCCCAAACTTGCAAGAATTCATTTCTCAATCTGCAATGGCATATATTTCCCAATCTGTAATAGAATGCATTTTTAAAACTTACAACAGAATATACCCCAAATCCTGCTACAGATTACATTTTAAATCATCTGCCTCATCTACACCAAACCGCATCTAGTTTTCCCCGCAAACCATTCCGGCTCCCTTCCTACTTAAACTAAATATTTTTTTCGCTTGCAACCAAGCGGCATTTATTCTTCCCAAAAAACCATTTCAGTTCCCATTCTACTTAAACCATTTTCTCGCTTGCAACCAAGCAGCATTCAGTTTCCCCGAAAACCATTCCGGTTCCCATCCTACCTAAACCAATTGAAACAATACCAATTTTCCTTACTGGTAAGTCACCAGCACGATGCGTTGCACTTCCACGAAACAACCATCGAAGCGATCATGGCCCATGTTCTTTTGTCTAACCGACAACCCATGCCCATACTTGGTTATGCCTCCGAAACCGATTTCTCAGTATACACAGCAACCGAGGAATCTAACTCAGCCTGAACGGCAGGAATTCCCTGAAACAAATTCTTTATGCACGCATAGCAACCCTTCTTCATGTTCCTAGTAAGTAGCAGTGAGTCTACTTAGCTATGGCCCTGCTGCCACGACACCATGAATGGATTCTTGCCACCTTTTAGTCAGTCGAGAAATAGCCATCAACACGCACACACGCGGAGTCGAGATTGAACTACCAATACGAGAAGGGTCGATACTCATCCGTCAAGCGGGTTATAAGCGAATCGTTGAAGCGCGAGTTAGGAGTCGAGAGCAATTGTATCACGAGTGAAAGAACGTTACCACATACGTTAAATTAAATTTTGAACAAAGACGGTTAAGAGTGCTAATTTGTGTTCAGTTCGTTCAGATGAACAAATGAGTCTCGATGATTATTAATAAAAAAGGAACATTATTCATTCAAAAATTCAAAGTGTTTCATTTCTCTTTCCGCTTAGGACGCCGTCCCCGTTGTAGTTAATTCCAGAGTACGGCAGTCGTGAAGTAGCGGGAGTTTAGTGAATCCCGCGTCCGTGCCGATGCACAGACTAAACCGCCCCTACAGTGAACCAATGCATCCAGCGATATCCTGAGAAAGGTTGGCGAAGGGCTAATAACCATGCCCTGAAAAACAAACTATTATGTTATATTCAACAAGCCTCGGATACGGACCGGATACACGACGACGATCACGGAAACGAAAATGGCTAAACGATTTGAGAATTTTCTCATGGAACGTCCGCTCACTATACAGAGCTCGAGCTGCACAGCAGCTAGCCGATGCTCTGTCCGCATATAAGGCTGACATAACAGCATTACAAGAAATAAGATGAACGGGGAGTGGTGTTATTCACAGAAACGAGTATGACATTTATTAGCTGTCATGCAAAACACCATGTGCTCGGGGTAGGATTTCTAGTCAGTCAAAAACTGAAGCCCGCCCTCATCGGCTTTAATGCAATAAACGAAAGGCTATGCACTCTTGGCGTGCGAGTCAAGTGTAAGAACATAAGCCCCATAAACGTTCACGGACGTATAGAGAAGTCTCCTGACGACGAAAAAGAAGAATACTACGAAAACGTTGAACCGGACCCTCAATGCCTGCCCAAGATACGATGTGAAAATCGTTCTTGGTGATTTGAATGCGAAAATAGGCCGGGAGACGAAGAGCCCTCGAAGAGCTCGATGCAGGTAGAGTAAGTCCTGTGGCCAGAATGCCGGGCGTATAAGAGAAATGGACATGCCTTAAGAATACTGTCATTATTACTACCAACTCCATCTTAGGCAGTAGTCGTAGTGGTCGGAATGACTGGTTTGATTATGAGTGCAAACTAGCGACTGAAGGTAAGAATGCTGCATACCGGGCAATGCTGCAGTCTCATAGGACGCGGGTGCACGAGGAGAAATACAAAGAGCTCACTAGATCTGAAAAGAGACTTCACAGACAAAAGACAAGTGCCTGGGAAAAAACCTTGTCTGTGAAATAGAGAAAAGTAGAGATCGAGGTCCGCACCAGGCGCGGAAGTTCTACCAAATAATCCGCAGTATGACGCGGTACACACCACGCTGCACTTACTGCAAAGATAAAGAGGGTAATCTGATCACCGATCCTGAAGGCATTCTGGAGCGATGGGAAGTGCACTTCAATGAATTGCTAAATGGTCAGCTCACAGAAGAATTGGAGACTCCACCAATGCAAGATCAACACAGAATGCTGCCGCCACCAAGCATTGAGGAAACATTAAAAGCCATTAGACAGCTCAAATCAAATAAAGCCCCCAGAGCCGATGGCATACCAGCTAAGCTTATTAAACAAGAAGGGACAGCGGTATATCACGCAATTCATGAGATCATGGTGCAAGTGTGGGAACAAGAGGAGATACCGGAAGATTGGCGTCGCGGAATAATTTGCCCTATATATAAGAGGAGAGATATCACAGTGTGCAACAACTATAGGGACAACATTGCTGAGTACCGCCTATAAGATACTCTCCTCTATCCTAAAAGATCGGATAGCCCATACGCTAAAGTCATTATTGGTCAATAGTGGTGTGGCTTCATCCCAGGCAAAACAGCGATTGATCAGATATTCTCCCTTAGGTAGGCGATAGAAAAATGTTTGGAATTTAAGCAGCTGAGCTGATCAAAGAAGGAAGGACAGCGTTACATCACGCAATTCATGAGATCGTGGTGCAAGAGGAGATGACGGAAGATTGGCGTCGTGGTATAATTTGCCCCATACATAAGAAGGGAGATATCACACTCTGCAGCAACTATAGGAGTATAACATTACCGCCTATAAGATACTCTCCACTATCCTACAAGATCGAATAGCCCCATACGCTAAAGCCACCATTGGTCAATATCAGTGTGGCTTCATGACAGGGAAATCAGCGATTGATCAGATATTCACCTTTAGGCAGGCGATGGAAAAATGTCAGGACTTTAAGATTCCATTATACCATCTATTTAGAGGCTTTAAGGCCGCCTACGACAGCATAGCCAGGGCAGAACTATGTAATGCCTTGAGAGAGTTCGGCATTCCAAACAAATTGATACGACTTTGTAGGTTGACCATGACCAACGTAACTAGTCAAGTAAAAATAGCGGGATTGCTGTCCAAACCAATAAACATCGATAATAGACCCCGACAAGGGGACGGTCTAGCCTGCAACCTCTTCAACCTGGCGTTGGAGAAAGCAATCCGTGACTCTGGCGTTATAACTAGAGGGGCTAGTGTCACCAAGTCCAGCCTACAGGTACTTGCCTACGCAGATGACATCGACATCATCGGTAGAACCGAATCGGCGGTACAGGAATCCTTCACCCAGATCGAGCAAGCGACACAAAACCTGGGACTGCACATTAATGAGGGAAAAACTAAGTACATGGTGGCAACTTCTGCGAAGAGAGGGCCTAACGTTTGTCAAACAAGTAGTGCAATCCTTTAACTACCTTCGGTTAAGGGTATGAGCCGATAACAATATGGAAGAATAAATACGCGGACGAGTGATCAAGTCCAAGAAAGCCTACTATGGTCCATCAAGGCTCTTTAAATCCCGAAATTTATCCAAAACATCCAATCTACTACTGTACAAGACCATGGTCTTACCAGTACTCATGTATGGATCCGAGACCTGGGTGCTCAATAAAATTCACTCCGAACTCTTAGCCGCGTTCGAGAGGAAGGTCTTAAGGTTAATTGTTGGCCCCATATGTGAGGGAGGACGATTCCGGAGACGCTACAACCATGAGTTGTACGCAATCTATCTTGAAGCTAATGTTGTAAGAAAAATTAAGCTCGGTAGACTCCGGTGGGCGGGACAACTAGCTCGAATGAGCGAAGAGGAGCCTGCCCGGAAAATCCTTTGTGGCAGGATGTATGGAAGAAGTCAGCGCTGCAGACCTTATCTGCGATGGGGAGATGGCGTAAACCAGGACGCCCAGAGCTTGGGAGTGCCAAACTGGATGACATCGGCTCGAAATTGGGACCGGTGGTGAGATTTTTTAAATAAGGCCAAGATCGGATCCTGGTTGTAGTGCCGATGATGATGATGCTGTATCCCTGAATACACAAAGTGTGGAAGTGTTATACCAGTGGTATAGCACTTCGATAACAATCAAAACTGTAAAGTAACGCGTAAGATACCTAGTCCTGTTGCTGTGCACTGTGAGGTAACTTTTGTACCTCGTCCATGCAGTGCTATCAGGGGTAGAGTGTATTAGAAAATGGATTTCCACTTAAACATCCGGCAGGGCACGAATGCCATAAGTATCTGGTAAAAATAGGAATGTATTCGGAGGGGAGGGCACGAATGCCATAAAAGTCTGCCAAAATATGAGTAACAAGTCACTCTTGTGGTTTACTTGAATCTGATTTATTCTTCAACAAATCGACCCTTAAATACTATTATAGCGTTTGGGATGATAGTGAAGAACGTGTGATGATGATAGTTAGAATCACAAAAATTTGAACCAAAGCGCAACCCATCAGGCCACCGCCGTGTGTACGAATTCGATTTCTAAACTGTGGAATTGTTATGTTATCGCTATGGTATACGGCTCTGATGCATATTCTTATTCGATTTTCGTTCGGTGTTCTTGACTATTTGTGTATTGTGTGTGCATCTGTTACAAACGCCACCCTACTCCCTCCTCAGTAACTTTGTTACGATCAGCTTCGTGTGCGAACGGCGGAGCGAGTAACGAGCGAGCGCGAGCTTGTCGGAGCAGGCGAGTGTGCCGGTGCTCTATGCGGAAGTCATGATCGTGTCGTGGAGGCCCGTTTTACTACGGGAAAGTGTGTGCCGTGTGTACACAGATCACGTCGGGGTCACCAATTATAGCGTTTGGGATGATAGTGAAGAACGTGGGATTCGAACTGACGCTATGACAGTTAGAATCACCAACAATTGAACCAAAGCGCAACCCATCAGGCCACCGCCGTGTGTTTAAGTTTAACCTCGTACAGTATTTATGCTGTTCACTGTGCATGTCCGCAGATAGATCAAACAATCGGAAACAGAGAATCACAACCAAAAGGGTTGCAACTGTACACTATGCTGTATAGGTAGGCCGTTGGATGTTTATACGATTGGCGACTGTGCGCCACATCTACGCCTATCGTACATCCTCCGTTTGGTAAATGTACGGCATTTACGTTGTTGCTATATTGGTTTGCTTCTCATGAGATGCTAAGCATGGTTCATACATTGCCTGTGGTTGGGTTTAGCGACCGAGATGCTCGCTGTAGAACGGATACGAGGGAATATCTCCTGGACGTGTGCGGTGAGCTTGGACAGGAGTTATGCGCATCCAATATATTCCACGCTATATCGGTTGCTTGGTGATGCGACCGTATTGCTTTCTTAAGAAGATGATGCGTTTGATGTAATCATCCTTTAGGTGATATTGATGGCGCCCCGCGGTGGTGCCGTAAATACACGAATATGATTTCTCTTTCTATGAGGTTTCGAAGATGTGTTGGGTGCATCTTATGGGGGAAACTCGTAAAGGGAGAAATGTCCGCACGTAATTGCAGGTGACGACAGATTTTTAGGTGGACGATTTGCATGCTTACTTGCCAGGTAAGTAATGGCGCTCAACTGGAACTGCCACAAGCCTTGTTTTTATAATATTTAAGTACTCTAGGGAGCACTTTCTTACTAATTGATGGGCAGGTAAGTAGTGGAGTTCAATGGAACCGCGACACTATCTCCCCTATTAACATTCATCATATTTCGGCTTGCCAATCATGATCCGAAAGTTATGTTCCTAATTTCAAAACACTTAATGTACATTGTATACCAAATCCACAATGAGTCACTTCTCAGATGACATGTTAATAGATGAGTATCATGCACTGCGATATCGTATTCCACATATGACACACATTTGTCGAAACACCAGGACAGTGAGTATCGTAATATTATGCGTTCTGTCTGAGTCCTTATGGTGTCAGCACTTTGGCGTGTGTCGTCCAGTTTTTTCTTTCGTCACCGTGGATTTTGATTTATGATACTATTATTCAGTGTATAACATAGGGAATGCGTTTTTGTTTTGATGAGTACACTGCAAATCAATAGGGCTGGTTTTCAAGGAATATTCCACCCACAGAAGTTAAAAAAGATCGTCAGAGACAGTATAAAGTGAGCACCAAACATAAAAAACGCAGTGAGACTACTTGGGGGTGCAGGGAATGCCTTGTGGCATTACATTTTCCAAAATGTTTTGAAATTTACCATACAGAAGTAGATTATTAATTAATAAAATGTTATTGTTGTGAATATTCATATCCGTGTAAAATTCTCTATCTAAGACCCTACCAAAGTGCTAAGACACCGCCTAAAGGCTTGCGCTCGCAGACGCGGTGCGACGTCAATGTAACGCTTTACTATAAAATCGGACGTTTCATGTGGTAGAACCAAATATTTACTCGAAAACCAAGACTGAACGAGTAATATCGCATATTTGATGCACGCATCTTAAAGAATGTTACGATAAATAATCCTCAAATCTCTATTGAGCTTTGCTTTCGTATACTTTTAAAAGAGTTGTGTCGAACAAGAAATAAAGGACGGCAATTTCAGGTCAGCTCGTATTGGGAAAAGGAACCACATGAAAACAATATACGAGTAAGAAAGATTTGTGGGTGTCTAATTCGGAAGCCGTGTTTCGTCCATTGTTGATTGTTTGTTAGATGTTGAAAATATATAGTGTGAGGAGTTAATAGGGGTTCCTCGATAGTATAATGGTTAGTATGCCCGCCTGTCACGCGGCAGACCGGGGTTCGATTCCCCGTTGGGGAGACTCTGACGCAAGACTAATGACCTTGCCCGAGAAAAAAAAAACAAATCATTATGGAAAATATTACAAGCCTGAAAACTTGCTAAATAAGGCCAAGACCGGTTCCCGGTTGTAGTGCCGATGATGATGATGATGAGGAGTTAATAATTGATCCGAAAAGAGATTTTGAAAGAAAAGATGCGAATATAATTGCATTGATCTGCGGGTCGGAAAACATTTTTGATCTAAATGTGAAAGTGCAGTCAGTTGGTATTATTGGCACATCAGTCTTAGTGGAATGGGGTAAATAAAAATGTGATTGCACCTCAATTCAAGTATGTTGCACTGGTTGCGAAACTCCAGTGCCATTGCAAGAACTCCACACAAAAGATAAATAACGTCCAAGAATGTACGTTGAGGTTCACATGAGGAGACTAAAAAAATCTGCCGCAGGTATTATGTTTATGTAGACATTGCTCCATTGAAACCTTGAAGAACCTAAACCTACAAAATGTCCCTAACGAATATTACATCCTATCAATAACCAATTTAGATCATTGATATTATAATATAATTCTAAAATAATAGCATTTGAGGGGCGCGGTAGATGCGAAGAAATAAGAGAATGCATATAATTTTTGTGTCCTTATTCGATCACGTACAAACGTTCGTTTTCGCGCCCATGTGAAGATCGCTCTGTTTATGTCAATTATGATACCATGTTACTCTACGCGCGAATAGATAATGAAGAATACAAATAAGTATCTTGGTTTGATCGTTTAGAATGCCATTACCCGATATTCATACCCGACGCCCAGACAAAATTCGAAAGATAATAATTTTATTTGTATTACGCGTTGCATATATCATATATCAAACACGGAATTGAGTTAAGGACTTATGTATTGAATCATCATCATCATCGGCACTACAACCGGGATCCGGTCTTGGCCTTATTTAACAAGTATGAGGCTTGTTAAATTTTCCATAATAATTTGCTTTTCTGGGCAAGGTTATTAGCCTTGCGCCAGTTATGTATTGAATAGGCATTTTCAAAATTCGATCATTTCAGCTCGCGAATGAATCTGAAGACCTTCAGAATGTTATCAGTGTACAAAATCGACGGTATTAAAGCTCGGATTTCCTTTTTATTTTCAATATCTATAATATCCCATAATTTATTGAAGAACAAATTGGAATTTATTTTTTTAACGGCACAATACCTCAAAGTCGTTAGTTGAATCCACGTACATACACTGACATGGATATCGCATTTTCTCTACATCTGCGTCACTGAAACGAAGGTTACTTATTTATATCTACAATAAATAATGTAAGTTTCACAATAATAACAATCGATTGTTGGTTAAATATCGGGTTACATATGAGGCCAGCCAAAACCCTAAATATTATTTTACGTACTATATGCTAAATGGCCTCAACGGCCGAGGGAATATACCCCTAAATTCCTGTTTAATGTGTATTAAATACAGCAAAAAATCATTTGCAATAAATAGATACTTTAAAATGTTGTCGTTACCTTATTTGGGGTAAATATTGGCACAATTTCACTTCTCATCAATCTCCACTGTTCTCCTCTCGCTACAAATGGATCACACATAATTATTGCATCCTGCTTCTCATCCACATACAAGACGTTGTCATGGAAGCTAGAAAAACTTTTTATCATTATTTCTTTGATCATATCGAGATGTCGCAGTAAAATGGCTGGTTCATTAAGGACTCGATAAAAACCAACATACGATGCTTCTGGAAAAGACCTAAACTGGAGAGTAATTTAAATATGTCCCTCTAGAATTTACTTACTTATAAATGTCCTCATAAATGTAACCATAATGCCGTTTCCCAATTAAATAATAAAACATATTTCCAAAAATTGGCATCCCCATTGGACCATAAATTCCCCGACGGGACCAATAAGTTGAACTCCATATCGAGTGAAGACAGCCCAAGGTAAGACAAATAACGACTAATACAAGATACATCTTGAAGTGAACTAATCAAAGAGGTGGAACGTTTCGCACTACAAGTACTATGTTACAAGTTCGCAAGTGCAATTGAGTGTTATTCAGATAGTTTGATTACATATAATGCCCTCCTATTATATCCCTCATTGTCATGCGGTACAACTCAGCAACTCGCACATATTACATTATCGTTGATTGCGTGAACAAAAGATTGACAATGCAATACAAGTAACTGCTGTAAGCTACATAACGATTGCAATTGTTAAAACGTATTTTGTTTAAGTAATTATATCAGATAATAAGTCTTGTTTTCATATCGCGACATACAATACGGACTGTGCATATGAATCGTAATTGGCCTAGCGAAATAAGAGTAAAGCTAACATAGATAACTTTTGAACTCAGATTCTCACGTGTATTTCGACAAAGAACCGGTCCCTACCTTCCACATGTAGCGATATGCTTCTCAATTTGAAAACTCTATATAAAGTTTGCGACTATTCGCGAATTCGTTCTCGTCCATAAGGTGTCTCATCAAGGACATCACTACCGCAATCAATTTCATTCAATATAATCGCTCCACATATGTGGAACTAAATGACAATTCTAAATACATACACGGTCAACAAAGCATTTGTCCAGAGAACGTAAAAAAGCAACCAAAACAAATAAATTATTTACTCAAATCATTAGAACCGAGTTGATTTCTTAGATGAAACAATAAACAGAAAATTGTGAAACGAGCTACCTAATAAATACAGAATTCCCGCAGTTCTTAATGAGTGAACAATAAAATGGAGAAATATTAAATAGCAAAAATCAATACCCTTACATTATATCATTTTGTTTTACTCACATTGATTTATATTACATTACATTAAATTTCATAAGATTACGTTACGCTACATTACATTTTACCAAATTACATTACACTACACTACACTACACTACACTACACTACACTACACTACACTACACTACACTACACTACACTACACTACAGTACACTACACTACACTACACTACACTACACTACACTACACTACACTACACCACACCACACTACACTACACTACACATATTAGCTTACAACATCACCCATCATCATTCATGACTATTATTATTTATAGTTGTTCCAATCATAATCATTCCAGTATTTTGGTAAAATATTAAAAATCATATGATCTTTATTATTTGGTTTGAAATCGAACTCATTTTGTGTCGTTTATTTTTGTTACTTTCTTATTACATGCCCTGTGAGTAGGGCATTAGAATATACTCACAGCTAGGCCGGCTTGTTGTAAGAGGCGACTAAAGGCCGAGTGGTAGCCGGGGTCCCAACGCTCTGTGCGCCCGGTGAAATACCACCCCATCAAGCTTTAGGCTCGGTGAAATGGTCGGGAGAAATCCCTGGCCGTCTTTCGGAGCTTGGCTGATGGACCGGTTCGAGAAAAGGTTGGTTAGGTAGTAGTCGGTCCCAAGGTGAGATACCACCCCCTCACGCTGTACATTCCACGATATCGCCCAGAGAAATCTTCGACGGTGTTTCGGATGTGTGGCTGAGGGCCCGGACTGACACGGAGATAAGTCATGAAGGTACCTTCTGATATAAAGAATTCCGGAGGTAAACTGGTCTCCCATTCGGATCTCCGGGGGGGGGGGGGGGGACTATGTCAGGGGGAACATCATGCAGATATCATGATAAATAATGGAACTTTAAGAGGTTCGTCATCGCATAACCGGGCTCGCTCTCGAGGCTCTGCCCACGCCCGACTGGTGATGGCATTTTTTAACATCAGGGGCATCGGTTTCACCAATACGAATGTAAACGCCGTCCACCAATATTTGCAAACAACGAAACCTGATATCCTTGCACTAACTGAGACCCAGGTCGATTCGTCAACTGTTTCGACATATCTTCGTTGTTCGGGATACGGCTTATATTCGAGATTCCGTTTTAAGGGCGGAGTCTGCGCCTTCGCGCGGTCCGATCTAGCTTACCAGAGGATGGAGGCGTTGGAACCCAATAATATGGACATCATTTGGTTGAGGGTCGTACTGAGGAATTCCGTTAAATTTCTTTGTTGTCTTTACCGCTCCCCAAATGACGATCGACCGGCCACATTTTTCGAACATCTTTCACATACCGTCGACTGGATACAGATCAACCACCCAGCTTCTGAAATTGTTGTTCTTGGCTATTTTAATGTGCACAATTCCGACTGGTTGTTACATTCTAACAGAACCGACGAGGCTGGGAGGCTGTTTGCTGTAAGCCACAACTTAACTCACCTCGTGGGGAAGCCAACGCGAGTGCCGGGTGGCCGAGGCGATTATGCGAACACCCTGCATCTGTTTTTGACATCTGAACCGAGTATTTATACCGTAGAGGTTTAGCGCTACTGTGAAACTCAGATCTGTCGCGCAAGCACTTGTATTTCTAGAGAAAAACCGGCCTAGGCACCTTCGCCATGTATGGAAGTATGGGGCTACTAACTGGGATCATTTGAGAGATTGCTTCGCATCCTTTCCATGGTGAGAGATGTGCTTCGGAAACTCCGATGCTAACGCTTACGCGGAGTCGGTATCAGAGATTATTCTTCTGGGGATGGAGATGTATATTCCACATTTCATCAAACGAAGTTCGTCTGATAAACCTTGGTTTGATAAAAAATGCGAGCAAACTGCAGCGGCAAAAAATAGAGCTTTTAAGCAATGGCGCTCCAATCCCACCGATGTTAACAGAACGAATTTTGTTAGAATCAGAAACGCGTGCAAACCAGACGAGTGAACTGCGAAGAAAGCTCCCAACGACAGGGTGATCAATAAGCTCCTTCGGTGCCGAACTGGTTCGCGCTCCTTCTGGTCAATGGCAAAAGCTGTCTGCGGTAACTTCGGATCCTCCTCATTCTCTCCGTTGGTGACAGACAGCGGGACGTTAGTCACGAATTCAAAGGACAAAGATAATGTGTTCGCGAATTTATTTTCCGCGAATTCAAATCTCGTTCCCGGCCTTTTGAAGCCACCTGTGATCTCGCCGGTACGGTCTTCGATGCGAGATGAGAGATTTCGTCCGCGTACTATTCAACGCATTCTACGTGAACTGGATTGTAGAAAGGCAACCGGCCCGGACGGAATACCAACAATAGTCCTTAAGAACTGTGCTCCAGAACTATCGCCGGTTCTTGGCAGACTCCTCCGCTTATCTTATGCACGGAGGACCTTTCCTGCCTGCTGGAAAATCGCTCGAGTTCAGCCAATCCCAAAGACGGGAAAAGAGTGTCTCCCACAAAATTACCGTCCGATAACATTACTGTCTATTTTATCTAAGGTAATGGAAAAAGTCATCAATGCAGAGTTAGTTAAGTATTTGGAGTGCAACGGACTTCTGAATGATTGTCAATACGGATTCCGTGGCAGGCGGTCCACAGGAGACCTTTTGACATTTATAACCGATATATGGATATCTGGGATTGAATGGCATGGTGAGTCAAGGGCGGTCGCATTGGATATCTCCAAGGCTTTTGACCGCGTCTGGCACAGGGCATTGCTGAGCAAACTTCGTTCATATGGACTTTCCCAACAGCTTCGCGACTGGACGAAGAGCTTCCTCGAGAATCGATCGATCCGGGTTGTTGTGGACGGCGAGTGTTCGGATCTGTATCCTGTTAATTCAGGGGTGCCCCAGGGTTCAATTTTGGCTCCAACCTTGTTCTTGCTTCACATAAATGATTTGTTGGAGGCAACGGATAACAAAGTGTTCAGTTTTGCGGATGATAGTACGCTTGTTTCCTCCTTTTCGAATGTTCGGCCGATTGGTGCATATGCGTCGCATCACCTGAGATGCAGACAGATTGACTCTCTGAATCAGGATCTAAATAGGGTCCTGCAGTGGGGAAGGGCTAATCTCGTCGACTTTAATGCAGCGAAGACGAAGAATATACAGCATTCACAAAGAAAAGTGGATCATCGGTTCCACAGCTGATGATGAATGGCCGGGCCCTCGAGGCTGGGGAAAGTTTGAAATTGCTCGGCGTCACGGTCTGTGGGAATGTATCATGGCATAAACACGTGTCGAGTATCGCCAGGTCAGCCTCAGGAAAACTGAGCTATCTTTTTAGAGCCAAGAAATATTTTACTCCGCCCCAACTTCTTCTCCTATATGAATCCCAAATTAGACCCGCGCTCGAATATTGCTCTCATGTTTGGAGCTCGGCTTCTAAACATACCCTCGACCTACTTGAGAGCATACAGAGACGAGCGATCCGCCTGATCGGGGACTCGGCGCTGACGGCGGGACTGCAGTCGCTATCACATCGAAGGCGCGTAGCCGACCTCTGTCTGTTTTACAGATATTATCACGGGTACTGTTCTTCTGAGATTCGTGGTAATGTTCCACGCAATTCGGCTTATATGCGCTCCACAAGACAATCCGATGGATCGCACCCGTTTGTGGTTCATCTCGCGACGGCGCGAACATCTCTCCATCAGACCTCGTTCCGTTACAGAGTGGGGAAGCTGTGGAACACCCTTCCCACGCGAGTGTTCCCGGGACGTTACAAGCTGCAACTGTTCAAAAAGAACTGCAACAGTTATTTGATGGCATCTTGGGGCGCCCACTCGGCGCTATAGGTTCGCCTCTCCCGAGAGAAGTCTATTAAAAAAGAAAAAAAAAAACTATTTGTCATTATTGTATGTATTATTACTCTCTCTCTCTCTCCATCACCGTCTAATATAGGCTCGGAGATCATTGACACAGATTTAAAATTCAAACCCAAATTTGAAAACCTAACTAACGATTCGGAAGTCCTAAGTTTTGACACACACCGACCTATATCTCGAATAGGTTATTTTCTACAATTTATAGAGTATTTCAACTTAGTTGAACGCACACTTCAGTTGGATCACCTTGTATAGAGCGGCCCATAAATGTTTGCAAATGGCAACACTTGATTTCTTAAAAACCGTTAGAGGGTGGGGCGCGCGAGTGGTGGGGAATTGTGCGTCGCTTCATGCGATTTTAGTCACGATGGAGCGTTTCACGGGACAACAGCGTGCTTTTTGTGTAAAACTTTACTGTAAGACGCCCGTGGGGTTTTAGGTGTAGTCGGGGCGCCGGCACTACACCTTCCACTCTCTGCTACACAAACGGTTGATGAGTGAATAACGAGCGAGTTAATCTCCAAGAGAAAACAACATGAATGAAAACACACAGGTATAAGTTGCCATTTAACGTTTCTTTTATTTGGTTAATTACTTGATTACTTAACAAAAAAAAACTGCTTAATTGCACTGGAGCGCCTACTGTGTTTAAGTGCATTCAATTTTAATTACAAACTCCACGTTAATAATTCACAATAACTTTATAAATTTGATATGAGCACTTCGACCTTTTTGTTTTAATGTATCTTATCTGATATTTAAAATGTTCTAAGTATGTTCACGCAGTTTTTTTAGATTTTGTTAGGAGCATCTCACTGATAAGCAATAGTACTGATGACAGCACGACCGAGTCATAACTATTCACGAATTTCCTTTGTACGAAAAAACTGAAACTTAAACTGTTTTTTTAACTGTATTTGATACTCAGCAGCGGATGGATGTCGATTTAATGATTAAACCGCGATGGGGAAACTTTTTCACTCAGCGACCTACTACAACCCGTGATTAAAAGGGACGATCTCTCTCCTCTGGTGATAAAACTTGCCTCCTCGATGCAATCCACATCCCGTCAGATGCAACGGTGGTGGATCACACCGATGTGGGAGGAGCCAATCGGATCTACTTTGCAACGGCCAATGGGCGATCGAAACGGAGTTAAATGGGAGGATTTTCCCCATATGACCGTACAGGTCAAGTACGATGCACTTTGGCCTGAAATACCGAACAGGAACGAATCTGCACTTGTTCAAACAAGGGGACAAGCACCAGCGGCTGCAAGCAGTGATGTCGTAAATCATCGTGATGGTCGCCGGAGAAACGAAATGGGTTTCTGTGTCCTATGTAAACAGAACGCTATTTCGAGGGTCATACGTTAGATGTGCATTTGTTTGGTTTGACCAATGCTACATGGGAACGTCGGCTGTTTACATAATCGGCCAGAATCATGTCGTATGCAGGCAATAGGTTTTTCGGTGAGGATAAGCAGACCGAAGATTTGTTCGCCTATGGCAAAGGCTAGGGTGGCTATCGTTTGGTTGGGCAAGCATCGTAGGGCATGTTCATTAATATGTTTGTTTAAGTAACAATCATGTTCATGCCTAATCCCATAATCGGTTGATAACCGAAAATGGGAAATTGGTTGCAGCTGTTGAAAACCTAAGAACATGGTGGCAATGTTTGTCTACTACTTTGCCATTGCATGTAGCATCTCTTTGATTAACAATGGTAACAATTCATCGATCGATGGGTCGAGTGTGTGTTTACATTAAACAACACTTGAATTCTCTTGTAGCTAGCCCGCGGTGGGCTGTGCTGTATATTGTCGATCGAACGATCGACCGATGGACCCGCCGATAAGGCAAGGGTGAACATGTCATGCACGTATATGGAAATATGCTTCTCAGCTATGCGTATTGACATGTTCGGGTGTTAATGTCAGTTACATGATAAAAAAACCGAGTTCGATTTCAGGACATGATGGTTGGATGCAAGCATGCCCCTGGGTGAAAGTCTGTAGATGCCAATGCGACTGCAAAATAGCAAACGGCAATCAGTCTAGGTGATTTTGCCGCGGGCCCATGTTTTCAGGTAAGTATTGTTGCAGGGGAGCTTGACTGCTCATCTGTAGGTAAGCTGCTGGTGTGGTAATGGAATTGCAGGTAGGGAAAGGGGAATTGGGTTAGGCCGATGGGTGGTTCTTCGGCGCCTCAAAGAACCCCCACACGCCTATTTAGAATTGACTACGGATTACGCCATCTAAGTGAGTGTCCAAGTGTTATTTAATCAAACTGTGGGTCAAAAAGTTCGAACAAACGGGATCGACAACGAATATTACACAAACAGGGCGGCCAAGGTCAAGAAGAAGCGATGAGAACATTCGGGAGGTTGAAATGTCCGTACCTCGCAGCATATGTCAGCGAGTTTTCCAAAGTTTGCGTAATCGATTGAAGGAGTGCCAACGACGAGACGGGTCACATCTCGGCGATGTCACTTTCAAAAAATAAACGTTTATTACTTTAAATAAATAATCAATTTGTAGTTTTATTTCTATTCATGTTTCAAATGTAACCAATATTAGGTCTTCTCTTCGCAGAAGTTGCCACCATGTACTTAGTTTTTCCTCATTAAAGTGCAGTCCCAGTTTTTGTGCCGCCTCCTCGATCTGGGTGAAGGAGTCCTGTACAGCCGAATCGAATTTACCGATGATGTCGATGTCATCTGCGTAGGAAAGTATCTGGCTGGACTTGGTGATAATAGTACCTCTGGTTGTGACGCCAGAGACACGGATTGCTTTCTCCAACGCTAGGTTGAGGAGGAGACAGGCCAGGCCGTCCCCTTGTCGGAGTCCATTAAAGATGTTTATTAGTTTGGACAGCAATCCCGCTATTTGTACTTGCCTAGTTACGTACTCTCTCATGGCATTATATAGTTCTACCCTGGCTATGCTGTCGTATGCGGCCTTAAAGTCTATAAATAGATGATATAATGAAATCTTAAATTCCTGTCATTTTCCATCGCCTGCCTAAGGGTGAATATCTGATTAGTCGCTGATTTACCTGGGATGAAGCCACACCACTATTGACCAATGATGACTTTAGCGTATGAGGCAATCGGGTCTTGTAGGATAGAGGAGAGTATCTTATAGGCGGTACTCAGCAATGTTATACCCCTATAGTTGCTGCACGCTGTGATATCTCCCTTCTTATGTATGGCGCAAATTATTTCACGACGCCAATCTTCCGGCATCTCCTCTTGCTCCCATACGTGTAGCACGATCCCATGAATTGCATGATGTAACGCTGCCCCTCCTTGCTTGATCAGCTCTGCTGGTATGCCATCAGCTCCAGGGGCTTTATTTGATTTGAGCTGTCTTATGACTTTTAATGTTTCCTCAATGCTCGGTGGCGGCAGCATTGGTGGATCCTCCAATTCTTCTGTGAGCTGACCATTTAACAATTTATTGAAGTGCACTTCCCACGCCTTTACTGCAAGGCAGCGTGGTGTGTACCGCGTCATATTGCGGATTATATGTATTTTATAGAACTTCCGTGGCTGGTGCGGACCTCGCTCTCTACTTTTCTCTATTTCACAGACGAGATTTTTTTCCCAGCCACTTTTTTTTGTCTGTGAAGTCTTTTTTCAGATCTTCTGAGCCGTTTGTATTTCTCCTCGCATACCCGCGTCCTGTGAGACTGCTGCATTGCCCGGTATGCAGCATTCTTACGTTCAGTCGCTAGTTTGCACTCATAATCAAACCAGTCGCTCCGATCTCTACGACTACTGTTTAAGATGGAGTTGGCAGTACTAATGACAGTATTCTTAAGGAGTGTCCACTTCTCTTCTACGCCCGGCATTCTGGCCCCAGGACTTACTCTACTTCCATCGAGCTCTTCGAGGGCGAGTCTTAACGCATGACCAACAATGTTGCTGGTGTTCTCATTTCGTAAGACAGCCGTGTTAATCCGAACCTGATCCGTGGATTCAATACGTCTCCATAAGGCAATCTGCGCTCGGAAAACTGTACCAACAAGATAGTGATCCAAGTCGACGTTGGCACCTCGGTACGTTCGTGCCGTCATCAGGCTCAAGGAGTGGCGGCGATCTATCAACACGTGATCAATTTGGTTCTAAGTAGCTCCCTTAGATGATGCCCAGGTGGCTTTGAGAATGTCTTTACGCGGAAACCTGGTACTCGCGACCAAGTTCTTTGATGATGCCAGTTCGATGACTCGTAGTCTATTGTCATTAGTATTCCCATGTAATCTATGGGCCTGCGTACTGCCTGAAAACCGGATCCCGACCTATTTTCGCATCCAAATCACCAAGAACGATTTTCATATCGTATTTTTGGCAGGGATTGAGGGCCCGTTCGACGTTCTCATAGAATACTTCTTTTTCGTCGTCAGGGAACTCCTCTGTACGTCCGTGAACGTTTATGAGGCTTATGTTCTTAAACTTGCCTCGCACGCGAAGAGTGCATAGCCTTCCATTTATTGCATTAAAGCCGCAAATGGCAGGCTTCAGTTTTTGGCTGACTGGAAGGTCTACCCCGAGCACATGGTGTTTTGTATGACAGCTGTAGTAAAAGTTATACTCGTTTCTTTGAATAGCACTCTGGGGTAATATTTCACATGTGTGCCTGCACGGGCACGGGTTCACTAATATCCCACATGAAGGTTAGCATATAGTTGGTCGCTGAACGTCACGATTGTATTGAAAACAACTCCACTACTTTTTCTTAAGTTTTATTGGTGATACAGTGGTTACACCTACAAAGGTATTCAACTTAAGCACTAAGTTCACATATATTTTAGATTTAGTCCAACCGCTTTACTATCTTGCACACAGAGTTTGTATTGGTCATTAAATAATAGTTTACAATTTAAGCACCCGTTCACATACATTTTACTTAGTCAAACCACCTTACTAACCCCGTTGATTCTCGGCTTGTGCGCACTCGCCAGTGAATGAAACTCGACTCATTGAGCTGACTTGTGCAGAGTCGTTCCTTGGTTGGGGGTGGTTATGGTTTTCGAGAGAAACGTGGTTTCTCTCTGTGGCAACCAATGGGAGAGGATCTCTCTGCGCCGATCTTGGCGGGATTATATCGCTTGTCCGTGTTGGCAGGTCATGGAAGCGAGAAAAAAGGAAATGAGACAAATTAGGGAACTTGTGCCACAACCAAATAAGATACTTGCACAATGATGATTGTGCACGGTATCGATGCCGGTGGAAGGGGTCGAATTCTTTGTCTGCATGTTTGCATGCTGGAAAATTCGGTTCTTGGCGGCTAGACGCGCGATGCGTGAACTGCTTTTGTCGGTGGGATGAAAGTTGGCGTGACTGTGGGCAAGCCCGAAAAATGTGCTGCGCATGTGTGTGGCACGGTACGCTGGCTGGCAGGGGCGCCGATAAAGTTTCCCATTGTATGATGTTTGTGGTGATACATTAAATGCATGTAATCATGAATTCTTTTCAGGGAATTTGATATGATGCCCTTGTGTAGGGGAACGTTTGCAGGTTGGCGACAGGATTTGGGGTAGGAATTGTGGTTGGAATTGTGGTTAGAATTGTGGGTGGAATTGTGGGTGGTTGCTTGCGCAGCTTTAAGGAACCCCCACAGCACTAAACCTTTTTCGACGACAGTGAAGAACGTGTGATTCGAACTGGCGCTATGAGCACTAGAATCACTAAAAATTGAACCAATGCTCAAAACATCAGGCCACTGCTGCCTGTACAAATTCGGCTTTTAAACCCAAATACAATCAACTGATGTGGAGTTGCTATGTTATTGCTTGGTCTGCTTTTTGCTGATGCTTTTTCTTGTTCGATTTTCTTTCGGTGTTCTTCACTATTTGCTTGTGTATTATGTGTGTATCTGTTAGAAACGCCACAACAGTATTCCCCGTTCATCCTATTTCCTGTAATGCTGTTATGTCAGCCTTATATTGGGACAGGGCAGCGGCTAGCTGGTGTGCAGATTGAGCCCTATATAGTGAGCAGACGTTCCATGAGAAAATTCTCAAATCGTTTAGTCACTTTCGTTTCCGTGGTCGTCGTCGTGTATCCGATCCATATCGGAGGCTTATTAAGTTTTCCATAATAATTTGTTTTTCTGGGCAAGGTTATTAGCCGTGCGCCAACCTTTCTCAGGATGTCGCTGCATACATTGATTCACTGCTTGGCGGGTTCCAAAGTAGCTACCCAGGGGTATCACGTGGAGACTGCATGTCAACTTCACCGAGTTGTTAGCAATCAGTGACTTCGCCCTGTATGTTCGCTCTCACCTCCCAATCTATATCATTACCTACTGGTATTTTTGAATGCCCTTCGTACGCTGAATATCGTGACCCAAACGATAGAATCACCCAGTTGTGACAAGTCCCGCTACTGACCTGCCCTAATCTTGTTACGCGAACGGACGCATATCTTCCTTTCAGTCCCAGGAACTGTACTGCGGAACTAGTGATGAAACTGGCTATCGAATACGGATTCATCAAGGCTCGCAAGCGGAACACATCTCCCGTGGCCGACCTGACTCTCAATAACGCGGTCGCCAACAAAACCCACGTGGGTCCATGACGTTGGGTGTGAAAGGTGTTCATTAGGGAGCTCGCCCGTCCGGTATCGTGTTGTGATGACTACGCACTCCCAGTGGCCTGCCGGGAATCTCGGGGCAAAGGTGCACTTCGTGCAGCAGTGAATGATGCCTTCGATGGCAAAAGTAGCAATCCACGTGACTCGAGCATTGCTGTTCGGTGGCTATAAGGCAAGCAATGTTCGCCCATGTCCAACTGCCGCACGATGTTGACATGCTCGTTGATCTCAGCTGTCGGGAATTTGTTACAAAAGCGAAGAGAACGCTGAGCCTGACCACATACTCCTGTGAGCTAACGGAACGTCGTGGAGGGGCGCTCAGCCGATATGGTCTGGCCCGCGCGGTGAAAGTCTGCCTCGAGATTGCCTGCGGTTAAGAGTTGCCCCTGGAACTCTGCTGAACCACGCCTTCCAGAGAACGAAATCTGGCTTCCATAAACTCGGTGAAGTCCTTCCATCTGGGAATCTCTCTCTGAGCCCCCAACCTTTCCTCCCATAACTGATTAGGGGACATAGGCTATTTCTGCAATATTACGTAAATGATTATGATGTCCCAGTTACTAGTATCCACCCCTAAATGTGTCAATGCATGTATGCATTCCGTAGATACATCCTGTTATAATTGTTGGAGTTCTCCACCCGGTAAGACGGCAAGTTGAAAAAACGCTTAGTTGTGCATTGTCCAACACTCGTTTGTGCATATCGCTTGACGAGGCTTGCCCAGGCTGCCTCGTAATTGCCTTCATCCAGATTGAGATGTTGCAGCAATCTCGCCGCTTCTTCGGTGATGCTGGACCTCAGGTAATGCACCATCTCGATGTTACTCAAGATGGGGTCGTTGTGGGTGAGTGAATGAAATAGATCATAAAACGACTTCCAATCCTCATAGACTCCTGAGAAGGAGGGCAAGTTAATCTTGGATAATTGCAATTCATGCGCTTTACCCTTAGTATGTCCGACACCACTTCTGGTAGGCACGTCGCTCACTTTATCCTGCGCATCAATTAAGGAGGCGCGATAGGAGACGCACGATTCATCTGTCACTTTTGCGATGACACTAGTGTTAGCTACTGCGCGTTACTGAAGGTTTATCTCCAGCATCGCCAGTCGGCTTTGGAAATAATTTTGTGAGGCCTTGGTCTCCCTATTCGCCTTCTTCAAGTTTACCTCATCGCCTGTTATTTGGGCCAGCACCTGGCTTAGTGATTTACTCATCTTGTTGAGATGATCAATGAGCTCCGAAACCACAGTTGTGTAGCACAGTAAAGAGAAATCCGGCTCGAAGGGCCAAATGTTTTTTTTTCTATGTAGTAGCGTGCTGGCTGTGGACTGTATATGTGCTTGTGTTGGGGTTGTACTTGGCACGAAACCTTGGTGCCATGCCGAAATCCATATGTTGGATGCTTGACAGGAACAATGCTGTGATGAAATGACTTAATCCGTCAGTACTGAGTCGTAGGCTTCTTTGGAGTCAGTAAAATTGGCTTACTATGAACATTTGGTCGCTTGTTGACCAGTATCTGCGGAATCAGAACTGGTAGTCTGTCAGTATTTCTTGTGCATATCGTGTGGTATTCGCCAGTTTCACATTTGTTAGTAATTTGTATTTGGTTTGAAGCAATGATATTCTACAGTAATTCTCGCAGTCAGATCCGTCGCTCGTTTTGAAAATAGGGATGACTATTGAGGTATATTGTAATGATTAATTGGTGGACCATTCGAGCGTTTGTTTAATGGAAGAGTACTTGTCATTCATTTTTGAGCAAGGTAGGCTAAAAGTTAAGCGTTTTTTTAAAAACAGATAACTTGGCTAAGAAAAACGGCGGTACTAATCGCTCCAGGTAACTTTGTGGCCGCTCAGCACAAAGCACAACCTCCACACAGTCGCCACAAGCAAAGACTCACATCCAGAGTGGCTTTCGACCAATTAAGACAAGTGCAGTCTCGGTCACTCTTACACGCAAAGGAACGTAATGGCTGAATTGGCACTACGTGGGTCTGCTCACACGTAGAACGGGAACCAACGCCAGATTTTTCGTGCCAATTACGTGTGGCACACACCATATGTGCGGATAATTAGAACTTTATTCTCGAATAAGCGGAATTTGTTTTCTTCCCGTTTTGTGAGAGCCCATGTTTCGCATCCATATAGAACAATCGGCATGATTATGGTTCTATAGACACGGAGCTTTATATTACGTGATAGCAGTTTCGATTTCAGCAGTTTATTGACTGCATGCCAACTAGCGTTGCCGGAGTGTAGTCTTTTGTTAATTTCCTTCGACATTTCGTTACTGGCCGTCAGTATTGTTTCCAGGTATTTAAATTCTTTGACATTTTTAAATATCTTGCCTCTGACGTTTTTATGTGTTCTCTGAGGTCCACCTGCTCTCGCCATAAACATGTATTTTGTTTTGTCTTCATTTATTTCTAGGCCCACCTCTTCTGTCGCTTAAATGATGATTTCACTGTTTTTACTTACAGTGTCTAGATTATCGCCCAAAACGGCAATGTCATCCGCATATGAGAGCACTTGTGTGACCGCGTTCAGTGATGATCCGGCCATGTTGTCGTTTTGCATCTTTCTGATGACATATTCGAGGACAAGGTTAAAGAGACATGGTGAGAAGCCATCGCCCGGATTTCAAATGGTTCTGAGAGTTGGTTTTCTATTCTAACTCGCCTTTTGTTTTCGTTCATGCAGATTTGAATGAGGGCGGCATATTTATTTGGGATTGCCAGTTCAACTACAATATGGTAGAGTCTTTGCCTTACGACTGAATCGTAGGTTTTTTTGAAGTCAACGAACAGTTGGTGAATCGTCTCTCCGTATTCCCACTTCTTTTCCAGTAGTTGCCTTATTGTGAACATTTGGTCGCTTGTTGACCGGTTCCTACGGAATCCGCATTGGTAGTCTCCCAATATGTCTTCTGTGTACGGTGTGATTCTCGCCAGTGTAACATTTATTAGTATTTTGTATGTGGTTGGGAGCAATGATATTCCTCTGTAATTTTCGCAGTCAGATCTGTCACCTTTTTTGAAAATGGGGATGACTACTGAGGTTTTCCATTCTTCCGGAATGTCTTCCTTGTCCCATATTGTTTTAACCAGTTGGTGGATCTTTCGAGCGGTTGCCTCTCCTCCATGCTTCACAAGCTCTACCGGTATGCAATCGACTCCGGGAGCCTTGTTGTTTTTCAGTCGATTTATCGCGTCTACAACTTCGTCGAAAGAGGGCTCTGGGATCTGAGGCTCGGCTGTATGTACGTCTAGTGCGTTTATTTGTGGTTGATGGGTGCGCACATTGAGCAGGTTTTCAAAGTACTGATTCCATCTTGTCACGATATTGTTTGTTTCTGTGACCAGACAGCCGTTTGCATCTCGGATTATATTGGCTCTCCCTCGGTAGCCATTTCTAATTGAATTTATGCCGGCATACATACCTATGATGTTCTTTGCTCTGGCATTTTGTAGGATTTTTTCGATCGGAGTCTTCTCCCATTGAAAAGTCTCGTTGTCTCTTTCCGGATTGTCGCGTATCTTTCTGCGTTGGCTTCAGCATATCCTTCTAAGTGGATCACTTTGAGGTGTTTACGTTGTTCGATCTTCGCCTTGCACTCATCGTCAAACCAAGGTTTGGACTTAGTTGTTTTCTTAGATCCTGATACCGTTTGCGCTGTTTGTTTGATTGTGTCTCTGATCGATGCCCATTTAGTGCCCAGATTATTGGTTTCCTCTTCCTCACTACTCCCATTCTCTAGGATGCTAAATCTATTCATTAGCTCCTCTTGATATTCAGCCCTTTTGCGTAGGTCTTTTAGTTTATCAATGTCGAACTTTTTGCTCATCTCCCGTGACTGCCCATGTGGGTTTGCTGCGAGCCGACTTCTAATTTTGCCCATCACTAGAAGGTGATCGGAGTCGCAATGTGCTCCTCTATATGATCTTACGTCAAGGATATTCGAGTGGTGTATTTTGTCTATGAGGTAGTGGTCTATTTCGTTACGCGTTACGCCGCCGGGTGATATCCATGTGGCTTTATGGATTTCCTTGTCCTTGAACACCGTGCTTTTCACTACCAGATCTTTTGACGCTGCGAATGTGATAATTCGAATTCCATTATCATTTGAAACGTCGTGTTGATCGTTCCGTTCAGAAGAGTACCAGCAAAGTAACGGAACACATTTAGAAGTCATGTTCTTAAGGAATAAATACCCAATATTAAAATGAAAGTCTTGAATTATTAAACTTATTCACTATTTTATTAAATAAATTTTGTTTTTAAAAACTGCTCATACTCCCTGTATTTTTTTCTTTATACTAGAAGAGCACTTAACATACTGTAGCGAGCTTAGGGTTCGCTGGATTAATTATTTTTGAATAAATAAGAGCCGTTAAATTGATTTTTGAATTAATATAACACTTTATTAGTCCGTTAATCACAACCGTCACTTTTACCGTACACAACGATTTCTTGACATCGCTTCCGTACTTATCGCGTATTTTCCTTCTTACTTCTAACTTGAGACTTATCCTACCGCTCTGCGTGCGACGTATTTATACCGTTTTTCCTCATTCTGATTTGGTGTATCGTTTCCGTCCGTTCCATAGTCTTGAATGTTCTATTCCAGTTTTCCAGTACTTCCTATAATAATCTAGGACTTTGTTTCGGACTTTCTCGAAGATTCCAGTACTGATTGTCATATGCGTCACAATACCAATGAAAATTATATAAATGTGTTCCACTAACGGTGGCCAACATTATTATTAGTAACATGTCGATAATTCTTGTGGGCGTCAGGATTTGCAAAAAGAAAAACAGAATGGCAAGGAAATCACGAAGGACAAAAAAGTCCGTTTACTTAGAAATAAAAAAACGAGTTTTCCCAGGGATTATGGGATTATGAATGCAAGAACCATCAAGATGGCGATACAACGAGTTCAGCTCGAACTTTTGATATTAATAGATATAAGCCAAAAACTATATTTGCTTATTATCTTAGCCTTTTCAAAATGTTGTTTAATTTTTTCCTTTTTTTCCTTATATTTTGCTTCTATGGGACTAAATTTGTTTGTTCGTAATGAGCTATTTGATTGTTATAGGAAATAAATTAAGTAACACATTGATAAGAAATAAATTAAGAACCATGTTACGTAATAGCCTCTCCCATTACCATTGCCCCGCCGAGAGGCAGTAAAAAGAGGATGAATTCTATTTCATTATAGTTTTAGTTTACTTAAGTATGAATTCTATTCTAATACAGTTTTGGTTTAATTAATTAATTCTATTATTCTACTATTATTCTTTTCCTCATTAATTTGATTGATGGAGTAACGAATTTAAATTCTAGTCTCATTCGATAATCCACTTTAACTTAATACTTTAATCGATCATGGATTATACGGTCTCCAATTAAATACGAGCTGAGGCGCGAACCGGCATCGTGTTGATTGCAAAGGGTCGGTTAGGTAGGGTTTCATTTCGGAGTATTGTTGAGATGGTGAATGTTGGGGAGAGAGACGGAGTAGTCTTCTTAGAGTAAATTGAATTCTGTTTTTGACGTGACAACGTCTTATAAATCGGTATACCTTGGGAGGCATTCGGAAAAAAGTTTGTAGCGTTACGATAACGATAACCGATAACGCACGAGCCGCAGTGAACGAGAGCGCGACTCTCTTAATTGCTCCTAAGTCAAATGCAGAGAGACAACGGGAATACAGACAGCGCCTTGCACTGTCGAGAACAGCTGTATAGGTTGAAAGTGTAAAGACAAAAAATACACAGAGACAACGTGAATACAGGCAGCGCCTCACAGCATTAAATAAATCGGATATAGCTCACAGAAAATTGTCTGTTCATAGTGGTTTCGCAGCGGCAAGTTCAAACAACGTTCAAGAACTACAGGTTGTAAACCTACAACAGCCTTCAGCAGCAGCACCCATGTATTTCACAATACAACCAGTTATATCGTCGCAAGAGGTATGGGACATGAAATGGAACAAATCGATATCAAGACTTAAATTGATGTTTCTTGACAATGACTTTGGGTATGCTTGCTCTGTATGTGATAGACTTTGGTTTGAACGCGATTTAAAACCGATCACAGTGCAACAGATGAACGTAATTTCGGACTGGCACACAAAAGAAAATCGACAACTGTGTCCTGACGAATACACAGTAGTTTGCAATACTTGTAAAATTTCGTTAAGCAAACCAAAATTAATGCCTACACTTGGAGGCATTCGGAAAAAAACACTTTAATTTTGATTTAATAACTTGTATATTCAATGTTACATATTTAGGATACGTTGCCACGAATATAATGTCCGAGCGCCTTGCGCCCAGATAACCATTTTTTGTTGAGAAGAAGAAGAATCAGATCTTATCTCCTCGAAGGAGCACGTACAACTCGTATGAAGCGAATAATTTAGTTTCTTTTTATAATTTAAACTATTGTTCCTTTAATTATGTGTTAAAATGAATTTTTAGTTGTAATGTTTGTGATAAATAAAAAGAACGTCTAAGAAAGACATTTGAGTTAAAAGGAGTTCCGTTCGTTTCAATGTGAAGTGGTTTTGTGAGGAAAATCCCGTGTACTTCGTCGTCCCGTTGCTGTCTTAGGGGAACACCACTTGCTTATCGATTAGATGACTGGAACCTGGACCCGAGACCAGGAAGGACTTTATATAACAAACCCCTTGACGAAACCCTCGGAATTAGAGGGTAAGTATGGTGTGTGTAAATAACATTCAGGGTGTTCCAGTGGCAAAAAAAGGTCAGGAGGTCTACCGTGGTTGCCCCGTTGTCTGATCGGATGACCATTACGGCACGTAACGGACCGTTACGCTGCGCTCAACTGTCTATGCTGTGGTGAGAACGGGACATGGTCAAAAACAGATTTCATCCTAATTCCCAAGATAATATATATTGTATCGAGCTTAGGGTCATTAGTCTTGCGCCAGAGGCTCCCCGACGGGGAATCGAACCCCGGTCTCCCGGGTGACAGGCGGGTATACTAACCACTATACTATCGAGGAGCATGGTGAATAATAGCCGTTAAATCGATTTTTAATTAATATGACACTTTATTAATTCGTTAATAACCCGTTACTTATCCCGTACACTCAACGATTTCTTTCTTTTCGCTTGCTTCGCTTTATCTTCTCCTTTTTTGTCTGTCACCATCAGCTGTCTCGACGTCTTTTTATCGTTTCTCACATTCTCATTTCGTTTCCGTCCGTTCCGTAATCTTAGATGTTCTAGTCTCCAGTTTTCCAATACTTTATAGAATATTCCAGTACTTGTTTTGGACTTTCCCGAATATTCCAGTACTGACTGTCATATGCGTCACACTACCCTCCACCTAGATTAGTTCGTCCCGAACTAAGTTCACTGGTCTTCTGGGTTAACAAAAGTCGCCAGTCGGTCACGATGTACCACTTTCATTTTGGCGTTCGGTCATCGCTGAATCCTATAGACAACGTCGTTAATTCTTGTGAGGACCTTATACGGTCCTTCCCAATCTTGCTGCAACTTCGGGGATCTTCCTCTTTGCCGGTGAGGGTTGTAGAGCCACACGTTATCGCCTGCATTAAATCCGAATGCGTTGGCTCGAACGTCGTACCTTGTTTTCATCCTGTCACTTGATACCTTGATTTGCCTTCGAACCAAGTGATGAATCTCGTCGAGGCGATTTCTCCATTCGACTACGTAGTCTTCAGTCTTATCTATGGCGTCAGAAGGTATTCCGAATCGCAGATCGGCTGGCAATCGTATCTCTCGTCCAAATATGATTCTTACTGGAGAATGGCCTGTCGTCTCGTGATTAGCCGATCTATAACTCGAGAAAGGTTTGTACATATTTGTCCCAGTCTCGTTGGTGATCACTGACGACCTTCGATAAGTGTTCTTTCATTGTTCGGTTGACCCTTTCGACCATTCCGTCTGACTGCGGATGTAAGGGTGTGGTCCTGGTTTTCCTTACGCCCAGTGCCGCACAGATGCCTTGAAATATCTGTGATTCGAAATTTCGGCCTTGATCGGAATGCAGCTCACAGGGAACTCCATATCTGCTGATCCAATTATTGATAAGCTGCTCAATGACGGTTGTTGCTTCTTGGTTTGGGATTGGAAGGGCTTCCACCCACTTGCTGAAGTAATCCATGATGACCAACATGTATTTGTTGTTGTCGTTGGTTTTTGGAAATGGTCCTGAGATATCAATCGCAATTCGCTCGAAAGGGGCACCCACGTTGTACTGCTTCATAGCGCTCCTTGGTTTTGCCGTTGGTCCTTTGGTCGCAGTGCAAGTTGTGCACTTCCTACACCAAGACTCGACGTCATCTCTCATGTGAAGCCAGTAAAATCGAGATCGTAATTTTGAAAGTGTCTTATTAACTCCCAGATGTCCACCGGAGGCCCCGTCGTGCATTTCTGTTAGAACATCTTTCACTTTTGATGATGGGACTAGAATCCGCATTCGATGGGATTTTCTGTCCGCGGCTTCCCATTTACGCTTAAGAATACCATTTTCCACCAACAAGGAATTCCATTGGGCCCAATATGGCTTAAATGTTCCACTCTTGTCAGAAATATTGTTCCAAGTTGGCCGCTCGTTCTTTTCTTTGTATTTCAGGATTAGCGACATATCTTCATCCTGAAATTGAGCTGCGCGTATAGCATCACTCGTCCACCCATCTAGTACTTCTACTTGTACATTTCGCAGGTCGTACGCCTCTTCTTTCTCTTCCGCTCTATGACAATGTTTACAATCTGGCTTACATGGTCTTCTTGATAGAGCATCAGCGTTATTATGCACCTTCCCTTGACGGTGGGAAATTTGGAAATCGTACGTTTGAAGTCGTTCGATCCATCGAGCTATCTGTCCTTCCGGATTCTTAAAATGTAACAACCATTTCAGGGCGGCATGATCCGTCCGAAGGTGGAATCGACGTCCGTAGAGGTATTTATGGAAATTCTTAACGGCTTCTACGACAGCCAGCAGTTCCTTTCTTGTTGCGCAGTAGTTTCTCTCTGGCTTAGATAGAACTCGGCTATAATATGCGACAACTCTCTCTTTACCATCGACTTGCTGTGACAGCACTGCGCCGTTTCCTGTATTACTTCCATCAGTATCCAATATAAATGGGCAATCCGAACTTGGGAATGCCAATGTTGGAGTCTTACATAACTCGGCCTTCAATGTGTTGAATGCTGCCTCACACTTGTCTGTCCAATTGAATTTTTTGTCTTTACCCGTTAGTTCGTGTAGGGTTTTAGCCACTGTAGTGTATACAACCACAAAAAGTTACAGTGGTTACCTGATTCCTCCCTCGTGGTGACTAGCTCATGTATCTAGTTGTGCTCGGCTCGTCAGTGCAGCAGCCCTCTCATTCCTCGATCATCAATTCCTTGGATTATACAGTGGTTGGGCCATCGTTCCCGTGCCTTGTCGCGTTCTCGCTCCCAGTTAAGTACCCAGACACAATCCTGTCCGTGGTGTCCCTGTCACTTGAATTGATGATTCCAGCAATAAGTAGTTCGTAAATTATCCAGTGTCGGCTCCTCTGGATGTTCTACCGATTCAGCACTGATTAGTTACTTTTAGTTTGCTGAACAACCGCTGTTAATTGAATTTGTGCTTATTACACCCGAAAAGCAACGACAGAGGCCACACAAATTCACAGTAAAAAAACGGAAATCACTTTAACGTCAACGTTTGCCTTTCTGCATTTGCTCTTCGATGAAAAAAATTACTCATTACTTTTTTCCGTCTTTAATATTCCTTTCTTTTACTTTTTTTTTGTTTTCTGACAAAACCAAAAATTAACACGGGACAATTTCTTTGTTCTTTTCTTGCTTCTGCCGTTAACCAAACGTTCTCTGATCATTCTCCAAAAAAAAAAACCGTCCACAACGGAATTCAAAACCGTATTCAACAAACATTGACCCTCTGTCTTTCTCGCTCCCCATTCATGTCCACTTCGAAAACCGAATTCGAACTCGAAGAACTGCACGATCCACACCCGAATCGGGGCGTGTTCAAAAACTCACTTCTGGATCGTGCAACTCCTCCACCACCTTACCATCACACCACTTTAAACAAATTATATTCTAATTACAAACTATTCATTGATGGGGTGGTGGACGCACGTAACACCACGTTAGCGAAACCTTTAACAAACCGTCGGTAGTATGTGGCTAGTCCCAGAAAGCTTCTTAACTGTTGCTTATCTTCTGGAGTAGGCCACTCTTGGACAGCTGCTATCTTATCGGGATCCGTTTGGACTCCTGCAGATGAAACGATGTGTCCCAGGAATTTTACTCTCCTTTGGAAGAGTTCACATTTCTTCGAATTGAGCCAACTTAAAGGCCTGTCTTGGTCGTTCGAAGACGGAGCGCAGATTATTGATGTGCTCTGGTAAATTCCTTCCGACAACGATGATATCGTTCAAGTATACGAGACACGTCTGTAGCGATACACACACAATTCAGATACACACACAATTCACAAGCAAAAATCGTGAAGAACACCGAACGAAAAATCGAATAAGAAAAATACATCAGAACCGTATACCAAGCGATAAATAAAAATAATTCACATCAGTGGAATGTAGTCGAGTTTGGAAATCAAATACTAAACACGGTCAGTAGCCTGATGTGTAACGCTTAGGTAAAATTCGAATCACACGATCTTCTTCACTATTATTTCAAACGCTATACGTCTTCCATGTAAGTCCCCGTAGAACACTTTCCATTAATCGTTCAAACGTTGCTGGAGCATTACATGATCCAAAAGGCATCACATTGAATTGATAAGTAGTAAACGCTGTCTTCTCCTTGTCCTCCTCCTTCACTTCCACTTGCCAGTAACCGCTTTTTAGGTCCAATGTTGAAAACCACTGAGCTCCAGAAAGGGTATCTAGTGTGTCGTCGTTTCGAGGAAGTGGGTAACTGTCTTTCTTCGTAACGTCGTTTAACCGGCGGTAGTCGACACAAAATCTAGTTGTCCCATCCTTCTTCTTGACGAGCACTACTGGCGAAGCCCATGGGCTCGATGATTTCTCGATGACTCCTTGCTCTTCCATATCTCGAATCATGTTGCCTACTTCTGATTGTTTGGCCAACGGTAGTCGACGAGGTGGCTGTCTTATAGGTCTTGACTCACCCGTGTCAATGCGATGTTTAACTATACCGGTGCGTCCGAATTTATCATTTCCTGTCACAAAAATATCAGAAAAATCGTTCAGCAGTGATTCAACGCTTTTCTTTTCTTCGTCTGTTAATCCGATTTTCGGGGGCATCAGCCTATTGACCACAGGGGGTGCACCAGAGTGCTCTTGAATTGAGTGGTCCTCTCCCCTTGTCTGAATTGAGTTTATCATTGACACGGGTGCACATTCTGCGATTACCTCTCCTTTTCTTATTGCGATCGGCTCCTTGGACGCATTTAGTACTCTGACGGGTACGATGTGCTTCTTCGCATCGATAAGGCCTTTCCCAACAAGGATGTTCCCCTTACGCTGATTTTGTACGGCCTCGGTGATGTAAAATCGATTGTCACCGGGATCACTCTCGAGACTGGTCCAAATTACCGAGTCCGAACGAGCTGGGATCTCATCCTCCTCACGCACATAACATTTCAATCTTCGCAATTGTTCGTCCTGCAATGTAATAGCAACCTTCAAGTTACCAGTTCGCAGTGTTCTTTGCCCCATATCTAGAATAACTTGGTGCTCCTTCATGAAATCCATTCCAAGAATGCATTCGTCCGTAATATCGGCGACCAAAAATTTGTGGGATATGGAAATATTGCCCAGCACTATTATGCTCACGCATTCTCCTGTAGCAGTCCTCAAAGCGTATCTTCTATTTTTATTAAGGGCAATTTGGCCCACGACGTCCGGCTGAATTATGGATCTCGTTGCTCCAGTGTCAATTGTCACTGTTGTCGTCCTTGCATTAACAATCGTAGTTATAACCAAACTTTAGTTATTCCGTTGGAGTTGTGATACAGTTACGTTGCTGGGGCTGCACATTCCACCAGGCGACTTTCGCCCCGTAAAGTCTGCCCTTACAAGTTTCCCGCGCTATTAGCCTCAGGTTGGTCCGTTGATAGTCTCCTCTTATGATTAGCGCATGAACAACAATTCTCACTTGATGTTTCATTCGTTCGTCGACGTTTTCTACAGTCAACAGAGATGTGGCCGACGTCGCCGCATGTCCAACACATCATATCATGTCTCGGGGTTCTCTGTTGTACATGCCCGATTCTTTGGCAGGAACATTCCTGGACGGATGTTTCTCGGACTTTATATGTACTCCTGGTAGCCAGTTTAGCAGATTCATATGCCAATGCGAACGCCAGTATTTCATTAGTCGTCTTCTTTCCCGCTAAACGGACGGCTTGTTGCAAGTCCCGATCTTGGAGTGCGTTTGTGAATGCATCCATTGCTACCTCGTTCAGAAATTCCTTAGTCATACTCGTATTTGAATAAGACAAGTTTGCCAATCGCTCAATGTCTGCCTGCAACTGTTGAAGATTTTCTCCAGGTTTCTGCGTTCTGCTCCGCAGTTGCATGCGGTAGACCTGCTGCATGTGGTTGTCTTCATACCTAGCTTCAAGGCCGTCTCTTACCGCTTGGAAATCTGTTTGCTTCTCTGTTGGTATGGTTTGTAGCAATTCTGCAGCCGCCCCGCGGAGTGACAAGATTAGTGATGTTGACTTTTGCTCATCCGACCGCTTATCATAATTGGCCGCGGCGTCAAACTGCCGTATAAATACGGAGAAGGGTCCCGTTCCATCGAAGGTTGGCGGTTGCATCTTTGTAGTCATGTTGATTGCTAGGCGATGTCTTATTTCTCTCAACACACTCAAGTCTCTTTTCGATTCGCGTTATTTCATCGGTGACCTTCTTAAATTCAGCTTCGTTTTTTAAATCTAGATTTTCCACTTCGTTTCGAATTTTTGACTGAATTTCTTCCTTAAAGTGTTGAAAATTACATTTCATCCACTGCGTTTGGGCATCCAATTTTGCATTCAAATCTGCAGCTTGTGCGTCGAATTTTGAATTTTGGGTATCCAATTTTATCATCACCATCCTGAGCATCTCCGAAATGTCCAACTGTGGCGAACTATTCTCCGTTACATTGGCACCATCTTGACTCGGTGTTTCTTCTTCATCCGGGCAGTCTGGCGCAATCGCAAAAACATATGTGTCAACATTGATACCCTCTTCGTCCATTGCTGCTTGTAGGCGCTGTCGAAGAATTTGCTTCTGTCCTCTGCTATCCAGATTCCGGTCCTCAAGTTCCTTCTTCAACTCAGGGACGCGAAGATCCCCCAAATGCCGATCTGACATCGTCACAACACGCTTCCACAGCTTATTTACTTCACCAATAATTAATCCCACTTCTGACACCAATTGTAGCGAGCTTAGGGTTTGCTGGATTAATTATTTTTGGTGAATAAGAGCCGTTAAATCGATTTTTAATTAATATGACACTTTATTAATTCGTTAATAACCCGTTACTTATCCCGTACACTCAACGATTTCTTTCTTTTCGCTTGCTTCGCTTTTTCTTCTCCTTTTTTGTCTGTCACCATCAGCTGTCTCGACGTCTTTTTATCATTTCTCACATTCTCATTTCGTTTCCGTCCGTTCTATAATCTTGGATGTTCTAGTCACCAGTTTTCCAGTACTTGTTTTGGACTTTCCCGAATATTCCAGTACTGACTGTCATATGCGTCACAATATATAAATATATAGAAGCAAAATAATCGCAACTACTGGCGCTGCGTGTGTTCTATATTCCAACGGAATATATATGTATATATATATATATATATATATATATATATATATATATATATATATATATATATATAACTATATAATAGCTATACTAATAAACGGAAGAAAACTAATTCATATGTTACAACTGACCCTGCAGACAAGATCCCAACAACCCCCGACTATTATATAACAAACTGAACTTTCGGACAGGATATATAAATTATATGCAGCAACTGGCAGTACGGACAGCATCTATATCTATAACAAACTGCCTGTTATAGACAGAATTCAAGTTATAACAACACATAACGACTTATATCATATTGAATCGACACATCACCTACCGTATTAACAATAGCAAATATATATACAAGTATTATTGAAACACAATATTTCGGAACATACCGCAATATTAAAATATCAAATGTTAACCGCACATTTACAGATACTATTACCAAAGCATACCACAATTGCCATATATAAATATGTAAATATCAAAACTACTATAACAAACCATTACATCAATTAACAAATTATAGTTATATATAATATTGTAGCGAGCTTAGGGTTCGCTGGATTAATTATTTTGAATAAATAAGAGCCGTTGAATCGATTTTGAATTAATGTGACACTTTATTAGTCCGTTAATAACAACCGTTACTTTTTACCGTACACTTAACGATTTCTTAACTTATCGCTTCCGTACTTATCGCGTCTTTTACTTCTTCACTGCTTACTTCTCACTCAAGACTTATCGCTTGCTTCACTTTCTTCTTCTTACTCCACTCCATGATCTGTGTGCGACGTATTTATACCGTTCCCTCATTCTGATTCGGTGTTTCGTTTCCGTCCGTTCCATAGTATCGACTATTCTATTCCAGTTTTCAAGTACTTTCTAAAATAATCTAGTACTTTGTTTCGGACTTTCTCGAAGACTCCAGTACTGATTGTCATATGCGTCACAATATTTATATATCAAACTGGCATTATATACAATATATATATAACAACCACACCTTCTGAAATTATTACTATTAGTCCTGCTATTGCTTTTATAACATAAATTGCATGGTACAAAAACAATAAATCAGTAATACTTCAATAATTTTCAAGTACATTTATTTTAATCTGAAGATAGCAAGAGACCAACATTTCATGTTTAATATGTTGGCAAACTTTATTTTTTCAATTAACTAAGTATATAATATCGAGAGGGAACTCAAAAGAATATTGGACAGTGTGAACGCGCACGTAAAGGATTATTTTGTTTTTTTATTAAAATCTATTATGACATCTGTGAAGCTGTCAGCTGTCAAATAGTGAATAAATGTAAATATCTAGTATAACAACTTTCGTCGAAACGTCAGTTTGTTACCTGTTAAGAAGCTACAATTAGTTGGGAGAGCAGTTCTAATTGCATTGTAGATAATGAGATCGCGGAGTCGGGATCGTATCGAGTCAAGAAGACGGAAAATTTCTGAAAGTTCACGAAGTCGAGATCGGGAAAAACGTTCAAGAAGAAAATCACGATCCCGTTCCAAACACAGATCTCGTAGCCGGTCGCGCACACAATCCCAGAGTCAGAATAGATATTCCCGAAAAAGATCTCATTCTCCACAGGCATCGACCAAGAGAAACTGGTCAAATGGACGTTATAGAAGTGATGATCGGCATGGCCACCGTAACTTTGGAAAGCAAAGAATACAGAATTTTATGGACTGTCGCCGAGCTGAAAGAGAAGCAATTGGTGCTGAAGGTGTTCCGTCAGTGTGGGGGAAATCTCCTCAAAGGATACATTCATCAAGCGAAGATGAAGAAAAACAGTTAACTAGCACCTCGAAATCCAAATCGAAACATAAAAAGAAAAAATCAAAAAGCCATAAAGAAAAAACGAGAAATAAGAGTAAGCAGAAAAAAGTGAAGAAATCGAAAAAAGCAAAATCACACAAAAAAAGAAAAGCCAAACACAGCAGCTCGAGTGAATCTAGCAGTTCCGACTCCGAAGAAGAAGTGTGGGTAGAGAAGCCCGTAAATCCTGTAGTGTCCAACAACCTGTATTCTTCAATTACGAATGCTACTGCCACCGTCGAACCTACCGTTGATAATTCCACAGAAGATATTGGTCCCACCCTTCGTCAGACAAGTGGACTAACCCAGAAAGATTTCGGACATGCACTTCTGCCAGGAGAAGGTGCAGCTATGGCTGCTTATATCGCAGATGGAAAAAGAATTCCTCGCAGAGGAGAAATCGGTCTAACTTCAGATGAAATTGCCCAATTCGAGTCTGTTGGATATGTTATGAGTGGAAGCAGGTAATAATTGTTTTTAATAAATTGTTAGCATCAGAAATAATATAAATTAATTACAGACATCGCCGAATGGAAGCGGTGCGAATACGTAAGGAGAATCAGATATACTCAGCCGATGAGAAGCGCGCGTTAGCTATGTTCAGTAAAGAAGAAAGGCAAAAACGCGAGAACAAAATTCTGTCCCAATTTAAGGAAATGATCAATTCAAAATTGAAGGCAGACAAGAAATAGGTTTTTGCGAAATCTTGGCAGGAATCCTGTTGGAAAGAAACTTATCAGCTCCCGTTACTTAGTAAAACAAAACAGAAATAGTTGATAATCATCCTCCAAAAAAAAAAAACTAAGCGACATTAACATGTAGGTATGGTATACCATAAATAAAACTTTTAAAACTGTAAAAACATTTTTGTAAAATAAAATATCCTGTCTTTTATCCATAAACAAAAAGTTCTTTTATATAAAAAATGAAAAATGTAAACTGTTGAATGCAGAACGATGGGATTGAGAGCATTATCCCAAAAACTGATAAATGCAAGTCACGGTCGTGAAAATGCAAATAAAGTGTTAAATCAACATGGCGAGAGAAAAGGAAGTAAAATTTGGTACTTTTAAAAGAAACATGATGTTAGAACATGCGCAATAACAAACTCCTGCAAAGGTTGTTTTTTGAAATACTCCTTTCAGGATTGGAACACATATAACACATAAATAAATAAAAGAAACTTTAAAAAACGGAAAAACAAAAACTCCGCTTTTTCTCTGAATTTTTTTAAATACTTCTCTCAAAGAAGGACCGGGGTCACCGCCACGAGATTCTGTTAGATGACTGTTGGAGTTGTTTTTGAGCAGTTGCAAACTGTAGCGCTCAGGGAATTCTCGAGCCGGGAGGGAGTTCAACAGTTTTCCCATTCTAAAAGGAAACGAATTTTGCTAGAGAGATGTATGTGCCATTTAGAGATGAATCACAAATTGATGGGAGCTATCGGATTGTCTTGTGAGATGTAAATATATTAAATGGTACCACAAATCTGAGGATAGTGTGGACAGGGTTAGTTCAAATGTTCTCTAACTACTTGAATGAAGAGATGGTGGGAAAGAAATCATACAAGACCGGAAGGTTTTGAGTGCGATAGTAAACGAAGATCACGTCGTCGGCGTCTGATAATCTGCGCTTTGGTCGGTGTGTGTATGTTTGTGTCGTCTTGTACTGTGCGGGCCTGTGTGTGGTGTATTACCAGTAGGCCCTATGGGATGGGTCCAGGATTCTTCTATCATAGAGAGAAATGTTGTTGGGAAAGGTGCTTTCTTCAGTTTTGTACTGAAGAAGAAATTGTGGTGGTCTGATCCAAGGAGATCGAGAGAGAGAGAAGAGTGAAGAACGCAAGGCTCCCGTACAAGTGGGTTCTCGCTGTTCTGAATGCTTCCGAGGTACTTATATGCTAATTGTAGCAAGTACTCGTCGATCGTGATAATGGAGGCGCCTTCGCATAGGTGAGAGTTGAGGTAATAGCGACCATCAGGCCTTTTAGAGTGGTTGGTGCATCTTCTGAGGAGTTTCCTTTCGAAAACACGATGTCTTGCGATAACCAGAATCACCCACATCCGTGAGGATGTTGGACACGGTCTCGAGATATACAAAAAAGAAAAGGGGGTGGGGGAGTATCTGAGGAGAGTATGGACAGGGTTAGTTCAGGTGTTCTCTAACTACTTGGGTGGAGGGACGGTGGGAAAGAAATCGTACAAGACCGGACGGTCTTGAGTGCGGTAGTAAACGCCGTTCACGTCTTTGGCGTCTAATGATCTGCGCTTTGGTCGGTGTGTGTGTATGTTTGGGCTGTCTTGTACTGTGGGTGCGTGTGTGCGTGTGGTGTGTTAGCGGTATACCCTATGGGATGGGTCCAGGAATCCTCTATTGTAGAGGGGAAGGTTGCTTTCTTCAGTTTTGTACTGAGGAAGAAATTGTGATGGTCTGATCCGAAGAGATAGAGAGAGAAGGAGAATGGTCAAGAACGCAAGACTCCCGTACAAGTAGGTTCTCGCTGTTCTGAGTGCTTTCAAGGTACTTGTATGATAATTATAGCAAGTACTCGCCAATAGCGGCAATGGAGGTGCGGGGGTTTTCTATATCACAAGGAAAACCAACCCACAATTCCTACCTAACTTCGAGCGCTAACAGTGCGGCACCATAAACCAAATCTGCAATAGCACACACTTCCCAATAGGCAACAGGATCCGTCCTCAAATCTGCAATATTATACATCCCCAAACTTACCAAGAATCCATTTACCAAGCTGTAATAAAATGCATATTCAAACTTACAACGGAATATTAATCATCTCCCTCAACTACATCAAACCGCATACATTTTTCCCAAAAACCACTTCGGTAATTTCTCACTTAAACTATATTTCTCGCTTGGAACCCAGCGGGATTAATTTCCCCCGAAAGCCATTCAGACTCACTTCCTGCTTAAACCATTTTCCTCGCTTTTAACCAAGCAACATCTAGTTTCCCCGAAAATCATTTCGGCTACCATCCTACCCAATACCAAATCTCCTTGCTGGTAAGTCACCAGCACGATGCGTTGCATTTCCGCGAAACAACAATCGCAACGACCAAGACCCACATTCCCTTGTCTAACCGCCAGCTCATGCCCATACTTGGTCGTGTTTCCAAAACCAATTTCCCCGTATACATAGCGACAGAGGAATCCAATTCACTGTCGCCGAAAGGCAAATTATACAAATGTTTAGCTTAGAGCGTCTGCGAAGGGCCAGTAAGCTATTATATAAGATAATTAAGCTAGAATTTAAGCATTTTTTGTCTAGCCTTTAATTTAGAAATTAAGAATATAAAAAGAAAAAAAAGGAATCCAATTCAGCATGCACGGCAGTAATTCGCTGGAACTAGAGTCTGTTGGTGCAGAAGAAAAAAATTATAAAGGATTACTAGTGCGACACTTGCCCGGGAATTTTCCTAAATAAACGATTGATTCTGAGTGAACAATAAGTGGGAAGGAAGGGAACCAGGTGCCCGTGTTTTGGCGACATATACTCCCTAAACCCCCACAGAAGCACCTTCGTATAGGTGCGAGTTCGGGTAGTGGCGACCGTTAGGCCTTCTAGAGTGGGTGATGCATCTTCTGAGGAGGTTTCTTTCGACAACTCGAAGTCTTTCCATTTGGGCCGAAGATATGCAGGACCATATGGGAAAGGCGTATGATATTCCAGATCGAATTAGAGAAACTTAACTTTGGTGTCAACTTTGTTGCTTAGACCGACCGAGGCCCCTTTGGAGAATGTGGGTCACATGTTTGGTGAAATTCATTTTTGGGGTATAGATGATCCGAAGATATTTCATCCTGTCCTGTGGTCTAATCGTAGTACTTCTTATTTGTATTCGAATATTCTGTTAATATCGAGAAGTAGGTTGGGAGTGTTTACTACTCAGAATGATAGGTACTGCTTTGGATGGGTTAAGTCGGATTTTCCATCGACTGTAATACTGATACAGTTCGTCTAGGTGGCGGTTGAGTCGATTTATTGCGAGTTTAGGGCTTTTGGATGACGTGTTTACTACGACGTCATCCGCATAGCATATCTGGTTTACTCTACCATCCACAGGGCGAGGAATATCTGAGGTGTAGATATTAAATAAGATGGGGCCTAGATGGAGCCCTGTGGTACGCCTGCAGCGGCGTTGAAAGTTCGGGAAAGCTTTCCATTCACTCGAACTTGGAAGGTTCTGTTTAGAATGAACTGGTAGATGATACTACACAGCGTTCTGCTGAGGCCAGTATTCAGCAATTTAAAAACGAGACCTTCGATCCACGTCGTGTCAAAAGCCTTTTCGATGTACACGCTCACCGCAACGGAGGGTTACTTATTAAAGAGGCGCACGCCGGCGTGGTTTTGAAATATGTTGAGAGCCTTCGTGATGCTGTGCGCTCTTCTGCATCCAAACTGGTAATCAGGTATTAGATTCCTGGCACTGATAAACTTATTTAGCTTCTCGTATATGAACTGTTCATATATTTTGCTGATGCAGGTGAGGAGCGAAATAGGACGAAAGCTTGAGCGGTGATAATTTGGTTTCCCAGCTTTTGCTATTGGGCAGACAACAGCATGCTTCCAAGCTTGGGGAAAGTATCCCATGTTGTAGGCATGGTTGAGTAGAATGGAGAGCTTTATAAAGAATAAAGCAGAAAGCCTTCGCAACGAGTGGTAGGACATATTGTCGATACCGGGTGAGTTCTTGGGGTTTCGAGATTTAACTAGGTTCTGTAGGGTATTTGGTGTGACGAAGCCATGACTATTATCACGTGTGTCGTCGAAGTATGCACTGTTAGCTGAGTTGAAGAAAACCGAAAAAGATTTAAGAGAGCTAGAAATGACTGTAATGCGTATAATCAACGCGCAAAGTGTTTGCATAATCAGAGAGTGAGACAAAAAATACAATATTCTCCCACAGGTAGTAGATACCTCTGGGCATTTGTGAATAACATTTAAAACTCGGTCTCCTCATCCATGCCTTCGCTAATAGTCGATGACAGACCAGTCACCACTGCAATAGAGAAGGCGAATCTACTTGCTGCACATTTTACAACCAACTGAATGCTGCCTGATAACACACCAGTTCCGCCTCAACTTCAGCACAAGCAGCACACCATGATCCGGATTCACTTCCGAACGCGTACTGTTGCCCGCGCACTCAGATAGCTAAGCGCACACAATTCCGCTGGTCCGGATAGCATTCCCCCAATCCTCTTGAAAAGACGTTCCTCTTCACTCGCTAAACCACTGCGGAAACTCTCCCATTTGTCTTATTCTACTGGCCGTTTCCCAAATAGATGGAAAACAGTGAACATTCAGTCGATTCCCAAAAAGGGCGACAAATCATCCCTCTCTTCTTATCGACCCATAGCACTAACTTCTATTCTCTTGAAGGTAATGGAGTCACTGATAAACTGTCAACTTTCGAAATATCTGGAATCAAATGACCTCCTCAATGACCTCATTTCGTAGCAATAGGTCCACAGCAGATTTGATGGCGTACCTTACCGAAAAGTGGAGCCATTCCATCCACTACTTCGGTGAAAGCAAGGTAGTCGCATTGGATATTTCAAAAGCCTTCGACGGAGTTTGGCATCCAGCCCTTTTGTCAAAATTACATTCATATGGAGTGGACAATTCCCTGATCCAATGGATAAGATACTATCTTTCTGGCGGTTCAATCCAAGTGGTTCTTGATGGTGTCAAATCTGTCTCCCATCAAATTAATGGAGGTGTCCCTCAGGGTTCGGTACTCTCACCCACTCTCTTCCTCATCTTTATAAATGATCTCTTGTCAATTACTCACAACCCAATTCACTCGTTTGCTGATGATAGCACGTTGAGTTTTTCATATTCGTACGAACACTCCCGTCCAAACTCTTCGAACGTCACTACCAACCAGCAACTTATGTGTGATACATTGAATTCAGATCTTAACAAGATATATCAGTGGGGATTATCTAACCGAGTAGAATTCAATGCCCAAAAAACTCAGTGCTGTCTCTTGTCTTCGAAGGCGAACCCCAAAGTAAATATACTGTCTATGAACGACACTTGCATCGACGAAGCCAAGGAATTATCAATCCTCGGCGCTCGAATTAATTCGAGTCTTAACTGGAATGACCACATATTTGAAGCTGCGGAAAGAGCAAAAGTATGGGGTTCCTTAACAGATGCGAAAGATACTTCACTCCATCCAACCTGGCTACTATTTACAAGGCGTATATTGGTCCAAAAATGGAGTTCAACTCCCATATTTGGTCAGGCGCATCCAAAACTGCACTACACGTGCTCGATAGGATGCAAAAACGAGCAGTGAAGCTTATTGGGGACTCAGTCGTAAGTCGATCAATTCCGTCGTTCGAACACAGGCGCAACGTATCATGTCTATCTCTTTTCCATAGCTATTACCACAGTCGTTGCTCAACTGAACTTGCTGAATGTGTTCCCCCTCTTCAGACATTTTCCCGCGATACCCGTCAATCTGTGAATGCGCATCAGTTGACGTTGAAAGTGGACTTTAGGCGAACAAATAAACATAGATAGTTATTCTTTAGCAGAATCAAGCGAATGTGGAACGTTCTGCCTGATCATGTGTTTCCTGGCCGTTGTGATGTCCAGACATTCAAGACCAATATACATCGACACCTCCTTTCCTTATCCACTTCATCTACATCGGCTCGCACTGTGCTCTGACATTTAAGGGTACTTCAAAATCCCCTGTTGTGCGCGCGTTAGCGTAAAAAAAAATTATTTTTTTCCAATAACGATGTTAACACTACAGCGGGTACAGTTACGATTCTACTGGGCATGCGAACCTTTATTCCTCACAGAGTAAAGAGTATCAAACTGAATATGTGTACCGATATGTATGTATGTACTGATATGTACCAAATGCAAGAAGGCTATCAAGGCTAAAGAGCTGAGCTTCCGGTTGTTTAAATCAAACAGTACAGAGGAATACCAGAAAAGATTCAAGGGGACTAGAAATGACTGCAGTGCGCACATTCAATGTCCGAAGTGCTTGCAAGACCAAAAGTACGATACTAGTAGAAATTTCTGATCAATTGTAAAGAACTTCAAAAACTAAACCTGCTCATCTATTCCTTCCATTATAGTTGATGACAGCCCAGTCGCCAACGCAATATAGAAAGCGAATATCCTTGCTGCACATTTTGCGGACACATCAGCTCCTCCTCAACTTAAGCAGAAGCAATATACTGTGAATTAGATTCAATTTCGAACTCGTACGTTCCGGTCGACGACTCTAAGAGTTCAACGGTAAAGAATCCGCTAGTCCGGATAGCATTCATCCAATTTTTTTGAAGAGGTGTCCGTCTTCACTCACTAAATTGCTGAGTAAGCTGCAAATTATCAACCAATTTCCGAAAAAGGCGACAAAGCCGTCCCTATTTCCAGTCGACCTATAACACTCTTTTCTATACTGTCGAACGTTATGTAGTCAATTATTTAACTTCTTATTTCGACATATCCGGAAACAAGTAAACTCTTTAACGAGCACCAATATGGATTTTGTAGCAGCATGACCTCTAACCTACTCTTCCTTATTTATATGAATGATCTCTTGTGCATTACATGCAACCCAATTCAATCCTTTGTTAAACAAACGACGAAGATCTTAAAGGAAAGGCAATTCATAAATGTTGATAGGAAGGAAATACACTCCCAATCACTAGCATGAGGCCACAAATTTTGCAATTTATTTTCATTCACGACAAAGGTTGTGTAGAGTGATCGGGTGACATAGGGGTTAAGGAATTCCTTCGACCAGCGTTTGACAAACCTTGGCCTTGAGGATTATGTAATCAATATGTGCGGTAAATTTAAGCTCCTTGTCGCATAGGACGCCCAGATCCCGAACCAATTCAACCGATGTTATCGGTTTGTTCAGTAAGAGATACGAGCGTGGGTGAGTGGCGGAACGCTTCCGAGAGAAGGTGATTGTGTGACATTTGGCGATATTCATTTCTGGGCAATTATTTTGGCACCAAGTCGAGAAGCTTGATCTGCTTGGAGAAGTGAGGAGTCCAGGGGAGAGCGGATTGTCTTAAAAATGTTGGAATCATCCGCGTAAAGCCAGATGAAGGAGTGATTAATGCAAGAGCCTATGTCGTTTATGGTTAGGATAAATGGGAGAGGGCCGAGATGACTGCCCCGGGGGACACCTGAGGTTGGGAAAAAAGGACCGGAGAGGGTGAATCTAAATCGCACGCGGCAGGTTCGATAACTGAGATAGGATGAGGCCCACTTAATCAGCAGGGGTTCGAAACCGAGGGAAGATAGCTTGAAAAGAATGAGGTTATGGCAGATTTTTTCGAAGGCCGTGCTAAAGTCGGTAGCGACTACATCGGCCTCAGGCTTTTTTGAAGTCAACAGTTGCTGAAACGTCTCTCCGTATTCCCACTTCTTTTCCAGTAATTGCCTTATTGTGAACATTTGCTCGCTTGTTGACCGGTTCCTACGGAATCCGCATTGGTAGTCTCCCAATATTTCTTCTGGGTACGGTGTGATTCTCGCCAGTATGACATTTGTTAGTATTTTGTTTGAGGTTGGGAGCAATAACCTTTTTTGAAAATGGGACAACTATTGAGGTTTTCCAATCTTCCGGAATGACTTCCTTATCTCATATTGTTTTAATCAGTTGGAGGATCTTTCGAACGGTTGCCTCCCCTCCATGCTTCACAAGCTCTGCCGCTATGCAGTCGACTCCGGGAGCCTTGTTGTTTTTCAATCGGTTTATTGCGCCTACAGCTTCGTCAAAGGAGGGCTTTGGGATCTGAGGCTCGGCTGTATGTACGTCTGGTGCGTTTATTTGTGGTTGATGGGTGCGGACATTGCGCAAGTTTTCAAAGTACTGCTTCCATCTTGTCACGATATTGTTTGTTTCTGTGACCAGACAGCCGTTTGCATCTCGAATTATTTTGGCTCTTCCTCGGTAGCCATTTCTAATTGAATTAATGCCGGCATACATACCTCTGATGTTCTTTGCTCTGGCATTTTGTAGGATTTTTTCGATCCGAGTCTTTTCCCATTGAAAAGTCTCGCTGTCTCTTTCCGGATTGTCGCGTATCTTTCTGCGTTGGCTTCATCATATCCTTCTAAGTGGATCACTCTGAGGGTTTTACGTTGTTCGATCTTCGCCTTGCACTCATCGTCAAATCAAGGTTTGGACTTAATTGTTTTCTTAGATCCGTATACCTTTTGTGCTGTTTGTTTGATTGTGTCTTTGATCGATGCCCATTTAGTGCCCAGATTATTGGTTTCCTCTTCCTCACTACTCCCATTCTCTAGGATGCTAAATCTATTCATTAGTTCCTCTTGATATTCAGCCCTTTTGCGTAGGTCTTTTAGTTTATCAATGTCGAACTTTTTGCTCGTCTCCCGTGACTGCCAATGTGGGTTTGCTGCGAGCCGACTTCTAATTTTGCCCATCACTAGAAGGTGATCGGAGTCGCAATGTGCTCCTCTATATGATCTTACGTCAAGGATATTCGAGTGGTGTCTTTTGTCTATGAGGTAGTGGTCTATTTGGTTACGCGTTACGCCATCGGACTATATCCATGTGGCTTTGTGGATTTGCTTGTGCTTGAACATCGTGCTTTTCACTACCAGATCTTTTGACGCTGCGAACGTGATAATTCGAATTTCATTATCATTTGAAATGTCATGTAGGCTCTCTTTACCTATAATTGGTTGGAAGATGTCTTCCTTTCCAATTTTCGCATTGAGGTCCCCGAGGAGGATTTTAACATCGAATGATGAGATCCCATCGAATACTTACTCTGGGGTCTCGTAGAATGTGTCCTTCGTTTCTTCGTCCGTAGATTCTGTTGGGGCGTGTACGTTTATAAATACATAATTGTACCATGGGCCCTATATTTTTAGCACCGACATTCGGTTATTAATAAATTGCAGATCTTTTACATGGACCGTAATCTTATTGCTTATGATGAAGCCAGTCCCGAGGTTATGTGTATCGGTACCTCCACACTCTAGTGCAAACTCGTTGGTTTCGATTACTTGATGTGGGAGTCGGACTTCCTGAAGCGCGACGATGTCCATTTTATATTGTTTCGCGTTTTCTACGGCCGTCTGTATCGCGCCTGGTTTATAGAACGTTCGAACATTCCACGTCTCGACGCGTATATCCCGCTTTTTTCCGTTTTTCCCTACGTCTTCTTTTTGCCGAGTCGGTTTTTTCTTGATGATTTTTTTCCTTATGGTAGTGTCGGCTCATCACACCTACGCCTACCGGGCTTTCCGTGGGATTGTTTTTTGTATATTGATTATTCATTTTTGTTCCCACGAGTCTTGGGGTTTCAAATAGTCAGCCATCTCAGAGCCCCGCTTTGATATGGTAAGGTCTGCTTACTGGTCTGATTCGACCCGGTGTCAGAGAGGCGCCGTTATAATGCAGCCGGTAGACCCCTGGCTGCAAACCATCCGATGGGCACGGTGACGCGTAACACCCTGGATTATGGATGGTAGATCTTTGTGTGTTACTCCTCGCTAGCCTGTTTGACATGAGTGGCCCTACTGGAAGCGTATGCTTCCGTCAGCGTAGCCTGAGTGATTTTTGGCGGTAATGTCAAATTCGGTCGTAAGTGTTCCGCCGAACACTGAACGCACACAGGGAAGAACACACTGAGCGGAAACAGCACAATGAAACACGGAAAAATCGTTTTCTTTTATTTTAACTTTTATTGATCTTGTTTTGTTTTTAATACACTTAAACGTCTAGTACACAATTTATATTTTGTTTTAAGTTTTCTAACTCCACAGGGTCTTATTAGTCCGTGTCGATTTTTTTGCGATTGTTACTTTTGAAATTCACGAGAGAACATTCGTTACAGAGTTACACGTAAATACCAATAGTGTATGCTTGTTGCAATTGCAGTTAAGAAACACGAAAGAAACACAAGTTACTGAGTTAATGTTTTTAACACCGTACGACGCGACTTTCTCGATTACCTTTCCTATAACTCTTCCCCGAGGATCTTCTCCGTTCGACTATCTTGTTTTCACTGCTGTCTTTCTTTTTACGATACCGGTTCGACCTCCAATCCCAACTCCTTGTCTCCTTGACGACCAAAATCAGCCTTTTTTGTCCTGCTTCTCTAGCGAAGTATTGCGCAGCGCGGACCGCCCTCCTCGTAGGGTTTCTCTGTCACCACCTTTTCGTACCGATGCTCGATATAAAAACTCCCCCTCTTTCAACCTATCGGATACCGTTTTTTTCAGTATCTGTGTGTTTTGTATCTGCAGTGGTGCAGACACTATTTCCTGTAAGGAGAAAATTCTCACGCATACATATGGAAGCTTCACCGTCGTTGTTGACGGTGGATTCTATTCCCACGCTGCTTAGTTAGGTCGACCATCTGGTGTTGACGATCGCCTGGACGTCTAGTCCGCTGGTATCTAGTGGATTTGAAATCCAAGAGAGTTTTTCACATGGTGTGAAAAGCAAACATTCCGCTGATGCATTTCTGCTTGGCGGACAGTGGCAACGGCGCAATGCTGTGCCGTATTTATTTATTGCAGCTGGCCTTCGTGAAACTCCAAACAAAGTATTGTTTGGAGTTACGTGGTGCTTGGTTTTTCGCGCCATCTGGGTGTTAACGAGGCTAAGGAATGCGCTCCTTTGTTTGCGGTGAATATTTGGGTGATCTAATGTTTAGATCAACCGCACCACGTCCGTTGGTCGGTTAATTGTTTTAATTGTAATTCCCTGCATCTCGTGCAGATGTTCAGGGTTGCCGACTTGTGGTGCTGGCATTCACTTAGCTTGCGATTGCACACGTCGAAGGATGCATGGATGTTTCTCCTTGTTTCAGGTCGTAGGTTTTAGGTATGGAGCGTTTAGCTCGGTATTAGAGGCTTTGGGGACGTTAAGTTCCTTGCCTTCTGGTGTCGACTCAACGTTGGGTTACTGGCGGCCCCCGCTGGGCTTGGGATCGCGTCTGTGGACGTGATGTTGTCCAGGTAAGTGCGTTACCTCAAGTTGGTCTGGCCTTTTTCCTGTGGGGAATTTGTACGTTCGCCACAGGACTCCCCCCCCCAGTGACGTAGTCACGATAAGGAAAAGGTAGGAGTATGGAGGGTGCTGTTAAAGGTCGGAGAGTGCTCCTTTCCATCGTGGTCGGTGTTTAGGCGGTAAAGGAGCGAAGGCAATCGCGTTTGTTGTTTCCTTGTGGATGTTAGTCGCGCTTTCATTGTTGGTGGTTTCGGTTAGTGGTTGCCGTAAGTTGAGAATCCTTGCGGCGTCTTCTTGGGCGCGCAGATCTCGAGCGCGTTGCCGCGTTATCGGTCCGTGCACGATATCCGATGCCCCACGAGCAACCATTTCGCGAGGGTTAGGTTGATTCTCAACTCTTACCGTGCCTGGTGTTTCCTGGGAGTGTGGTGGATGGTACACAGGGCGGGTTTCGGCTGCCGCCAACGGTTGATGGTGTACCTCTCCTGGCACGGTATCTGGCGGTAGTTCCAGGTGGCACGGCTTCAATCTCTCGACACTGACGGTGTACGGCTTTCCGTCGATGTCTACGGAGAAAACTCGGTCGTTTATTCGCTCCAGCACCTTGTATGGCCCTTCGTAGGGCGGTTCTAGAGGTTTCCTAACTTTGTCCACCCTGATGAAGACGTGCGTGCAGCTGTCCATATCTGGGTGAACAAATAACCTCTTGGAACCGTGTCTGGCGACCGGCGTTGCCCTGACCTTACGCATGAGTTTGCGTAGGTTTTCCAAATTTGGCAACTGTTCGAGCGGTGGTTCTCCATCGGCGAAGAACTCTCCTGGGAGGCGCAGATTGGTTCCGTACGTCAGATCTGCTGCTGAGGCTCCCAGGTCTTCTTTTATGCTTGTGCGCAAGCCTAAAAGAACTGTTGGTAGTGCATCCAGCCATTGATTGTCGTCATGACACATCAGTGAGGCTTTAAGAGAGCGATGCCAACGTTCGATCATCCCATTGGACTGTGGGTGATAGGCTGTTGTGTGGCTTTGCTGGCAGCCGAGTAGATCGGTCAGCTGCTTGAAAATCGCCGCCTCGAACTGTGGTCCTCGATCGGCTGTGAGGGTAGCTGGGACGCCGAAACGTGTGACCCAAGTCGAATAGAATGCTTTGGCTACATTCTCTGCGGTCACTGTTCGTAGTGGCACTGCTTCTGGCCACGGAGTGAAACGATCGATCATCGTCAGGAGGTACAGGTAACCTCTCGACGGCGTAAGCGGTCCCACAATGTCGATGTGAACATGGGCAAATCGTGCCTCGGGGAGCTTAAACTGTCCTGGGTGGAGCACATTGTGTCGATCGACTTTGCAACGCTGACATTGCAAACAAGTTCGTGCCCATTTTGTTATGTCTTTGGCCATATGTGGCCAGACAAATTTGCGTCGGACTGCGGCAATGGTTGCGCGTCCGCTTGGGTGGGCTGGGTTGTGGAATGTTTCGTACACATTCCTTCGCAGATTTTCTGGGATGTAGGGTCGAGCTGTCCCTGTCGAAACATCGCACCAGACTTCATCGTTTGAGTCGTTGAAAGGGAGTTTACGCAAAACTAGTGCTGTCTCCGCTTTCAGTAGTGACTCGAGTTGATGGTCATCTTCTTGTGCTTGTGCCAAGTCGGCACCCTCGATTTGCGCACGGAGTTTAATTGCATCGATACGCGAAAAGGCGTCTGCAATTACATTGTCCGCACCTGGGACATATTCGATTCGGGTGGTGAATTGCCCGATGAAATCCAGGTGCCGTTCTTGTCGCGGGGTTGAACTATCCGCTTTCTTTCGGAAAGCGTACACCAGTGGTTTGTGGTCGGTTTTTACCGTCAACTGACGTCCCTCAATCATGTGCCGGAAGTACTTTATTGCGCTGTAAATCGCTAGTAACTCCCTGTCATAAGCACTGTATCGTCGCTGGGTTGGGTTCAACTTTTTCGAGAAGAAACCTAGCGGTTCCCATTTGCCGTCGCACTCTTGTTCGAGTACGGCCCCAATTGCAGTGTCGGAAGCGTCGCACTGTAAGGCCAATGGGGCTCCTTCGACGGGATGTCGAACTAACGTTGCATTCGCCAGCTGTTCTTTTGATGAGCGAAATGCTTGATCAGCTGACTCGGTCCACTTAATTGGTCGCTTATCGTTGCGTTTGGCTCCTACTAGATATTCGTTGAGAGGAGCCTGGACCTGTGCGGCGTTTCGGAGTGTTGGGCGATAGAAGTTCAGCATGCCCAAATAACGCCTTAATTCTCGCACGTTCGTGGGGCGAGGAAATTGCATTAATGCATCCACCCTGTCTTGTAATGGGCGGACTCCTTGGCCGTTAATGCAGTAGCCAAGGTACTTGACTTCCGCTTCTCCGAGGTGGCACTTGTCTGGATTGATTACCAGGCCGAAATCTCGGAGGCGTTCGAACACCTGCTTCAAGTGGGCGCGATGTTCTGTCATCGTTTTCGATGCTATGAGTATATCGTCGATATACGCATAGCAGAAGTCAAGTCCGCGGAGAGCTGAGTCAATGTAGCGCTGGAACGTTTGCGCTGCATTTCGAAGACCGAACGTCATCACCTTGAACTCGAACAATCCAAAAGGTGTAGTTACCGCGGTTTTGGGGATGTCTTCGGGAGCCACTGGGATTTGGTGGTATGCCCTCGTGAGATCGAGGGTCGAAAAGATTTCGCAACCCTGCAGCTTATAGGAGAAATCGTGCAGGTTTGCTATCGGATACCGATCGGGTGTCGTCACCGCGTTCAGCATTCGGTAATCACCGCATGGACGCCACTCGCCGTTGCTCTTTTTGACGAGATGGAGTGGGCTCGCCCAAGGGCTATCGGATGGCTGGCAGATTCCTAAGTCGAGCATATACTCGAATTCTGCACGAGCCTCACGCAATTTTTCGGGAGCCAATCTGCGCGGGCGTTGGCTCACTGGGGGGCCGCGCGTTTCAATGTGATGAAAAACGCCGGCTTTTGCGCGTCGGGGATTACTAAGCGGAACTGTAATGTCCGCAAATTCGCGCAACAGATCGCTGAATGGACCGTTTGCGGTTGTGCACGTTAACGTCAATGCTTTTCCCGCCTTTGCGTTTACTGGCTGAGAAAGAGACGTTAACGGGTCCATCAGTCTATTACGTGCTACGTCCACTACTAGTTTATAGTGTCGCAGCAAGTCCGACCCTTTTAGAGGATCGGTGACATCGGCTACTACGAAGTACCATCGAATTGGTCGACGTAGTCCTATTTTTAGTGTCATTAACTTCCTACCGTATGTCTTGATAGGGGTATTGTTCGCGGCGAACAATTTCAATTCATCCGGCAACCGAGTGGCAGGTGCGTACGAGCGAGGAAGAACGGAAATATCCGCACCTGTGTCAATTATGAAGTCCATGTTTAATTTTGAGTCATAAATTGACAAGCGACTTATTTGGGGATTGCCGGCCGTTTGCGCTTTTTCGTCGGTCGGCAGTTCTAGTTTAAAGAACTAGCCGGTAATGCTGGGTTTTGCGTCCAGTTGCAGGGCTGCCTGCAATTCCTGGCCTGCGCTCCAAATCGATGATGATAATAACACCTGCCGAAGGTGTTCTCATTGTTTGGCGTGCGTGGTCTGCTATGCTGACGCCTTGAATTGTCTCGCGACCTGTCTCGGCGTCGCGATCTGTCACGGCCAGCCCGAAAATTGTTCCCCATGCTGAGATTATTTAGCTGCGTTTGCATTTGCCTAATTTGCACTCTCAAGTCTTCGAGTTCGCTTGGCTGCGTCGCATGGGTATATGTAACCGTGGGGGTTCGTGGCTGGGGCTGAGGTGGAATTTGGACGTGCGTCGCCGCCAGTGGAAGCTGGAGATCCGTTCGGGATCTATCTGTGGCCATGACTGCCTCGGCGTGTCGCGCTAATTCGTCGAGGCCAGATTCGGCTAAAGGCGCGACGATTGCCTGAACGTATTCTGGCAAAGACTCTCTAAATATAGCCGTTAAGGCTGTTTCGGACATGTCCGTGCCGGCCAGTGCACGGAAATAAGCGGCGCGCTGGGATGGTCGCATCCCAGAGGTGTCGGTCGACCGTAATAAACGTCGCAAGCGATTTTGTGGCGATTCCCTATAGGCATTAATCACCATCTCCTTGAATGCTGTATATGGTTGTGGAGATGGCGTTTTAATTAGATGCTTCGCATAAGGGAGCAAGACAGGATCTAAATCGCGGGTTGCTAGGAGAAATTTCTCCTGTTCGCCGGTGATGCCTTCGCAGGCAAACGTTTGTTCGGCGTAACCGAACCAAAAGTCTGGGTCATCGGACGTGAAGTCCGGTAATTTAATGTATCGATTCGAACGACGGTCCGCTTGTGTTGCAATATTAACTTCTTGACGGAGGGCTGCGGCCTGCGACGTCGTTGGGGAAGCTTCGGCGTTGTTAGCCATTGTAGCTTTAGAAATTGTGGATTTCGACCTGGTCGTTATCGTTGACTTCGGGAGATTTCGCGTCGATTTTCTCTGTGGGAGAGCGATTATATTTCCTCTCAACGTTTTCGCTTTCTGTATCGAAGCTTGCGACCTTGTGGTTGGCATCTACTTTCAATAGTTTCGCGTCGAAAATCTGTCGCTCGGTGCGCGGATTGCTTTAGTGTTGGGGATTCGCGTTTAGTTTTTCCCTTTTCGGGGAATGTTTTCAATGGAGAAACGCGGCGAAACGACCTGCTGGTTCCAATAGTTTACAGGGAAAAGGCCTAGCACAAAAGGATACTGTCTGATTTCCAAAGATAAATCAGGGAAAAGGGCCTAGCACAAAAGGATTCTATCTATTTTCCAAAGATGATATAAGGATGGGCCTACACCAGAGGATACTTCGGTTAATTCGACGGTGCTAGGAGCAGAAAGGAGAGGAGCTATCCAGTTCAGAGGAAGACGAGAAGAACGAGGAGATGAGAATAATCGAGGATTTTTCGCGGATTCGCAACTGTTTCTGCGTTGCCTTTATTAAATGAGTCTAATTTTTGCCTGTTTTCGCGGTCGTCACAAGAAAGAAACGTCGAGTGTGTCGTTAGTTCGTGCGTGTGCTTCGTGGCTCTGAAGGAGCTTACAATTTTTCTTTCAATTCGTACTTATATATAATACCTGTAACAAATATTTCTATTTATTGGAAACTCAGAAGGAGCTAAATCGTAGTATTTTATAATTACGTAGGGCTCGGATGAAGCTTCACAAAGAGTTATAGACGAATATATGTCGCGAAATTCACTTAAACACAATTCGGAAAAAGTAAGAGAAAAAGGGAATGTGTATATATAAAAACATTTAAAACCGGAGACTATAATTTTTCTTCGTCGTTGTGTGTCGATTTCGATTATACAAAAATTACTATTTGACACAGTCTCTTAACGGCCTAACGTGCAGTGTTTAGTACATGCAGCATTTTACAAAATATTTGAAAACGAAACTACACTTACAAACATAAAAAAAAATAAACGAAATTTTGATATATGTCGTTCGATTGTGATTTATTACAATTAAATTTATTGTGCTACGAATAGTTACTATTATTGAGTTTTCAGCAAAAAAAAAGGTTTTGGTAGAATTCTTATTGGGCACAAGGAAAAAAAAAAATATAATAAATTTAAATTATTACATAGACAAAAAACGTTTTGTACTCTAAATGCCCAATTTTTTTATTAATTTTATGTAAGTATTTGGGATTCTATGTGTGCTATTATTTGTTTCAAATTCTTGCTCTGAAGGAGCTTTATGGTTTTGCACTAATTTTTCACTTTTCGGGCTCGTAAGGAGCTTTGTCAATTAAAAAAAAAAAAAAAAAAAAAAAAAAATGATTTCCTACTTATAGTTTTCAACTCAGAAGGAGCTCGCACAAAGAAAATAAATATATGTTCGGAAATTTAATTGAGCAATGAAGCAAAAAAAAAGGAAAAAAAAAGAAATATTTAAAGAAAGAAAATTGCTTTTCAAAAACTTGCGGCTTTCTGCAATCGTTGTTGTCCTGCATCCAGGGCGTCGTGATGAGTCCTAGTCCTGGTAGCTGCGGTGCATGGGCGCTTCACTTCACTGGAACTCACTGTTCACCTGCACTGGATGTCACTGCCACCGTCTGTGTTTGTCTGTTTTTCGGCACTTTTGCGCTGAGTTTCCGGAACTGTTTTTATTTTATATTTTCGCGTGTTCTCTATCTTACGGCGCGTATTCACTTTTTTAAAATTGTGTTTACGCGGTTTACCGTTTTAAATTGTACGTGCGTGTTCACTTTAACTCACGTTCGCGGTCACCAATTTGGCGGTAATGTCAAATTCGGTCGTAAGTGTTCCGCCGAACACTGAACGCACACAGGGAAGAACACACTGAGCGGAAACAGCACAATGAAACACGGAAAAATCGTTTTCTTTTATTTTAACTTTTATTGATCTTGTTTTGTTTTTAATACACTTAAACGTCTAGTACACAATTTATATTTTGTTTTAAGTTTTCTAACTCCACAGGGTCTTATTAGTCCGTGTCGATTTTTTTGCGATTGTTACTTTTGAAATTCACGAGAGAACATTCGTTACAGAGTTACACGTAAATACCAATAGTGTATGCTTGTTGCAATTGCAGTTAAGAAACACGAAAGAAACACAAGTTACTGAGTTAATGTTTTTAACACCGTACGACGCGACTTTCTCGATTACCTTTCCTATAACTCTTCCCCGAGGATCTTCTCCGTTCGACTATCTTGTTTTCACTGCTGTCTTTCTTTTTACGATACCGGTTCGACCTCCAATCCCAACTCCTTGTCTCCTTGACGACCAAAATCAGCCTTTTTTGTCCTGCTTCTCTAGCGAAGTATTGCGCAGCGCGGACCGCCCTCCTCGTAGGGTTTCTCTGTCACCACCTTTTCGTACCGATGCTCGATATAAAAACTCCCCCTCTTTCAACCTATCGGATACCGTTTTTTTCAGTATCTGTGTGTTTTGTATCTGCAGTGGTGCAGACACTATTTCCTGTAAGGAGAAAATTCTCACGCATACATATGGAAGCTTCACCGTCGTTGTTGACGGTGGATTCTATTCCCACGCTGCTTAGTTAGGTCGACCATCTGGTGTTGACGATCGCCTGGACGTCTAGTCCGCTGGTATCTAGTGGATTTGAAATCCAAGAGAGTTTTTCACATGGTGTGAAAAGCAAACATTCCGCTGATGCATTTCTGCTTGGCGGACAGTGGCAACGGCGCAATGCTGTGCCGTATTTATTTATTGCAGCTGGCCTTCGTGAAACTCCAAACAAAGTATTGTTTGGAGTTACGTGGTGCTTGGTTTTTCGCGCCATCTGGGTGTTAACGAGGCTAAGGAATGCGCTCCTTTGTTTGCGGTGAATATTTGGGTGATCTAATGTTTAGATCAACCGCACCACGTCCGTTGGTCGGTTAATTGTTTTAATTGTAATTCCCTGCATCTCGTGCAGATGTTCAGGGTTGCCGACTTGTGGTGCTGGCATTCACTTAGCTTGCGATTGCACACGTCGAAGGATGCATGGATGTTTCTCCTTGTTTCAGGTCGTAGGTTTTAGGTATGGAGCGTTTAGCTCGGTATTAGAGGCTTTGGGGACGTTAAGTTCCTTGCCTTCTGGTGTCGACTCAACGTTGGGTTACTGGCGGCCCCCGCTGGGCTTGGGATCGCGTCTGTGGACGTGATGTTGTCCAGGTAAGTGCGTTACCTCAAGTTGGTCTGGCCTTTTTCCTGTGGGGAATTTGTACGTTCGCCACAGATTCATTGTAGTTTCAGCCCCCGCACCACATCAAGGTTTCTACCAAGCGGGGGAAGATCAAATAATAAACTACTAAAAAAGGGTATAAAAAAGGGCGTCAAAGAAGGAAAAATTATTGAAATGTTTACATTTTATGGTTTTAAAACAATTATTTATAACGTTTTTCTACATTAATAATGAGTATGCCCGCCGTTTTTGGATATGACCTTTATAAGACGGTTTAAAATAGAATTATGGTTTTTTTTAAAAATAGTTTAGGGAAATTTGGTCCTACGAATCACGAATAGCTTCGATTAAGGTGTCCTTGTCTTCTGCCGCCTTCATAAACTTTACGAGATAGCCATAACCAAACGTTTTCGATTGTGTTTAAGTCCGGCGAATAGGGCGGCCATGGCAAAGTTCCACGTCTTCTGATTGAATCTAACTTCTAACAACCTTGGAAGTATGTTTTTAATTTTTGGAAATGACCGTTCCAGCAAACATTTGAAGTTGTTTCCGTTCATTGTTGTGGACAAAAACTCCAAGTGTGCCATAGTAGGTAATAGCTCCCCACACCATGACACCTGATGTACGGCTGTGATGTCTTGCCAAAATAAGCTCCTCTTTTCTCAGACCACGTAAATAAAACTTGGAACCATCGGGACCGTCAAGATTAAATTTTTTTTCACCCGAAAAGACAACGCGCTTCCATTCACTAGTCCAAGCGACATGTTCTCTTGCAAAATTCATTCGATGCTCCTTGTGTACTTGCCTCAAAACAGGTTTCTTTTTTAATTTTTTTCTCTTGATAGTATTGCGGGGTTCTTCAAGGCGCTGAAGAGCCACGCATCGCCCCAACCCATATAACCTGAAAAAACATGCAAAATCCATAGACACTTACCTGTTTCATTAATCCTCACCAGGATTACATAATCTTGCCATTGCATGGACTTCAACCTATGACCTGAAATACAATTCGGTTACCCCCTTGGATAACCGACATAAACATCCGAACATGACTGAGGAGCATTTTTCCCTAAAACATATTTGTTTCCCCTGATCGGCACCCATGTCCATTGCCAACCATTAGGAAAACTTCCATAGTCTCCTCATCGACATTCATGTCAATCATTCTCACAGCAATCTTACTGTTTGCTTTTCTCAAGCAACCACCAGATCCCACGATCATGACATGCAAATCGATGCCTATGCAGCTGCAACCAATTATCTCGGATCGGGTGCATAGGCAATCCTAATGTATTTGCATTTGCCTGTTCAAACAAATCCGCATCTTAGCGCTTGCCCTTTTTGATACCATTACGGTATACACAAACGTTTTCGGCCTATACACGCCTATGTTTAAACAGCTGTATATTTTCTTCGATACTTGCTTCAATGCGCGTTTCGTTTGTCCTTCCTTCCAATAGGAAGACATTCGTTCCAGTCGAAACGGTATCTTACAAGCACCTTCCAACGGGACGCGGCTCGGTTCTCATTGGTCACAGCGTGCCGAAGGATTGTTTCTCCTGCGATGGTGTGCGTTGAAACCCATCGCAGGCATCGAGGCAGGGTCAATATTACTGAGTTACAGGGAGTCAGATTTTAACATTTGAAGTGTGAGCAAGTGCCACGGAGTTTCATTTTGAGAGTCAAATCTTTTTAACCTTGAGGAGCGCGGTCGAGAGTCTTAAGTGTCTAGTCGGAACATTAATTAATGTCCCTACCTGAGAGTCGACAAAAGATCAGTATTACAAAGCTGAGTCTTGGAAAAATATATTTCGTTGCCCGTTCTAGTGAAATTGGTGTTATGGCGTGTCGGATATAACCGAGTGTGACTATTTGTATTTGTTTTCTTCTCGTTGTGCAACTATTTAACATTGTAAAGACTAATAATTTTTAAATCCGCGGTTCATGTAAAGTTAACAAGAGTGCTTGTAATTTAGGATAAACACCATAAACAGGATAATAAAAACTTTTATCAACAAGATATCCTTCAGAGTGTTTCATTCTTTTCATCCTTGGCGAAGCAGAGACATTTTCATCGGTGGTCATCGTTGTGAAGGATTTATCCAGTGCGTTTGGTTTTTCTTCCTTCCTCGGCGGAACAATTTACAAGTAAAAGAGCAGTGGGTTATTAAGTGAATCCGTGTCGTGCCAAACACACAACAATAAAACCCACAGTATCACTTTTTTTTATTATCCTTCGGATCGTTGCTATGCTGGCTGATACTCGCTTTTGGCCCTTACTTCAGTCGGTGGTAGAGTAGAATTTAAGGCAAGCCGTAGAACCAACCGCTTTTCTCGTGATGGTGTTGCTTCAGATGTGCGTCCTTTTTGATTTTTCATATATTTTTGTGGATCCACAAGATAACTGTTTACAACAGTCTTACTTGTGTTAAGCTTCCTTGCTTCTCGGCCTGAGAGTGATAAATCCTTGAAAGCATCTATTTGTCCTCTTTCTGTCGCTGTCAACGTCTTTCCGGAACCCATTTGTGTTTCAAATTAAATAAAAACAATTCTTTTCAACACTTTTTTAGATATTCTAAACAAAAGTTTAAAAAAATCCGCTCATGTGCACTCCTACAACAAAATATTCGCAATGGCCTCATCCTAGTGACGCACTTTTTTATACTTTATTTTTATTTATATTATTGTAGCGAGCTTAGGGTTCACTGGATTAATTATTTTTATAAATCATCATCATCATCATCGGCACTACAACCTGGAACCGGTCTTGGCCTTATTTAGCAAGTCCTGAGGCTTGTTTAATTTTCCATAATGATTTGTTTTTTCCGGGCAAGGTCAGTAGTCTTGCGCCAGAGGCTCCCGGACGGGGAATCGAACCCCGGTCTCCCGCATGACAGGCGGGTATACTAACCAGTATACTATTGAGGAACTTTTTATAAATAAGAGCCGTTAAATCGATTCTCTTTGCCAACACTTTATTAGTCTGATAATAACCCTTTTCTTGATACTTCGCTTCTTTATTTATCGCTTCCGTACTTATCGCGTCTTCGACTGCTTGCTTCTTACTTCTTTCTCCTCCCTGATCTGCGTGCGACGTATTTATACCGTTTCTTCATTCTGATTCGCCGTTGCGTTTCCGCCCGTCCCATAGCCTCGAATTTTCTACTGCTCATAGTCTCCAGTTTCCCAGTACTTTCTAAAATATTCTAGTTCTGATTGTCGTCACATTACTTTATCTTTATACCATAAGTAGTTTATTATTTGATCTTGGGAAATTCCAACGGTTGTTTCTTAATTACCCTTTAATTTTATGAATTTCTTTCGGGAAAATACGTACCTATTTACAGGTAGTATATGTTTCCGGGTACAACATTTCCGACTGGTATAAAGAGCGAAAATCAATTGCAAAATTTGTGGCCTCATCCTAGTGATTGGGAGTGTATAAATCTATACTAAATTGTGGTTGTTCGGAAATATTGAAGAAGTAAATCGAGCTACAAATGGTGGTTTAAAGATTTCTATAGAGATATTATATTATTGTTTTATATTGCCGATGTCTATATTATTATCAATGCATGTATTTTTTTTTTTTTTTTGTCTTCATGATTTTCTATTTCCTCAATATCAGATGAATGCAATAAACATCAGGTGTGATGTTAAAGGCTTCATTTAATGTAACTAAAAATATACAAATTTGTTAAACATAATTAAAACTATAAGGAAATACAATAGCGAAGTAAAAAAAAGGCTCCATAGGTAAACATATTATACAATATGCACACTTTGTTATATGTGTACGACGTATAATAAAATTCATGTGATATACAATATGTAACATTAGATATAAAATATTATATAAATATACCTGTTTGTCTTAAATTATTATTATCATTGTTAAAGTCGGATGTGATCGTAAAAGACTGAATCCGAGAATCTGAGGTTTTGTCTTTGTTCTATTAAATATCTTGAACTAAGTGGCCTTGCACTGGTGAAGAATGGTGATATCTATGCCGCTGTGAGAAGTCTTCATTGTCTTCGTTAAGTTGTGTTGAGGACAAATTGACTTCAGGGCATGTTGGCGTCACAACAACTGGTTCATATCCATGCATTCGTTTACTAGAAAGTAAAAAATGTATTTTCAGAAGTAGGTTCAAAATCATTTTCAAAAGTTAGCTTAAAATCTTGTAAGTATTTTCAGGTCATATTATATAAAATGGTCGTGTATTGTATAACTAGGTCACGGGTTCATGTCCAGTGTTATATATATATATATATATATATATATTTTTTTTTTTTTTTTTTTTTTTTTTTTTTTTTATACAAACGCGCACACAAATGGGGATTTTAGAGTACCCTTAAATGTCAGAGCACAGTGCGAGCGGAAGGGGAGGAAGTGGATAAGAAAAGGAGGTATCGATTAAATGCATGGGCATTACAATGACGAGGAAACACATGATCAGGTAGAGTATTCCACATTCGTGTGGTTCGGCTAAAGAATGACTCTCTATGTGTTTGTGCGCCTGAGGTTGACTTTCAATGTGAACTGGTGCGCATTCTCAGATTGACGGGTATCGCGGGAAAATGTGTGAGGAGGCGGAACAAATCCAGCAAGTTCAATTGAGCAACGACCGTAATAATACTTATAGAAGAGAGATAGACACGATACGTTGTGCCTATGTTCTAACGACGGGAATTGATCGACTCACAGCCGGGTCCCCAATAAGTTTCACTGCTCGTTTTTGCATCCTATCGAGCGCGTGTAGCGCAGTTTTGGATGCGCCTGACCAATTATGGGAGTTGAATTCCATTGTGGGAGGAATATATCCCTTGTAAATAGTAGCCAGGTTGGATGGAGTGAAGTATTTTTTGCATTTCTTGAGGAACCCCATGCATTTGGCCGCATTTTTCGCAGCTTCAAATATGTGGTCATTCCAATTAAGAGCAGAATTAATTTGAGTGCCGAGGATGGATAGTTCCTTGGCTTCGTCGATGGAAGTGTCATTCATCGACAGTATATTTACTTTGGGGTTCGCCTTTGACGACAAGAGACAGCACTGAGTTTTTAAGGCATTGAACTCCGCTCGGTTAGATAATCCCCATTGATATATCTTGTTGAGGTCAGAATTCAGTGTATTAAGCATAATCTGCAGATTGGTATTGACATTTGAAGAATTTGGACAGGAATGTTCGTATGAGTATGAGAAACTCAATGTACTATCATCGGCAAACGAGTGGATTGGGTTGTGGGTAATGGACAAGAGATAATTTATAAAAATCAGGAAGAGAGTGGGCGAGAGTACTGAACGTTGGGGAAAACCTGTATTAATTTGATGTGAGACATATTTGACACCATCAAGAACCACTTGGATTGAACGGCCAGAAAGATAGTATCTTATCCATTGGATCAAGGAATAGTCCATTCCATATGAATGTAATTATGTATTCATCACAGATTTCAGCAAGGCCTTCGACAAAATCTCCCATAATCTCATCATCTTTAAGCTGTCCTCGCTAGGTTTCGAACCCCTATTGATTAAGCGGTTATCTTCTTATCTGAAAGAACGATCCTACCGTGTCAAATTCAGATCCTCCCTTTCCAATCCTTTTCTTCTCACGTCAGGGGTTCCGCAAGGCAGCCCCCCCCCCCCCCCCCTATTTATCCTTACCATCAATGACGTTGACTCCATTATTAAATACTCATCCATCGCCCTCTATGCGGATGACGCCAAAATCTACAAAACGGTCATCTCTCCTTTTGACTCCTCACTTCTCCTAACGGATCTCGACAGCTTCTCGACTTGGTGCCGTAATAACTGCCGTGAACTCAACGTTGTCAAATGTCACTCCATCGCCTTTTCCCGTAAACGCCCCCCCCCCCCCCCCCCCACGTCCCTACTTCCCGCTAAATAAACAGATATCATCTGTACCTTCGATACGTGACCTCAGAAACTTATTTGGCAGGGAGCTTAGCTTCATCCCGCATATTGATGATATTATTGTTAAGGCCAACTCTGCCCTTGGGTTTGTGAAATGCTGGTCTAAGGAATTTTCCAATCCTTGCATTTCTCGTTCTCTCTACATAGCCTTCGTCCGCCCCCTTCTTGAATATGCCAGTCAGGTCTGGTCTCTACACTACTCGTCCCATATCCGCAGAATCGAAAGTGTGCAACGTCGTTTTACCCTCCGCCGACTGAACTGGGTGAATTCTCGGATTCTCCCCCCATACACAAGCCAGCCCCATCTGATTAACCTCAACACACTTGAGGAGCGCAGAACTCATGCCGATATCCTTTTATCCACTGTCTCCTTTCAGGCACAATCAACTGCCCAAGCTTGCTCTCCATCATTGCACTTCACACTAACCCCCGTAACCTGCGAAACACTCGTCTCTTCTATCTGCCCACCCACCACACTTCTTACGGCTCTAATGAACCCATTTCGCGAATGCTGAGGTGGGCAAACTCTTACCTTCGATTTCCGCCTTTCATTTACTGCACTCAAACTCCGTATCCTCTCTTTCCCCTCCGGACCTTGCCCCGTCCACCATCTATCCCCTCACTACCCGTACACATTCCAACACATATGCGGTTCACTGTTCGCTGTCTCACATATGCCACATTTGCCACCCCCACAAACACTCGCCCAGCCACCTACCTCCCCTACCCCGAAGTCCTCTTCTCCTTCCTTGTTTTTTGTCATTGTTTTTTTTTTATTTTATTTTTATTATATATATATATATTTATATATATATATATATATATATATATATATATATATATATATATATATATATATATTGTGACGCATATAACAATCAGTACTAGAATATTCTAGAAAGTCCGAAACAAAGTACTAGAATATTCTAGAAAGTACTGGAAAACTGGAGACTATGAACAGTAGAAAATTCGAGGCTATGGAACGGGCGGAAAGGAAACCCCGAATCAGAATGAGGAAAAACTGTATAAATACGTCGCACGCAGATCGGGAAGAGAGTAAGAGGTAATCAGTCAAAGACGCGATAAGTACGGAAGCGAGAAGTCAAGAAATCGTTGGGTGTACGGTAAAAGTAACGGTTGTTATTAACGGACTAATAAAGTGTTACATTAATTCAAAATCGATTTAACGGCTCTTATTTATTAAAAATAATTAATCCAACGAACCCTAAGCTCGCTACAATATATGTAATTTCCTTTTTGTTTTTTTTTCTTTTTTTAATTACTACTTTAGTTTTAAGTTAGTCTATAAGGTATTATATTTATTGTAACTAAGCTTGAATTAAATCGAATAAATAAATTATAAATTAAATTAAAAAAAAAGATATCATTGTCTCAAAAAGTCGGCACTTCTACGAAAAGGGAACATTTGACCATGTATCACGTTGGAAGAATGGTATAGATGCCAACGGATCCCACTTTGATTGAATAAAAATTTACCGAAAAATAATATTGGCCATTAAATTTTTACTATAAAATTGGACATTTCATGCGGTACAACCCAATATTATGTTAATGCAAGATAGACTACCCGGAATATTCATTTTAAACACACACCATATCTTCACAAGCCTACGCTTCAATACTTTTTATGTACTTACCCAAAGCATCTAAACACCAGAGTCTTTAGCCAACCAAACAGATTAAACTCAGCTGTTAGTCCTGGTTTGACAGCAGGATTAGCTGTTCCCACATAAAACCAAGCCACGAATACAACAACAAAACAAGTCAGTGCATAATACCAGTTAACAAGTAGCATCACAAGTATTTTAGTTAATGCCTAAAACAAACAACATATAATTATTGTTATAGAACTTAGATGACATTTTAAAAAGAGCAGAAATGACTTACCCCTAATAATGATGCCCAACGGTTGCAGTACCCAGAATACCAATTTTTCGTTTTGGAATGAATTGGAGGGCGAATTACAGGTACAATAGGCTCCTTGAAAGCCTCGTTATCAGACCCTACAGGACCAGGATTGTTTGTACTATTTGCATCATCCCACAAAACATCCCCCGTCATTGGCCTGACATTATTGCTGTTACTATTATTAACATTATCCGATTCTACCTGATTTGTATTGTTTCGTTCAGTCTCATTGTTAGTATTATTTGTTGGTACTGGAATTTGAAAAGGCACATGATGTGGTGAATTTTGTTGCGATGTAGAAGGACTCTGAAATGAGAACTTGAATAATCTTATTGCGATCGAATTTGGAGTTAAAGGGTCGACTCTCTTATAACAAGGTTCTAGAAATTAACGACTAGCAAAACAATGAAAACTTAAGCAGTAACTTGATTGTGGAGGTGAATAGTACATGCAACAAAGTTTCCACAATTGCAACATGTGATTAATTATTTTCTATTAACCTAAAATTTTAGAAATGTCAAAACTCCGTTATAAATGTAAATTGTTATGCTAGTAAATTGGCGCGTTGTGACGTACACCAAATGACAGAGAATAAATTATTGTAAGACTGTGATTACTGAAGGGAGAAGTACTTTTATAAAATTGTATATAAAAGAACGTCTGTTGAAACAACAATCTGACTGTTTGATAAGATATTGGTATTTATTAACTAACACAACACGTACAATGAAAATTGAAATTTGAATCTTTTTAGACTAACAATAAGATGAATATTTATTCAACGCACCTCGATAATGATAAATCATCTCGCAAAACTTGGAAAAATGTAATGCTCAAATTAATTATTTATGAAGCACCCCAGATGAAGCAAATGAATTGATTTGCCTACTCCCAAATGACAATCAAATTTGTTTTATGTAGTTAAACATTAGGCATTTCATTTTGATTATCTAGGAGGAATATGTTAACAGTAAAGACAACATTTAATATGAGTTTCTAAAAAGGGTTACGCTAATTCGGTAATTCGACTATCCAGGATCTATAGACTAATCGAAAGGCAAATCTGTTCCGAAAAAAAGCAAAAAGCCTGAAACGTCATGGCCAAGATTTTTTTTGGGATTCACAAAAGATAATCCGCATGAACCTTTTGAGGAAAAGAACGACGATCACGAGACAGTACTACAGATGAACCGATTTGATAACAAATTAAGCAGACACGTCCCGATTTGGCCCAGAAAAGTGTTATTTGACGATGGTAACGCACCAATGCATTCATCTAAAATTGTCGAAACCTAATTGCAAGAACTGCACTTCGAATTGCTGCACACTTATTGTACTCTCTCAGCCTGGCTGTCTGGGACGTTTTGTTTTGTTGTTTTGTTTCCCAACTTGGTACAAGAGAAAAAATTCGACTCAATAAATAGACGATACTTAAGCGTCGTTTAAAAGTTGGACAATTCAATTTTTTGGCGGGTTTAAAGAAATGGTAGAAACTGTGGGAAAATGTATCCACATAAAACAATTTGTAGAAAAAAGCAATTAATCAGTAATTAATTCCCTCGTAAGCACGCCTTAGAGAATGGTTTGCAACGGTGATGAAATTCACCTGATACGATAAAAGTGTTTCGGCTTTTAGACGTTACATTTTATTTTTATCAATAGATGTCGGGCAGAACAGTGAAATTGTAACCGTTTCGATAATGTGCTGACGTTTTGACAAAACCCACCAATCTGAAATATCACACAATGCACGTTTTATAGGCTCCTCGTAGCAAAAGCACTGCAAAGCACGTACGTTTTTATACACAACAATCTCCAATACCACCATAATCAACAGCAGAAGCACTATCCGAAGCCCTCACAGTCCTAGATATAGTATTACTTATTAGTGACGTTGAGGATGCCTTCATATCCAAAAGAGATGGACCAAAATCGGCATCACTTTTGCCAGAACCATGTTGGCAAGAAATATGGAAATGAAGATCTCAACAACGACCCCACAATAATCATCAAACCGTGATGTACCAAACCCGATGGGTTGAAAAAACCCAAAAAAAAAAAAATGCGTGGAAAGAAAAACAGTTCGATGCGGAATTGGTTGACGCAGAGCACGATGCAAAAATGCAGTCTGAAAAAGTAATGAGTTGTCTAATTAACGCTTGCGATACCGCCATATCACGACAAAGACAACCAGCACGGACTATCAAATCAGAATATTGGTGGAACCCAGAAATTATGCAGCAAAACCGGAGTGCAACAGGTTCGAATACTTGGAACAAACTGCAAGAAACTGTAGCACGTATGGGGAATTCATGAACAAACGTAAGAAGTTGAGGAACATCTACGAACCACACTAAACCTCCCGTAAAAAACGAACCCTGTCCACACTATCCTTAGATACCTCCTTCCCTTTTTTTTCAGATATCTTGAGACCGAGCCCAACATCCTCACGGATGTGGGTGATTCTGGTTATCGCAAGATGACCAGAAGCCAGAGACAAGATGAAGGACACATTTGTCCTTGTCTCCCTAAAGTCAGCCTCTCGCCACCCAATTTGTTTGTTTTTTTTTGTTTTTGGATTCGAGATGAGTCGAAATCCAGAGGCCGAGGCAACGGCCAAAAAAGTTACAAAGCAAATAAATAAAAACATAATATAATAAATTAATAAATAAAAAAAGAAATCACTTAATCCTAGTCACACCAAAGGAGGTAAGATAAAACAACCAACCTAAAAACATAACCTCCACAGTAGACAATTTTGGTTTGATTAGAATATGGAAAAATAATCGGTACCCTTAATGAAAAAATTATACAATGCAAGCTTAAAGACGTAAATCAAAATAAAAACGAAAAAAAAACGGATTTCTAAATTAAGCATATTAAAGGGACCAAATTTTAGGAGAGCCAACCTTACTTACACGTAAATTTTTATGTCGCACACGGTCCGGAAACAGAAGATCCAGATCGCTGTCACCTTGAACGGCACCATAGCGCCGACTTTCGTAGGACGGACTAGAAGCCTGAATGCGAAATCTCTCTTCTCTTTGCTCTTGAATGTCGAATGTTTGAGCAAGAGCAAAATATGAATAATCAATGCAGGCATACGTTAACAAAAAGGGCATTGTAACAATTGGCGCCAAGAAATTAATATCACCAACCATTATGAAGGTGATAGTAATCACTGCGACAACTGCCATCGAGTAAAGAGGTACTTTGTTTGGTCCACGCTGCAAACATGATTTGGTCAAGTTTACTGACAGTAAACATTGGATGTATACTTACACCTTTACCAAGAATTTCCATTGCTGGAATAACATTTTCTTTTGCTATACTTTGTAAAACTCTGGGCGTTCCATACATAGCTCCCAGGCATGACGACATACTAGATACGTATATGCCAGATAATAATAGAAATTGTACTGCTGAAACTTTTACGGAGATCATAAAATCAGTTAGAAGAGTTTCACGCCTACACGTTGATCCGAGAAATAACACGAACACCAGATACAAAAATGTCCTGCAACAGAAGAGAATACATTAAACAAGATAAAATTGAAAGTTGAATAAGAATATACGATGTTCCGAAGGCAGCTAACGTTCCATTAGGTATATCAGTAGAAGGTGCACGCAAATCACCACTCATATTTATGCCGGACAAAACTCCTGTGACGGTTGGGAAAAACACACCAAACACTCTAAACCAGGAGTAGCCGTTATCATATTTTGCCCACAGATTTTTCCCGAAATTATCACTAATCCATCCATCAAATCCATGTGCTATAATATTAGAAGTTTAACTTAAAACAAGTTTGCAAAAACATTCTTCTTACCTGGGTCCTGTCCCACGAAGCTACCCACCATGAAATCTAAGGCAGATATTAACAATATCATTAGCAGTGCAAATTGGAGTTTTATAACCCATTTCACACCAGCTACGTTAATTACACCAAGCAATAAAACAGCTGCTGCAGCAAATCCTCTGATTGCCCAAGTATTTCCTTCCAAACCGACTAAACCGGCCATTGATTCTCCAAAACCCATAACATTTAAGGCACATCCTACCGCTTGTCCAAAACAATAAAGTAAGCCCAATGATCCGCCAAATCTTGAGCCTAATGTGTGAGCAATTAAAAAATACACTCCCCCACTTTCTACACGGCATCTCTCGCAGATACCAATGGCCGATAGTACAGATATTAAGGCAATAACAACTGTACAAAATATTATAAGAACCGCATGCACAATGCCTGCTTGTGCAACTATCCATCCAGATCTGAGAAAAACAATAACTCCAAAGACATTTATCAAACAAGATGTGAATACCCCATCCCATGTACCAAAGAGCACTGGCTGAGATATAAAGAAATTAGATCGCCACCTAGTGGAAAAAAACTTTACTTAGAAATGATATACTCGGAAATTGTTCAAGGAATTTTACGTACCATGGTTTGTCGCCTTGTTCACCAGCAAATATTTCGTTTGCTCCGGACGCATGGTGACCTCCAGCTCCAAATGTGTATTCATTACCGAGGTCAATAAAACCTCCTGTACCGGTTCTTTGTCGAAAATTTGGTTCGTCATCATCTCCTAAGCCATATCTATAATTCGCAGAAAAGTAGATGATCAAGAAAGCTGAATACTAGAATTTACAATAATTTGGGAAGAACTTTTATTTCCGATTATGGTGATTACTTAGAGGTGGTCAGAAGCTAATAACAACTCATTTATTCGCTTTTCCTGGGTACCCTGATCCATATTCCGATGGTAATCAAATCATGAGTATTATACGCAAAATTTGATTTCTTTGTTGAATTCTGAATTGAATTTGAATTTGGTGAGGGCAGAAATCAGTACAAAAATATAAAAATAAACTTACGAACTAACTTAAAAACTAGATGGATAGACGATAGTGTAAGTGGTAAGGCAGAGTGGGCCGGAGTCTAGGGTGTTGGTATGAATGCGAGTTGTAAGAGTGTACGCGATGAGTGGGGCTAGGTCAGGAAGGTTAAGAGAGGAGACGAAGAGCGGGAGAGGTGAGATTGATATCAAAGATGGTTTTGTGGCGTTTCAAGCAGATACACACACAATACACAAGCAGAGAGTGAAGAACATCGAGCGAAAATCGAATAAGTAAATGCCTCCGAGCCGTATACCATAGCGATAACATAGCAATTCCACATCAGTTGAGTGTACTTGAGTTTAGAAATCGAATTCGTATACACGGCGGTGGCCTGATGGGTTGCGCTTTGGTTCAATTTTTGGCGATTCTAACTGTCACAGCGTCAGTTCGAATCACACGTTCTTCACTATCATCCCAAACGCTATAATTGGTGACTACGACGTGATCTGTGTACACACAGCACACACTTTCCCGTAGTAAAACAGTTCTTCACGACACGATCACGACTTCCGCATAGGGCACCGACACATTCGCCTGCTCCAACGTTCGTTCTCTCGCTCGCTCCGTCGCCCGCACGCGAAGCTGATCGTAACAAAGTTACTGAGAAGGGAGTAGTGTGACGTTTCAAACAGATACACACACAATACACAAGCAGATAGTGAAGAACACCGAACGAAAATCGAATAAGAAAATGCAACAGAGCCGTATACCATAGCGATAACATAACAATTCCACATCAGTTGAGTGTACTTGAGTTTAGAAATCGAATTCGTACACACGGCGGTGGCCTGGTGGGTTGCGCTTTGGTTCAATTTTTGGTGATTCTAACTGTCATAGCGTCAGTTCGAATCACACGTGCTTCACTATCACCCCAAACGATATAATTCTATCAGAGTAGATGCGTGTCCATTTGCCTTTTCTTATATCTTGCTTTGTGTATTGGATGCGACGTAAACTATTCGATGGCAAGGCGAAGTGTCACACTCGACGGAAATTTTTACTGTGCTTAATTTGACTTACTGTTCGTTGTCATCCACGGTTAACAAGAAATGTCTTTAACTAATATCGCGATTGACTAATTCACAGGACACATATACTCGCGACTTTCTGGCACACGTTAGGGAGCACGACAGCGTCACTAGGAGGATAACCGCGGTGGCAGTTCGGTCGATTGTCTTAAGTTGCCTCGCGTCGTTTTGGAAGGTTTACTTCATGGAGGCAGTTGCTGTAACGATTATCGGCGCGGCGCGGGCTGACGTTCATGTTCGGTTCTCTATGTCGACTCTCTACTAGACGGATGCTCGAAGTAAACTGAAAATTCTCCTCCCCATTTCGAATTTTTTTTCATCCCCCATCTGAAACAGAAAATTTCGCATCCAATCTGCAAAGAAAATTTTCCCATCATCAATCATTCTCCTTTCCGTCTTCCTTATCGGAATCTTGTTCCTTTGTTTGCCGATCGATCGTACCGCCGCTTAATTTTCGATCTTTTCCTGGGATTTGTTTATGTTCCCCATCGGACCCAAAACAACGAGGTTCTTATGTGCTTCAGATGGGTACAAAGGAACCGTGGGATCGGTAAAGTTTTTTTGTTAGCATTTCCAAATCATAAACATCTAGTGAGTGATCTACGTAAAGATGTTTATGATTGCATGACTGTTGGTCGGCGGTGAATCGCTATCCCTTGTTTGCACAAGTGTGCCTTTTAGGTTTTGGGTCATGCTGGGAATTTAGGTGCTAATTGCTATTAGCTACCAGCGGAGATATTCGTTGTTCGGTTTGTTTACCGAAGACGCGTTTAATGGGTGCAATACATTGATACCTTGAATGGGTGCGTTGGCTTGGATGCGTTGAATTCAATATTAGAGACTTTTAAATGTTTAGTTCGATTGATTTCTGCTATTGAATTCAATGTTGGTGTGTGAAATGTTACCTTCTGTTTCAGGTGGGAGTAAGGACTTTTGGGACACGTGTCTGTGGGCACATGTGATGGATAAAGGTGAGTATGTTCCTTGACGGACAGGACATCTCAACCTATAGTGGGTTGTGTGGTTCGTAGAACCGCCACAGAATCACCACGGGCGTTCAAGTGTTTGTAAACCCGAGTAATTGAAATTGTAAATAAAACCAAGTGTAAAGGAAAATAAAACTGTGGAGATAGCGACCTTACCGACAAGTAGAACTATCGCGTTTCGTTATCACCAAGCCAATGGCGGGAGACAGAGGAATGAATCTGTTGCATAGCACCATCCATACAGAACAGACGTTTATTATACATACTCTACATTTGTAATAAGACAAATCTATATATCCTCGTGTTTTAACCGTTGTTCTTAATTATTGACTTGCCACCCACTTCCAACAAAAACAATAGAAATAAAATTAAAAGGAGCGTGTCAAAAGAAAAAAAAGGAAAGAGTTTGTGTTTTTAATTGTCGCTATCCTTCGCTCTGGTTTTATTTTTGCTTTTCTGCGAACAGTGTTCGGCGGAACACTTCTTGCGACGTAAAGACACGAAAATCCGCCAAAGTGTTACGGTCCTCGCGTCCTTGTCCTCGCCCAACACCCAGTAATTTCCGCAAATTTCTCCTCTCTACCTGTAAATGAAATAAATATCGTCAAGTAGCTAATTTGCATAAACTACTTTATGATCCTCATTTGGGTGGACACCAAGGAGTGAGTAAAACGTATAATAAAAAAGGTAGGAATTTTTGGTGGAAGAACATGACAATACATCAGAATATGTACAACATGTCAAACCATGAAATCTTCACCAAACATACGTATGCCCATGGTAATAACCGAAATTGGAAAGAGGCCTTTTGACAAAGTATATTTAGATATAGTAGGTTCTCTTGATCGAACTCCAACCGGCAATCAATATATACTCGCATTCCAGGACAACTTGTCTAAGTATATAGATTGCTGCGCTCTCCCAGATGCGGAGACAGAAACGGTGGCCACAGTCTTCTCTGGCCAAATAATTGCTCGGTATGGTGTTCCGATTTGTCACCAATCAGGAAAGCAATTTCCTAAGCAGTATGTTTAAAAGCGTGTGCAAACCTCCTCCACTTACATTATTACTATTAAGTGGTATAATCGAAAATGGAGCGGGAACAGGATGAACTGTTTACCCTCCTTTATCTGCATCTATTGCTCACAGAGGAGCATCAGTTGATTTAGCTATTTTCTCTCTTCATTTAGCTGGTATATCATCTATTTTAGGTGCCGTAAATTTTATTACTACAGTTATCAATATACGTTCAACAGGTATTACCTATAACCGAATACCATTATTTGTATGATCAGTAATGATTACTGCCTTTCTTTTACTTTTATCCCTTCCAGTTCTAGCTGGAGCTATTACTATATTACTTACAGATCGAAATTTTAACACCTAATTTTTTGACCCAGCAGGAGGAAGTGATCCAATTCTATACCAACATTTATTTTGAGACCTCAGCGTACCACCCACAATCGAATGGAGTCTTGGAACGAGCCCATCGCCCACTCGTAGATTACCTACGAAGTATTGTGGATGGAAATTCCCAATCATGGGACCAGTACCTGAGGCCGGCAACATTCGTATACAACACCAATTTTTTTTTTATTAGACTTCTCTCGGGAGAGGCGAACCTATAGAGCCGAGTGGGCGCCCCGAGATGCCACCAAATAACTATTGCTATTCTTTTTGAACAGTTGCAGGTTGTAACGCTCCGGGAACACTCGCGTGGGAAGAGAGTTCCACAGCTTCCCCGTTCTGTAACGGAACGAGCTCTGATGCAGGGATGTTCACGCCATCGGGAGATGAACCACAAACGGGTGCGGTCCATCGGATTGTCTTGTGGATACCCGTGATAATATCTGTAAAACAGACAGATGTCGGCTATGCGCCTTCGATGTGATAGCGACTGTAGTCCCGACGTCAGCGCCGAGTCCCCGATCAGGCGGATCGCTCGTCTCTGTACGCTCTCAAGTAGGTCGAGGGTATGTTTAGGAGCCGAGCTCCAAACATGAGAGCAATATTCGAGCGCGGGTCTAATTTGGGATTTATATAGGAGAAGAAGTTGGGCCGGAGTAAAATATTTCTTCGCTCTAAAAAGATAGCTCAGTTTTCCTGAGGCTGACTTGGCGATGTTCGACACGTGTTTATGCCATGATACATTCCCCCAAACCGTGACGCCGAGCAATTTCAAGCTTTCACCAGATTCGAGGGCCTGGCCATTCATCATCAGCTGTGGAACCAATGATCCACTTTTCTTTGTGAATGTTGTATATTGTGTCTTCGCTGTATTGAAGTCGACGAGATTGGCCCTTCCCCACTGCAGGACCCTATCTAGATCCTGATTCAGAGAGTCAATCTGTCTACATCTCAGCTGATGCGACGCAGAAGCACCAATCGACCGAACACTCGAAAAGGAGGAAACAAGCGTACTGTCATCCGCAAAACTGAACACTTTGTTAAAAATCATTTATGTGAAGCAAAAACAAAGTTGGAGCCAAAATAGAACCTTGGGGCACCACCGAATCAACAGGGTACAGATCCGAACACTCGCCGTCCACAACAACCCGGATCGATTGATTCTCAAGGAAGCTCTTCGTCCAGTCGCAAAGCTATTGGGAAAGTCCATATGAACGGAGTTTTCTAAGCAATGCCCCGTGCCAGACGCGGTCAAAAGCCTTGGAAATATCCAACGCGACCGCCCTTGACTCACCATGCCGCTCAATCGCAGATGTCCATATATCGGTTATAAGTGTCAAAAGGTCTTCCGTGGACCGCCTGCCACGGGATCTCTATTGACGGTCATTCAGAAGTCCGTTGCACTCCAAATACTTAACTAACTCTGTATTGATGACCAATGTACACGAAGGTACTAAACTTACGCCAATGGACTGTCTATTTGGGTTCACGCCGGAGGTACCGACGAGCATAAAGCAACCTCCAGAACCCGTATATAACCATGACAGTTACCATAAGCTATTGAAGTACTAACTCAACATATATACGAAATAGCAAGGCGTAACCTGTTAACTTCCAAGAGGAAATCGAAAGAGTACTACGACTGTAAGACCCGCCCATTCACGTTCCATGTGGGCGGCAAAGTTTTAATACGGAACGCGCAGAAACAAGGAAAACTAGCTCCCATATGGAGGCGTCCCTATAATGTAGTACAGATAAAAGGTCCAGTAAATAGTGTAGTGAAGGTAGGAAGAAGAACAACAACATGCTGAAATCATACTACGAATAGAGGAGGCAAAAAAAAACAAACAAACCACGACAAACAAAGGGAAGTAACGCACCACAGTCGGTGCAGGCTTCAACGCTACATTCTATACTTTTGTAGCCAAGCTTCATTCCTGTTCTAAGAATGAAGCTACCACTATTTAAGGGGGGAAGGTATTGTTACGGACCTCGGGTCCATGTACTCGCCCAACACCCACTAATTGCCGCAAATGCAAATTTCCCTTCTCTTCCTGTAAATTAAATAAATATCGTCAAGTACCTCATTTGCATAAACTACTTTATGCAAATTCTACTTGGCAGAAGATATAATAAAAAAAGGCGTTGGCGCCGAATAAAAAATAAAAACGTCAACGGCAAAAAATATAATTAATATCAGACAGAAGGCTAGAGATTTTCTGCCAGCAAAAAAGGAGCACAAGAAAAAAAAAACATAATAAAATTAAATTACCAAATAGTTGGCGTACTCCTATTACAAGAACGAGTGCAACAGTTGGGGATAAGTATCAGAAGTGCGACCCCACCGGGTTCCACTGCAATTCATTACAAAAATTAGGATAGGATCTTGTTGTCAACATTATCAACAGACTAGCCCCCTGCAACCTGCATACCAGTGACCAGCAACAACGACCGCTCCATGGTCCGATCCCCAAGTAAGTCACTTCCCTTACCGTTCTCTATTAATTATATTGATTACATTGTTAAATTTTATACAACAATGGTGGGGTAAAAATATGCCCACCGCAGCATTGCAACTTGGGTTCGTTAGAGCCATAAGGAGTGTGATGGGTTGGCAAATAGAAGAGGTGGGAGTTTCGCTGGTTACGAGGGTTACGGTGGTTAATGTAAAGTGTGACTGAGGAGAGCAGACTTGGGCAATAGATTGAACCTGAGAGGAGACTGTGTATGAAGTGGATATCTGCATGAATTCTGCGCTCTTCAAGTGTGTGGAGTTTAATTAGGTGGAGACGAATTATGTATGGGGGTAGAATCAGAGGATTTTCCCAATTAAATCCCAGGAGGGCAAAACACAAAAAACGATGTTGCACGCTTCTTTGGCGAGTTAATGTAGCCACTTCGGTGATGCGATTAATTGTCTATGAGAATCCCGAGGAAGTACGTCACACGGTGAATATGATGCACCAGAGCGAATGCCGTCACAAATAAAACATCGGAAATCGCCTTCTACTTTAACTTTACTTTTATTATATTTTTGCACAAATCGTTAAACATACAATAATATGTGCCTTAGGGACATACTAGCGATGACACACACGCTCTAACGCTCTACGTTTTTACACCGGTGAATTTCACGTAACGCGATTCAATTCCTCCTATTCGTTCCCTCCTATTCGACTGTCTGTCCTCTCCGCTCGAAAGTTCTATATCGACCCTTTGACGATTCGAATCTAACTAACTGTCTGCCCACACAGATATCCAGATTCAAAACTGGTATCTGTATCTACACGGAAAAATGTCCCTAATTGCTCTGCTAACAGAACTTCCGAATTTCTGTTAGCAGCATGTTATCACATCCCCGGGGATATTTCGTAGTTTCCTGAAAAGGGGTAAGTCATCTTGCATACATCATTATTATCGCTGGTAGAATTTCATTTCCAAGGCCTTCTGTTTCCACAGAACATCTTGCGCGCAGGACGGAGATGATTGTTTGGGCGTACAGCCCGTGGTTGTTTGCCTTTTGCAAACACAACCGAATTCCATTAGATCCTTCTAATGGGTGTGAAATTCTACAAAGGAATCGTGGGACCGGAGTATTTCCTTTGTTGGCTTTACTCTCGTAAATATTCCGAATTATCTTGTTGAGATAATCACGGTTGTTTACAATTTGGCAGCGGATAGGCGATATGCTTTATTGCATTTAGCTACCAGCGTATGCATCCGTTGTTCGGTCTATCTACCGAAAATGGTAATTCCTTGAAAACATCGTGCAGATGTTTAAGATGGGAGATCTGTATGCGATGCTTGCTGCGTTTGACGCATTGCTTAGAAGCGATGCTTTAGCTGCCCTTTTGAATTGGGCAGAATACCATGTATGGATGCGTTGAACTCGATCTTGGAAGCTTTTGAACGTTAGTTCCTTGGTTTTTGCTATCGGGTTCAACGTTGTTGCGCTTTCGTGTAGCCTTTATTACAGGTATTGTAATGACTATTTGCCGCGTGTCTGTGGGCACGTATGCTGCGTTATCAGGTAAGTAAGTTCTTAGAAGGTAGGAACCTTACCCGCGCGGAATTGTGCGTTCGTAGAACGCTACACTTCCGATCCTACAAATATGGGACGAGTAGTGAGAAGACCAGATCTGAAAGGCCATATAGAGCGATCGGGAAACGTAGGTAGTAGAAGATTCTTTCAACCATCGTTTCACAAAACTAAGGGCAGTGTTGGCCTTGAGGATAATGTCATCAATAAGTGGGATGAAGTTAAGCTCCCTATCACATAAGATGCCAAGGTCACAAATCGATGGTACAGGTGGTATCTGTGGGTTGAAGCGAAGGGAAGGGAAGCGTTTAAGGGAAAATGTGATTAAATGAAAATTTAAATTCGAGGCAGTTGTTATGGCACCATGTTGAAAAGCTGTCAAGATCCATTTGGAGAAGTGAGGAGTCGATAGGAGTGCCGATCGTTTTGTAGAGTGTAGTGTCCTCCGCGTAGAGAGAGATGGAGGAGTGCTTGATTATGGAGCCTATGTCGTTAATAGTAAGAATGAATAGGAGGGGTCCAAGATGACTGCCCTGGGGAACCCACACCGCGGGAAGAAAAGGTTTGTAGAGGGTGGATCTAAATCTGACACGGTAGGTTCGATCGTGTTTTTTTTTTTACACTAACGCGCGCACAAAAGGGGATTTTGAAGTACCCTTAAATGTCAGAGCACAGTGCGAGCAGATGGAAAGGAAGTGGATAAGGAAAGAAGGTGTCGATGTATATTGGTCTTGAATGTATGGACATCACAACGGCCAGGAAACACATGATGTGTTAGGGCCACCATTTGAAAGAAATAATCACCAACATATAGGGTGGACCATTTCTTATTTCGGTACGGAAACATTAAATAACTAAAACATTTATCAGCCGATTGACTTGAGTAGACATTTTTTTTTTACACTAACGCGCGCAATGATACGTTGTGCCTGTGTTCTAACGACGGAATTGATTGACTTACGGCTGAAGCTTTGGAAGCCTCATGAGAATACCGTAACACATTTCGTCATGCGTTAAGACTCGCCCTCGAAGAGCTCGACGGAGGGAGAGTACGTCCTGGGGCCAGAATTCCGGACGTAGAAGAGAAATGGACACGCCTTAAGAATACTGTCATTAGTACTGCCAACTCCATCTTAGGCAGTAGTCGTAGAGATCGGAGCGACTGGTTTGATGATGAGTGTAAACTAGCGACTGAACATAAGAATGCTGCATACCGGGCAATGCAGCAATCTCCTAGGACGCGGGTCCGTGAGGAGAAATACAAAGAGCTCGGAAGATTTGAAAAAAGGCTTCACAGACAAAAGAAAAGTGCCTGGGAAAAAAACATTGTCTGTGAAAATGAGAAAAGTAGGGCGTGATCCGCAGCAGGCGCGGAAGGTCTACCAAATAATCCACAGTATGACGCAGTCCACACCACGCTGCACTTACTGGAAGCATAAAGAGGGTAATCTGATCACCCATTCTGAAGGCATTCTGGAGCGATGGGCAGTGCAATTCAGTGTATTGCTAAACGGTCAGCTCACAGAAAAATTGGAGGCCACCAATGCAAGATCAAGGCCAAATGCTGCCGCCACCAAGCATTGATGAAACAGTAGACCCCATAAGACAGCTCAAATCAAATAAAGCCCTAACAGCTAATGGCATACGAACTGAACTGATCAAACAAGGTGGAACAGCGTTATATCACGCATATCATGAGGTTGTGGTGAACGTATGAGAGCAAGAGGAGATGCCGGACGATTGCCGTCGTGGAATAATTTGCCCCATACATAAGAAGGGAGATATCACAGTGTGGAACAACTATAGGGGTATAACATTGCTGACTACCACCTATAAGATACTCTCTTCTATCCTACAAGATCGGATAGCCCCATACGCTAAAGTCATCATTGGTCAATAGTGGTGTGGCTTCATCCCAGGCGAATCAGCGATTGATCAGATATTCTCCCTTAGGTAGGCGATGGAAAAATCTATGGAATTTAAGATTCCATTATATCATCTATTTATAGACTTTAAGGCCGCCTACGACATAGCCAGGGTATAACTTTATAAAGCCATAAGAGAGTTTGGCATTCCAAGCATTTTGATATGATTTTGTAGGTTGACAATGACCAACGTAAGTAGTCGTTTATTTTAATCGCTTGTACTAAGTGAAATAAACGAGGGTTCTGCTCTCACTAAATCTAAATCTAAAACAAGTAGCAGGCTTGCTATCCAAACCAATAAACAGCTTTAATGAATTCCGGCAAGGGGACAGTTTGGCCTGCCGCCTCTTCAACCTGGTGTTGGAGAAAGCAATCCGTGACTCTGGCCTTACAACTAGAGGAAGTCACCAAGTCCTGCCAGATACATGCCTACGCAAATGACATCGACATCATCGGTAGGTCCGATTCGGCTGTACAGGACTCCTTTACCCAGATCGAGTAGGCGGCACAAAAACTCGGACTGCACATTAATGAGGGGAAAAGTAAGCACATGGTGGCAACTTCTGCGAAGAGAAGACCTAAATTTAGTCAAACTATCAAGGTGGCGGAGCACGAATTGGAAGTAGTGCAATCCTTTAACTACCATGAGTCAATATAGCAGCCGATAAGAATATGCAAGAAGAAATACGCAAACGGCTGATTAAGTCCAACAAAGTCTACTATAGTCTATCAAGGCTCTTTAAATCCCGAAATTTATCGAGAACATCCAAGCTACTACTGTACAAGACCAAGGTCTTACCAGTACTCATGTATGGATCCGAGACCTGGGTGCTCAATAAAAGGCACTCTGAACTCTTAGCCGCGTGCGAGAGAAAGGTCTCAAGGAGAATTGTTGGCCCCGTATGTGAGAGAGGACGATTCCGGAGACGATACAACCGTGAGTTGTACGTGATCTACCTTGAAGCTAATGTTGTAAGAAAAATCAAACTCGGTAGACTCGGGTGGGCAGGACATATAACTCGAATGAACGAAGAGGAGACAGCCTGGGAAGTCTTTTGTGGCAGGATGTATGGAAGGAGACAGCCGTGCAGGCTTTGTCTGGGATGGAGGGATGGCGTAGACCATGACGCCCAGAGCATGAGAGTGGCAAACTGGATGACATCAGCACAAAATCTGGACCGGTGAAGAGACTTGCTAAATATGGCCAAGACCGGATCGCAGCTGTAGTGCCGACGATGATGAATATCTTATCTTGCGTGGGTGTAAAAATGAGTCATAAAGCTATAACAGAAATTGAACAGTAGCTAAACCTACAAACTTATATTTATCCCATAACAAGAGTTCTGTTAGCTTATTGCCTCTACGAGATCCGTTGAATACACAAAAAATATTGCTAGACCAACTCAAAGCAGACACTCTACACTACGATTATTTTGAATATTACACCTGTTACATGAAGTGAATAAAGACGGACTCTTGTCACGGGAATGCATTTTCCTAGCAATATCATACATCTATAGACAAGTAATCTGTTAGACAATTTTTGTTATTTATCTGCGCTTAGCTCTGGATAACTTACCGATTCCAATCAACTTCCGCCCGACGGTATCCAATCTCTTCATGGCTCTTAGTCGGCATCCTGAATTTATTCTACGCTATATATTCTCACTTAAATACTAAATACTTCCTTAAGTAAATGCAAAATTGAGCAATTTGTTTCAAGAATAAAGAAAAATCATAAACAACAATTATTGCTTTATGAATCTAATATTAAGATAAATGCTACGACGGAATCACACTTGTAAACTATTTTTTAATACATTTTCATGCACTATTTCTTTTTAGGTTATTAACGATGGTGTGTTTTGTTATCCCAAAACACAAAACAAACACAGATCAATAACTTTATTTCCCCAAGTTGTTGAAGGAAAAAAATAGAGCCACTCTAAAAAGTAACTTTGGCCAACTCGTCCTCATGACGTCTTACTACTTAGGTTTTGACAGCCTACGTCAAAATTGGATATTAGATTCTCTAATTGCCCAAATGCCTGTATACCAGTATCGCAAAGGTTACAGAGCATCTCAAACATTATTTCTAGAGCAATTTCTACATAAATAAAGATATGTTTTACCATTTTTTTAATTGTACAAAATGTTGGGAAATGGAACAAAGGCTAAAAAGCAATACACATTTGGCAAGTGTTTTAGAGATTTGCTTCGCAACAAACGAAATCGAACCTGTTATTTGCTGGGGGATTGATTGTGAAGTAGTCAAGTGCGGATGGCTAGTAAGATCGCAATCGAAAATAAATTAAACAAATTAGGAAAGTTTCGTTCAAAGTGCAGCAGCGACAAGCAGCTCAGATAGAGAAACAGCTTAAAAAACGCTGCTGAGCAAATTGTTATCAACTTACTTAACAAATCAATAATAATAAATAACAAAAAATGCGTGGCAAAGGATCTTTCAAAGATTCCTGGTATTTCGTGTTGTTCCAACTAAGCGCAAGAACACCGCCGGAGCCACCCGAAGGAACGCAAAGGTAAAAAACCGAACATTAAACTAGGAGATGAAAGATACGTTATAGCGACTTAACTAAAAGCAAACAAAATATTCAATGAATACCTGTGAAACATCACTAAGGGAAACACCATTAGGAAGGGAGGCCCTACCTAGTGCGCCCGTGGGCGAAGGGGGATCACTAGGCTGAAAGAAAAACCGGCACAATTGTTTGAATCCATCCCTAACACAAACATGTGAAACTCTAGTATAGGAACGCGAATCCTCTACAAGTCTGTGACGGTTCCGAAAACGCCACTGCCTACTTGCCCAATTACCCCACAAGCTTCCTGTGCTGAAGCCCCTCAAATTCCATTGTTTCATAATTGCTAATTGCTGCTAATTACATTTAGCACCTGTAAAAAGAGTTTCACCTACAAGGGAATTTTTCCTAGCATCAACTCATCGGCAAAAATGTAAACAACAAAGAATTCTTAGCATTCATAGTCCAATGCATCACTAGAATTCGCAGGAAAACTATTCCGGCACCATTGTTTGCCAAGCAAATCTCACTAGACGAATCCTGTAAACAAAAGGATCTGAATTACATACGATGTAACCTTCACCAGGGGCCATAAACATTGCGCTGTCTATTTTTCAGCTTCGCCATGTGTATGATAAATCTCTTAACGTACACATTGGCCGGCGACCTTCTTCTCCCAGCAATAATATACCAGCAGCTGCATTCAATTAGCGCAATCGACCCTGAAATTCCTAAAAACAATTCTTTAACGTGCATATGCACCATAGATTCCCGACCATTAGGCACCCTTGTTCCACCACTTCTGCCTAACGGCGATACATTTACTTGCGCATACCATTGCACCGAAAGAGTGCGTTTCCTTGGCGGCCTCACCCTTAAGAGAAACGTTTTTCTCTCTCTTCTCTTGTCTCTTAACCCTAACCTGGGATAGATCCTCCAGGAGTCCTTTACCATCCCCTGACCCCCGCGGTCATGCCGACTTCCGCTCTCCGCCGGCTGCGGAGACGCGATAATACACCACGAGTCGAGTAAGCGCGCTTAAAAAGTAAAAAACCGTACAAGTAGTGCACACCACCCTTTATTATTTTTCTTGTACATACGGGTCATCTTCAGTAATTTAAATCAATGTTGTGCAGTGTTTGCAACCGCCATGTTGAATATTATATTTGCTGCAGCATCCAATAATTGTGTTTTTCCTTTAATATAACAATAAAACTAACTAAAAGAAATAGTGCGTTTCATTGTTCCTGTGTCCGCTCGGTTGTGAAGATAAAACATTGTTTTATGATTTCTGTTCTTCTTGGTGAACGGTTTGCTGCGTTGCTCAGTGTTTTGTGTCCAGTGAACTCATGATGGAGAATCTTCGTACAACCTGTGCCAACGCCGGCACCAAGACGAAGATATCCTCCACAAGTCTGCTGTCATACGCGGACATACTTGTCAGCTGAAAAACGGACCCCAAACTGGAAGCAGTGACGAAGGTCGTATCTAGAATCTGGAGAACTAGGTAAGGCGATCTGCTTCTCCAGTTGGGAAAAACATGTAACAATGCTGCGTAATACGCAGCCACCATCAGTGGAATGATGGGAGAAGAGGCAACCATGAAAAGCCTGACACATCATACTGCAATCGAGTTCAAAGATGTAGACAAGACCACTATAAAGGTAACAATATGTGAGGCAATAGACTCCCAGTTTGCAATCCACAACATGTCACTCCCATACATCGTGTCATTCCAAAAAGCAGGCTAAGCAAACTGCAACGATCAACATCTCTACAGCAGCACTAGAAAAACACCTCAGTGCGAGCAAAATTAAAATTGAATGAGTTGTCAGACGTATTCAAAGACGGACCCCACTGATTGTTTTAAATGGTTGGAGTTTGGGCATATGAACAAGCCCTACAAAAATGAAGACCGTTCTCGAAAAACCACGATAAAGATTATCCCAATCAATCTAAATCATTGTGAGACGGCCTTGCATATCCTGCACAAATGGCCAAGGAGAAGGAAGCTAACGTGGTACCGATCAGTGAACCTTATAAAGCTCCTAATAGGAACATATGGATCAGTGATGAGGCCAGACAAATAACCATGTGGGTATTCGGAGATACGGCTTTCAAAACACCCGTGACCAATAGAGGAGCTTCATAAGCGCTAAAATTAATGGAGTCAACTTCCACGCCTGTTATGCGCGGCCTAATTCATCATCATCATCATCGACACTACAACCGGGAGCCCGTCTTGGCCTTATTTAGCAAGTCCTAAGGCTTGTTAAATTTTCCATAATGATTTGTTTTTTCCGGGCAAGGTCATTAGTCTTGCGCCAGAGGCTCCCCGACGGGGAATCGAACCCCGGTCTCCCGCGTGACAGGCGGGTATACTAACCAGTATACTATCGAGGAGCCTTGCACGGCCTAATTAGACCACAATTAATGCCAAACTATTGTAGACAACCCCATGGCAAATGCGAGAGGCGGAAATGCCATTGTAAGTACAGGTGACACTAATGCATGGGTGACAGAGAAGGGCAGGAAATGTATCAACACGAGGATCCGCGGGCTATTAGAAACATTTGCACTTTTGGAAATTACCGTCACAAAAACTGGCAAGAAGAACACATACCACAAAGTAGAAAGGGGGTCAGTAATAGACATCACCTTCATCTGCAGCCGACTCATAATGACAGCTAAATGATAGCTCAATAAAAAAAATATACCCATAGTGAGCATTAATCCAGAATAGTGGAATTTTACGGAAGTAATTATAGCCATTTCAACCTAAAAACAGGTCTTAAATAGATGAATAGATCGTTCGATGAAAATTCATTTGAAGTCGTAGTGAGGTCCTGAACCTAGCAATCGAAGGAAGTGCAGAGCAAATGATCCACCAGTTAATAGAGATGGTGAACACAGCGTGTGACCCAACAATGCCTAGACGGATCATCATCATCATCATCATCATCATCGGCACTACAAGCAGGATCCGGTCTTGGCCGTATTTAACAAGTCTGAGGCTTGTTAAATTTTCCATAATAAATTGTTTTATTTGGGCAAGGTTATTAACTTAGACGGATACCCACGGATAAACGAAATGATAGCACTAAGAGCACAGTGCCTACAATATTGTAGCAGGATGCAGAGATCAACAGCAAGAGCTGACTTCCAAGAACACTATGATAACATAAAAAGTCAATGCGCGACCTAAAGATGGCTATGAACGGTAGCACGGCGTCATGTCTCAACACATTTGCGCCACAACGAACCTAAACCCCTGGGGCACCGCCTACAGAAAGGCTGTGGGAGACCAAAGAGGCATAAAACCCTCTGCACAACTTGCTCCAATTCGCCGTACTCAATAGTAGAGCATCTCCTTCCCCGGAGACCCAACACGGAGTGAAAGGTTGTGATAAACTCTGACACAGGGGCCATACCAGCTCTGTCGAAAAAAGAGATGCAGAATTCATGCAAAGGAATACGCGATAAAAAAGCTCACGAACCTGACAGGATCCCAAACAAAGCTGTCAAAGTGAAACTTAAAACGAAAATAGAGCGATGCAGAAATTTCAAAGAGGGAACATTTCCCGATACGTGGAAAATTCAATATCTAGTACTTTATTCCAAAATAAAAGAAACCTCTAGATAGCCCCTCGTCCTATCACCACATATGCTTCCTGGATACAATGAACCAAATCCTGGAGAAGATTATATATGGTATTTTGCTCGCAATAGCAGAAAACAACGGAGCGCAATCAGATCATCGATATGAATGCTTCAGGAAGTCGCGATCGGCCATCGACGCCATCAAAACAGTGGTCGACATGACAACCGAAGCAATAAAAGGTAAAATATGGAATTGAGGAACAAAGAAATACTAATTCGTAGTCACATTGGACACAAAAAACGCCTTGAACTCCGCCAAGTGGGTGTCCATCAGAGAGCTCCTTAGTCGAATGAACGTTTTGCTCTATCTCTTAAAAATTGTCAAAAGCTACTTTATCAATCAAAAGCTCATGTGCGATACAGACGAGAACAGAAAGGTATATGATATTCGTCAGGGGTTCTTCAAGGGTTAGTACTTGATCCACTGCAATTCGCAGTTGACATCGGTGTTGTAATAATTGCCAAGCATTTTAACGAGGTGGGCGCGGCCACTAATGAAGCAGTACGACTGATTAAATGCTGGCTACAATCGGCCGGACTAGAACTAGCCCACATTAAAACGGAAGTAGTACTAATCACTAGTTTAGATCGTGTGGAATATGCTAACTTCCAGATCGGAAATCAGAACATTCGGTCAAAGAAAGTCGTTAAGTACTTGGGAGCCATGCTCGACAATAGACTAAGATTTAAGCATCACGTAGGGTATGTGAGTAAGAGAGCCGCATGCGTATGGTCACATCAGTACTAGTCTACACCGTGCCAGTGTGAATAGAAGCTGTGCAAAAAAAAAACAATTGAAAAGAATGATGAGAGCACCGCACAGGCTTTGTACATTCAGGAATATATGTGGCTTCAGTAGCATCTCTGACGAAGCTACATTTATTATAGCCAGACAATTCCTCATAGACATCATAGTTGAGAAGATGCTTCGAATCTATAACAAGAGTACCACAGGATTGAAGGCGAACTGGCGACGATAAAGCTAGGGGAAGGAGAAGCTTATATTGCTTTATGCTAGGCCCAATGGAAGACGAGCTTGAAAGGCAGATGGGCCTTCAAACTGATACCCTTTGTAAAAGCTGTGGAAAAGCGCCCACACGGAAACTGCAGGTACCACCTTACGCAGTTGTTGTTAGGGCATGGTGGGTATCGACAAGACAGTTCACCTCTCTGTCCACAACGCGAACAGTGAGAAGGGAATGCTGAATATGACTTTTTAGTATGCACCCGGCTCGCTCAATGAAGAACCAATCTCCTAGGGCCAATTGACTATATAATGAGATCAGAGGGGAGATGGGCCGAAACCGGTACTCTTATACCCTTAGTGCAGAATAATGAACCAGAAAAAGTAGCATAAGAAGTCGCAAAAACCAATAGGAGACCAAACCCAAGAGCTAACCAACTCCACGAAGGAAGATATCTGTCAAAATTTCATAACGAACAGACCATAACATACTACTCGTAAGTCATACCAATTTAAGTTTTTTTTTCCAATATACTTCTCCCAGGAGCGGCGAACCTGTAGCACTGACACGGCATTTCGAGATACCACCAAATAACCAGTGCAATTCTTCTTGAACAATTGAAGGTTGTAACGCTTCGGAAACACTCGTGTGGGGAAGGAGTTCCATAGCTTCCCACTCTGTAACGGAATGAGTTCTGATCTAGGGATGTCCGCGTCGTCAGGAGATGAACCGCAAATTGGTGCGATCCGTTGGATTTTCTTGCGGGGCGCACATCCGAATTGCACAGAACAATACTACGAATCTCCGAAGAACACTATCCATGAAAATATCTGTAAAACAGACAGAGGTCGGCTACGCGGCTTCGGTGTGATAGCGACTGTAGTCCCGACGTCAGCACCGTGCTCCCGATCAGGCGGATCGCCCGTCTCTGTATGCCCTCAAGTAATTCGAGGGTATGTTTAAGAGCCGAGCTCTAAACATGAGAGCAATACTCGAGCGTGGGTCTAATTTGGGGTTTATATAGGAGAAGAAGTTGGGCCGGAGTAAAATATATCCTGCTCTAACAAGATAACTCCGTTTTCCAGAAGCGGTCCTGGCCTCTTCGACACATGTTTATGCCACGATACTCCCACAGACCGTGACGCCAAGCAAATTTATACTTTCCCTGGATTCAAGTGTCTGGCTATTCATCGTCAGTTGTGGAACCGATGATCAATTTTTCTTTGGGAATGTTGTATACTGTGACTCCGACATTGCTGGACCTTATCCAGATTCGGGTTCAAAATCGATCTGCGTACATCCCAGCCGGTGCTACGTTGATGCATTATTCGGCCGATCAATCGAAAAAAAGGAAATATTATTTATTATTATTATTATTTATTACAATGCAAGTAAATTACAAGGTAACTTAAAACTAATAGCACTAGCGACTAAGGCTTTTGGCTAGCAAAAAGGAAATAAGCGTACTATCAACCGCAAAACTGAACCCTTTGTTATCCATTGACTCCAACAAATCGTTTATGCGGAGTAAAAACAAGGTTAAAGCCAAAATAGAACCTTGAAGATCCGAAGAGTCGCCGTTTACAACAACCCGGATAGATCGATTTTCGTCCAGTTGCAAAGCTGTTGGGAAAGTCCATATGAACGTAGTTTGCTCTCAATTCTGTTAAATTTCTTTGTTGTCTTTACCGCTCCCCGAATGACGATCGACCGGCGACATTTTTCGAACATCTTTCACATACCGTCGACTGGATACAGATCAACCACCCAGCTTCTGAAATTATTGTCCTTGGCGATTTTAATGTTCACAATTCCGACTGGTTGTTACATTCTAACAGAACCGACGAGGCTGGGAGGCTGGCGGAGATGTTTGCTGTAAGCCACAACTTGACTCAACTCGTGGGGGAGCCAACGCGAGTACCGGATGCCCGAGGCGATTATGCGAACACCCTGGATCTGTGTTTGACATCCGAACCGAGTATTTATACCGTAGAGGTTTCTGCGCCACTGGGAAACTCAGATCACTGCTTGGTATCTGTCGCGCAAGCACTTGCATACCAAGCGAATAACCGGCCTAGGCAGCTTCGCCATGTATGGAAGTATGGGGCTGCTAACTGGGACAATATGCGAGATTTCTTCGCATCCTTTCCATGGTCGGAGGTGTGCTTCGGAAATTCCGATGTTAACGCTTGCGCGGAGTCGGTGTCAGAGATTATTCTCCTGGAGATGGAGATGTATATTCCGCATTCCATGAAACGAAGTTCGTCTGATAAACCTTGGTTTGACAAAAAATGCGAGCAAATTACAGCGGCAAAAAATAGAGCTTTTAAGCAATGGCGCTCCAATCCCACTGATGTTAACAGAACGAATTTTGTTAGAACCAGAAACGCGTGCAACCAGGCGATTGATACCGCGAAGAGGGCTCACAACGACAGGGTGATCAATAAGCTCCTTCGGTGCCCAACTGGTTCGCGCTCCTTCTGGTCAATGGCAAGGGCTGTCAGCAGTAACTTTGCTTCCTCCTCTTTCCCCCCGTTGGTGACAGACAGCGGGACGTTAGTCACGAATCCAAAGGATAAAGCTAATGTGTTCGCGAATTTATTTTCCGCGAACTCAAACCTCGATCCCGGCCTTTTGGAGCCACCTGTGATCTCGCCGGTACAGTCTTCCATGCGGGATGTGAGATTTCGTCCGCGCACTATCCAACGCATTCTACGTGAACTGGATTGTAGGAAGGCAACCGGCCCAGACGGAATACCAGCAATAGTACTTAAGAACTGTGCTCCAGAACTATCGCCGGTTCTTGGCAGACTCTTCCGCTTATCTTATGCATGGAGGACCTTTCTTGCCTGCTGGAAAATCGCTCGAGTTCAGCCAATCCCAAAGACGGGAAAAAAGTGTCTCCCACAAAATTACCGTCCGATAGCATTACTGTCTATTTTATCTAAGGTAATGGAAAAAGTCATCAATACAGAGTTGGTTAAGTATTTGGAGTGCAACGGTCTTCTGAATGATCGTCAATACGGATTCCGTGGCAGGCGGTCCACAGGAGACCTTTTGACACTTATAACCGATATATGGACATCTGCGATTGAACGGCATGGTGAGTCAAGGGCGGTCGCATTGGATATCTCCAAGGTTTTTGACCGCGTCTGGCATGGGGCATTGCTGAGCAAACTTCGTTCATATGGACTTTCCGACCAGCTTTGCGACTAGACGAGGAGCTTCCTCGAGAATCGATCGATCCGGGTTGTTGTGGACGGCGAGTGTTCGGATCTGTATCCTGTTAATTCGGGGTGCCCCAGGGTTCTATTTTGGCTCCAACCTTGTTCTTGCTTCACATAAATGATTTATTGGAGACAACGGATAACAAAGTGTTCAGTTTTGCGAATGATAGTACGCTTGTTTCCTCCTTTTCGAGTGTTCGGTCGATTGGTGCTTCTGCGTCGCACCAGCTGAGATGTAGACAGATTGACTCTCTGAATCAGGATCTAGATAAAGTCCTGCAGTGGGGAAAGGCCAATCTCGTCGACTTCAACGCAACGAAGACCCAGTATACAACATTCACAAAGAAAACTGGATCATCGGTTCCACAGCTGATGATGAGTGGCCGGGCCCTCGAGGCTGGGGAAAGTTTGAAATTGCTCGGCATCACGGTCTGTGGGAATGTATCATGGCATAAACACGTATCGGGTATCGCCAGATCAGCCTCAGGAAAACTGAGTTATCTTTTTAGAGCCAAGAAATATTTTACTCCGGCCCAACTTCTTCTCCTATATAAATCTCAAATTAGACCCGCGCTCGAATATTGCTCTCATGTTTGGAGCTCGGCTCCTAAACATACCCTCGACCTACTTGAGAGCGTGCAAAGACGAGCGATCCGCCTGATCGGGGACTCGGTGCTGACGTCGGGACTACAGTCGCTATCACATCGAAGGCGCGTGGCCGACCTCTGTCTGTTTTACAGATATTATCACGGGTACTGTTCTTCGGAGATTCTTGGCATTGTTCCACGCAATTCGGTTTATATGCGCTCCACAAGACAATCCGACGGATCGCACCCGTTTGTGGTTCATCTCCCGACGGCGCGAACATCCCTGTATCAGAAGTCGTTCCGTTACAGAGCGGGGAAGCTGTGAAACTCCCTTCCCACGCGAGTGTTCCCGGAGCGTTACAACCTGCAACTGTTCAAAAAGAACTGCAACAGTTATTTGATGGCATCTCGGGGCGCCCACTCGACGCTATAGGTTCGCCTTTCCCGAGAAAAGTCTAATAAAAAAAAAAAAAAAAAAAAAATGCCCCGTGCCAGATGCAGTCAAAAGCATTGGAGACATCCAATGCGATCGTCCATGAGTTACGATGCCACTGAATCTAAGATGTTCATACATCGTTTATAAGGGTCAAAAGGTCTCCCGTGGACCATTGCAACGGAATCCGTATTGACAATCATTCAGAAGCCCGTTGCATTCCACATATTTAATTAACTTGGCATTGATTACCTTTTCCATTACCTTAGATAACATAGATGAATCCCAGATGTTCATATATCGTTATCGTTTATAAGGGTCAAAAGGTCTCCCGTGGACCACTGCAACGGAATCCGTATTGACAATCATTCAGAAGCCCGTTACAATCCACATATTTCATTAACTCGGCATTGATAACCTTTTCTATCTTTTTAGATAACATAGATAGCAATGCTAACGCCCGATAATTTTGTGGGAAACACTTTTTCCCTCTTTGGGATTGACTGAACTCGAGCGATTTTCTAGCAGGTAGGAAATGTCATTCGTGCATAGGACAAGCCTAAGAGTCTGCCAAGAAGCGGCGATAGTTCTGGAGCACTGTTTTTAAGGACTATTGGTGGTATTCCGTCTGGGCAGCTTTCCTTCCTGCGGTCCAGCCCAGGTAGAATGCGTTGAAAAGTCCCGTCCGCGGAGCCGCACATCCCGTGCCGGCACGATCACAGGCGGCTCCAAATGTCCGACATCGAGGTTTGAATTTGCGGAAAATAAATATGCGAACACATTAGCTTTATCTTTTGAATTTGTGACTAACATCTTGCTGCCCGCCCCTAACGCAGGACAAGAGGAGGAAGCGAATACACTGCTGACAACTCTTGCCATTGACCAGAAGAGACGCGAACCAGTTGGGCAGTCAAGGAGTTTATTGGTCACTCTGTCGTTGTAGGCCTTCTACGCGGTATCAATGGACTGTTATAGTAATTTTTAACAATTTAAATAATTGAACAATGAAAGAGGGAAGGAAAGTGACTTACTTGGTGTAGGACCGTTTTTCGGTCGTGGTTGCGGGTATTCAGGTTGCAGTGGGTGTAGATTCTTGATCCCCTGTTGTCTTTAATTATTCTTCTTGTGTTGAGTCCGGTCCGTTGCTCCGGGACTCGCTTTGTTTTATTTATTATTCAGAGAAATCGTCCGGTCCGTTGCTTCGTTACTCCGGGATTCTCGTTGGTAATTCACATTTGTTGGCGCACGTTTCATTGTACGTTTTGAGTAATTCTCTATCATTGTGTGTAATAATCTTTTTTTGCCGTTGACGTTTTTATTTTTTATTCAGCGCCAACCATTTTTTTTTATTTTTTTTTCTGCCAAGTAGAATTTGCATAAAGTAGTTTATGCAAATTAACTACTTGACGATATTTCCAATTTACCGGTAGAGGGGGGAAATTAAAGTCGTGGGGATTAGTTGTTGGGTGAGGGCATGAACACGAGGTCCGTAACAGGCCTGGTTGCACGCATTTCTGATTCTAACAAAATTCGTTCTGTTAACCTCGGTGGAATTGGAGCGCCACTGTTTAATGGCTCTATTTTTCCTCTCTGTAATCTGCTCGCATTAGTTATCAAACCAAGGTTTATCAAATGAAGTTCGTTTGTTGGAATGCGGAATGTAAATCTCCATCCTGAGAACGATAAGTTCTGAGACCGACTTCGCGCATGCGTTAACATCGGTGTCCCCAAAACAACCTTCGACCACGGAAAGGATGCGAAGAAATCTCGCAAATCGTCCCAGTTGGCATACGTCCATACATGGCGAAGCTGCTTAGTTCGGTTATTCTTTTGAAATGCAAGTGGTTGCGCGACTGATACCAAGCAGTGATCTGAGTTTCCCAGTAGCGCAGCAATCTCCACGGTATAAATGCTTGGCTCGGATATCAAAACCAGATCGAGTGAGTTCGCGTGATCACCTCAAGCATTCGGCACTCGCGTAGGTTCCTCCACGAGTTGAGTCAAATTGCGACCAAGTGATGCTGTTTTTACAATTGTTTGCTCATAAAAAAAGGAAACGCATCGCTAATTCAAAGTGCTGTTTGGCACTGTTTACTGGGAATAAAAAGTTTTTGCGTCAGTGTGTGACAATGGATGTGTGGGGGTTTGCTATACCATACGGAGAACCAACCCACAATCCCAACCAATTTTGACCGCTAACAGCGCGTCACCATAACCCAAATCCGTAATCCATGCCCAAGCATGCAAAGAGCACATCCCAATATGCAACAGTATCCGTCCCCAAATCTGCAATTGCATACATCCACAAACTTACTAAGGACCCATTCTCCAAGCCGTAATAAACGCATATTCAAATTTACAACGGAATACTAATCATCTCCCCCAACTACACCAAACCGCATACATTTTCCCAAAAACCGCTTCGGTTAACTTCTTATCTAAATTATATTCCCTGCTTGTAACCAAGCGATTCTAATTTCCCCCGAAAATCACTCCGGCTCACCTCCCGCTTAAACTACTTCCTCGCTTGTAACGAAGCAACATTTAGTTCCCCCGAAAATCATTTCGAGTCCCATCCTACCCAATACCAATTCTCCTTACTGGCAAGTCACCAGCACGATGCGTTGCATTTCCGCGAAACAACCATCGCAACGACCAAGACCCACGTTCCCTTGTCTAACCGACAACTCATGCCCATACTTGGTCGTGTTTCCCAAGCCGATTTCTCAGTACACATAGCGACAGAGGAATCTAACTCAGCCTATACGGCAGTAATTCGCTGGAACTTAATTCCCTATGCAAGCATAGCAATCCCTTTCAAGTTCCTAGTAAGTGGCAGTGTGATTATTTAGCTATGACTCCACTGCCACGACGCGATGAACTTTTCCTCGCTTGTAATGAGACAGTCGAGCCACAGCCACCAAGGTGCACACACACAATACAGTTGAGTTCCCACACCAGGAGAGTGCGCACGCGGAAGTCAAGTTCGTGGTTTGACAGATCTTTTGTTTTGCGTTAACGTTGACATCTACTTAATAAGTAAGCCTAGATGTGACGGGGATACAACCGTTAGGATGAAGGCTGCATCCACCGATGGGTGATAAGGGTGATTCCCACGAACCACTGTCCTGAGTGTGATGCAATTCAATTACACCAGTGATTGCGTATTTCAATTCGGTTGGTATTTGCACGAACAAGACAGATGGAAGAAGAAAACGACTCTAGGAATTTACCCTTTAAAGAAATTGATTTAATTTATTGAACATTCTAAGTTATATTAACAACAACGACAATGATTAACTTCTTGTCCGTTTTACTCGTGATGACGATGCTTGCTCCGATGTAACGAGCCCGTTGAAGGTTGGTTGCAGACTGAATCAGTGGGCATAACTGCCAATTCAAAAAAGCAACGCTACTGCTCATCGTTGGTGACAATCGGCCAGCTGGTTCGTGACAGCTGCTGCGCAACTGGTATACACTGCGAATGTACTAGATTTCTCCAGCACATTCAATTGCCAATCCGCAACATTCCGCCCGCCTTCACCAATCATTGGCGAATCATTTTGTTCCAGGGGACGGTGGCTAGGGGCCGGGGGCGTGCGGTCTGCTGGTGGCGGTTGGTCTTGGTCGTTGAGTCTATGGTGGTCGGATGTTGGTGTCCACTTTCACGTGGATGGTCGGTTGGGACGGGGCCGCCCGCCGCGAGGAGCGCTGAATGCCTGGCGGTCTGAGATGGCCTGTAGGGTAGATAGCGGCAGGATGATCTTTTCCACTAAAGGCGTCCGGTAACTTTTGTGGTCACGGAACCGGCCAATTGATCTGGGTCGGATTTGTAAGGTCGCAACCCACGATCAATGACCACGTGATGACTGGTGATGTGTCTCGCTATATCGAGGCCGGTGGTGGTGAAAGGTGATGCGCCCGTTGGCGCCCGTCCAAAGTTAGTAGCCGGGGGGATGCGGCCGCTGGCGTGTGAGGCTGTCGAAGTGGAGTGTGGTGCGATGTCGTCCCTGGCACTGTCCGCGTGGCCTGGCGGAATGGCAGTCACGGGCCAAGTGCCTCCCGGAATCGTTGGAGTGCAGCCTCTGTTGATGCACTGAGAGGCGTGCTTTCTTGTTGGAGCTCGAGAGACCGCTGGTTGCTGGGGAGCGCCGCCCGCCAAGCGGGGTATTGCGCGCTCCTGGTCCTGTTGTGGTGGCTGCACGTGGCAGTGGTTGGCCTGGGTAGTTTTGGACTGAGTGGCGACCCGACTGGTCACCGATGTTGCGTTTTGGGGTGGGCAGGTGCGTTGGTGAATTTCCTGAGTGGTTGGCTTGGAGCTTCCTTGGGATTTGGTGGTCTGTCTTGAGGCCTTCGGGTGGGTAAGCTCCTGGTTCCTAGATTGCCTCTTGCCCCTGCAGTGGTTCAGCGGGCGGGGGGTATGTCTGGTAGTTGGGTCGCGCAAGTGATCGGTGGCTGATAGTTGCATGGCCCTCGTAGGTGGCCCCTGGGGCCGATGCCGGCGAGACCTCCTTTTGGTGCTCTGATGGGAATTGTGGCTGGTCAGAGGGCGGCTGGTGTTGGTGGGCCGTGGGCCGCGGGCAGCTGCACCCGTTAGTAACCACCCAAGGTGCGTAGACTGGGTGATCACGTCAGAGTTTGTGGACTTCTTTAATCCGGCGGTAATGATTAACTTCTTGTCCGTTTTACTCGTGATGACTATGCTTGCTCCGATGTAACGAGCCCGTTAAAGGTTGGTTGCAGACTGACTCAGTGGCCATAACTGCCAATTCACAAAGGCGACGCTACTGCTCATCGTTGGTGACAATCGGCCAGCTGGTTCGTGACAGACAAAGATTGGCAATTAAATGTGCTGAAATGTACTGGAGAAATCTAGTACATTCGCAGTGTATACCAGTTACGCACCAGCTGGCACCAACTGGCCGATTGTCACCACGATGAGGTCATAGCGTCCCTTTTTAGATTGGCAGTTATGCCCAATGAGTCAGTCTGCATTCAACCTTCATCAAGTGCACACCATCGGTTCTCGTCCGGTCACCGAAATTAAATAATAAAAGTTAATCTCAAGGAAAAGAGACTTCATCTTTTCAGGCAGTGATTCCGTCGTTTCACTTCACCCTCTTGGGCAGTGATTCCATTGTTTCACTTCATCCTCTTGGGCCTTGATTCCATCGTTTGACTTCATCTTCTTATGTGCTGATTCTATAGTGTACTTTCATTTGCTTGGGCGCTAATTCTACCGTTCGAGTTCATCCTTTTGGACGCTGATTCCATCGTTTGACTTCATCCTCGGAACGCCTTTCTCCTGGACGCGACCACACTATCGGCCGCCTCTATTACAACACTAACAAATTTATAAAAAACATTGAATTCCATGAGAAAATAATGGCTATTATATAGTTCTCGACATTTTAAAATTACATCAAACACTACATAATTAACAACTTATTATTGTTCTAAAACTAAATATAACGTGTTTTTTGGAATAAAAAGACTAAATAAGTTTAATTAAAATTTAATTTTTTGTAAGGCGTTGATTCCTTTCAATGTACCTGACAGTTACTTCAAATGAAAACCGCAAATGATGACAACCATTCTGCATTGTTTAGCCATGGAGCATTGTACGAAGGATCAACGTGTTATGATCGTTAAATTTTATTATCGAAATAACAGAAGTATTCCCGAAACAATTTGCAAATTTCGTGAAATGTATGGGCCAGAAAATGTTCCGGATGAAGCATCGGTCGAAAGATTAATTAAGAGATTTGAAGAAGTTGGTTCGGTTCTGGATAGTAAGCCGGTTCCAAGTCGGGATGACTAATGATTGCACAGTTTGCGATGTTATAAAAAGGAATGTTTTAAAGTACCAGGAGCATCATTTCAATATAATTGCTAGCTTAAACTGCATTGTATCAGTAAGCTGTGACCATTTTAAATGGAAACTCTGATTCGCCATTCCTAAAAGATAATTTGACTTGTGTAATGAAATAAAGATATATTTATAGTAACTACTGTGATCAAGAAGTACGTGGCTTAACTTCAAGGAGAATCACTTCACTTCCCCTTCAAATCGAATAATAAAGTGTTTGGTACTCTATTCGAAGAATTTAAATATTTAACATTTTTCGAGACACACATCAAGCGAACTCAGGAATTAGAGCATGTTTTAAAGTGGAATGACTTGGTAAGAAACAATTCGAAAAACAGTGGATGGCTAAAGCTAAACTCAAGTAATATTCGCAGGGATTGGGACTGGGAGAACTGTTGAAGCATAATTCGATGGAGTATCACAAACAGATTAACAGAGAAAGGCAATGGTTATATAGGAAAATGTGGGAAAGCAGAAGGCTGGACAAATTAATGGTACTAAGTATAAAGGGAGAGCAGAGTTTATAAAACTCTGAAAAAAAAATGTTATTTATATAAACACTACTATAAGGTTGACTTGTATCTATTGATACAAGATGACTAATCTCCAGTGGTAACTTGACTTGTTAGATGTAATGCGGTTGTATTCATTCACCGATTTCTTACAGAAGCAAAGTTCAAAACGAGCGTCACGTGGTTTATGGACAATCTCTAATTCAATTTCAAAAAAAGAATTTAGATTTCAATAAAAAAAATTGCATTTTGTTATATGGAGTTCGGCCTTAAATGTTTGATACATCATGGCTCAATTTTTTGGGCACTAGAAGGGTATTTCCTTAATAGGGGGGATGCCATTAAATGTCAGAACACAGTGCACGCGGAAGAAGAGGTAGTGGCTAAGGATATGAGGTGACAATTGCATTGGTCTTAAATGCCTGGACATTACAACGACGAGGAAACTCATGATCAGAGAGACCATTTCACATTGGTGTGGTTCGGCTAGAGAAAAATCGGCGTGTTTATTTGTGGGTTTGAAGTTGACAACGTGATGCCTATTCTGAGATTAACGGATATCGCAGGGAAATGTCTGTAGAGGTGAGACACGTTCAGCAACGACCGTGTAAATATCTTCAGTAAAGAGATAGGGATGATAGAATTAGACGACTTACGACTGAGTCCCAAATAACTTTCATTGGTCGTTTTTGCTTTTTACCGAGTATATGTAGCACAGGTCTGACTCCATTTTAAGACGAATGTACGCTTAATAAAGTGACCAGGTTGGATGGAGAAAAGTATTTTTTGCCGAGATCGCCCGGAGAAAAGCGGACGAGGAGACAGCTGCTGGCAATAAAAGGTGACCGCGACGCTGAAGCAGTGGGATTCGTCGAAGGAACTCCCAACCAACAACAAGACCAGCTCTAAAGAGACACAAAGGTTTAATAAAATAAGATATTGTATATAGAAGAAAAAAAAATAGGAAATAAGCAAGCAAATTCCCGCGACACATTATTGGTCGATATTCTTTCTGGGTCGCGTCTCCACTTTGTTATCAGGGAACTGTACTGGGCAAGACAAAAACGCCCGTCAATCCAAAGAAGAGTCCGGCTCTGGGGGTGCAATCCCTCTAAGTTAGAAGAAATCATCGTTGGCCGGCCAGTGCCGGAAAATACAGTCCACTAAAAGCAAAAAAAAAAAACGGTTGAGACGTCGCTGGAGAGAGCGGCGTCGGGATTACCTTTTTTCGTTTCAGCAACAGTACGCTTAATAAAGTTGTGGCGACTCTAACAGATACACACACAATTCACAAGCAAAATAGTGAAGAGCACCGAACGAAAAATCGAATAAGAAAATACATCAGAGCCATATACCTTAGCGATAACATAACAATTCACATCAGTGGAGTATAGTCGAGTTTAAAAATCAAATTTTAAACACGGTCAGTAGCCTGATGGGTAACGCTTAGGTACAATTTTTGGTGATTCAAACTGTCATAGCGGCAGTTCGAATCACACGATCTTCTTCACTATTATTTCAAACGCTATAAAATGACCAGGTTGGATGGAGAAAAGTATTTTTTGCATCTCCTAATGAACTACATACACTTGACTGCACGTTTCGCAGCTTTAAATATGTGATCGTTGTAATTAAGAGTCGAATTAATTCGAGTGCAGATGATTAATTGTTCCTTGACTTTGTAAATGCAAGTGACATCCATCGACAATATATTCGCTTTGGGGTTCACCTCTGACGACAAGAGACAACACTGAATTTTTAAAGCATTGAATTCTACTCGGTTAAATCTGGTAATCTCCATTAATATCTTGTTGAAGTCGGAATTCAATACATTAAGTATAACCTGTTGATTGGTAATAAAGTTCGAAGAGTTTGGTCGGAGCAAGTTTGGATACTATCAAGAACCCCCTGGATTGAACTGTTAAAGTTATATTTTTAAGAGTGTTTAGCTTACTTCCGTCCTGCTGGTGGTTAATGACAGTAATATAGCCTTCTTCAGATGTGGAGGCGGGCCCGGATAATGAAAGTCGGATTTTTTTGATTTTTTAACGTTCTTAATTTATTTAATGTTTTGTATTGTATTGACCTATAGTGGTGGCCTCCGGCTTTCGACTCATCTGTCATGGGTTCCCCTCTGGAACTTTACTGATAAAAAAAAATGGGTTGGCGAGAGGGCCGATTTTAGCGAGACAAGGACAGATGTGTCCTTCATCTTGTCTCTGGCTTCTGGTAATCTTGTGATAACAAGAATCACACACATCCGTGAGGATGTTGGGCTCGGTCTCGAGATATCTGAAACGAAACAAGAAAAAGGGGGTGGGGGAACCCTAGGATAGTGTGGGCAGTGTTAGTCCAGGTTTTCTCTAACTACTTGTATGGAGGGATGGTGGGAAAGAAATCATACAAGACCGGTAGGTCTTGAGTGCTTTGGTCGGTGTGTGTACGTTTGTGCCATCTTGTACTGTGCGTTCGTGTGTGTGTGGTTTGTTAACAGTAGACCCCATGGGATGGATCCAGGAATCCTCTATTATAGAGGGTTTTGTACTGAAGAAGAATTTGTGGTGGTCTGATCCGAAGAGATCGAGAGAAAGAAGGGTCAAGAACGCAAGAGTCCCGTACAAGTAGGTTCTCGCTGTTCTGAATGCTTTCGAGGTGCTTGTATGCTAATTGAAGCGAGTACTCGTCGATATGGGTAAGGGAGGCGCCTTCATATAGGTGAAAGTTGGGGAACTTTACTGATCATGAAACTAAAATGCTGCTATACTCTGTGGCGACAGAGATTTGTTAAACATTTTACTTACAAATTCCAAGAAGCACAAACAAGATTTTGTCTGCTTCAATTAGAATGGGATCCTGAGAAGTGGTGGGGGGGGGGGGGGATTCGGTTGAAAAAATTCCCGGAAGGGAACATTAAGAAATGTATTTAGGCATTTCATAATGTTAGGGTTATTGGGAATTGAATCAATGTGCGACAAATGGATTTTTGGTTTAATTTGTCGCTCATATGATTCATTTGGGGAAGATATTGGGATTTCGGTTGACGAATTTCGCGGAAGGCACAATCATGAAAAGCATTTGAAGATACGCATTTCATTGTGTTATTATTCCAGAGAATTGCTCAACGCACAGTATGAACTTAAGCTTCGTACTATGACGCATCATTTGGGGAAAAGGAATTCGGTTGAGGCTTATTAGGAATTGGGTGAGGGTGATTATTTAGGATCACTACAGAACGGCCAGAAAAATAGTCTGTGAATTGTCAACTCCATAATAGTGTAGTTTCGACAAAATGGATTGATGCTTAACTCCGTCAAACGATTTTGAAATATCCAATGCGACAACCTTACTTTCTGATATAATGAATGGAATGGCTCCACTTTTCGGTAGGATGGGCCATCATATTTGTTCGGAAGCAATGCGTACAATCAGGCGATTGATGCCGCAAGATAGGTCCGCGTCCCGTCGGGTCAAGGGTAAGGCTATCAGCAGTAACCTCGTTTCCTCCGTTAGTGACGGGCAGCGGGACGCTGCTCACAAATTCAAAAGATAAAGCCAATGTATTTGGTAATTTATTTTCTGCGAATTCAAACCGCGATGCCGGTCTTTTGGAGCCACCTGTGATCGCACCAGTGCGGTCTTCGATGGGGGATGTGAGGTTTCACCCACCTACTATTCAACGCATTATACGTGGATTGGAATGTAAGAAGACAAGAATCTGTTGCTGGTTCGTGGCAGACTCTTTCTCTTATCTTATGCACGGAGGACATTTCGTATCTGCTAGAAAATCGCTCGAGTTCAGCCCATCCCGAAGAGCTGGAGATGCTGTCTTCCATAAATCTACCGACCGATAGCATTACTATCTATGTTATCCAAGGTGCTGGAAAAGGTCATCAATATTTGGAATACAATGGATTTCTGAATGATCGTCAATGTTACGGACCTCGCGTCCATTTCCTCGCCTAACACCCACTAATTCCCTTTCGCAAATTTCCCCTCTCTATCTGTAAAGAGAAGACAAATTGTCAAGTAGCTAATTTGCATAAACTACTTTGTGCAAATTCTCCTTGGCAGAAAAATAATAAAAAACGGCGTTGGCGCCGAATAAAAAATAAACGTCAATGGCGAAAACAAAAAAGATATTCGAGGAAGAAAACCGCACATGTCGAAAAAACAATTCGGACGTGAATAACCGAGAATATTTTAAATATTTATAGTAATTATCGTAAGCTTTAATTAAATCATTTAAACAATAGAAATAGTATTCAATAAAATAAAAGCACGACTGAAACGGAAAAGGGGAAACAAAGGAGCCTCTTCAGGAAGCTTGAGACCAGAAATTAGCAATTGGGTGTTTCTGAGAGTGTCAGAGGAATTATCGACAACCAACAGTAAGCTGAACAGGGGAGCACAAAGCTCAACGCCCCCTGCAACCTGCCAGCAGCAGCTACAACGATCGCTCCACGGTCGACCAAGATCAAATCAAGTAAGTCTCTTACAATACCCCTTACTATATTTAAATTGTTAAATTACCATAACATCAATACGGATTCCGTGACAGGCTGTTTCCGGGAGACCTTTTGACCTTTATAACTGATATATGGATTACGGTTGAGGGGGATGGTAAATCAAGAGCGGTCACATTGGATATTTGCAAGGCTTTTGACCGCGTCTGACACGGAATATCACTGAGCAAGCTTCATTCATACGGAGTATTCCAACAACGTTGCGATTGGATGAACAGCTTCCTCGAAAATCGATCAATACGGGTTGTTGTGGACGGCGGGTCTTCGAATCTGTATCCTGTTAAATCCGGGATGCCTCGAGGTTCTATTTTGGCTCCAACTTTGTTTTTCCTTCACATACATGATTTATTGGAGTCGAAGCGTGTAAAAAAATGTGCAGTTTTGCGGATGATAGTACCCTTGTTTCCTTTTTTTCGAGTGATCGGCCGATTAATGCATCAACGTCGCACCAGTTGAGATGTAGCCGGATCGACTTTCTGAAACTGGATCTGGATAAGGTCCTGCAGTGGGGAAAGACCAATTTCGTTGACTTCAATGCAGCGGAGTCACAGTATACAACATTCACAAAGAAAAAATTATCATCGGTTCCACAGCTGATGATGAATAGCCAGGCGCTTGAATCTAGGGAAAGCATATATTTGCTTGGCGTCACGGTCTGTGGGAATGTATCGTGGCATAAACACGTGTCGAACATCGCCGGGTCCGCTTCTGGAAAACGAAGTTATCTTTTTAAAGCCAAGAGATAATTCTTCATCTGTACAAATGCCAAATTAGACCGGCGTTCGAATATTACGGCGTATTCCATGATAGACAGGCATCAATTCGTGTGTGAATTAAACCTTATAAGAATGAAGATGCGAGTCCAATTGCAGGATATGTCAAAATGTAGCATAAGACAAATCCAGAGTCTGAGAACACAGATGAATTGATTTATTTGAGTCTTCAGCCATATATGCGCGGAGAGCAATGATATTCTACATCAAGGTCCCGAGCTCCTACTTACTACGTCCATAACGGACCTAATCTCTATGAATTCGCTGACTGTGTTGGAAACTGTACATTAAGGTGGAGTTTATACTCATCTATAATATGTTTATAAAACAGACTCACAGAATCAAATCTATAACAATCCTAGCACGTCGTTCAATTAAACGATAGATATCATATCATCATATAATGGTAAACCTTAGACTGTACAAATCTTAAGTTGTCAACTTGGGTAACAACAGAAATTACAGAGCCGTATCTTCCAAAGCGGATAACACTGTACAATGTCGTTGTTGTCAAAAATGGTATCATTCGGGAGACCTTTGAAAATCATCGCTCTTAATTTTGAAGAGTATTGATAAAATTCCATGATAGCGCGTTACTGAAGCCATACTACAAGCCTGGCTTCAGCTTCTTTTATATATCTGTAGCTAATAATATAGGGTGGGCCATACATTTTTTGCTCATGGTAACACTTGATTTCTTAAAAACCGTTAAAGGGAGGGGCGCGCGAGTGGCGGGACGTAATAAACGTATAAACAGTTCCAACAACAACGTAATCAACAATTCCCTGCCGCTCGCGCGACCCTCCCCCTGACGGTTTTTAAGAAATTAAGTGTTGTTTCTTGCAGAAATGTATGGCCCACCCTATATAATAATTGTAAAGGGAGTGGACAATTTCAATGAGATAACTGTTACCTTAAACGCCACAAGTACCCTTGAAAAGGCCATTGACGTAGCAATCACAGCTTATGGACCAAATGAATTCATTCTTGTGAACCTTCCATTCTTGGGGCCTTTGTCCTTATTTTTTCATAACGTCAGTTTTAATCATGCCTTTCACTACCTAGCAAAACACTATTCCCTTTACTTCGATGATTTTTTGCTTTATTTTTTATAAAGCTGCTGTATTCAACCATGTCTACAATTTGCGATGTTTCCTCATAGCATACTATTGTTTGCCCAGTAACTAAAGTTGGTAAACCAACCTACCTCTCCATCATCATTATCAGCAATATATAAAAAAAAAACTAGAGCCAAGAAATGAATACCTTGTCAATTTCGCTTCAGAGGGTGCACCATCATGGCATTCCGTATTCCTCAAAGTCAAGCTTATAAAAAAACCCACCGAATCGCAGCCTAGATATTGGGAAGTCCCCGGACATGTCGTGGATCGAAGATCTTGTTTACCGTATCTTAAGTACTGATATCAGTTGTACCATCTAGCAATATAGGATTTCTCTTACAGCTTCGAGCGTTAAGGTTCCCTTTCATTTTCTCCAAATATTTTAGTCTGATACATTATTTTCGTAAATGTTAAAATAGCAACTACTTATCATTGTATTATTATGAAGTAAAATGCAATGTTTGTAGAAAATCAAGAATATTTTAATACGGTTCTTATTTTGCTTTAACCATATTGAATCTATTAATTAGCATAACTATATAAAACGAGATAAATCTAATTATTTTAAATTACAGACTCCAGAGTTTACTTTCATTTCTCTATCAACGACAGCGAATCACTCAAGATCAGAATCCGAAAATTCTCCCTCCTCCATACTAGCCACAATTTTTTTATAATCCGCGACAGTCACCTTCTTTGGGATAATTTGAAGCATAAACTGCAAGCGCTGGTCCTCACTTGCCAAGGAAGACAGATGTTGATATTGTAATTCCTTTTCACCTTGGCAATTCTTGTAGCTATTCTTCACAAGGAAATTTATAAACATCTCCTGAAATATTAGGCACATCCAGTATAAAACATTACTAATAAATTAGATGCTACTTACGGTGGACTTAGAGACAGCATATACTGCCTCGGTGGAGTAGTTTGCTTGGTTTGCAGAACTCTTCATTATAGATCTAACTTTTTTCATAGGGAATGCCAATTCCGCACTTTTAATTGGCTTTGGCTCTACCATTACTTTAGATTTAACAACTTTTTATGGATAAATATTTCACGAAATGTCAAGCATCAACGAGTATTCGGCGCGCAAAGTAAATAAACGTTAAGTTGGATGTCTTTTAACAAAAAAAAAAAAGTTTGATTTGATGAAATTGTAGAATGTAATTATATTATTATTATTATATTTTATTAACAAAATAATTACATAAAAAAAAATTACATTGATAATCTTAATTAAAGAGCGCAAGCTGCGGGGGCTATCGGCTCAAATACTAATTTATATATATTTCTTCTATATGAATCTATGTAATTTATATAGGAATATTATATGGTTTTACAAATTTGTTGATTCTTAATATATTTTCTGTATTTGGGGCTTTTAAAATTGATAACGCGGAGTTGTTTTTAAAAATATCGTTTATAACTAAACTGGGCAGTGAACATTGTCCTAAGCAATATGCTTAATGTCGATGATTGCATTGCATGTTGTGCAAATCGGAGGATCTTCTTTGCGTAGTAGATGCTGATGAGTGACGGCTGTATGGCCTAAGCAGAGTCTTGTAAAATTTGTGTTTGCGGCTTTTGTTGTCGTTGTGGGATATATTGGCTTGTCGCGTTCTGAATTAATAGTGGCGTAGTGGTGTGCATATGATTTCCACAACTCTTGTTCCATTTTTAAGTGAATATTTCGAATAGCGTTGGAAAGGTCTTTTTTGATGAACGTATTGTGACGCATATGACAATCCGTACTAGAATATTCTAGAGAGTCCGAAACAGAGTACTAGAATATTCTATAAAGTAATGGAAAACTGGAGACTAGGAACAGTAGAACATTCAAGGCAATGGAACGGACGGAAACGAAACGCTGAAACGGTATAAATACGCCGCACACAGAGCATAGTGATGAGTAAGAAGTTAGAGATAAGTAAGACGGTGAAGCAAGCGATCCGTCTCGAGTGAGAAAGTAAGCAGTAAAAGACGCGATAAGTACGGAAACGATAAGTAAAGAAATCATTAAGTGTACGGTATAAGTAACCGTTGTATTACGGACTAATAAAGTGTTATATTAATTCAAAATCGATTTAACGGCTCTTATTTATTTTAAAATAATTAATCCAGCGAACCCTTAGCTCGCTACAGTATCAAAGAAATGGAGTGGCGTTTTGTGAGCCATAGCAGCAGCTTTGTCCGCATGTTCGTTTCCTTGTATTCCTGTGTGGCCGGGGTTCCACATTATTTTCAGTTTTTTCGGTGAACGAATGAGAATGTCTCTAATTTTGTTTACGACATGGACATTATATCTATCATTACGGATAGCATTAATAACTGATATACTATCAGTTCAGATAATGTATTTACCGCAAGTTTTTGCTGCAATTTTAGCTGCTTCCAGAATAGCATGTGCTTCTGCAGTGAAGATTGATGCTTGTTCACACAGTAGACCTGTGCTAATAATTGACCCATCTTCATGGACAACAGCAAATGAAACGCTTTCAGATATTTTGGAGCCGTCGGTGAAAAGTACCGTCCATCCTTTTGTTCTGAATTCGGTCGAGATATCGTTGAAGAAAGCACGGAAGAATTTGCTGTCGGTATTGATTTTTCGGTTCAAATTTAGGTCGAGAATGAAAGACGACTCTTTGATTGTCTAAGGTGGGTATATGGGCAGATATTTGGTAAAGTGCCTCAATGGAAGGTTCATCCCAATTGCAACTGCAACGATGTTAGAGATTGCGGATGGTATTCTCTTTGGCGTAGGTCGGCGTATTGCGGACTTGAAATATTTTTCAGCGATGGATCCAGATGAAAATGACAATTTAGTGTAACATTTTCCTCTTGTTGTTACAATTTGCTCTTCGATTGTTGGAAGACCTGCTTCTGCCAGTATGTTTTTGATTGGAGTGGTGGGAAAGGCGTTAATACTCCTCCTGGCCGCATGATGGTAGGTTGGTTTGGTGATTTTTAACGTTGACTTAGGACAACTGCCGTATATAGCTAAACCTATTTTACTAAGTAAAAGAGCGCGGACTACGTTACATAATGTGTTTATATGTGCACTACTTTTCTTACATGCTAGATAACTAACAACATTGGCTCTGTCAGCTAGGCTCTTTTTTAATTCTGTGATGTGATCATGCCATTTATATTTTCTATTGAAAATAAGTCCTAGAATACTTAACTTATCAACCGAGTTAATGGTAATATTACCTATATTTAGTGTTAGTGTTTGAGAGCAAGATAATTTATGACATATGTGCAATATTTTACATTTTTCAAGCGAAAGTCTAGCACCAGATGTGTTCGACCACACTAATATTTCCTTAATCACTCGGATGAACATTACTTTAGTTGTTTCAAGGTCGTTGCACTTGCTCATGACATAAAGGTCGTCAGCATAAATGCAATGATACAGAAGTTTGTGTTTGGCTATAATGTTTGAAATTTCCTCAAAAGCTATTAAAAATAGAACCACTGATAGAGGAGATCCTTGTGGAATTCCATTGTATAGTGGATATGTTGAAGAGAAACAATTACTGGTTTTAACACAAAATCGTCTGTTTGTTAAAAACGATTTAATATACTGTATGATTTTAGGGCCCAATTTCCAGGACTGTAATTTGTTAAGAACGAGATGTATGCCAATTCTATCAAATGCCTTCTCAAAGTCAATTGACAGAATTGAAACATGATTGCAAGATGATAAAGCGTTTGCTGTGTAATTGTCTATATGCAGAAGTGCATCAATACAACCCTTTTCTGGTTTGAAACCTACTTGGTTAGGGCTAATTAGATTTCTTCTTTGTATAAACCATTGGAGACGCTTTGCGATTATTTTTTCCATTATTTTGGAAATACAAGGAAGAAGAGAAATTGGGCGGTAGCCACTAATTGAGCCTATATCTTTTTTAGGTTTTGGAATTGGAATGACGCAAGCAATTTTCCAACTGAGAGGTATAACTCCAGTTGAAAAAACATTGTTATATAACTTCAAGAGTCTATGCTTTATTTCAAGAGGTATATTTTTAAGCATCGGGTAAGAAACTTTGTCTCTACTTGGGGTTTTGGCTTTGAGTTTCGTCAGGCAACTTTCAAGTTCTTGAAGTTCTATGGGGTCTTCTATATGTAGAGCTGAAGTATCAGTTGTAGTTGCTTGTATGCTGTTGTTAAGACAGTCGTTTTTTTTCTATACAATAACTTATAGGAAAATCACTGTCGCTTGAGTCTTCAGACCAAATCTTCGCAAAGTAATTACAGATCTCAGATGGGTTAGAGATAGGATCTTGGGGCGATGCAATACAATTAATTATTTTAGGGGAGGAGTTCCCTGTTAAACAACGGATGCTGTTCCATATTTTTGCGGTGGTTGAATTTCTATTTATAGATGAGGTAATTGCATTGAGACTTTCAGCTTTACTTATTTTAACTTGGCGTCGAAAAACGGCATTTGATTTTTTATAATTTATTAAGTTTATTTGGTTCTGGTTTTTTTTTTAATTTTTTCCAGGCAGTTACCTTAATGGATCTAAGGTTTGCTAAGTCAGGGGTCCACCACGGTACTACTCGTTTTTTCATGTTAGGATTAAATTGGGGTATTGATATGTTAGCAGAATAACGAATTGCTTTGGCCCTTAATGCTGCTTCTTTATTTGTGTCTGATTGTATCGGTTTGTTTGACATGTATTGCTTGATATTTAAGCCGAACTTAGCCCAGTTTGCCAAATCAGTTTTGAATATGGATGACTTCATAGGTTGTACATTAAATGAACCTAAATTAATAATTGTAATTAAGGGAAAGTGGTCACTGTTGTGAAGGTCGTCTAAGGTGTGAGAAGTGGTTTTTGGTAGCAAAGAGTCAGAACAGCAGCTGATATCAATATGAGTTAAAGTGTTGTGAGTTGATAAATGCGTGAGCGAGCCATCATTTAAAACTGAGAGGTTGGAGCTTAGGATGAAGTCCTCTATAATAGAACCTCTTGGGTTGGTTTTGGGGGATCCTCATAGCACATTCCAAGCATTTACATCACTGATTAGTAAGATGGGGGTGCTTATATGACTCAAAATATTTTTATGACTCCTCTCCATGGTCTGTGTGCGACGTATTTATACTGTTTCCTCATTCTGATTCGGCGTTTCGTTTCGCCCGTTCCATAGCCTCGAATTTTTTATTGCCCATCGTCTCCAGTTTTCCAGTACTTTCTAGAATATTCTAGTACTGATTGTCATATGCGTCACAGTATGATGACAACCATACTGCACTATTTAGTCATGGAGCATTGTACGAAGGATCAAAGTGTTATGATCGTTAGATCTTATTATGGAAATCACAGAAGTATTCCAGAAACAATTTGCAAATTTCGTGAAATGTATGGGCCAGAAAATGTTCCGGATGAAGCATCGGTCGAAAGATTAATTAAGAGATTTGAAGAAGTTCGTTCGGTTCTGGATAGTAAGCCGGTTCCAAGTCGGGATGACTAATGATTGCACAGTTTGCGATGTTATAAAAAGGAATGTTTTAAAGTACCAGGAGCATCATTTCAATATAATTGCTAGCTTAAAGTGCATTGTATCAGTAAGCTGTGACCATTTTAAATGGAAACTCTGATTCGCCATTCCAAAAAGATAATTTGACTTGTGTAATGAAATAAAGATATATTTATAGTAACTACTGTGATCAAGAAGTACGTGGCTTAACTTCAAGGAGAATCACTTCACTTCCCCTTCAAATCGAATAATAAAGTGTTTGGTACTCTATTCGAAGAATTTAAATATTTAACATTTTTCGAGACACACATCAAGCGAACTCAGGAATTAGAGCATGTTTTAAAGTGGAATGACTTGGTAAGAAACAATTCGAAAAACAGTGGATGGCTAAAGCTAAACTCAAGTAATATTCGCAGGGATTGGGACTGGGAGAACTGTTGAAGCATAATTCGGTGGAGTATCACAAACAGATTAACAGAGAAAGGCAATGGCTATATAGGAAAATGTGGGAAAGCAGAAGGCTGGACAAATTAATGGTACTAAGTATAAAGGCAGAGCAGAGGAATAGTTTATAAAACTCTGAAAAAAAATGTTATTTATATAAACACTACTATAAGGTTGACTTGTATCTATTGATACAAGATGACTAATCTCCAGTGGTAACTTGACTTGTTAGATGTAATGCGGTTGTATTCATTCGCCGATTTCTTACAGAAGCAAAGTTCAAAACGAGCGTCACGTGGTTTATGGACGATCTCTAATTCAATTTCAAAAAAAGAATTTAGATTTCAATAAAAAAAAAAATTGCATTTTGTTATATGGAGTTCGGCCTTAAACGTTTGATACATCATGGCTCAATTTTTTGGGCACTAGAAGGGTATTTCCTTAATAGGGGGGATGCCATTAAATGTCAGAACACAGTGCACGCGGAAGAAAAGGTAGTGGCTAAGGATATGAGGTGACAATTGCATTGGTCTTAAATGCCTGAACATTATGATCAGAGATCATTTCACATTGGTGTGGTTCGGCTAGAGAAAACTCTGCATGTTTATTTGTGGGTCTGAAGTTGACAACGTGAATTGATGCCTATTCTTAGATTAACGGGTATCGCAGGGAAATGTCTGTAGAGGTGACACGTTCAGCAACGACCGTGGTAAAATGGGGGGGGGGGGGGCTGTTAGTCTACTGAGCCCGGATAATGAAAGACGGGTTTTTTGAATTTTTTAGCGTTAACTTATTTAATGTTTCTTGGCCTATAGTGGTGGCCTCCGGATTTCGACTCATCGGCCTCTGGAACTTCACTGATGATGAAACTAAATCAAATACCAAATTAGACCAGCGCTCGAATATTACGGCGTATTCTATGATGGGCAGACATCAATTCCAGATGTAGCATAAGACAAATCCAGAGTCTGAGAACACAGATGAATTGATTTATTTGGGACTTCAGCCATATATGCGTGGAGAGCAATGATATTCTACATCAAGGTCTCGAGCTCCTACTTCTTATTACATCTATAGTGGACCCCGATATTCTACATCAAGGTCCCGAGCTCCTACTTACTACGTCCATAACGGACCCAATCTCTATGAATTCGCTGACTGTGTTGGAAACTGTACATTAAGGTGGAGTTTATACTCGTCTATAATATGTTTAGAAAACAGAATCACAGAATCAAATCTATAACAATCCTAGCACGTCGTTCGATTAAACGATAGATATCATATAATGATAAACCTTAGCCTGGACAAATCTCAAGTTATCAACTTGGGTAATAGCAGAAATTACAGAGCCGTATCTTCCAAAGCGCATAACACTGTAAAATGACGTTGTTGTCAATAATGGCATCATTCGGGAGACCTTTGAAAATCATCGCTCTTAACTTTGAAGAGTATTGATTAAATTCCATGATAGTGCGCCTTACTGAAGCCATATTACAAGTTCGGCTTCAGTTTTTTTTATATATCTGTTGCTAATAATATAGAGTGGGCCATACATTTTTGCTAATGGCAAGACTTGATTTCTTAAAAACCGTTAAAGGGAGGGGCGCGGGAGTGGTGGGAGGTAATAAACGTAAAAACAATTCCGACAACGTAATAAACAACCCAGCATATACTGCCTCGGTGGAGTAGTTTGCTTGGTTTGCAGAACTCTTCATTATAGATCTAACTTTTTTCATAGGGAATGCTAACTCCGCACTTTTAACTGGCTTTGGCTCTACCATTACTTTAGATTTAACAAAAACTTTTTATGGATAAATATTTCACGAAATGTCAAGCATCAACGAGTATTCGGCGCGCAAAGTAAATAAACGTTAAGTTGGATGTCTTTTAACAAAAAAAAAAGTTTGATTTGATGAATTTGTAGAACGTAATTATAATATATTCACTTTACATAATAATAAAAGAGTAGTTAAACATTTTTTTTTTTAATTTGTTTGTTTGATTTTTCCTACATACCGAAACAGCCCGCAAGGCGTATTCAAATACTTTCCATACTAAGTGTAATTGGTGAGTAGATTGCCTATAGTTGTACCTCCAGACCTCTCTTCAGACGGTTTTGTATTATTTTGGAGTCGGGTTATAAAAATTAGTATGTTACGGAGAATGGAGAGTCCTTTGAACTGTTTTGGCCTTATGTGAACTATAATGACATTGATATGTCCTTTCACAGCTCAGGTTCAATGTCCAAAAATTGTTACAAATACCAAATAGAGCTCTACCCCACCCCGAGAGAAAAAAAAAACGATAAATTTTATTGAAACACAAATATAACATATGCATCTCATTTAATTAAGATCTTTACAAAAGACATTTCATAATTAAAATTATTGGCGGCCATACTGTAACAATAATATGCAAGGCAAAGGAGGTTAATTAGTATCCCAATAATACTTCAGTACGAATATTATTAACCCTTCCAAGGTAGGGTCGTTTTTGGGGCCGTTAAGTGGTAGGGTCGTCCGACACTTTAAAACGTACCTAAAAGTGCTAAAAAAAAAAGAAGAAAAATGCATATTGCTTCATTAACTATCCTTGTATAAGGACCAATCCCTAAATTAATGATTTTTAATTTATTTAAATTATAGAAGTAAATAAGTGAACCATTATATTATTAATAACCCCCCCACCTTTCGAAAAGGCCCGAGTGACCCGAGCATGGTAGCATTAAGGTTTTTGTTATTAGACTCCTCTCGGGAGAGGCGAACCTATAACACCGAGTGGGCGCCCCGAGATGCCATCAAATAACTGTTGCAGTTCTTTTTGAACAGTTGCAGGTTGTAACGCTCCGGGAACACTCGCGTGGGAAGGCAGTTCCACAGCTTCCCCGCTCTGTAACGGAACGAGTTCTGATGCAGGGATGTTCGCGCCGTCGGGAGATGAACCGCAAACTGGTGCGATCCGTCGGATTGTCTTGTGAAGCGCATATAAACCGAATTGCGTGGAACAATACCAAGAATCTCCGAAGGGCTGTACCAGTGATAATACCTGTAAAACATACAGAGGTCGGCTACGCGCCTTCGGTGTGCTAGCGACTGTAGTCCCGACGTCAGCGCCGAGTCCCCGATCAGGTGGATCGCTCGTCTCTGTATGCTCTCAAGTCGGTCGAGGGTATGTTTATGAGCCGAGCTCCAAACATCACAGCAATATTCGAGCGCGGGTCTAATTTGGGATTTATATAGGAGAAGAAGTTGGGCCGGAGTAAAATATTTCTTCGCTCTAAAAAGATAACTCAGTTTTCCTGAGGCTGACCTGGCGATACTCGACACGTGCTTATGCCATGATCATCATCATCATCATCATCGGCACTACAACCGGGAACCGGTCTTGGCCTTATTTAGCAAGTCCTGAGGCTTGTTAAATTTTCCATAATGATTTATTTTGTCTGGGCAAGGTCATTAGTCTTGCGCCAACTTATGCCATGATACATTCCCACAAACCGTGACGCCGAGCGATTTCAAACGTTCCTCAGCATCGAGGGCCCGGTCATTCATCATCAGATGTGGAACCGATGATCCACTTTTCTTTGTGAATGTTGTATATTGTGTCTTCGCTGCATTGAAGTCGACGAGATTGGCTCTTCCCCACTGCAGGACCCTATCTAGATCCTGATTCAGAGAGTCAATGTCAACATCTCAGCTGATACGACGCAGATGCACCATTCGGTCGAACACTCGAAAAGGAGGAAACAAGCATACTATCATCCGCAAAACTGCACACTTTGCTATCCGTTGTTTCCAACAAATCATTTATGTGAAGCAAGAACAATGTTGGAGCCAAAATAGAACCTTGGGGCACCCCCGAATTAACATGATACAGATCGGAACACTCGCCGTCCACAACAACCCGGATCTATCGATTCTCGAAGAAGCTCCTCGTCCAGTCGCAAAGCTGGTCGGAAAGTCCATATGAACGAAGTTTGCTCAGCAATGCCCCGTGCCAGACGTGGTCAAAAGCCTAGGAGATATCCAATGCGGCCACCATTGACTCACCATGCCGCTGAAACGCAGATGTCCATATATCGGTTATAAGTGACAGCTTTTGCCATTGACTAAAAGGAGCGCGAACCAGTTGACACCAAAGGAGCTTATTGATCACCCCGTTGTTGTGAGCCTTCTTCACGGTATCAATCGCCTGGTTGCACGTGTTTCTGATTCTAACAAAGTTCGTTCTGTTAACATCGGTGGGATCGGAACGCCATTGCTTAAAAGCTCTATTATTTGCCGCTGTAATCAGTTCGCATTTTTTATCTAACCAAGGTTTATCAGACGAACTTCGTTGGATGGAATGTGGAATATACATCTCCATCCCCAGAAATATAATCTCTGATACCTACTCCGTGCAAGCATTAACATCGGTGTTTCCGAAGCACACCTCGGACCATGGAAAGGATGCGAAGAAATCTCGCAAATCGTCCCAGTTAGCAGCCCCATACTTTATACATGGCGAAGATGCCTAGTCCGGTTATTCACTTGATATGCAAGTGCTTGCGCGACAGATACTAAGGAGTGATCTGAGTTTCCCAGTAGCGCAGAAACCTCTAGGGTATAAATACTCGGTTCGGATGGCAAAAACAGATCCAGGATGTTCGCATAATCGCCTCGGTCATCCGGCACTCGCGTTGGCTCCCCCACAAGTTGAGTCAAGTTGTGGCTTACAGCAAACATCTCCGCCAGCCTCCCAGCCTCGACGATTCTGTTAGAATGTAACAACCAGCCGGAATTGTGCACATTAAAATCGCCAGGGACAACAATTTCAGAAGCCGGATGGTTCATCTGTATCCAGTCGACGGTATGTGAAAGATGTTCGAAAAATGTCGCCGGTCGATCGTCATTCGGGGAGCGGTAAAGACAACAAAGAAATTTAATGGAATTCCTCAGCATGACCCTCAACCATATGATGTCCATATTATTGGGTTCCAACGCCTCCATTTTCTGGCAAGCCAGATCGGACCGCGCGAGGACGCAGACTCCGCCCTTAAAACGGAATCTCGAATGCAAGTCGTATCCTGAGCAACGAAGATATGTCGAATCAGTTGACGAATTGATCTGGGCCTCAGTTAGTGCAAGGATATCCGGTTTCGTTGTTTGCAAACGTTGGTGGACGGCGTTTACATTCGTATTGGTGAACCCCATGCCCCTGATGTTACAAAATGCCGTCACTAGTCGAGCGTGGGTAGAGCCTCGATAGCGAGCCCGGTTATGCGATGACGAACCTCTTAAAGCTCCATTATTTATCATACCTGCATAATGTTCCCCCTGACATAGCCCCCCCCCCCCCCGGTGATCCGAATGGGAGACTAGTTTGCCTCCGAAATTCTTTATATCAGAAGGTACCACCATGACTTATCTCCGTGTCAGTCCGGGCCATCAGCCACACATCCGAAACACCGTCAAAGGTTTCTCTCGGCGATATCGCGGAATGTACAGCGTGACGAGGTGGTATCTCACCTTGGGGCCGACTACCACCTAACCAACCTTTCCTCGAACCGGTCCATCAGCCAAGCTCCAAAAGATGGCTAGGGATTTCTTCCGACCATTTCAAGGAGCCTAAAGCTTGATGGGGTGGTATTTCACAGGGCGCACAGGGCGTTGGAACCCCGGCTACCACTCGGCCTTTAGTCGCCTCTTACGACAAGCCGGCTTAGCTGTGAGTATATTCTATCGCCCTACTCACAGGTCTTTCTCAATGACAAGAAAATCCAGCCATAACACATTTCTATGCTATTTTAAAATATACGTTTTCCTTGAAACATTAAAATACCCAGACTCCATTGTCCGCGTCGTATCTTTTTCCATAAAGCATAAGGAGGAGTCAGCAGCCCTCATCTTGTCATTCCCTGTTTACAGAGTCTAGCCTCCTGCGACTGTGTGTTGACAGAGTGACTCGCTAAGACCACATAAGGGTGATGAAATCATTGATCTGGTACTCATCCTTGAGTGCTTGCGTCCAGATCGGGGATTTGGTGTAGAATAGTGCGCCGGTAAGATGTTGATACGGGAACTTGATATGAATCGATATCTTTATTTTTTCTTAATGTTTATTTATTCTACTTTAATGTTATTACATTTTTGTTGTTGTTGTAGTTGTTTTAATGAATAAGGCCGTAGTGGCACGCAATACGTGTCATATTATTTTCTTTTTTTATTTTTTTTCCTTATCCTTACAAATCGTTTCTACATGTACTGTATGATGTTTTCTTTTTTTTTTTTAATATTATTTGAGGGCAAAGTAACAAAGAATCCACTTAATTGTCGTATATCTATTTTTTTTTGTATTTATAATAAAACTACTTAAACCTAGTAGAACTTAAATCGAACTAAGACTAAATTAACTCTAACTAAGCCTAGCTTAAGTCTACCTAATACTAAATAAGATTATGGACCTGTGGATCAGGTCCTGCCACACGTCCTCCGCCTCGCCGATCACCAGTCCTTTGACTGCCAGTCGGCCGAACGGGTTCCATGCAGGAGGACCCTCTCGCAAACGCTTATCAGCCAGTCTCACCCCAGTCGACCCACCAGTATTTTTTTCTATTGAGTTTTGTCTTTTTCAGGTATGCTCACCCAGTATCTTAGGATGGTATTTCTATCTCCTATGCTTCTTGGCACATACTTAATTGTTTTATCAGTTGCTCGTCTCCCCACATGATAGATAATTGGTACGTTGGTCGGGTCTGGTAGCTTTGACCATCCAAGTATAAAAATGCTTCAGGTGGTATGTATCCACTTTCCAATGAATTTCTAAAATACTCGGGATTACGATTAAACAATCCTGAGGTTAGTTCATTGTCTTTCACATTTGCCGACCGGACGAAATGATTTCTCAGAAGGGTGAGAATTGTATTATCAATTCTGGACACTCCGGATGCATCATATAGTCTCTTACTGGAAATATAGTGACGAAAGTTGGAATGTTCGCTTCTGTACATCTGCAGGCAGGCTCTAAGGCATTTTCTTTTAAATACTTTTAGCTATTCCATAATCGATGTATTCATGTTCCACCACACCGCACTCGCATAGGTCAAAATTGAACGTACAAACGCTTGGTAGCAAATGATCTTCACATCGGATCTAAGATGGTTCGAATAGAAAAGGTTCTTGAGGGACATAAATGCCGCTCTTGCCCTTTTCAACTGTTCATTAATGTGCTCACCGTAGTACAAAAAAGTGTCCAAATGAACACTGACATGAATATTTAACCACATTCTTTGATTCGATTTTTTTTTACACTAACGCGCACACAAAAGGGGATTTTGAAGTACCCTTAAATGTCACACTGCGAACGGATGTAGAGGAAGTGGATAAGGAAAGGAGGTATCGCTGTACATTGGTCTTGAATGACTGGACATCACAACGACCAGGAAACACATGATCCGGTAAAACATTCCACATTCGTGTGGTTCGTCTAAAGAACGACTCTCTATGTTTATTTGTGCGTCTAAAGTCCACTTTCAACATGAACTGATGCGCTCTGTAGCGGAACGAGATCTGATGCGGGGATGTTCGCGCCGTTGGGAGATGAACCACAAACGGGTGCGATCCGTTGGATTGTCTTGTGGAGCGCATATAAGCCGAATTGCGTGGAACAATACCAAGAATCTCCGAAGAACAATACCCGTGATTCTGCCAACTGGGCACTTTTTGAAAGAAAAGTTGACGAATTTCTTTCAAGCTATTCCCCAACACCTGACAGGAATCAAGAAGCTGCGCTAATCAGTAAAGCAATCAGATCCGCTGCCAATCTCTCAGGCAATATGTACCTTGCTGGAACTCCAACCAAACGCTTCTAAGGAAAAGCAAAATGTCACCCCTCTCTCAATTTAAAAAAAGACCTATGCAGGTTAATCAATCGCAAAAAGGAATTCAATCGCAAAAAAATTGAATCCGTTAACAATCCACTCTATCTTTGCAAAATGCTAACTCTGCAGCTCTGCGCATTGAACAATTCATCTCACTTATCGAATACGAGTCAGCACTTAGTGTACGTAGGGCAAAAATCCAGGGAGAGATCGAATATCCTACACTATGTTGAAAAACCTTTCAGATTATTCAAAACAAAGAATTATAAAGTTATACAATAAAATACTTGAAACATCACACATCCCACAAATATGAAAACCGCGGTCCTAATACCTATTTCCAAACCGAACAAAGATAAAGATACGGTGGCAGGCTACCGCCCCATATCCTTAATTCCTTGTCCCACAAAGGTATTAGAAAAAATCGTAGCCACACGTCTACTCTGGTTTGTGGAAACAAAGAAATTGACATCCATTAGCCAAGTAGCTTTCAAATCCAACAGAGGTTGCACGGATACCTTACTTCACATTGGCCACTATACCTCAAGGGCTTTATCAACTAAAAACCACGTCACAATCCTCTCTCTAGACTTCAAGAAAGCCTTCGACAGAATTGGTATTCACGTTATACTTAAGAAATTGTTGAAATGGCGAGTTGGTAACAACATATATGAGTACGTCAAATCATTTCTAAGTAATAGAAAATTTCAGTGCAAAGCCAACCATATATACTCCAGTACACTCCCGGTACACAACGGAATCGCCCAAGAATCCCCATTATCAGTCATATTATTTATTATCGCCTTTGACGACATAAGCATGATAATATATAAACAGAAACATTTAGATCATTGTATTTGCGCCGATGATATACCAAGTGTACCGGTATGAAGTGAGCGTCAGGATACAAATGTATAGCGTTTGAAATAGTAGTGAAGAAGATCGTGTGATTCGAACTGACGTTATTACAGTTTGAATCACGAAAAAAATTGAACCCAAGCGTTACACATCAGGCTACTGACCGTGTTTTGAATTTGATTTCCAAACTCGACTATACTCCACTGATGTGAATTATTTTTGTTATCGCTTGGTATACGGTTCTGATGTATTTTTCTTATTCGATTTTTCGTTCGTATGTGTGTATCTGTTAGAGTCGCCACAAATGTATCGATAGGAAAGTTTGTTGTGAACGAGCCCTTTATTTTTGTTATTTGGTTGCTATGACATCTGCCAAAAATATTTAGTATGCATAGTCATTGTATAAACAACACCTTTTTTTTTAATCGTGTTAAAAATGTCGAATTTTGTACCAGAAAATGATGATTTGCGGAAAGCATTAATTTTTTGTTTTCATTTGCAGAAAAGTGCTGCAGAGTCGCATCGAATGCTTGTCGAGGCATATGGTGATCATGCTCTATCGGAAGCAACATGCAAAAGATGGTTTAAGCAGTTCAGAGATAATGATTTTGATGTGCGAAATGAAGAACGTGGAAGGCCACCAAGAAAGTTTGAAGACCCCGAATTGCAAGCAATATTGGATCAAGATGACAGTTTAAGTCAAAAACAAATGGTTTAAATGTTAAATGTTGCACAACAAACAATTATTGGCCGTTTAAGATCTATGGGAAAGATCCAAAAGTGTGGAAACTGGGTGCCACATGAATTGAATGACAGGCAGATGGAACAGCGAAACACCACATGTGAAACGTTGCTTCCACGACACGAAAGGAAGTCAGTATTGCATCGAATTGTGACTGGTGATGAAAAATGGATTTATTTTAAAAATCCTAAACGCAAAAAATCATGGGTACATCCAGGAGAAGCGTCAACATCGACTGCAAAGCCTGATCGGTTCGGAAAAAAGACAATGCTCTGTGTTTAGAGGGATCAGAATGGGGTGGTGTATCACGAACTTCTAAAACCTGGCGAAACTGTTGGGGCGTAACGCTACCGACAACAAATGATCAATTTGAACCATGTATTGATTGAAAAACGACCAGAATGGGCCACAAGGCACGGAAAGATAATTTTGTTGCATGATAATGCTCTGAGTCGTACAGCAAAACCCGTCAAATAAACAATAAAAGCTCTCGGCTAGGAAGTGTTACCCCACCTGCCGTATTCACTAGACTTGGCTCCTTCCGACTACCATTTGTTTTCATCGATGGGACGCGCATTTGCTGAGCAGCATTGCAATTCCTATGAAGAAGTCGAAAATTGGGTCTCCGAATGGTTTGCCTCAAAAGACGACCGGTTTTATTGGCGTGGTATCCACAAATTGCCAGAAAGGTGGTCGAAATGTGTAGAAAGCAATGGCCAATACTTCGAATAAAATGTTTTTTAGTTTCCCATTTAAAATTAGTGTTTTATTTAAAAAAAAAAAAAACTTCATACCGGTACACCTGGTAAGTTCACTAATGTGACGCGTTTATGGTTAAAAAAACATTGGTCTTTATTTACTCGAAAGATTACAATTAAGCTTAATCCAGAACATTTTTCTAATTTATACCTGGCGGGAATGCTTTTTTTTTTGCAGTTTCAGCATCTATGAATCTAATAATTTTCCAGTAATCTCACAATGAGACGCATGTGAACGTCGTGCAAAGTTGGTTTGTCGATGGCCTGAAATGGATGTGAATTTTATGATTGGCGGTTGCGTTCTGGCTGGAGAAAATATTGTGTAACTTTCAAAATTCACTTTGTTCAAATTGGCACAGTACTTATTCTAACATTATAAAACCCTTTTCTATTCTGTTGGAAAATGAATTCGTTTACAACACAAAAAACAACAGGGAAAATAAATGTTGGCAAGGCAATATGTGTCGGGTTCTGTAATTCACAAATTATAGTAGTTAGCAGAAATGTCTGTTTTGCCAGTTACCAGACATTTGGTGGATGTATTCTAGTACCTGACACGACTTTCCAATCACCTAAATACTGGATAACATGCATACTAACATCCCAATAGCAGTAAGGACCAAAGCGTTTATTGTAATCTTAATGATTAGCAATTGACACGAATCTATCAGTTAGAACTTCGTACGCGCAATGAAGCAATCCTAAAACGCCATTGTTCGATTGATTTCGCAACGTGTTGTGGATAGTGAAAATTCTGAGTTTATTTCTTCAATCACTTGAACTAGAATAATCACCCACTAGTGACATGCTCTTATTAGACATATCTACGTCGCCATTGCAGATGATTTCAGCCACCTTTCGTTGTTTGTCATCGTTTAGGTTGCTTGTGTTGCTGCTTTCCTCGCATTTTTTTCTTTTAATACCTAAGTCTGTAAAATTCAGTTTGGTATTTATAATTTTTTCCCGTTTTAGACCTCCAAAGGTGGTTTGTGTTGAACCCTGTAGTGCTGGTCGCATTAGAATATCAAGACGTTTTTCTTCTTCCCGCTCCTTGGCGGATCGTGACTGAAGATTCATGAGTGCAGCTATTTGTCGGTCCTGTTCGAATTCAGGCAAAAGGCTTATTTGAAGGCTACTCTTTTGCAGTAGTCTGTCATCAATCTCTTTCTGAGCTTTCAACTCTTTTTTCTGTTTCTGCAAACAAAAAGACGTTAGTTATGCATATTTTTTGCATGTTTTTCATATTACCCGAAATTCAGCTCTCAATTTACAATTCGCCTCATAACAATCGTCCCAGACTGTTTCGTTTCTTTCAAATAATTTTTCCAACAGTGGTTTGGAATCCTCTCCTGCTTTAATGTCTTTAGCTGCATGTTCCAATTTGTACATAGGGTCATCGAAGAGTCGTTTCTGTGTTTCTTTCGTCTCTGGAACAATTTGGTCATTCTCGTGTGGATCCCAACGGTTTTCTTGCCTTCTAGCCCCTGATACTATAATATAGTCTAAATTAGCCGGATCGGTTTTTATCTCGAAGTGATTATCACACAAATGGCATTTCATTCGAAACTGATATATTGGCGTAGAGTGGTACATTCCCACTTTTTTCTTCTCTGCATTATAGCGGACTCCCATTCCAATGTGATTCTTACATCCTTCGCACCAAATGTTGTAGGGCATTTCAAAACGAATGATAATGATTCCAAGATGAATCTTCCGGGCTCTCTCACGTAGAGCATGAGTCCCAAGGAATTTGTTCAGACCACCCTTTCTCGGATCATAGTCCGGGGGATAGTACTTATTTTGCCCTTTGCGCTCACCCATCTTTGACTAAATATAAAATTAATGTGTTTTACGAAGAAGAGAATTTGAAGAACTGCTTAAAAAACAACCACCACAATATTATTGTCTGACTCCAAGTTTAGTATGAGATGTACTTGACAGTTCATTTGACATTTGAATTGATAGCAAATTGATTATTTTTAACGTGTTACTTTTCTGTTTGCTGCTCTTAAGGCGCTTTTACATTGTGATGTTTTGTGAATAGGAGGTGTAGCTTGAGTAATCCGATGTAGTAATGTTTACTTTTTGAATTTGAATGTAACAATTTGTAAAATGCAGTTAAAAATGAATAACAGAACTAATTTAATAGTGGGATTTCTTACATTAAAAAAATTGTGATATATATCAAAAAACTAAGTGGATAAATATAGCTCAAACTAATTCAAAATGATGCAGCGTTTGAGTTCGTGTTTTCTTAGGGGATCTTTATTTATTAATTAATTATTATAAGTTATCAATTTTGTTACCTCCAAAGTGTATTTTTTTCATATTTGTAATTGCTTTCGGAATTCAATAATGGTATCCTTCAGTCATTCTGCATTTATATCATAAATTGTGGTAAGGCATTGACCTTTCATGGGCCAATCAACCTGGTGAATAGAAAAAAGTTACAGAGGGTATGTGTGGCTAACACTGTGGGTAAGACAAAATGCCTTTTTGCAGGAAAAACTAATAAGGATTGAACGAAAGTTCAAAAAGCAGGCATAACAAGCAACAAAATAGACCGTACTCAAAATGCCTGTATGAAGCACAATATGCAAGGAACATGTGTACAAAAAAGTCATTGAAAATCGAATAAGGCCAAAACTTCCTGTTACTTTTTGAACATTCTTCGTAAGCCAAATAAATAATTTATTCGATAACGCGAATTGGGGTAAATAAGTAATTGTCAATTAAATTCATAATCTTATTCCCGTTCTCAATTAATTTATTACGTTTTTGTTGAAGATGAAAACGAATGTTGTATGAAGAATTTCTATTCAAAGACTCAAATTGTGTAAATAGATTGCAAAGGCAATGCCTTGTTCAAATATGCAATTAAAGACGACACAAACGGAAGTGAATATTATCTGATTGGTTTTTTATTCTATTTTTTTTTTACATTTCAAGTTCGAAACTGATAGAAAGTAGACAATAGTTTACCATTCGGCAAAGCATGGATAGTCCTAACTGTTCTTATATATTATAGTGTTAAGGAAGCGACTTTTATGATGAGGTTGCGTCCAGGAGGTCGAATGAGCAGCGTCCGAAAGGTGAGCTGCATCCACGAGGATGAGTAAGCGATGAGTTAGCAGCGCCCAAGAGAAGTGAGTTCCGTCCAAGAAGATGAGGAAAACCGCCGACCAAGAGCGGCATCCAGGAGGTTGGAGAACCGACAGGTAAGCAGCGTACAAGAGCTGAGCTGCGTCCAAGAATATGAAAAACCGATGTATAATAGCGGGGTCCAGGAGGTTGGAGAACCGACAGGTAAACAGCGTCCAAGAGTTGAGCTGCGCCCGAGAGGATGAAAATCCGGTAAATAAGACCGGCGTTCAGCAGGTTGGAGAACCGACAGGTAAGCAGCGTGCAAGAGCTGAGCTGCGTCCAAGAAGATGAAAAACCGATGGATAATAGCGGCGACCAGGAGGTTGGAGAACCGACAGGTAAGCAGCGTCCAAGAGTTGAGCTACATTCAAGAGAATGAAAAACCAATGTATAATAGGGGCTTCCAGGAGGTTGAAGAACCGCCAGGTAAGCAGCGTCCAAGAGTTGAGCTGCGCCCGAGAGGATGATAAACCGATGTATAATAGGGGCGTCCAGGAGGTTGGAGAACCGACCGTGTTAAGAATATCGAATTTGTAAACCTTTGTATGGAATGTACAATGTACATACGTATGAGTGAAACCCTACAACGTACAACGACGCGCCCTATAGTCAACTCCATATAACTATGCTACATACATGTAGACATGCTCGCTGGTCTCCAGTCAGTCGCTTCCAAACAGTCGCACGGTAAAATTCGCTCGCGTACTCATCAAGCTCTTTTGTATTTCCACCTCATGCTTTATTATTTACAATAAACTGTTTTGCTTATAATACTCTGCATGCATTATTTCTTTCAGACAGGTAAGCAGCATACAAGAGCTGAGCTGCATCCAAGAAGATGAAAAACCGATGTATAATAGCGGCGTCCAGGAGGTTGGAGAACCGACAGGTAATCAGCGTCCAAGAGTTGAGCTACATTCAAGAGGATGGAAAACCGATGTATAATAGGGGCGTCCAGGAGATTGTAGAACCGACAGGTAAGCAGCGTTCAAGAGTGGAGTTACGTCCAAGAGGATGAAAAACCGGTGAATAAGATCGGCGTCCAGTAGGTTGCAGAACCGACAGGTAAACAGCGTCCAAGAATTGAGCTGCGCCCAAGAGGATGAAAAACCAATACGTAGACAGCGTCCAAGAACGGTGAGCTACATCCAAGAGCGTAAATGATAGAGTGGCGTCCAAGAGGAAAACCGTTGAGCAGTGTTGAATTTTGACGCTTAAGTGGCGTCCCTTTTTTTCACTGACGCGTAGTCAGGTAGTGGGTGGCAGTTGGCAGATGGCAAGCATATGTGAACGTACTAGATGTCTCCAGTACAGTTATCGTGGGTCTCCCACAAAATTACCGTCCGATAGCATTACTGTCTATGTTATGAGGTAATGGAAAAGGTCATCAATCCCGAGTTAATTAAGTATTTGGAGTCTAACGGACTTCTGAATGATCGTCAGTACGGATTCCATAGCAGGCGGTCCACAGGAGAACTTTTGACCCTCTTAACCGATATATGGATATCTGCGATTGAGCGGCATCATGACTCAAGGGCGGTCTGGCACGGGGCATTGCTGAGCAAACTTCGTTCATATGGACTTTCCCAGCAGCTCTGCGACTACATGAAGAGCTTCCTCGAAAATCGATTGGTCCGAGTTGTTGTAGATGGCGAGTGTTCAGATCTGTACCCTGTTAATTCCAGAGTGCCTGAAGTGTCTATTTTGGCTTCAACCTTTTGGCTTCACATACGTGATTTGTTGGAGTCGACAGATAACAACGTGTTCGGTTTCGCGGATGATAATACGCTTGTTCCCTTTTTTTTCGAGTGAACGACCGATTAGTGCATCAGCGTCGCACCAGCTGAGATGTAGCAAGATCGATTTTCGGAATCGGATTCTGGATGAAGTCCTGCAGTGGGTAAAGGCCAGTCTCGTCGACTTCAATGCAGCGAAGACGCAGTATACAACATTCACAAGGAAAAGTAGATCATCGGTTCTACAACTGATGATAAATGGACAGGCTTTGAATTTGAGGAGAACTTGAAACGCGTTACGGTCCATGGAAATGTATCGTGGCACAAACACGTGTCGAACATCGCCAGGTCCACCTTTTTAGAGTCAGGAAATATTTTATTCCGACACAATTTCTTCTCCTGTATAAACTCCGAATTAGACCCGCGCTCGAATATTACTCTCATGTTTGGAGCTCTGCTCTTAGACACACCCCCGACCTTCTTGAGAGCATACAGAGACGGGTGATACGCCCGATCGGGAACACGGCGCTGACATCGGGACTACAGTCGCTGTCACATTGAAGGCGTGTAGCTGACCTCTGTCTCTTTTACAGATATTTTCATGGGTACTATTCTTCGGAGATTCGTGGTATTGTTCCGTGCAATTCGGTTTATTTGCGACAATCCGACGGATCGCACCAATTCGCGGTTCATCTCTCGACGGCGCGAATATCCCTGTATCAGAACTCGTTCCGTTACAGAGTGGGGAAGTTGTGGAATTTCCTCCCCGCGCAAGTTTTCCCGGAGCATTACAACCTGAAACTGTTCAAAACGAACCGCAAGAGTTACTTGGTGGCATCTCAGGGCGCCGTGAAGGCGCTATATGCTCCCCTCTTCCGAGAGGAATATATTAAAATTAGGTTTTTCTCATATATGGAAAAATTCGATGCCTTGTGACCCACTTAGGACATGCTTCATGGGTTGCTAGAACGCAACCGGTGCTTCCGTTAAACCGAATGGCATACGTTAGAACACACAATGCCGCATTTTCTCGATCCTGCTTCATGAGTTGCTAGAACGCAACCGGTGCTTCCGTTAAACCGAATGGCATACGTTAGAACACACAATGCCACATTTTCTCGATCCCTTGGATCCGCTAAGACTTGGTGAAAGCCACTGGCTAAATCGAGCGTGGAGAAATAGCGCGAGTGACTGTGTCGGTCCAATATGTCCTCAATACGATGGAGAGGGTATCCATCTTTGTTGATTTTTTCGCTCAGTTTCCCGAAATCGACCACAACTCTTCATCGGGCTTCTCCATTGGGGTCCAATTACTTTATAACTACTAGTAAGGGTGAGCTCGAAGCGCTCTTGGTAGGTTGAATAATATTATTCTCTAGCATTTCCCGATTTTTCTCATTTATCACCTGTTTCTTGCACTCAGGCAGACGGAACGTCCCTAGGTTAATAGGGAGTTGGTCCTGTACTAAAGGAATTTCTTGCGATATCGCACTGGTATACTTCAGGTAGTCGCCCTTGAGGTGGGAAATGTCGTTGTACTCCTGACGTTTTTCTACTTTTGATTGACATTCTTGAGGGAATAGGTTCCTTCCTAAGTGGAGTTCCTCATATAATTATGACAATCTTGAATCTTGTGTTGAGTCATCTAGGGGCTCGCCATCCGAGAAAAGATGATTGAAGGTGTTCATCCTGTGAAGGGTTGATCTCGGATACGCGGTTACTAGATTTATTATCAAAGTTAAGTCTCATTGATGTATTGACTCGAGTCAGAGTGCTCTTCCGGTTTTCCAAACGAATGAAAGAATATTCCCTGGTTGGGTGCAACTCCACCTTTATCCTGTCAATGTTTGGGGGTAATTGATTATATACAGTGTCGCTACTTGGATTCCTACTGGAAGCCCTATTACTTTTGTGAGCGCCCTGGTACTATAATCGGTCTACTCAAGAAAATGTCTACCTTGGAAGAATTTGTTGGTGTGCATTTTACCAACGCCTTCCCTTTTTATTACCTTTTGGTTTTTGAGGTTCGCCTTATAGTTTGGGTGACTGTTGCTCGACAATATTTCCTAGCAAGGCCTTCGGGTGACGGCCGGCCGAGGTCTAGACTTTCACTGGTCCACTTAGTGCGATTTCCCTTTCGACTGTCTTTTGCTAAACTATGCCTGTACTATTATTTGCAAAGTCAATGGAAACATTTTCGAGATTTATGGTCGTTCGAGGAAATCCAAGTCCATTCACATTGCAATTTTTTGATGGGAAGTCGTTATACAATAGACCGTCTTCTGATAGCCCCGGTAAGCGTCAACCCGGGCAAGAGAGAACTACCCTTCTTTTGAACAGAGTATTTCAAATACTCAAATACTCATTACAAATGTGTTACGGGTGTTACTTTGTATCAGAAGCTATATTTCCTAATACCGTGGATAGCATCAGAAAATTCCACGATACAAACTACTCCACATGGTATATTTTGAATTTATTGAATTAATAAATCTAATAACCCAAGTAATTTATTTTAAAAAAATCGCAGGGGCCTTGTCTAGAGTTGGACGCGTAGTATGGTGGCTACATCCTTTGTCGACTTCGTTGTCAGTTCGCTTTCTACACTGACAACAGACTTCATATTTTAATAAATCTACGAATTTTCGCACGGGCCTTACGGCGAAACCTCGTGATTCACAGTACCATCCTTGGCGACTTCGCAAGCTTCGCCATTCTGCAAAACCGCTCATTATTCAGATTATCATCTTACATCGGTGTATCCGCTATGAATTGACCGAACAATGGATGGCACATGTCCACCAACACACGCTAACCTTTCCGTGCGTTATCTTTGTACCCATCCATTGTCCAAGAAGGCATTGCGGGCTGCTTGCTGGCTTGCACATTGCAAGCCAGATTTCCAACGGCATGTCCTATGATCTATCTTTCCAAAAGAAGAGAAGATCAAATTAAACATTGGCCTTTCAGGCGCGCATATTTGTTTGCTTATCAGCATGACCGATTTTACGATCCGTTGCCGTATCTAGGAACGATCACCAGCATCGGTCATGACCAGGAATATTTACCTAAGCAAAGAGTTACCATGATTCTCACGCTGGCTATAGAAGCTGCTTTCGTTTACACAAAGTAAACACCCAAGCAAATACTTTCGCCTGACGGTACCACCAACGGGATTAACATACCCTAAAACAATATGCAGCCATGCATCGAATTGAACATGACCGAAATATGTTTACTTTAAGCAAACTAGCAACGGTCATATTCCCATGTTTAGTTCGCTAACCCAAACGGATGCACATATTAGCGTTTGCCTGTGGGATTGTTTACACATTATCCCAAACCAATTCCTGCCTTCGGCAAGAGTTTTATTCACTCACGTCAATCAAGGAATCTATCCCTTGCGGATGGCGGCAGTATATCTTGCTCATACATGGAACAGCAGATTTGACCTACGACATGCGTTTTTCCTGTTTTTCTGAGGAGGTCATTTGATTCCTGATATTTCGAAAGCTGACGGTTGATAAGTGATTCCATTAGAAGTTAGTGCTATGGGTCGATAAGAAGAAAGTGATGATTTGTCACCCTTTTTGAGAATTGGCTGAATGTTCGCTGTCTTCCATCTATTTGGGAAACGGCCAGTAGAATAAGATAAATGGAAGAGTTTCCGCAGTGGTTTAGCGAGTGAAGAGGAACATCTTTTCAAGAAGATTGGGGGAATGCCATCCGGACCAGAGGATTTGTTTGCGTTTAGCTCTTTGAGTGCTTAGCTCTCTTAAATCTTTTCCGGTTTTCCTCAGTACTGTTTGATTTATACAACCGGAAGGTCAACTCTTTAGCCTTAATGGCTTCTCTGCACCTGGAATCGAACCACATATTTCTCTTGGGTTTGATACTCTTTACTCTGTATGGAATAAAGGTAAGCATGCCAAGTAGAATCGTGTCTGTCAATGTGTCCGCTATAGAGTCAACATCGTTATTGAGGAAAAATAACGACCAATTTAATCTCCCAAAAAAGTCGTTCAGACCTTCCCAGTTAGCTTTCTCATAAAACCGTACTATTCTTTTGAGAGCTTTCTCATTAACGTTGCTGTTGGTTAGATGAAATTTAGCTGACACGACACAGTCGTCTGAAGTGCCCAAGTTTTCGCCAAGAGATTTTAAATTCTGGGTTGGAACAGAGCCCTTATTGTTGCAGAAGCTGATAAGCAATATCATGTCGTATGTATGTGACTATACCACGATGTGGAAAGAACAGAGGCACTAGGTTATATCCAGGCAGATTAAAATCGGAAATATCTCTATTAGTAATTTCCTGGGTTTCGCTAAGTGCAAGGATAGTTGGTTTCTGGTTAGAAACGTGGGCAGATACAGAAGAGAAATTGCTTCTCAAGCCGCGAATGTTACACAAATCAACGTGAAATTCCCGCTCCATTGAAATTGCCCTACACAGAAAATCAATACCGCCTCGGGAAAAGTTGAAATCCGGGACCAGCAATAGATAATCCTTGTAGTAGGTGCCCCACTAGATCCGTGCCGAAATCATCAATTTTTTTACTTTTCCCCTCAATAATGGTTAAATGGTTATAGTGTTTGTTATAGTGTCTGGTACCACTTGCTTTTAATGAATTAAGGTACACAAACCATAAAACAACTAAAATACCAGTTTGGGATTTTCTGACAGCTAATTATGTCTTTAGTTTCGTTTACATTATTATGTAATAGGTTTGCTAGTAGAAACTCGGCTCTGATGTTGGTTGCATTAATAACATATTTGAGCGTACGCAATTCACTCGCCATTTCGGATATATGTAGCTTAGTCATTGCTGTGTTTATAACTAAGTTTTAGTCATTTACAAGTTGCCATTCCGCATATATCAGTTGTATAGTATAAGAGATGGATGTCGATAAGGCGCATTTACCCCATTGCATTATATTCTATTTTCAAATGAAAATTGGAATTGATTAATTCGACTTGGGTAAACATGATGTGAGTCATTTAATAGTATAAACGTTTTTTGCAAGATATCGTGAAAGAAATTTGAGTCTTTCTTTTTCTACACTAACGCGCGCGCGCAAAAGGGGATTTTGAAGTACGCTTAAATATCAGACCACAATGTGAGCGGAGGACGCTCCACGTGTAGATGCTGATGATGACGACGAAGAACGTTATGTTTTACTGGATGGAAATCCATGTCAAAAATCCATGTCAAACTTAAGAAGAATTTGCAGAGCAGTTCGGATTTTCTCACCAAGCAATATTAATCAATATTTCTATAAGTACCATTTCTAATAAAGTTGAATTTGACAAAAATCCGAGGTCCTACTTACACGCATATTATCATTGCCCATTCGCGGCACGTGTCCGGCCCATTTTAATCTTCGCGACTTGATTACTCTCACTATTGTGGGATTGCAGTGTAGCTCTTCCAATTCGTGGTTGTCGAATTTCCTCCATTGTCCTACCTCCCCGTCATATTTACCTCCAAAGATACCCCGCAAAACTTTATTCTCGAATTCGCGGAATTTGTTTTCTTCCGGTTTTGTGAGAGCCCATGTTTCGCATCCGTATAGAACAATCAGCATGATTATGGTTCTATAGGCACGGAGATTTATATTACATGATAGCAGTTTGGATTTCAACAGTTTACTGACTGCATGCCAACTAGCGTTGCCAGAGTGTAGTCTTTTGTTAATTTCCTTCGACATTTCGTTACTGGCCGTCAGTATTATTCCCAGGTATTTAAATTCTTTGACATTTTCCAATATCTTGCCCCTGATGTTTATGTGTGTTCGCTGAGTTCCACCTGCTCTCGCCGTAATCATGTATTTCGTTTTGTATTCATTTATTTCTAGGCCCACCTCTTCTGCTGCTTGTATGATGATTTCACACTTTTTACTTACAGTTTCTAGATCATCCCCCAAAACGGCGATATCATTCGCATATGCGAGCACTTGTGTGACCCCGTTCAGGGATGATCCGGCCATGTCGTCGTCTTATACCTTTCTGATGACATACTCGAGCACAAGGTTAAAGAGACATGGTGAGAGGCCATCGCCCTGTTTTAGTCCCTCCCGGATTTCAAATGGTTCTGAGAGGTGGTTTTCTATTCTAACTCGCCCTTTGTTTTCGTTCGTGCAGATTTGAATGAGGGCGGTATATTTTTTCGGGATTCCCAGCTCAACTAAAGGGTGGTTAAATTTTAAGGGCCCATGTTGATTTTGAATAAAACACAAATTATTTAGGAAATTATTGTCATTTTTTTTATTATGATCATATTGGTATGGTTCAATTATGTATGGAACAAAATATCGGCCAAATGGCCACTGCGACATCGGCGGCTCATCTCCATCCGATGGTCCACTTTTTCGATGACGCTGAGGCATAATTGAGGTTCTATGCCACCACGTGAGATAACACGGCCATTGAATTTGTCGCGCCAAAGAGCCATTGTTTCGTTAGCTGTGTGGCAAGTGGCATCGTCCTGTTAAAACCACATATCGTCGGCATCCATATCTTCCAATTCGGACCATAAAAAGTTCATTATCATCTCACGATAGCGAACACCATTCACAGTAACTGCCTGACCGGCCTCATTTTGGAAAAAATACGGCCCGATTATGCCGCCAGCCCATAAACCGCACCAAACAGTCACTTTTTGTGGGTGCATTGGTTTTTCGACAATCACTCTTGGATTATCATTCGCCCAAATGAGGCAATTCTGCTTATTGACGAATCCACTGAGGTGAAAATGTGCCTCATTACTAAAGATGATTTTCTTCGAAAATTGATCATTCGCTGTTGCAATTTCTTGCCACCATTCTGACCATGGACGACGCTTGAAATTCAAATTGAGTTAGTCTGAAATTGAGAAATGTCAAATGAAATGCAGAAAAAAACTTAACGTTTAGGTGTAGTTCACATTCAACATCGGGCCTTAAAATGTAACCACCATTTACAATATGGTAGAGTATTTGCCTTGCGACTGAGTCGTAGGCTTTTTGGATGTCAACGATCAGTTGGGGAACCGTCTCTCCGTATTCCCACTTCTTTTCCAGTAGTTGCCTTATTGTGAACTTTTGGTGGCTAGTTGACCGGTTCCTACGGAATCTGCATTGGTAGTCTCCCAATATTTCTTCTGCGTACGGTGTGATTGTCGCCATTATGACATTTGTTAGTAATTTGTATGTGGAATGATATTCCTCTAGTTTTCGCAATCAGATCTGTCGCCTTTTTTGAATATGGGGATGACTATTGAAGTTTTCCATTCTTCCGGAATGACTTCCTTATCCCATATTGTTTTAATCAGTTGGTGGATCTTTCGAGGAGTTGCGCCCCCCCCCCCCCCCCCCCCGTGCTTCACAAGCGCTGCCGTCATGCAGTCGAGTCCAGGAGCCTTGTCGTTTTTCAATCGATTTGTTGCGTCAACAACTTCGTCGAAAGAGGGCTCTGGGATCTGAGGCTCGGCTGCATGTACGTCTGGTGCGTTTATTTGTTGTTGACGGGCGCGCACATTGAGCAGGTTTTCAAAGTACTGCTTCCATCTTGTCACGATATTTTTTGTTTCTGTCGCCAGACAGCCATTTGTGTCTCGAATTATTTTGGCTCTCCCTCGGTAGCCATTTCTAATTGAGTTTATGCCGGCATACATACCCCAGATATTCTTTGCTCTGCCATTTTCTAGGATTTTTTCGATCCGAGTCTTCTCCCATTCGCGTTTTTTTGCGTTTGAAAAGTCTCGTTGTCTCTTTCCGAATTGTCGCGTATCTTTCTGCATTTATTTATTTGGAATGCCGAATTCCCTTACGGCTTTATATATTGTATATTACATGCGGTCTTGCCGTGTTCTAAAGAGTGACTTCAACATTACTTATCTAAAAGCAGAAATCTGTGTAATACCAAATTGATGACGGCTCTTTGAATTAACCGAAGACTTCTTCTATAGCTCTTGATCTTTAGGGACTAATTGGCTAACCTTTAATAAGATCGTACATCTGGTTCTCACATCCGATTCACGAATCATTTTCTTCACTGCCAGGTTGAAAAGGAGACATGATAGGTTACCTTCTTGTTGAACTGAATTTAATATGTTCATCGAGTTTAATAATGTTGTGGTAGTCTTCACTCGATTCGTTACAATAATGTCAACGAAAACCAGCCTGCGAATGATCTTATTTGCGTTTGTACTCCTTTTTTTCAGCCAGGTTGAATAAGAACAGCTTAGTCCACCATTTATAAAATGTATTCTCACTTGGCTTGACATGTCATCAATCAACTACACAGTTTTGTCAGTTTAGCTGGAATGCCCAATTTTTTCGTAACTTTGTATAGCTTAGCTTTGGCTAGGTTCTTATAGGTAATCTTACTGTCCACAAAGTGGTGGGTACAAAAATTCGACATGTGCCACTTCAAATCCATTTACTCCTCCGACGCTCCTCTTAGAATTGTTTTGTTTTTCCTGTTCTATTAATTGTGATTGCGTTTTCAATATACGTGTTTATCATATAAATAATTATTAAACACTAAAATTAAATTGCAGTATCTTCGAACACTTCTTTTTGACAACCGAATCATCAAGTTGTCTCCTTCGAGTTGCGAAAAGAACAAGGTTTGCATTTTTAGGTTATATTTTCGGAACAACACATCTCAGGTTGTGCTTTAGAGGAAAGCGAATTTCCGGCGGCGTGAAACTAACAATATTACTTTACTTACAATGATTATTTACACGAACGATGGAAATCCCTTTGGTTTACAACTATTGGTGTTGACAAGGTTTGCGAAGAAGAAAACCACCGTGAAATCGATAAGTCTTGCAGGTTGTAAAGCATAGTCATCCGCAATGAATGAATAAATAACTTGATTTTATAGATGTGTCACTGAAGAGCTATAGACAGCTACCTGTTTTGGAACTAGATTCTGGAGTCCAATTGTTTTCAACTGTAGCAGCAGCTAAGTATTTTTTTCCAGATGAAGGAGTGGAAAGGGACGAGGTATGCTGCTTCTAAAATGTTATACTGACTCTGGAACAATTGCGTTTTTTTTGTAGTGGCTGGAATGGTCCACAACTCAACTAGCACCTGCTCTCGCTCATAACTTGGGTGTTGGCCATCATTCTGACGCCAATGCTCTACCAATTCTCAATGGGTTGGTTAAGAAACTGGATAATCAACTAAAATCATCGGCATTTATTACTGGTGACAAAATAACAATAGCTGATTTATATATATGGTGTTTACTGGCTCCAGATGGAACTTTGAAAGGTGCCCAAAATATTGAGAATCTGATTTCTTGGTATCGCAAAATAACTGATTACCCAGAAATTAAAGAAGCAACTTCGGAACAACCACTTAAAGCATTAACATTTGGTTCACTGCAACAATCAAATCACTTTGGAGGCTTCCAGTACATTCCCTTGTGTACACCAAGTACTATTACTTCATCCAATCTACTTGCGGAAACGGCAGGGAATCTGGGAGAAACTGTTACTGATGAGGAAATTCAAGCAGCAAAGGATGGATTTGTGCTCAAGACAATTACTAAACACGAAGAACCTCGAACTGTTTTACCTAAGAAGGGAGAAAGGAATATTCTTATCACTTCAGCCTTGCCTTATGTGAATAACGTACCTCATTTAGGTAACATAATCGGGTGTGTTCTGTCTGCGGACATTTTTGCTAGGTACTCCCGCATGTGCGGATATAATACTCTATACATATGTGGAACCGATGAATATGGAACTGCCACCGAAAATAAAGCTCTAGCTGAAGGACTGTCTCCTAAAGAAATCTGTGATAAATACTTCGAGCTGCATAATTCGATTTATCGATGGTTTGGAATTGGGTTTGATTACTTCGGACGAACGACTACTGCTGAGCAAACTGAGTAAGTCTAAATGTAACCGAATTATTTATTTAAGTGCTAATTTTTCCATTTTAAGCGGTTTCGGTCATTGCAGAAGTTTTCAATCGATCAGAGGTACATCTACGACTTTAGATACAATTTCCCTGTTGTGTCTGCTTATCTGTCCCGCCACTGATCAGCAATTGTTTTACTTACTAACTTAATATATGAAGGTACCGATATTTCGGATTTCAATCTCTCTGGATATAACAAGAAAAAGCGAACTTACATGCTGTTCATTTTGCCATGAACTCAACGCTCTCTGACACGACGTCAGCCCCGCCTCCGCTCGAGGGCAAACAACATTCCATGAGCCAAATTCGCTTTCGAAATCGTTGCATAGGTCGGGTTCATCCTGGTCCGAATAGCGTTCGTTTCGAAATTTCGTAGAGATGTTTTTGTTTTGCTAAACCGCGGCGGGACTCTTCCATTTGTCCTAATTGGCGAATCCGTAGTAGTTGAGAATCAGGGAACATATAGCAAATTTCTGTCCATTTTCGAACTCGTACTAGTGTTCGAACATTTAGAGAGATATTAACTTTCCATTTCTTCAACCGAAGATTCATCTTCCTCCCAATCGCCGTCTGAGGCATTTTTTGCCATTATATGATCTTCCAGCTCTGATTCAGAGGTATCATTTTCTTCATAACAATGTATTCTGGTTATTTAAGATATCGTCGTCAGAGTTCCGTTTAATTTGGCTAACAAGCAGTTGAAGTCGTCCCTTCAACTTTGAAATCTCCATTAAGCAATTGGCTCTATGCTCGATGATACTAATGCAAGGACCGAATTTTTCAAGAAGATCGTCAGCTCCCAAGGCCATCAGTTGATTTGAATGTGTTTCCACTAAAATGTTCAACCAATTTGCAGCTATTTCAACAAATTTTCGTTTCTTTTGCATCAATAGTCAATTCATTCACTAAGCTTCCTACATACTGCACGGGTGGCTTCTGTGATGTTAGTCGTGCCACTTTAAGGTTATCCGTCTCCAGGACCATCATAAGCATTGAAGCATCTTTACTATGTGGGGAGAAGTCGTGGCACCGGCATGGGTGCGAGTTCTACTTCCTCCTTCATCATAATTAATTGTTCCGACGGGCACAAAAAGAAAAGCACAACAAAACTTCACAATGCCGCGTCCAGTGAACACAAGGCACAATAAAACACTGCCACAACTATGGAGAGCTTGTACAAGTAATTGTACTTTGCTTTGTGCCTGCGGTCGTTCACCCGGGTTCAGGTTCAGGTTTCGAAGCCGCAGTTCGAAAGGAATCTCTGTGGTCTTGAGGTTTTTCCTAGGAACGGGGGCGCTTGATTAGTAATCAACGGTGTTTTCATTTACCAGAGGGCTTATGGTTTTGATGGTAGACTCTAAATCTCTTTGTTTCTTTTCTTTTTTCATGAAGTGCTTTTTAGGATCTGTCCGTACTAGCACATGTAGTTTTTCTGCGAAATTTGGTTCAACTTGCTCAAATGCCATGAAGTTTTTATCTCCAAAACCAAAAAGGATTTTGTTTTGTGCGCACATGTTGAAGGGACGCGACCACTGCGGGGATTGGTTCAATGACATTCGCATTATCAGCAGCTTAATGGGCTTTTCAGCTTTTATTCTGTCAGATGGTATTGCAAAAACATGAATCACTCCACTCCTAGTTATACTTGTAATCTTAAGAACATCCTCGTCTACCTGACACGATAAGCTATGTTCGATGTCTTCCATTATTAATGTGCAAGATATGCTGGTTTATTTCCTCCTTTCTTCCCTATCTTCCAAGGGCATATTACCCTTTCCATTTTCGACGCTGTAACTGTATATTGGGTTTCTCCCACTACGAGGGTTGCCTTTTATATTTCGGGATTAGAGGACAAAAACAAATATTGATCATCGAAAATCACTTTATTGTTTTTCAAAATATTCCCCATGAAGATCTATACACTTTTGCATGCGTTTGAACCAATTGTCCAAGCACTTTTGCCACTCTGATTGAGGTATCTCCAACACATGCATTCTGAATGCAGCAACCGCTTCTTCAGGTGTCGAAAAACGTTGACCTCTCAGTTTGTTTTTTACGTACGGGAATAAAAAGAAGTCATTCGGTGCCAAGTCAGGACTATACGGCGGATGACCCATCAAATCGATGTTTTGGGTGCTCAAAAATGCAGTTGTCGCAGCCGATGTGTGAGAGCTCGCATTGTCGTGGTGAAGAGTGATCCGTCTTCGGCGGTTGGTTTTCCTGATTTCTTGGAAGACAACTGGCAAACAAATGGTTGTGTACCATTCAGAATTGACTGTTCTGCGTTGTTCTAGTGGTACGGTTGCGACATGTCCAGTTTTTCCGAAAAAACAGGCGAATATTTGCTTGGAAGTGCTTCGTGCGCGAACAACTTTTGTTGGATTTGTCTCATCTTGAAACACCCAGACAGTCGACTGCTGTTTACTTTCGGGCTCATACGCGTAAATCCACGATTCATCACCTGTCACGATGTCATAGACGTGTTTCGAAGCACCGCGACCGTATTTTTTGAGCATTTCTTTCGACCAATTATCACGAGCCTTTTTTGGGCGATTGACAAATTGTGTGGGACCCAACGCGAACAAATTTTTTTGACAGTCAAATGTTTATGCAATATTGAATGTATGCTGGTCCCACTAACGCCTAAGGTTGTCTCAATCTCACGATAGGTCACATGACGATCTTCCAATATCAGTTCGCGCACAGCATCAATGGTTTTCGGAACAACAACTGATTGCGGACGACCTTCACGAAATTCATCTTGGAGTGAACTACGACCACGATTGAATTCCCCACACCATCGATAAACACTGGTCCTTGATGGAGCTTCATCGCCAAAAATTGAATTAAGTTCATCCATGCACTGTTGCTGAGTTGATCCACGCCGAAAGTTGTAAAAAATAATCGCACGAAAATGTTGACGATTTAATTCCATTTTTGGGCCGAGATGAATCTTTTAAGTTACTGTAAACAACACAAATAGCGCTCGTATGTCAAAACGTTCTGAGTGCGTGTAACCTCAAAAATGTCCAACTTTACGACAGAGCTGTCAATTGCCGGATTGCAACACTAGGGTTGCCAAATCCCGAAACATAAGAGGCAACCCTCGTATAACCGTGTCTAATATCGTCACTTCCGACGTATGTCCCGTAAATGTCTGAATCAATTCCTGAGTATCAAGTGAATACACTCTTATCTGCCTTGCTCAGACTACAATATTTCTGGATTTGCTCAGATATGCGATACTGTGTGGCTGCTCGTTTCAACTGACCACGTGCAAACTTGTTTTTCGTTTGTTAAACTCCACACGATAATTTGGCAATCTTCTCCGCAAGTATAAATATGTTCTACATTATCACTGCATATGGAAGTCACTTCTCCGGAGTGGCCTTCGCCGGTTAAACTCCTTTCAATCTTTCCCGGGGCATATGGGTACAATAAAACATGTTTGTTCCTAATGCAAGGTATAAAGATCCTCCCGTTAGTGGTGATTTTCTTGCTTTTTTTGTCATTTTGTGTTGGGAAAATGTCACCCATGTTAAGGCGCTACAGGGACAAGATAAATGTAAATTTGGAGTGTACTCTTGGGCTAGATTATTAGTCTCCGTGTCCCAAATTTTCAGAATTCCTTGATCGTTTATTAAAGCAAATAATTTTCCATCAGGAGAATATCCGAACACGTATTGCCCAGCTATTGCCATCTTTCAGGATTATAAACACACTACACACCGTACACTCAACTGACAGCTATGAAGCACCTGCAATGAGACAGTACCTGAGATGAATGTGTATACATCTGTGACGTCTCTAACAGATACACACACAATGTACAAGCAAAATAGTGAAGGACATCGAACGAAAATCGAATAAGAAAATATATCAGAGCCGTATACCATAGCGATAACATAACAATTCACATCAGTGGAGTATAGTCGAGTTTGAAAATTGAATTCTAAAATCGGCCAATAGCCTGATGGGTAACGCTTAGGTTCAATTTTTGGTGATTCAAACTGTCATAGCGTCAGTTCGAATCACACGTTCTTCTTCACTATTATTTCAAACGCTATACATCTGCTGCAATCTAGCTCCTCGATAGTATAGTGGTTAGTATACCCGCCTGCCACGCAGGAGACCGGGGTTCGATTCCCCGTCGGTGAGCCTCTAGCTCAAGACTAATGACCTTGCCCGGAATAAACAAATCATTATGGAAAATTTAACAAGCGTCAGGACTTGCTAAATAAGGCCAAGACCGGTTCCCGGTTGTAGTGCCGATGATGATGGTGATCTGCTGATCCAGATGGCATTACTCTAATAATTTAAAAAAATGTGTTCTATTTGAGGGCCATGAAAGCTTGCCTATCTTCTTTTCGAGAATTTCCACTTAAAAGAGCGAATTGCACCCGATTGCCAAAGGAACGAATGGTCGTCTTTCTCTTCCTATAGACCCATAACACTCCGATTTTGTAATAGATTATAAAGTCAGTAATACATTGGAGAATTCCTAGATTTGATTTCACATACATCATGATTTTCCGGCAATATAGAAAAAATTGTAAAGACTTGAATGATTTCTTATCATAAGTGGGTTTGTGCTGTAGCAGCTGCTTTAAGGTCTTAATACCCATAGGCGTCGTTGTCGTTCATTCATTGCTAGTTTGCTATATTCTGAGGTGAAATTGTCCTTCTGTGCTGAGCTATTTCAGTGATACCAGCGTTCCGAGTCGAACAGTGTAATATTTAAATTCTATTATAATTTTTATATTGATATATCTTCTATAAGTTTCCTTCGTTTATCCTTTTTTCTTTGTCTTAATGAACGGTTGGAAAATAAAATTGATTCTATGTTTGCTTGAGAAAAAACGCAATGACATCGTTATATTTTATATTGAACAAATAATTAGATTGGAGGAACTTACTTGTGACCCGTCGAAACGATGGTCGGTTGACGGTTATCAGCTATTCCGGTTGCAGGGCGTGTTGAATTCTTGAACCCCCTATGTGTTCTTTTGTTTTATTTAAATTTTAACTTTCAGTAATTCTTTTTGTTTTTACTTATACTTTCTTGGTATGGCGGTGAACGCCACGCTAACTCTCGCGACTGATGTTTTTTCTAAAACTGAAAAACTTTTGTCACAGTTTTTCTCATTTTCATTTTATTTTCCGCCGCCAACTTTTTATTTTACTTATTATCAAGTAGTTTTTTTGTTGCTTTCTACTTGTTATGATTGTTCAGATAGAGAGAGAGAGAGAGAGAGTGTGGGTGTGGGACCTTAACAATACCTCCCTCCCCAAAAAACTGGGAGTTTCATTTTTAGAAGAGGAATGAAACTCGAGCAACCTCTACACAGTTGGTCTTGGTACTATCATTATTGCGTTAAAATCCCTTGTCCGTTTTCGTTCTCTTATTCTTGGCTCCTTTTATTCGTAGTAGGGTTTCAGCCTATTGTTGTGTACCACCACGTACCGTCTATCTACCTTTATCAACAAATTCATAGGACTTTTTATTAACACTACTTTATAGGGACCCCTCCATATGGGAGCTAACTTTCCTTGTTTCTGCACGTTCCGTATTAAAACATTGTCGCCCACATGGAACGTAAATGGGCGTGTCTTGCGGTCGTAGTACTCTTTGGACTTCCTTTTGGAAATTAATAGGTTACCCTGTCCCGTACGTATGCTGAAGTTTGCACTTTAATAGCTTATGGTAACCTTGTGGGGGTTAAGGTATGGGTGCCGACGTACGGCACGGGGTTCAGTCTCAGCCACCGACAGAAATCCGGGGAACGGCGAATAGATGCGGGTAATAGCAAGCCAGGGAACAGTCACCACTGGGCCGGTTTAGATCGTTTGCAATTGTTCCAAAAGTTTGATTGATTGGGTCATACATTGAAGTTATTCACTGGCGGCCATCCACTAGAAGATCGCACTTCGGGTACGTTGCGAGCACTTGAAAACCTGATGCGAAACCGCCATCCGCAAGGAGGAAACACCCGGGCTTCGTTGAACCGTCTTTTATTTCTTCAGTTTTTCATATGTTTATTTATCGATTAATTTCCCTTTTTATTTAGGATTACTCCAGTACTATATTTCACTTAACCACGGTTCCGAGAGCACTTAATTTTGGTTTGCGTTTGATTCCCTAAGCGACATTTTTGCAATTCAACTCGATTAACAACGAATGCGGACTCTCGAAAATAACGTCTCGAGACACTTCACGACCGTCGGCATCTGGTGGTTGGGTAAATCCGTATACTCCTGACAGTGACCCGAGTTGCGCCGCGCTGTATTACAAAAGGCCGTTCGATACGCGAGGATTGCCAATCATAAGGTGGCCAAAACGTCGTCAGGTTCTGACGACCGACTCCCGAAATACACTACGTCAACACCGACTGAGTGGATCGATTGGGAAAATTGAAGCTGAACAAAGTGCTTGCAGGCGGCGGTGTGGCCCTGGTGGCGGCTGGATCTCGACTGGTTGGCTGAGGTGCACGGTTCGGCGGACGATTGGCGACTATGACTATGTACTATGAGATTGGGCTTCGGTGGCGTGTGCGCTTGGGCGGTTGCGACTCGACTCTGTGTGTGCCCCCGGTGGCGGTTGCAGCTCGGCTATTCATCGTGTCGTGGCGGTTGAGTCATAGCTAAAATCGACTCGCTGCCATTTACTAGGAAATTCGGAAAGAGTTGCTATGCCTGTATAGGGAGTTTGTTTCCGGGAATTCCCGCCGTACTGGCTGGGCTAGATTCCTCGGTTGCTATGTGTACCGAGAAATCGGTTTTAGGAACACGAGCAAGTATGGTCATGAGTTTTCGGGGGAAATTGGAATTGCTTGGGTGCAAGCAAGGAATATCGTTTAGATAAGATATTAACCGAAGTAATTTCGGGGAAATGTATGCGGCTCGGTATAGTTGGTGGTGGTGATTAATGTTCCGTTGTGGATTTGAATATGCGTTTTATTACAGCATATGAATTTCGGGGAAATTAAGATTGCTTGGTGAAAAGGAAGGAATATAACTTAAGCCAGGAATTGACCGAAGCAATTTTGGGAAAATGTATGCGGGGATGATTTAGAATGGATTCTGTTGAATTGTATTCTGTTGGCAGTCTTGGAGTGTGTTTTATTGCAAAGTTTGGAATATATGCTATTGCGGATTTTGGATGGGGAGTTGGACTAAAGAGACGCACTGTTGGCGGTCAAGGTTGGTCTTCCATGTAATGTAGAGAATCCCCCCCCCGCGCAGCGACGTAGTCACGAAATAAAGGTAGGGCGGAAGGAGTAGGCCGGCGTGCGACGGGAGGCGAGTTAGGTAGCTAGGGGTCTGGTGGGTTTGGTTTGGCCTAGAAAGCGCGGTGGTAGGGCTCGGAACTGTCGTCTTGACGCGTTCTTGGGTTGTGGCTGGGCTTGGGTCGTCGTTGGGAGTGGACCTGGTTGTGGGTGCCGCGTGTGTTACCGGCGGGGGCAAGGGGGTTGCGGTATGGTCCGCTGGCCTGTTGCGGTTTGCGTTGACCAACAGGTATGGCCGCCGAGTAGGTCGTGGCCTGTCGGCAGCTTGCGCACATCCACCGCGACGAAATTGCGTGTGTGGGATGGAGGAACTTTAGGCCGAGAGTTTATTCTTCGCCGCAGTGACGGAGTGCCGTGTGTGGGATGGAGGAGATCCGGTTTGAGGGTCGGCATTTTTCGTCCATACGGTGGTATGGAGAGTTGTTGTCGCCCTTGGTAGGAGTGCTGTTTCCTGGGCGTTGGCCTCGACGTGGGGTCTTGGCCTTGCGGGTTGGTGTTGGGGTGGGCGTTACTGGGGAATTTCTGGTTTTTGTTTCCCTGTGGGCGATGTACAACTCGGTGGACAATAGGGAAATATAATTACTTACAGAAAGGAAAGTTAACAATGAGTTGTGAAAATAAAAAAAAAAAGGTTAACAGGTGTTCTGATGTCCATCCACTTTACTACTGGACGTCTAAGGTCCCCTTTGGGATTTGACAAACACTCGGTCGCATTTTACACGATCATTCGATTGTTCTCCCTTTGCCGCTGCTCCTGTTTCAAGCGCCGAGCGAAGTGCTTTACCTATTCCTTCGGCTACGTGTCTGCCACGCAATGGCCGCGCGATATGAGACGGGGTTTGTTCGGTCTAACAGTACGAATACCTTGTTTTCGGGTTTTCTTTTGGGGGCCGGTTGTTCGTTTTAGTTTCGGCGGGAATTTAAAACTGTCCCATCCCGTCTTGCAGCGATTTGCGGATTAATAACTAACGCGGGCTCCCCATCGACTCGACTTGGGCAAGAAAGATAACACGCGACTGTGCGCGCTCTATGGTGGGTGTAACTTGACTGTGCGTGTGCGGACGCAACGGTGGATGAATCTCGACTGACTAATAAAGGAAAGAATCTATTCATCGTGTCGTGGCGGTTGAGTCATAGCTAAAATCGACTCGCTGTCATTTACTAGGAACTTCGGAAAGTGTTGATATGCCTGTATAGGGAGTTTGTTTCCGGAAATACCTGCCGTACTGGCTGGGCTAGATTCCTCGGTTGCTATGTGTACCGAGAAATCGGTTTTGGGAACACGAGCAAGTATGGACATGAGTTTTCGGGGGAAATTGGAATTGCTTGGGTGCAAGCAAGGAATATCGTTTAGATAAGATATTAACCGAAGTAATTTCGGGGAAATGTATGCGGCTCGGTATAGTTGGTGGTGGTGATTAATGTTCCGTTGTGGATTTGAATATGCGTTTTATTACAGCATATGAATTTCGGGGAAATTAAGATTGCTTGGTCGCAAGGAAGGAATATAACTTAAGTCAGGAATCGACCGAAGCAATTTTGGGAAAATGTATGCGCGGATGATTTAGAATGGATTCTGTTGAATTGTATTCTGTTGGCAGTCTTGGAGTGTGTTTTATTGCAAAGTTTGGAATATATGCTATTGCGGATTTTGCATCGGGAGTTGGGTTAAAGTGACGCACTGTTAGCGGTCAAGGTTGGTTAGAATTGTGGGTTGGTCTTCCATGTAGTGTAGAGAACCCCCACAACCTTCATGGTTATACACCGGTTCCGGAGGTTGTTTTATACTAGTTTGTACCTTCAGGATGAAACCAAAGAGACAATCCATTAGCGTAAGTTTAGTACCTTCGTATACGTTGGTGTTGTATACGAATATATTATAGGTATTGATGAAGTTGCTTCCCTGATCGGTTACCAGTTGCTTCGGGTACCGAGCAACTATTTGATCAAACAAAACTTGTGGCCACCGTTTCTGCCCCGGCATCGGGGAGGGCATAGCAATCTTTACACTTAGACAAATTGTCTTCAAACGTGAGTATATAGTGATTGCCTGTTGGAGTTCGATTAAGAGGGCCTACTTTATCTAAATATACTTTCTCAAAAGGCTTCTTTGCAATGTCGGTTATTACAAAGGGCATACGTAGGTTTGGTGAAGATTTCATGGTTTGACATGTTTTATATACTTTGATGTATTGTTTTATGTCGCGCATCATGTTCTTCCACCAAAACTTCCTACATATTTTATTATACGTTTTACTCATTTCTTGCTGTCCACCCAAAGGAGTTTAGGTTTATTGTACTCCCGAAGTAGTATCGGGATGTCGGCAGGATTTGTTATCTCCATAACTTTTTCCGTGCAAGACGGAATGGGATCCTCGTGAAGAGAAGACCTGTCGTCTTTTGGATTTTCCTTAGTTCCTTCGCTTGCCCTTAGTTTCTTAGCATGGGCGCGTGTTAGTACATTGCACCTCTGTAGTGGGGGAGTCTCATCTAAATTTTTCGGGATACGGCTCAAGTCATCTGCATTGGTGTTATATTTACCGGGTTTGTATTCGATTTGGTAATCGAACTCCGATAAATTGTGACGGAACCTTACTAAACGTGACGTGAGATCTTTTACGTTAAATACTCCCTTTAGTGGTTTATGATCCGTATATACGGTGAACTTTCTCCCCTGTAAATAACAAGGGACATTTTTAGCGCCCACACAATGGCCAATAACTCTTTCTCAATGGTAGAGTAATTCTTTTCCGCCTTATTCAAGGTTCGACTGACATATGCGACTGGCTGGTCTTTACCGATTTCGCCTTGTGACAGTACGGCTCCCAGTGCTTCATTACTCGCGTCCGTGGTCAGATTAAAGGGTTTGGTCAAATCTCAATAGATTGACAGTGGCGGCGAGACCAACAATCCCTTTATTTTATCAAATGCCTGTTGACATTTGTCTGACCAGGTGAACTTGACGTCCTTCCTTAACAAGTTTGTTAAGGGGCGTACTGTCCTCGAAAAATTTGGAATAAATTCCCGATGGTAATTCGCCAAGCCTAGAAATGATTGGGCGTTCTTTACAGTCGTGGGAATGGGGAAATCCCTGCCACTAGCCGTCGTATCGGGATTTGGCATTGCCCCTATAGCGTTTGGAATGATAGTGAAGAACGTGTGATTCGAACTGATGCTATGACAGTTAGAATCACCAAGAATTGAACCTAAGCGTTACCCATCAGGCTACTGGCCGTGTTTAGAATTCGATTTTTAAACTCAACCATATTCCACTGATGTGAATTGTTATATTATCGCGTATACCGGCTCTGATGTATTTTCTTATTCGATTTTCGTTCGGTGTTCTTCACTATTTTGCTTGTGAATTGTGTGTGTATCTGTTAGAGTCGCCACAGGTTATTGTGAATATTTGAAATTTATTGAATTATGTTTGGCAATTATAAAAATATTGCTCAGGGTTTATATTTTTTGATAAAAGCCATTTCGTAGGTTTTGGAACAAAAAATGTTAAAGCAATGTACTACCATGGACAAAAAGTGATATGATTGTATTAAAATAAAATACGACCGCTATGAAAATCGATATATATTCAGAAGTTAATAAATTATTAGTTAAAAAACAGTTACTTTTTCTAGACAGGACACAACGACGACACAAAAAATATTTAAGATTTAGAAGGTCGGAAAAATAGCAAAGTATCTATCGAATGCAATACTCGTCAAGTTTAGTTTAGTGAGGGCAGAACCCCCATATATATTTAGCTTGGTACAAGCGATAAAACTTAACAACTGTCTTAAAACTATATATAAGAATATAAACTATGGTTAAAAAGAAAAAAAGAGGGGGGGGGGGGGGGGGGTGTTTGGCGAGTTGATTACTGTGTTTATCCATCAATTATTACTCATTCATTCATTTCGCTTAGTACAGGATGTAAGAGTGTAGACGAGGAGTGGGCGTGGTCAGGGGGGGAATGTCGAACTTTTTGCTCGTCTCCCGTGACTGCCCATGTGGGTTTGCTGCGAGCCGACTCCAGATTTTGCCCATCACTAGAAGATGGTAGGAGTCGCAATCCGCTCCTCTATATGATCTTACGTCAAGGATATTAGAGTGGTGTGTTTTGTCTATGAGGAAGTGGTCTTTTTCGTTACGGCTTACGCCGTCGGGTGATATCCATGCGGCTTTATGGATTTGCTTGTGCTTGTACATCGTGCTTTTCACTACCAAATCTTTTGACGCTGCGAATGTAATAATTCGAATTTCATAATCATTTGAAACGTCGTGTAGGCTTTCTTTACCTATAGTTGGTTGGAAGATATCTTCCTTTCCAATTTTCGCATTGAGGTCCCCGAGGAGGAATTGAATATCGAATGATGAGATCCCATCAAATACTTCCTCTAGAGTCTCGCAGAACGTGTTCTTCGTTTCGTCGTCGGTAGATTCAGTTGGGGCATGTACGTTTATAAATACATAATTGCGCCATGGTCCCTGTATTTTTAGCACCTACATTCGGTCATTAATAAATTTCATCTTTTACATGGGGCGTAATCTTCTTGCTTATGATGAAGCCGGTTCCGAGGTTATGTGTATTGGTACCACCAGTCTAAATCCGTTGGTTTCGATTACTTGATGTGGGAGTCGGACTTCCTGAAGCGCGACGATGTCCATTTTATATTGTTTCGCGTTTTCTACGACCGTCTGTATCGCTCCTGGTTTATATAACGTTCGAACATTCCACGTGCCGACGCGTATATCTCGCTTTTTCAGTTTTCCCTACGTCTTTTTTTTTTGCCGTGTCGGTGTTTTCTTGATGATTTTTTCCCTTATGGTAGTGTCGGTTTGTGGGGTTAGAGGTTTTCACATATCACTTGTAGGTTGTTCCGCTGCTGCAACTGTTCGCCAAATATCCAGGAAGTAAATAAAAAGAAACACTTCGTTGTTTTTGTTTGATTATTTCCTTTTTATTGGTTCTCAATTCTCAGATTATTTTCCTTATATTTAGTCTATAATACTAGTTTGGCACTGATTTACAATATCAATCAGCGTGAAGAATAAAATGGGAATTAAAATTGGTGATTATAACTGCACACATTAGAATACCACACAACACTTGGCAACACAGAATTAAAGATTCCTTAAATCCTTCAGATCGGATGCAATTATTTCGCTTGGAATAAAACACATCCAAGGTTAAGTCTTCTTAGTACGGTATTTACAACAAGGATAATTTGCGGTCGAATAAATTTTCACGCGATACTGAATCATCTACACACTGCCACGGTACTGGACACTCGACCTATTTCGCACACTCTGCTGGCGAATGATGATTGGCTTCGGACACTTGTTGTCGCTGGAGGTGGTGAAAAAGGTCTCGACTCTCCGACATGGTGTATACCTGACGGGGGATGCAATCTGACTCCTCGTTTCTGTTGCACTCCACATCCACCGGCCGCGATGTTCCTGGATTTTCATTGATATGGGAGGAGCAACTCCTATCTTTTCATTTATGGCAGCCAATGAGCGACCGATTTGAGTTTCCAATAGCGGAATTTCCCCTGCGACCGTACAGGTCTGGATGAACACCCATTCGTTGGACATCATGACAACGCAGATGCGAAGGGTACATGAAGGAAAATCTAAATTGTCCGGCTGATCAAATAGATGATCGAATACGGAGGCTGACTGCCTTGTTTGCTTTAAACAATGCATCATAGAGCATGGGTATCGATATGATTGTTTAAATAACACTCATGGGTCGTCAGGAATTTAACTTGCAGATGTGCAAGCATGCGACTTACCCAGGGTGGCTATGGGCCAACGGATGGTAGATAAAATAAACACGGTAAGGTTACTGTGTGTTCGGTTTAGCCAGTACGACATGGGAACATTGTGGTGTTTACTTAATCGCTATAGATTTTTCGGTGACGATAGGTCAACCGAATATTTGTTTATCATGGCTGTGGCTAGGGTAGCTATTGTTTAGGCAAAAGTAATGGTACATGGGTACGATCATGAGGTATGATTGTTTAAATAACAATCATGTTCATGTGTAATTCGATAATCGACTGGGGGCCGATACAGGGGAATTGGTTGCAACTGTTGCGAACCTAATGGATATGGGGGCAACGTTTGGTTAAGAAATGGTAGGAAAATTATCGGCTGCAGCTGTGTCAACAAGGACGCTGCACGACGTGTCTCCTTGGATCAACAGATGGTTGGAACAAGAACACGTTGCTAGATTGGCGTGTGTTTACCAATCGAGATTACTGACGAACTGAGCCGATTGGGCTGGTACTGTTCATGTAATATGAACGAAATGATTTGATGATATGCTGGGGTTTAAATAACTTTCAGGTGAAAGATGATGAAAGGTAGCTTACGCTGCTCGATAGCAGGTAAGTTAAATGGCTTGTAGTGGTGAGGGGAAGGCAGGTTGATGGCAGGAAATGGGTGGTTCTTAGGGAATGCTTTAAAGAACCCCCACAGGCTCATCACACTTACGCCTACCATGCTTTTCGTGAGATTGTTTTTTTGTATATTGATTATTCATTTTGGCTCCCGCGAGTCTTGGTGTTTCAGATAATCCGCCATATCAGAGCCCCTCCTTGTTATGGTAAGGTCTGCTTACTGCTCTGATTCGACCCGTTGTCGGGGAGGCGCCGTTGGATCCTCTATACTTCAGACATACCGCAGCCTCAATCACCCAATATCGTGATGTTGAATTACGCTGAAGAGACTATAGTCTACTCCAGCAGCAAATTTGTAAAAGAGGCAAGAAACCGCATTAATGACTTCCTCCCAAATTGATCAACATACTTCAATACATGGAAAATTCGCCTAAATCCTGATCTAACCCAACTTTGTGTTTAAGTGTGTTTAAGGGTAAAAATGAGCACTGCACAAACAACACAAGGCACACCCACAAAAAAATTAGACTCAAACTAAATAACACCCAGATAAAACCTTCCAAAACTTTAAAATATCTGGGAATAACTTTTTCCAATGATCTTCCATTCTCCACCAACATTAAAAATACTTCACGTAAAGCCACAATACAACAGAATATCTGCAGAAGAGTGATGTACAAACCTAACGGTTTCTCCCACAAAGTCAAACTGCTCATCTATAAACAATCACATATGCATGTCCACTGTGGTATCATATAACACCCGCCCAAATGGAAAAGCCACCTACTTCTGGAAGGAAATACTTCAGGCTGGTCACTGGCCGCAACCGACAACCCAACTCTTACAAATATTACAATAACAGTTTGCTATACAATGCCTCTGATATTGACCGTCTCGATAGACGCTTCCTAGAGTTGTGTATCAAATTTATTGAAAACGTCCCAAATAATCTCTACCCCATAATAACTTCACTAGTACCAAGTCCTCTAGATAATAGGGGTCACTACCTGAATTGTCTCCACACCTCTGGAAGATTGGTTAATGACTCCAACGAGATAGTGAACAATAACACCGAGCTGGCACCCAATCAGTTCAAATACTGTAACATACAACCATTCTCCAACATTCTGCGTTTTAACGAACAACCGGAAAGTGTTACCCCAACCGAGACCACTAACTGACCATTTCACACGCCAACCAACCTCCTTAAGCATCAATTCTTATATTCCCCAACTCATATTACATATTTAACTTATTATAATATTATTTAGGTTAAGCTAGATTAAGTTAGAGCTAAGTTAAGTATTAGATTAGATTAAATTTAAAAAATAAAAATCCTGGTTTTTTGACCTATTCCAGGAAAACTGTCGACATTAAAATCTATAATACTCAAATAGTTATTCACACATTCAGTTATGTTTGAAAAATGAGTAATGTATACATGTAAACAATTGCATCACTAGAATTATAACTTAACTGTAGTACAATACTTAATATAAAAATAGATTTTTGGTCAAATAAACACAGTATGTTAAAAACAGATATCACCACAAACTGTGCTCAAATGCACTCGAATATTACCATCTTCCTCCTTAAGTAGGTGCATGCAATGACCGTTAATTGGAGAGTGCCTCAGCTTCACAATGCGAGTCAAGTTAATAAGGAAGAAGCAGTCATTCTTCAGCCGAATAGCACAAGTGTGGAGCTGTGTTCGATCTTGTCTTTACCGCGATTATACTCTTCATGCATTTAAGACCAATGTAGACCGAAACCCTTTCCTTTCCTCTTTTTCTTTCGTCTGCATTATGCATTGATATTTCGTGCTATCAAAAAATGCCTTTTATGTGCGCTTATATTGTAAAAACAGATACATTCATTTATAATGAGAAATTTCTCTTTTATTAGGATCGTCCAAGAAGCTTTCAAGGATATCTACGATGCCGGATATATTCTTAATCAAAGTGTGGAACAACTTTTATGCCAAAAATGTAATCGTTTCTTAGCGGATAGGTAAGCTAAAGGCACTTCTTTCATATAAAGGCTTTCAAAAAACAATTATTCATTTAACTCTTTAATTCAATTTAAATCATCTACCTAGGTTTGTGGAAGGTACCTGTCCACATGTTGGTTGCGGTTATGAGGATGCCCGTGGAGATCAGTGCGATAAATGCGGCAAATTGGTGAACGCAATTGACTTGATTCGCCCTCGCTGTACAGTATGTAATACGACACCCGTAATACGTACTTCGGAACAGTTATTCCTTGATTTGCCAAAAATAGAACCGATACTCAAACAATGGGTGGAGAAAACAGAAGGCGGCTGGACAAATAATGCCCGAGTCATCACAAGGGCATGGTTACGAGAGGGCTTAAAGCCTCGATGTATTACACGTGATTTAAAGTGGGGCATTCCAGTTCCACTTAAGGGATTCGAATCGAAGGTATTCTATGTGTGGTTCGATGCCCCATATGGGTATGTGTCGATCACAAAACGTTATAATAAGGATCATTACATGGATTGGTGGAAACCGAGTTCTGACGTGAAAGTGGAACTTTTTCAATTTATGGCTAAGGATAACGTGCCGTTCCATTCGGTGATGTTCCCTTCATGTCTTCTAGCAATAAACAAGGGTCAAACTATGGTATCCCACATCATGGCAACTGAGTACTTAAATTATGAAGATGGAAAGTTTAGTAAAAGCCGAGGCATCGGGATTTTTGGTAATGATGTTCAGCAAACTGACATTCCTTCTGATGTCTGGCGGTTCTATTTGGCATCAACACGACCTGAAGGTCAAGATTCCAGCTTTAATTGGAATGATCTACTCTTAAAAATTAATTCTGATTTATTAAACAACCTGGGTAACTTTGTTAATCGAGCTCTGGTGTTTTGCGAGAAGAATTACAGTTCAATTATACCAACCATGAGTTTAACTAAGGCTGAGCTAATATTTCTTGCTCTAGTTAATCGAGAAGTAAAGGGATATGTGCAATGTTTAGAAAAGGCACGACTAAGAGATGGCTTGAGACATATTTTATCAATTTCCAGACATGGCAATGGATACATACAAGCTCAACAACCATGGGTTCTACTAAAAGGAACGGATGACGAGAAAGCCCGTGCGGCCACAATTATTGGTGTTTCATGTAACATTGCATGCTTGCTCGCGAATCTGCTGTTCCCGTATATGCCAACATCTGCCCGAAATCTCTACAACCAGCTTAATTATACACAATCTCATATTAATGCTAAGTAAGTATACATTAAGATTTAATTCTTTAATCGAACTCATTTTTTCGCAAACATTTGTTGTTAGTTTCCTCATATAATATTAAGCAATTAGAACTTCTTAATTAGATGGAATTGCTTGAAATCTTGGTTGATTTGTTGATTTTAGGGGTAATGCCACTTTGGCTCGCTCAAAAATGAGCAAATGCCTCCGGCGGACTGGATGTTAGGGTACGTAGAATTTTATTTGGAATTTGGGACCAAGTGTACATCAATTTTAAGACCCTAAATCACCATTTGAGCAAAAAAAAAAAAGAATCGATTTTTTGAAAAAACCAGAGTGGCGTTACCCCGTAAACAAAATTAACGTTTTGGTACCGCGGCCAATATTAGTTAAATCTAACTTAACGTGAATTCTCGGCCTTATTTATCTTAATGGGGCATGCATTGAAAAATTATCAACACAAATGGAGCTGAAGAACATAAAAACGTTTTGTCTGTTTTTTTCCCAACTTTAATCTACATAAGTTAATGTATATTTTATTTCATTTTATCTGCAAAACTAATTTTAACCCCTACACCTAGTAGAGTGTAGGATAGGAAGCTGTTGGTTTATTATGGCAGGGTGGCCATGTAAGATGGGATGCTGGAAGTAGGCTTTCGTGCATCGCCAAGTAGGATAATGGAAAAAGTTGACGAGAAAGGTGGAGGGTGTTCTTCAAATTTATAGAGGTCAATGCAATGCTGTGTCGGATCCAATTCGTTCGAACAATGCTATCAGGGGTAGGAGGTCCTGAAGGGGAGATCTGCATGACTATATGGGGGGCACGAATGCCATAGTTTTCTGCCAGAAAGTCGGAGTATATTCGTAAGACAGGGCACAAGTGCCATAAATATCTGCGAAAAAGAAAAAAAAGTAATGAGACGCAAGTTTGATTGTGGTCAAATTGTATCTACTTTATTCTTTCAAAAATCGGTTCTAAAATACTATTTTTCCCATCAACATTTCCGATGTATATCGATACCAAGTAGGTCACATGCCATCATATTCCGGCCGTCCAATCATGACCTGAAAACTATGTTCCTAATTTCAAACACTCATTGCACATTGCATGGCAAATCCACAATGAGTCACTTCTCAGATGACACGGTACTAGGTGAGTACCATGCACCATTACACACATCTATCGGAACACCTGGGCAACGAGTATTGTTATGTAATACTTTTTGTGAGTATCATGCACCGTGATATCGTGTGCCATACATGATACTCCGATCACCTTCTAGTGATGGGAAAAATTAGAACTCGGTTCGCAGCAAACCCACAAGGGCAATCACGGGAGACAAGCAAAAAGTTCGACATTGATAAACTAAAAGACCTACGCAAAAGGGCTGAATATCAAGAGAAAATAACGAATAGATTTACCATCCTAGAGAATGGGAGTAGTGAGGAAGAGGAAACCAATAATCTGGGCACTAAATGGGCATCGATCAGAGACACAATCAAACAAACAGCCCAAAAGGTATTAGGATTTAAGAAAACAATTAAGTCCAAACCTTGGGTTGACGATGAGTGCAGGTCGAAGATCGAAGAATGTAAACGCCTCAGAGTGATCCACTTAGAAAGATATGGTGAAGTCAACGCAGAAAGATACGCGACAATTCGGAGAGAGACAATGAGGCTCTTCAAACGCAAAAAAACGCGAATGGGAGAAGACTCGGATTGAAAAAATCCTGGAAAATTCTAGAGCAAAGAACATCAGAGGTATGTATGCCGGCATAAATTCAATTAGAAATGGCTACCCAGCGAGAGCCAAAATAACCCGAGACACAAACGGCTGTCTGGTGACAGAAACAAAGTATATCGTGACAAGATGGAAGCAGTACTTTGAAAACCTGCTCAATGTGCGCACCCATCAACTACAAATAAACGCACCAGACGTACACTCAGCCGAGCCTCAGATCCCAGAGCCCTCTTTCGACGAAGTTGTAGACGCAATAAATCGACTAAAAAACAACAAAGCCCCCAGAGTCGATTGCATACCGACAGAGCTTGTGAAGCATGGGGGAGGGGCAACCGCTCGAAAGATCCATCAACTGATTAAAACAATATGGGATAAGGAAGTCATTCCGGAAGAATGGAAAACCTCAATAGTCGTCCCCATTTTCAAAAAAGGTGACAGATCTGACTACGAAAATTACAGAGAAATATCATAACTCCCAACCACATACAAAATACTAACAAATATCATACTGGCGAGAATCACACCGTACGCAGAACACATATTGGGAGACTACCAATGCGGATTCCGTAGGAACCGGTCAACGAGCGACCAAATGTTCACAATAAGGCAACTACTGGAAAAGAAGTGGGAACACGGAGAGACGGTTCACCAACTGTTCGTTGACTTCAAAAAAGCCTACGACTCAGTCGCAAGGCAAAGACTCTACCGTATTGTCGCTAGCTCGGAATCCCAAAAAAATATGCCGCCCTCATTCAAATCTGCATGAACGAAAACAAGGGGCGAGTTAGAATAGAAAACCACCTCTCAGAACCATTTGAAATCCGGGACGGACTGAAACAGGGCGATGGCCTCTCACCATGTGTCTTTAACCTTGCCATCAAGTATGTCATCAGAAAGGTACAAGACGACAACATGGCCGGATCATCCCCGAACGGGGTCACACATGCGGATGACATCGCCGTTTTGGTGTGAAATCAGTGAAATCATCAGGCAAGCGGCAGAAGATGTGGGCCTAGAAATAAATGAAGACAAAACAAAATACATGATTACGGCGAGAGCAGGTGGACCTCAAAGAACACACATAAACATCAGGGGCAAGATATTTGAAAATGTCAAAGAATTTAAATACCTGGGAACAATACTGACGGCCAGTAACGAAACGTCAAAGGAAATTAACAAAAAAACTACATTCCGGCAACGCTAGTTGGTATGCAGTCAGTAAACAGCTGAAATCCAAACTGCTATCAAGGGATATAAAGCTCCGTGTCTATAGAACCATTATCATGCCGATTATTCTATACGGATGCGAAACATGGGCTCTCACAAAACGGGAAGAAAACAAATTCCGCGTATTCGAGAATAAAGTTCTAAGGGGTATTTTTGGCGGCAAATATGACGAGGAGGCAGGACAATGGAAGAAACTCCACAACCACGAATTGGAAGAGCTATACCGCAAACCCACAATAGTGAGAGTAATCAAGTCGCGAAGATTAAGATGGGTCGGGCACGTGGCGCGAATGGGCAACGATAGGACCGTGCGTAGAATTCTTGACGGTAGACCAACGGGAAAGAGACCGACAGGGCGGCCGCGACGGAGATGGGAGGACAATGTTAGGTTGGACCTCGAAGAGATCGGATCGCCTGGTCGAACGTGAAAGGAGAGCGCACGGGACAGGGAACAATGGCGAAGTCGAGTTGGTGAGGTCATGAACCTTCGGGTTCCTACAGGCCAATAAATAGTAATACATGACACACATCTATCGGAACACCTGGGCAATTGAGTATTGCCATGTTATACTTTTTGTCTGACTTCTTATGCTGGCAGTGCTTTGGTGTGTGCCGTTTGGTATTTTGTTTCATGATCGTGGATTTTGATTTGTGATCCTGGGTATATTATGGGAAATACTTTTCTGTTTTAATGGGTACACAATTTTATTTAATGGGGAGACAATTTTTTTGTAGAATAATTTTGCAAGAGCTCTCTCTATCGATATGTAATGGGTACACTATAAGAAGCAATTGGATGCTTCTTACTTGATATTTAAATAATGTAAAAACTGAACAATTGGATGGGTTTTGATTGATTTTCAATCAAATGCTCTAAAGTCAAATGTGAGCAAATTATACTACCTTATACCTTATTTTGGGCTCCTCGATAGTATAGTGGTTAGTATACCCGCCTGTCACGCGGGAGACCGGGGTTCGATTCCCCGACGAGGAGTCTCTGGCGCAAGACTAATGACCTTGCCCGGAAAAACAAATCATTATGGAAAAATTTAACAAGCCTCAGGACTTGCTAAATAAGGCCAAGACCGGCTCCCGGTTGTAGTGCCATTGATGATGATGATGATGATACCTTATTTTAGAAAAAAAAACGCCGGGTAATTGGATGGCTTTGCTTCAAATGTTTGTAGGAGAATGGCTATTTATGTTTAGCAAAAAGCAATGACAATGCAGCGCATGTATTGATTTAAAAAATAGCTTTATTGGTTTTCAAAATATTCTCCATGATCAATGCAGATTCCCATTTTTCACACTTTAATGTTATTCAAATATCGTATCACTGTTAGCGCCATGAGAAACAATGTAATTGAGTACGACATTATTACCCCTGACATCAGATATTGAATTTGTTTTTTATTTATTTATTTATTTATTTATTTTTTATTTATTTATTTTTTATTTATTTATTTTTTAATTATTTATTTATTTATTTTTTATTAATTTTTGTTTATTAGACTTCTCTAGGGAGAGGTAAACCTATAGCACCAAGTGGGCGCCACGAGATGCTATCAAATAATTGTTGCAGTTCTTTTTGAACAGTTGCAGGTTGTAACGCTCCGGGAACACTCGCGTGGGAAGGCAGTTCCACAGCTTCCCCGCTCTGTAACGGAACGAGTTCTGATGCAGGGATGCGCCGTCGGGAGATGAACCACAAACGGGTGTCTTGTGGAGCGCATATAAACCGAATTGCTTGGATCAATACTAAGAATCTCCGAAGAACAGTACCCCTAATAATATCTGTAAAACAGACAGAGGTCGGCTACGGGCCTTCGATGTGATAGCGACTGTAGTCCCAACGTCAGCGCCGAGTCCCCGATCAGGTGGATCGCTCGTCTCTGTATGCTCTCAAGTAGGTCGAGGGTATATTTATGAGCTGAGCTCCAAACATGAGAGTAATATTCGAGCGCGGTTCAAATTTGGGATTTATATAGGAGAAGACGTTGGGCCGGAGTAAAATATTTCTTGGCTCTAAAAAGATAACTCAGTTTTCCTGAGGCTGACCTGGCGATACTCGACACGTGTTGATGCCATGATACATTCCCACAGACCGTGACGCCCAGCAATTTCAAACTTTCCCCGGCTTCGAGGGCCCGGCCATTCATCATCAGCTGTGGAACCGATGATCCACTTTTCTTTGTGAATGTTGTATATTGTGTCTTCGCTGCCACGGAATCCGTATTGACGATCATTCCAAAGTCCATTGCACTCCAAATACTTAACTAACTCTGTATTGATGACTTTTTCCATCACCCTAGATAAAATAGACAGTAATGCTATCGGACGGCAATTTTGTGGGAGACACTTTTTTCCCGTCTTTGTGATTGGCTGAACTCGAGCGATTTTCCAGCAGGCAGGAAAGGTACTCCGTGCATAAGATAAGCGAAAGAGTCTGCCAAGAACCGGCGATAGTTCTGGAGCACAGTTCTTAAGGACTATTGCTGCTATTCCGTCCGGGCCGGTTGCCTTCCTACAATCCAGTTCACGTAGAATGCGTTGAATAGTGCGCGGACGAAATCTCACATCCCGCATCGAAGACCGTACCGACGAGATGACAGGTGGCTCCAAAAGTCCGGTATCGAAGTTTGAATTCGCGGAAAATAAATTCGCGAACACATTAGCTTTATCCTTTGAATTCGTGACTAACGCCCCGCTGTCTGTCACCAACGGAGGGAAAGAGGAGGATGCGAAGTTACCGCTGACAGCCTTTGCCATTGACCAGAAGGAGCGCGAACCAGTTGGGCACCGAAGGAGCTTATTGATCACCCTGTCGTTGTGAGCTTTCTGCGCGGTATCAATCGCCTGGTTGCACCGTTTCTGATTCTAACAAAATTCGTTCTGTTAACATCGGTGGGATTGGAGCGCCATTGCTTAAAAGCTCTATTTTTTGCCGCTGTAATCTGCTCGCATTTTTTATCAAACCACGGTTTACCAGATGAACTTCGTTTGATGGAATGTGGAATATACATCTCCATCCCCAGAAGAATAATCTCTGATACCGACTCCGCGCAAGCGTTAACATCGGTGTCTCCGAAGCACACCTCGGACCATGGGAAGGATGCGTTGTGAGCCTTCTTCGTGGTATCAATGGTCTGCTGCACTAAACAAAAAAAAAAGAATTTGGGTGGCGAGAGGCCGATTTTAGGGAGACAAGGACAAATGTATCCTTCATCTTGTCTCTGGCTTCTGGTCATCTTGCGATAACCAGAATCACCTACACCCGTAAAGATTTTGGGCTCGGTCTCAAGATATCTGAAAAGAAAGGGGAAGGAGGTATCTAAGGATAGTGTGGACTTGGATGGGGGGGTGGTGGGAAAGAAATCGTACAAGACCGGTGGGACTTGGGTGTGGTAGTAAACGCAGATCACGTCTTTGGCGTCTGATAATCTGCGCTTTGGTCGGTGTGTAATCTCCTGTCGCTCTGCCGATGTGTCCGCCTTATATAGGCCAGCAGCCGTCCTCTCGTTCGCTCGTTTCTTGGGTGCTGCTTTACTTAGTGGCTTCCTGAAATCGGCAAGCCGCTGATCGTTATTTCCCAGGAACTTGTGTGCTGGCGCTTGCCTTGCCTTTCCTGGGAATTCGTGTCGACGTGATGCATCGCCAACTATTACGATATTTTGTGAGGGGCTTTTTTCCAGTTTGGATTTTACAGCAGATCAAACTGTCACGCTATTTACGTTCACTATGGCTTGACATTTCACATCACGGAAATAAGCCTAGCTAAGCGTCTACAAGCTATACAGTTTATCACGAAGATCAACCATCTACGAGGAACGCCTTTCGTGCACTTAGAACAACCAACTTATGGTCCAAATAATCGACCTACTGAACGTACAATTCGGCCATATTATTGAACAATTCGAAAACCAATTCTGATTATTCAATAATACGCGACCAAATAGACCTCAGATTGGATCATGTTGATGCACCTAGAGCCACTTGACCTAAATAAATGTACAGAAAGGTCTTGGTGTGATGGTAAAGATTACACGATAAAATTGATTTTTTTTTTTTTTTTTTTTTTTTTAACAAATATGAATCACTTCATGGTTACAAAGAGGTTATTAGTATATTAGAGTTCATCACATTATGCTTCGCTATTCACACTTTGGATACCAGTACTCTATATTACTACACTCTATATTACTATATGCTCTGACTGAAACCAACCTTATCCCTAGTATTAATAGTCTTGAACAGCCCCCCCCCCCCCCCCCGCGCCTTCAATGTTTTTCGTGATGATAACGCTCATCGAGAAGATCCCAATTCCCCATGCTGTGGAGTGCTGCTTGCCACTCATAACAGACTCACTTCGTCTCTAATTGCCATCTCTTCTTCTCCGGATCTTGACTACGTCCCAATATAAATAGACAATCGCTCTAAGTTTCTTTTCATTATCTGATTCTATATATCTCCTTCGCGACCCAGCGTGTCATACGAACTCGCAATAGAAGTGGTAGATAACCTAACCGAGTTAAGCACCTCAATAGACGATATCGTCGTTCTTGGCGATTTTAACCTCCCCCATCTCCAGCTGACGAACAAGCCTTCTACGTCTCAAACCCCACTAGTTCCAAGGAACGTATTTTTATAAATGGTCTCACCGACTCATGCCTCCATCAAATAAGAAATGTCCCAAATCATATGGGGAGACAACTGGACCTCGTGTTCACAACGGAACCACACAAGTCCTCAGTTGCCCCTAGTCCACATGCCCTCTCTACCATTGATAATTACCACCCCCCGCTGATCTTATCCATGTATCTCGATCATGAAACCCAGCCTTCTCTACCTCACGACAGTTTTTCCTACCACTTCCACAAAGCTAACTTCCGCCTTCTAAATGAGCATCTTAGCAAAACAGCGTTTCGCTTTGATCATCTGGGGGTAGAAGAAACTACTGCTACTCTCTATAGGGAGATCTACTATGCCATCGCCCTATGTGTCCCCTATTCTCGTCATAGGTCATCGGTTTCATCGCCGTCATGGTACAACCGCACACCCCGCGCTCTCAGGAACAAGAAAAATAACTTGTGGAACATTTTCCCCAAAACGCGTTCCTTCCAAAACTACTCCAACTATTACGGTTCCTTTTATAAATTTTCCGAGCTCCACAACTTCCTCTACTCCAACTACCTCACAAAAACACAATCCAATTTAATCAATGACACCAATTTTTTTTTCCATTTTATAAATTACAAACGTAAATCCGACGCCTATCCGACTCCCTTTCTTATGGCGCGACTACTTCAACCGACCCCCAATTTATTGCCAATCTATTCGCTTCGTTTTTCAATAAATCCTTCACAGACATATCCTTCGAGCCCAATCCGTCTTACTTAAAAGACTTGCCCGAATTCTCCCTCGGCCCTTTAATCTCTTAAATTATTCAGCATCATGTAGTTGAGGAGAAATTAAACTATCTCAAAGAGGAGTTCAGCCATGGACCTGATGGACTCCCAGCTGTATTTTTAAAGAAATGTTCCTCTTCTCTTTCTCTCCCAATATCAAAGATATTCAATCTATCCCTTTCACAAGGTATCTTCCCTAGAATCTGGAAACCCTCCTATGTCACCCTCATACACAAAATGGGACCTAAAAACGATATAAACAACTTCCGTCCCATCGCCAAACTATCTCAAATCCCTAAACTGTTCGAAGGGATTCTTTACAACGCGTTATCTTTCCGTTGTAAATCCATCATCTCATCCAACCAGCATGGTTTCCTTTCGGATAGGTCGACCACAACCAATCTGATCGAGTTCTCATCCCATACTCTCCGTGCCTTAGAGAATGGCAATGAAGTCGATGTAATCATCACCGATTTCAGCAAGGCCTTTGACAAAATCTCCCATAATCTCATCCTTTTTAAGCTGTCCTCCCTATGTTTCGAACCCCTATTGATCAAGTGGTTATCTTCTTATCTGAAAGATCGATCCTACTGTGTCAAATTCAGATCCTGCCTTTCCAATCCTTTTCTTTCCACGTCAGGGGTTTCCCAAGGCAGTAATCTAGGTCCCCTCCTATTTATCCTTACCATCAATGACGTTGACTCCATTATTAAATACTCATCCATCTCCCTCTATGTGGACGACAGCAAACTCTACAAAACGATCATCTCTCCTCTCGACTCCTCACTTCTCCAAACGGATCTCGACAGCTTCTCAAATTGGTGCCGTAATAACTGCCTTGAACTAAACGTTGTCAAATGTCACTCCATCACCTTCTCCCGCAAACGCCCCCCCCCCCCCCACGACCCTACTTCCTGCAAAACCAGCAGATATCTGTACCCTCGATATGCGACCTCGGGATCTTATTTGACAGGGAGCTTAGCTTCTTCCCGCATATTGATGATATTATTCTTAAAGCCAACTCTGTCCTTGGGTTTGTGAAACGGTGGTCTAAAGAATTCTCGAATCCTTACGTTTCCCGTTCTCTCTACATAGCCTTCGTCCGCCATCTTCTTGAATACGCCAGTCAGGTCTGGTCTCCACACTACTCGTCCCATGTACGCAGAATCGAAAGCGTGCAACGTCGTTTTCTGCGCTTTGCCCTCCGCGGACCGAACTGGGCGAATCCACGGATTCTCCCCCCATACACAAGCCGGCTCCATCTGATCAACTTCAACGCATTTGAGGAGCGCAGAACTCATGCCGATATCCTTTTCATCCAGCGTCTCCTTTCAGGCACAATCAACAGCCCAAGCCTGCTCCCCATCATTCCACTTCACACTAACCCCCGTAACCTGCGAAACCCTCACGTCTTCTATCAGCCGACCCACCACACTTCGTATGGCTCTAATGAACCCATTTCGCGAATGCTGCGGCGGGCAAACTTCTACCATACCTCCTTCGATTTCAACTTTACCTCTACTGCTCTCAAACTTCATCTCCCCCCCCCCCCCCTCCCCCTGACCACGCCCACTCCCCATCTACACTCTTACATCCTGTACTAAGCGAAATAATTGAATGAGTAATAATTGATGGATAAACCCAGTAATCAACTCGCCAAACATACTCCCCCCCCCCCTCTTTTTTTCTTTTTAACCATAGTTTATATTCTTATATATAGTTTTAAGACAGTTGTTAAGTTTTATCGCTTGTTCCAAGCTAAATATATATGGGGGTTCTGCCCTCACTAAACTAAACTTGACGATTATTGCATTCGATAGATACTTTCCTATTTTTCCGACCTTCTAAATCTTAAATATTTTTTGTGTCGTCGTTGTGTCCTGTCTAAAAAAAGTAACTGTTTTTTAACTAATAATTTATTAACTTCTGAATATATATCGATTTTCATAGCGGTCGTATTTTATTTTAATACAATCATATTTCTTTTTGTCCATGGTAGTACATTGCTTTAACATTTTTTATTCCAAAACCTACGAAATGGCTTTTATCAACAAATATATACCCTGAGCAATATTTTTATAATTGCCAAACATAATTCAATAAATTTCAAATATTCACAAGAACCTGTGGCGACTCTAACAGATACACACACAATTCACAAGCAAAATACTGAAGAGCACCGAACGAAAAATCGAATAAGAAAATACGTCAGAGCCGTATATCTTAGCGATAACATAACAATTCACATCAGTGGAGTATAGTCGAGTTTAAAAATCAAATTCTAAAAATCGGCCAGTAGCCTGATGGGTAACGCTTAGGTTCAATTTTTGGTGATTCAAACTGTCATAGCGTCAGTTCGAATCGCACGTTCTTCTTCACTATTATTTCAAACGCTATAAACCAAAGTTGCTGTGATTTAACTCAACATTTCATATCGTCCGACTGACATGTAACACACAAGTTATAATTAAACACTATTTTAACAATTCTCTTCTTAGACATCCTGTCGCCAACATTTTGCTAAACACTGGCCATAAAATTAATAAACCGTGGCCATTATTTACTAAAATCGAAAAGGATTACATTGAAGATTTGAAAAAGAGATACTCTGGCAGTCAAGAGTCTGCTTCTAAATCTAACGGAGTCACAACAATAGCTGAGTTAGAAAAAATGATCAAGGAGCAAGGTGACAAAGTGCGTACCCTAAAACAAAGCAAGGCTGATAAAACAGTTTGGCAGCCGGAAGTTGATGTACTATTAAATTTAAAAAAACGATTAGTCAAATTACAAACTCCATCGGCAACGACATCTCCAAGCACTCCAACGAATTCCCAGAATACCACAAATCAACCAAACTCAGGGACTGCTATTAAGGATCTCGAAGATAAAATAGCCAAGCAGGTAAGATCACTTCAGATATTCACAAAAATTCCTGGTTAAACTTTTACAAATCTAGGGAACCAAAGTTCGAGAATTGAAAAGTTCCTCTGATGCATCTGTCTGGAAACCCGAAGTCGAGATTTTACTGGCGCTTAAAAAGGAGTTATCCAGTCTGACAGGAGCTCCGGCTGCTGGGCCTTCAACGAAGACCAAGAAAAAGAAATGATATCGAGACTACCAATAAGCCATGATACCTAATTGCCCGTCCTATTGATTATTACTAACTGCCTTTATTTATTTATAATTTCTTCGGTTTTTATTATTTATTGATAATGTTGATGAACTTTTTATGAATTCAAATTATTATTATAATTAATTAATCAATTAATCGGAATTGACGGCGACCTTAGTATAAATATATTGTGTTTCTTCTGACCCAATTTCTATGATCCTCATTTATTTTTGTTTATAAAATAAAGTGTCATCAAATTTATATTTGATCTTTGTTCTTTATGACTTTTGTGGATGTGTAAACGATCAATGTTTTTAAGGGTATATAAACATAAGGTTTAATAAATAATACATTGACTTTATGATGACTGCATACTGTTTGTTTTTCGTTTTTACATAATGTCTTGACTTCTATGGTGTGGTACAAGGTGTCGACTAAGCCAGCGCGACGATATATGAATGTTTCACTTGCCAATTCTACAAACTCCATTTTGTAATTTTTTTTTATGTTAATGTCGAAACACTTTATTGACTGCTAACGGCATTTATTCAAAACAAATTCCTCTAATAATAAGTATTACGAGGGTTGCCTCTTATGTTTCGGGATTTGGCAACCCTAGTGTTGCAATCCGGCAATTGACAGCTCTGTCGTAAAGTTGGACATTTTTGAGGTTATACGCACTCAGAACGTTTTGACATACGAGCGCTAATTGTGTTGTTTACAGTAACTTAAAAGATTCATCTCGGCCCAAAAATGGAATTAAATCGTCAACATTTTCGTGCGATTATTTTTTACAACTTTCGGCGTGGATTAACTCAGCAACAGTGCATGGATGAACTTAATTCAATTTTTGGCGATGAAGCTCTATCAAGGACCAGTGTTTATCGATGGTATGGTGAATGTCCAAAATCAGTTGTTGTTCCGAAAACCATTGATGCTGTGCGCGAACTGATATTGGAAGATCGTCATGTGGCCTATCGTGAGATTGAGATTTTTAGTTAGTGGGACCAGCATACATTCAATATTGCATAAACATTTGACCGTCAAAAAAATTTGTTCGCGTAGGATCCCACACAATTTGTCAATCGCCCAAAAAAAGGCTCGTGTCAATTGGTCGAAAGAAATGCTCAAAAAATACGGTCGCGGTGCTTCGAAACACGTCTATGACATCGTGACAGGTGATGAATCGTGGATTTACGCGTATGAGCCCGAAAGCAAACAGCAGTCGACTGTTTGGGTGTTTCAAGATGAGACAAATCCAACTAAAGTTGTTCGCGCACGAAGCACTTCCAAGCAAATGGTCGCCTGTTTTTTCGGAAAAACTGGACATGTCGCAACCGTACCACTAGAACAATGCAGAACAGTCAATTCTGAGTGGTACACAACCATTTGTTTGCCAGTTGTCTTCTAAGAAATCAGGAAAACCAACCGCCGAAGACAGATCACTCTTCACCACGACAATGCGTGGTCTCACACATCGGCTGCGACAACTGCATTTTTGAGCACCCAAAACATCGATTTGATGGGTCATCCGCCGTATAGTCCTGACTTGGCACCGAATGACTTCTTTTTATTCCCGTACGTAAAAAACAAACTGAGAGGTCAACGTTTTTCGACACCTGAAGAAGCGGTTCCTGCATTCAGAATGCATGTGTTGGAGATACCTCAATCAGAGTGGCAAAAGTGCTTCGACAATTGGTTCAAACGCATGCAAAAGTGTATAGATCTTCATGGGGAATATTTTGAAAAACAATAAAGTGATTTTCGATGATCAAAATTTGTTTTTGTTCTCTAATCCCGGAATATAAAAGGCAACCCTCGTAACACTAGTAAATGACGAATTCTTTTAGCCCTTGAATAATAACTAGTTTACTTCAGAAGTCAATCTGATTAACTTCACACTCTTCTTCCTAATAATTCAATTCAATTCAATTTTTATTAGGTAGATAATATGGTACATTTATATTTTACAACTAGTATTTAAGAATTTTAGGACAGCAATTCCTTTATAACTATAATCTTAAATCTATATAATGAAAATAGCGCAATTTTAATGAATAATAAGTAATAAATTAAGGGAAAACTACAAGAAAAAACCCTTATTCGAATCTTAAGACTAGTATTGCACAGGTTTCCGGTTATTTTATGTAATAATGACCTCGATATAATTTTCATAGACAGAGTACATATGTAGTAATTTAGGATAACGCAAGACGGGAAACGGGTTTGACCTTGAGGAGATCGGATCGAATGGTCAAGCGTGGAAGGAGAGTGCCCAGGACAGGGAACGATGGCAAAGCCGAGTCGGTGAGGTCATGACCTTCCGCGTTCTTACAGGCCAATAAATAATAATAATAATAAATAAAGACGGGAAACAAGAACATTGTCAGAAAAAGAACAATTGACGAAGAAGCTTCGATTGATTTTGTCAATAAGGAACTCTACCGGTTTAACGTTGGCGTTTTCATGTAGTTCATGTGTCGAATAATGCCATGGCAAATTCAGCAACATTTTCAATATTTTATTTTGACACCTTTGCAATTTTATTTTGTGTGTGCGAGCACAATTACACCATACAGGCGCCCCGTACAGGAGTATAGCTTGAAAAATGGTTTTAAATATTATAATTTTATTTTCGATGCTAAGCTTTGATTTTCTACACACTAATGGATACATAACTCTTACGACTTTGTTTATATTGTCAATTGTGGTAGTGATATGTTTTTGGAAGATAAGTTTTTTATCTATAATAATACCTAGATATTTACAGTCTTCGGACCAACCAATATCAACTGCACCCATACTGAGTTTAGTGCCATTTGGTAGATAGCCGTGTTTCCTACATCTCGAAAACCAGATAGCTTGTGTTTTATTACCATTTATTTTTATTTTCCATTTCCTGTAATATATTGCTAGTTTGTCAAGAGCTGCTTGCAAGGAGTTGTAGACGTTAGTGAATAAGGCAACAGAAGAGAAAATGGCCGTATCATCGGCAAACATAGCTACCTGAATGTTTTCACCTAGACATGATAAATCTGCGACAAACAATGTGAATAATATGGGACTGTGGGGCTTTTCAGGGCCCGAAGAGCCATGCAACGTTCGATCCCCACCATTTCCAGCAATGCGACTTACCTTAAAGTCGAATCTTCTGCAAGATGATACAACCTTGCTACGGCATTAACCGCCAACCAATTCGCTGGAATTAATTCGGTTATCCCCAAGGATAACAGACATAAATACCTTATAGGCAGCTTACCTTTCTTTGGGGGTTTTTCCAAACCCCTTCTCCACGGTCATTTCTGAAAACATAATTCATGGCAAGATTATAATCTTGCCATGACATCAATTCAGCATCACCACGAGCTTCCGCGACCGAACAATGGATGGCACATATCTACCAACACACGCTGATCTTTCCGTGTGTTATCTTTGTACCCATTCATTGACCTAGCATCATTTCGGGTTGCTTGCACATCTGCAAGCCAGATTTTCGACGGCATGCTCTATGATCTATCTTTCCTAAAGTAGAGAAGAGTAAGTAGCTTGGATCTCAGCATGACCGATGTTATGATCCGTTGCCGTTTCTCGGAACGATCACCAGCATCGGTCATGACCACCAATTTTAGTTTAGTAAACACTCAAGCGGATACTTTCGCCTGACCGTACCTTCAACGGGATTAACATATCCCTAAGACAACATGCATCGAATCATACATGACCGAAAAATGTTTATTTTAAATGATCTAGCAACGGCCATACCCAATGCTGGATTCATTATCCCAAAATAGATTCCTGCCTTCGGCAAGGGTTTTATTGACTCACGTCAATCAAGAATCTATCCCTTGCAGCTGGCGGCAGTCTATCTTTCCCAAACACGTAGCAGCAGATTTGACCTGCTACATGAGTTTTCCTGTTTCCCTTTTTTCTTTTTGACCTTCACCATTGGCTGGCCTTCGGCGGCGAATCCCTTAGGTTCGTTTCGTTGGATGTCTGTTAAGAGACATCCAATAGTTAGTCAGATTTGATTCTTCGAAGGGTGCTCACCTTCGTTAACGAATCCTCGCGGAGAGTCACCGAGAGTTCGTCTAAGAGTTACTTCGTTACTAAGTCCTTTTTTTTCGCGTGCGTCTTTTTGCCATGCCGTGTTTCACCAGTGTAAAAGAAATATAATTTAATATAGTTCTTTAAACAAAGTAGCCCACTAACTTTGATCCCGTTATAATAATAAACCAGGATTGTCACCGTGCGTGTAACGAGAATTCGGGATATTGATTTAATTGTACAGGATTTTTACCACGAAATAAAAAACATTATCATCAAAACTACTTCAGTGTGTTTTCTTTGGAGAGCTATTGTGTTCGCGGTCGTGCTCTAATTTCCAGCGTAATATTGTTGTTGTGGCAGAAACTAGCCACAGGACCAAGGACCGAGCCTTGGGGTACACCATAGTGGATTTGGTGAGTAGAGGATATGTCGGCCCCTATACTCACAACATATTTTCTCGAACGAAGAAAGCTCTGGATAATTTTGATAAGCGGCATTGGCAGCTTAAGCTTCAGTAGCTTATAAATCAAGGCATCGTGCCATACCGTATCAAAGGCTTTTTCGATGTCTAGAAGAACCAGTCCCGTTGACTCCTTGTCGATGATTTTACCACCTATGTGGTTTTTAATGAGCAAGACTTGGTGGATTGTGCTGTGACTACTACGGAAACCGAACTGAAAGTTTGGTAAGATGTTATTGGTTTCCACAAAACGGTCAATCTTTTCCTTAATGATTTTTTCTAAGAGCTTACTCAGACAGCTAAGTAGACTAATAGGTCTGTAGCTTTGGGGGCTGTTCTTCAGTTTGCCGGGTTTCGGGATAGGTATTACTTTTGCCGTTTTCCAACAGTCGGGAAAATAACAATTCTTAAGACAAGCGTTGAAAATGAACGTTAAATAGTTACTTGCAGCAGGTGGGAATGCTTTAATTAATTTGTTGTTAATATTATCAACACCAGCAGCCTTTTTTTATTTCGATTTATTTATCAATTCTCTAACTTTGATAATATTAGTTGCGTAACTAGTTTCAGCTGGTGTTTGAGAAAGTACATGGATAGTGTTAGCAACTTCAGCCTCAGTATACGCGTCACTTAAATGCATAGATATGGAGTGGTTCTTACTAAACGTGTTAGCAAGTAGGTTCGATTTCTCCACTGAAGAAATAAACAACTTGTCGTAAACTTTAAACGGAGGAATACTTGACCCTATCTTCTTCATAATTTTTGGTATTTTCCAGAACGGTTTGCTTGCTTTATCAAGAGAGGAAAGGTGTTTATTCCAACACTTCCTATATGTTGATATTTCTTTTTTAATGATATTATTTAAGACTTTAACATTAACTAGAAAGCAATCGATTCTATAACGAAGTCATTTTCTTCTTTCAGAGTTTCGTAGCCTAATCAGATGTAAGATATTTTCAAGAAGCGGTGCCTTATCAACTGGAGCAGTGGAACATTTAGGTAACGCAAGATCGGCCGCTCTAATGATAATAGAAACAAAATTGTTACATAGGATATCAATGTGCTCGCTGCAGGTTATAGAATTTAGGCTGGTATCACCTAGAACCAAGTTCGTGTTTATATATGATTTATAACAATTCCAGTTGGCGGCGGAATAGTTGTGGTATAAACTGGTATGATTTACAACTACTGTATGATTCACTATGAGGCTGATCGGAAGGTGGTCTGAACTTAACGCATTTAGAGTTAATGGTACTGTGCAGTAATTTGGAATATTAGTGATACATATATCGAGAGTTGAGGGGTTCTTGTTAGCACTCGAAGGGATATAGGTGGGGAGAACTGGATAAAGTATGGAAAAACTTGGGCTGGATTCAGTAAGATCTAGTAAAATGTTACCCCAGCTGTTTGCCCTAAGACAATTCCACGACTGATGTCTGCAGTTTAGATCACCACCAATAATTACCTTGTTTCGAGTGTTGATTCTATACAATTTTTGCAGATCCCGCTTAAAGTAAGTAGATTTCTCAATGTTTCCATTTCCTCCAGGGAAATAGACCGAAAAAATACTCACCTTGGAGTTATCACTTAATGTTACATCAATACTAATTTCTTCAATTAATTTAAGGTGCAATGAAGGACGCAAGGTATGTTCTATACATTTTTTCACAACAATGGCGACACTGTGGGGCTTTTCAGGGCCCGAAGAGCCATGCATCGCTCGATCCCCACCATTCCCAGCGATGTGACTTACCTTGAAGTCGAATTTTCAGCAAGATTATTATCCCCAAGGATAACCGACATAAATATATATTAGGCAGCTTACCTTTTTTGGGTGCTTTTCCAAACCTATTCCCCACGGTCATTCCTAAAAGCACAATTCACGGCAAGATTATCATCTTGCCATGACATCAATTCATCAACCGAGCTTCCGCGACCGAACAATGGATGGCACATATCCACCAACACACGCTGATCTTTCCGTGTGTTATCTTTGTACCCATTCATTGACCTAGCATCATTTCGGGTTGCTTGCACATCTGCAAGCCAGATTTTCGACGGCATGTCTACGATCTATCTTTCCTTAAGTAAAGAAGACCAAATCAAACATTGGCCTTTCAGGCGCGCATATTTTGCTTGGATCTAAGCATGACCGATTTTATGATCCGTTGCCGTTTCTTGGAACTATCACCAGCATCGATCATGGCCACCAATTTTAGTTTACACAAAGTAAACATTCAAGCGGATACTTTCGCCTGACAGTGCCTTTCAACGGGATTAAACCATCCCTAACATAACATGCATCGAATCACCAGACCGAAATTTGTTTATGCTAGATGATCTAACAACGGCCATGCCCAATGTTCGATACATTTTTCCAAGATAGATTTCTGCCTTCGGCAAGGGTTTTATTGACTCACGTCAATCAAGAATCTATCCCTTCGCCATTGGCGGCGCATCCTTTAGGTTCGTTTTCGTTGGATGTCTGTAAAGAGACATCCAATATCCACTCAGATTTTATTCGCCCAAGAAGTTGGATGTCTCCCACCACCTCGGTTGGCTGGAGTGTATGAGAGTGAAGTCCGTTTTCGTCCGTGGTCTAGTTTCTTACGGGTAATACATGTTCTAATGTAAAGTTGTGCGCGGAAATATTCGAGTTCCAGAAGTAATGTCAGTTTTGGTGGCAGTAAAACAAAAAATAAATCTATGTACAAAGACAATATATGCGCCTACACCCATGTAGTTAATGTAGGAGATAATTTTATAAAATAGGCCTAAAAGAAAAACCAGTGCATTAATACCATAGTGTTATCAAATCTGGTTAATAAAGGAAACCATCATATGAAGAGACTCCAGTGTATTTATTTACTCGGTACAGAACCGCGAACAATCAGCTGCAGACAAGTCAGTGGAATATTAGTGAATCCCTGTCCTTGCTGACAACCCTTAACTAATATAAAAATCCACACTGGTGACACGCGACGTTTTTTTTATATATCATATAAAAACGTGAACACGCGACTTTCGAACTTTTGTGCTACGTGATAACCCCTTTTTTGTGACGGAACATTCACCCAATCATCGTGAACAATAAGAACAGTGACTTGTGTGTGCAAACGAAAGAACTTGAAAGGGTATGAAGAACCCCACCCCACCTGTAACCACGCTTCCTGTAGAGTGCTAGTACAAGTATCCACAACTCACCGTAACGCATCCTGGTGACGGCCGCCCCAACATCCCGGAGACCACATCACCACTATGAGCTGCAGCACCAATTCAACAACACCAGTTAAAAATAGCAGGTACCCTCCTTTTTCTTTATTTCTTTGTTTTCCTTTTTCTTATTAGTCGCATAATGTCACTAAATTAAATTAAATTAAACAATGAAACACTAAAATAAATTTTAGCTTTAAAATTATAATTTTTTTTTACTGAGTAATTGCAACACCACTAGCAAGTTAAGCCCATAGGTATCCGAACAAAATATTGTATTTAACAAATAAACAAATTAAAGGCACCCCTTTAAGAAAAATATAAGTTTTTATCCTTTCTGTCCAATTAAGTTTCGTGTCTTTAATTATAGTGACGCAAATAAACACGTACTCTCGTTTTAAATACACACGTTTTCACACCCTTCGTGTTTCTTGGTTCTCCTAAATTTCTGTTTTTCTTTTGCTCAATTTAATATAGCGTACATTGAACAAACATTTACCGTCAAAATATCAAAACACAACTTTTTAAATATGAATCGCTATTAACTCAATTGAATCAATGAATGAAAAGTAACAGAGTTTGATGCGACTCTATCAAATTAGCGCCACTTTAAATACGAGTATACTAAACATCAGTTGCAGTTCATTTTCTTTTTTTTAATTGTTTTTAATCGTGTCAAAATAGCGTGTGTTCGAAGCAGAAAAATATTATACTTTAAAGAAAACAAAATAATAAAGGCACCTATCATTGTAAGACCCTTCAGGGTATTTAGCAGTGCCTAAACGTTTCAACAACAATAGTACATCTCTATAACCACTTTTCAATTAAAAATTAATGGTGACCTAACTTATATCACGAAGCAATTTAATTAAAGAACAAGATAATATTGTAGCGAGCTTAGGGTTCGCTGGATTAATTATTTTAAAATAAATAAGAGCCGTTAAATCGATTGTGACATTTTATTAATCCGTAATAACAATTATTACTTTTTACCGTACACTTAACGTTTTCTTTGTAAACACTTTCTTAATTATCGCGTATTTTACTGCTTACTTCTCGCTCGAGACTTATCGCTTGTTTCACGTTCTACTTCTTACTCATGACTCATCACTATGCTCTGTGTGCGGCGTATTTATACTGTGTCAGCGTTTCGTTTCCTTCCGTTCCATTGCCTTGAATGTTCTACTGTTCCTAGTCTCCAGTTTTCCATTACTTTATAGAATATTCTAGTACTCTGTTTCGGACTCTCTAGAATATTCTAGTACTGATTGTCATATGCGTCACACTACCCTCCGCCTAGATTAGTTCGTCCCGAACTAAGTTCACTGGTCTCCCGGGCCAACAAAAGCCACCAGTCGATCGTGATGCACCACTTTCATCCTGGCGTTCGGCGGTGGAAGTTCTTGACCTTCTTCCAAATTTTCTACTGCTCTCCTTTTCGCGTCAGCTCTAGCCTGCCGCCCTTTTTCCTTTTCCTGACGACGGAATTCCTCTTGCATTTTAGGGATCTCATGCGAATAGTATAAGAGAAAATGCATGTGCACACCCTTAAGCTCTTCTGGAGTTTGCACATCACGTAAGCGGTCTAGATCTTCATCTTTACTTACACGCGTATCATCTGGTATTGGAGCATCTGTCGATTTCATAACTGTGTCCAACTGGTAGTTCCGCATCTTTTCAAATAACTGGAGCAGTTTGTTCTTTGGGGCTGACAGTAAACACCAGCCTGTGTCGTAGTAATAGACTTTCCATACATCGTCGCACGTTAATTCTGGTTTCACGTGTTCTTCTCTATAGAACGCAATGAACGGCACCTCTACCTGTTGATTACGCCTACAATCTAGGGCTTGCTTGATCTTTCCCCCCATATGTGGTGGCTTACAATATCGGTCTCGACCTCCAACATCCGTTGATCTCTCTTGTTCAGAAACAGTTGATTTACAAAACGCATGTTTGTAAATCCATTCAGCTTCATCTTGTAGTTCATTGGGTCCCTCTGGAACAGGCGTAACCGGAACTTCGCGCAATTGCTCCCGCTCAGGAATATCTGTTTTACGGATTTCATTGTCCAGATCAGTAAAGTGACCCCTTTCCAATTCATCATTGAAATGTTTTGCCGCCTCAGTTTCCCTGTGACTACGTTCAGAGCGGCGTTCAACATCGTCTTCGTCGTCGAATAGCTGTTCGTCTATAGCCTCACGTGCTGAACCTTCATCGACGTGCTGTTCCTCTCCATCACTTTCTTCATCATGTGTACGACGCAGACGCTTGGAACGCTTTCTGCCTTCGACTTTCAAACCGAGATTCTCTTCAATAAGGCCACAATCGTCGTCTTCCTCTCCATCACTTTCTTCGTCCTGTGTACGACGCAGACGCTTGGAACGCTTTCTGCCATCGACTTTCAAACCAAGATTCTCTTCAATAAGGTCACAGTCGTCGTCTTCCAGTCGGTCGTCCAACTCGTCATCATCATTGTAAATCCGTTTCAGGGAACGGCCTGAAGCATCGGTGTCTTCATCATCACTGCCGTCCTCTTCAATCGGGTTATCATCAATGAAATCCTTCAGTTCTTCACGTAACACATCATCGTCATTTTCCTCCTCTTCCTCACGGCTGTCGGCCATAGCTTTGCTCTTCCTGAGGTTCTTCATTTCATGTGGCTCCAATTCCTCCTCATCCTCAGATTCTTCCGCTTCCGAGTCCCAGAATTCTTTCATACACTGCCTTTGGGCATCCAATTTTGCATTAAACTCTGCAGCTCGCGCGTCTAATTTTACAGCTTGCGCATCCAATTTTGCAGCTTGCGTATCCAATTTTGAATTTACGGTGTCAAATTTTGCATTAACATCTGTAGCTTGTGCGTCCAATTTTGCCATCATAATCCTGAACATCTCCGAAATGTCCAACGGTTGCGAACTCTTCTCCGAATGTCGATCTGCCATCGTCACAATACACTTCCACAGACTTATTTATTTCACCAATAATTAATCCCACTTCTGACACCAATTGTAGCGAGCTTAGGGTTCGCTGGATTAATTATTTTAAAATAAATAAGAACCGTTAAATCGATTGTGACATTTTATTAATCCGTAATAACAATTATTACTTTTTACCGTACACTTAACGTTTTCTTTGTAAACACTTTCTTAATTATCGCGTATTTTACTGCTTACTTCTCGCTCGAGACTTATCGCTTGTTTCACGTTCTACTTCTTACTCATGACTCATCACTATGCTCTGTGTGCGGCGTATTTATACTGTTTCAGCGTTTCGTTTCCTTCCGTTCCATTGCCTTGAATGTTCTACTGTTCCTAGTCTCCGGTTTTCCATTACTTTATAGAATATTCTAGTACTCTGTTTCGGACTCTCTAGAATATTCTAGTACTGATTGTCATATGCGTCACAATATATTTATACTAGAAAAGAGACATACAAAATATATTAAAAATATATTAATCAATTATATTCCATAACAGTTAGTTATTCAGGAATTGGTATTTGCGTTGTTGCCTACTGTAAGCCCCTTCTGGGTACAATCACTGTATACAACCAATAGCATACTTAACAATTTTTAGCTTCTGTTCTTTGTTTTTCTCTCTGGTTTTTATTTTTTTAAGTTTTTATTTGTGCCTTTAAAATTCTTTTTTCTATGTCACTTGCCACCACAACACCTCCACCACTACAATGTACCCTGTCTAGGCGATAACATATGTAATTTGGATGAGGGAAAGAAATGTCTTGTTTGAGCCAGGTTTCTGAAACAAGTGCAATATCAATATTAAAATTTATCAAGAAATTAAAAAATGCATCCTGTTTGTTTTTGATGGTTCTCGCATTCCAAGTTATGATGTTAAGAGAGTTTCTTAACACGATTTTTCCGAATATATATACTTAATAGCTAATGAGGTAATGACGTTAAATTGGTCAGCTTTAGTTTGACAAGCACTAAGCTTGGTTACAACTTCATTAAGAAGAGACTTTATCTCGCTAAATGAGAACAGGTTATCATTATTTATAGTTTCAGGCGGATTTTTCTTGGTATGTGTCACTGTTGGAAGGTTGCTGGGTTTGATGGAGGCAAGAAGCCCAGGTGGATGAAGGAAGTGGAGCTTGACGCACAGGTCGCGGTAGTGAGGAAAATTATCAATAGATAATCGGTCGGGCAGGGGCTGCTGTTTGTCACTCGAGGGCTGTAGGAACGTTGTATTTCCTTACCACGTCCACGTGGGGATAATTTGCGGCGAATGTCTAGGTACTGCTTTCTGCTAATGCATTCAGGATCGGTGGATTTATGTGGCCCACTGCAATTTGCACACTTGATGACCTAGTCCGTTTTGCAGTCGGGTGTTTTGTGGCTTCCCGAACAGATTGCACAGAAGCTATTTATGTGACAATGCATCGAGCCGTGGCCGTAAAGCTGGCAATTATGACATTGTGTGACCTTACCTGGATGATGGTTTTTGAAGTCCCATAGAACGACAATTTTGAACAATGTAGAGAAGTTACGTTTGAGTTCATTTAGTTTTATAGTACCGCGTTGGATATAAACAATGTACAGGTAGTGTTTGTACAAGGCTTTTGTTGTTAAATTTATGGTGATGGTTTTAACATCTAAGCACTTTATCCCGAGTGTTCATTCTTCACTATATCGTTGCTAATCAAGTCTAATCCGGATAGCACTACCTTTAATGGGCGATTTTCCTTACGCGAGTGGGTAAAAAACACATTTTAACGGCAAGAGTTCAGTTCTAATATTGTTATATATGTCTATTGTTGGGGCACATGTTTTTTGTCCCAGCGATATGTTTTTAATTAGGTAGTTGTCTATTTTAATGTTACTCAAAATATTTCACACTTTAGCACTGGTTGATTTTAAAATCACAATTGGCGGAACGGTTTCTTTCGTCATTTCTGCACACTGATCGACGTTGGTCGAATCCATTTCAGGTGAGTCCTCCATTAGACTTTGAAGTGGTTGGAAAAAGTTAGTGTTTGAACGCATATTGGATTTCTCTAGCACTTTATTATTCACTTTTGTAAGTTTATCGGGAGGAGTTTGGCCTCCAATACCGGGGTCGTAACGCAACCGTTTACGCTTAATTTGGATTAACACACGTGGCCCAGGGGCCATAACTTAACGGTTTTGACACTTGTTCAAATTTTATGTATGCGGGAAACGAGGCAAAGAAAACAAGCAAACCAGATAATGGGTTGTGACAATTGTTGTGAATATAACAGTAGAATTAAGTAATTACTAAGAATAGCACGAGCAAAACTGTAAGACAAGTTGTCGGCTTGAAAGTCAGTCAGGTACTCTCTTCCTAATAAAATTTTACTTAAATCACTTTATGCAACACAATTGAAAACTTTGTTTTTTAATGCAATAATGTACTACGACAAAAACATGCTTAATTGTTTATTCTTCCTGTTCCATCACAAAGAAAGAGAAGTTGCAGTTTCATTCTAATTGCCACAGAAACAAGTATTCATAAATTTCAATTTCAGTTTATTTTTTTTAACTAAACCGTTTTAACAATAAGATGGAGAGATTAATACCAGTTGTTTGAGTAAACAAAATAATGATTGTTATGGGTTGGTTGAACGGACGGCTGCCACACAGTGGGTTCCCAAAAGTTACACTCTCGATGGTGCAGTTGATCAAGTACACCTGAAATTATATAAGTCTGGAAAACATTCCTTCTAGACTCTAGACCTTAACTCTGAATTTACAACGTGTCACTTGTTCGGTGTACCATGGTATCTATACGTATACCTTCCCTCGAGAGGTGTCCATTACTAGGTTTTTTTTTGTTTTTTTATTGTTTGTTTTAGGTAGAAAGGTGGAAATCTTCAAAACCGATCCAGAGGCATGCCGGATTCTTATTGACTAAAACAACCTCCCGCCAGGCATATATTCCCGTTGATCCCCGCGGAAATTTCTTTAAGACATTTCATCGCGGGGCGGCACGGAGTTTACCTGTTACTCCGCTCGTCACGTCGCAACTCCTCCATCATGTCACATAGAATATCATTTTCCACGCACCATGCCTGTTTGGAACTCAGCAGGTATTCTATTACTCCTACCGGGGTAACTGTCCGCCTCATATGTCTCTCCACAATCATTCGTGCGGTCTTGAATCTCATGGACTCTGTGAGTACATGTTCTGCATTTTCTATTTTGCCTTCGCAATACAAGCAGTATAGGTGATTCACTTGCTTATACTTGTGCAAGTATTGCCGAAAGCATCCGTCCTGATATTAGCTGAGTCAGGTGGTAATTCAGCTCGTCATTTTTTCTTTTCACCCATGTTTCTACATCAAGTATCATTGTGTGGATCCATCTTCCTTTGGTGGAAGAATCCCATCCACGTTGCCATTCTCTTAAGCTTGGTATCTCTAATTGTGACTGCTTTAATTAGGGGGATGGGAGCGAACATACAGGGTAAAGTCTGTGCTTTCAATCCGGCGAAGGCCAGGACGATCCTTGTCTCTGTTCAATCCAAGTTGACATGCAGTCTCCACGTGACACCCCACCACTCTGGCACCCGACAAGTGGTGAACCAATGCATGCTGCGACATCCCGAGAAAGGTTGGCGCAAGACTAATAACCTTGCCCGGAAAAATAAGTTATTATGGACAATTTAACAAGTCTCTGCTATGGACCGGATACCGATGGAGAGACTTGCTAAATAAGGCCAAGACCGGATTCCGGTTGTAGTGTCGATGATGATGATGATACTCTTTAATTAGAATGTTTAATTCGTCAAAGTTATCGGTATAATCGTTCATGTTCCATTGTAGAGTGGTGAATGGTTTTTGTGTTGGAGTGCGCTTTGGGCGTTCAGCCCTGCTAGTTTGCTTAGGACTTAATTTTGTTGAGGGATGGGGTTGTATATTCTTAAATTTATTAAGGTGTTGGAAGGTATGGTGGGTGGGATGGATGTTGTTAGGATCTAGACTCCGCTGTTTCGGATGTAGGGCACTTGGACTCTGGATTGAGTTCAAGTGTCTAACCTCAGGAACAGCAGAGTCAGGTGCTTGGTTGTTAGTTTTATAGTTGCATTGTAATAGCGTCATCTACTAAGATATGCACATTTTTATTAATTTTTATATTAGTGAGAAACGGTTTACCTTTTACCTTTGATTTGGGTGAAGGGGAGCCGAACGAACGACTATTAGCAGAGCAACTTGTCGTGGTTTGCGGAATGGGTTCAGTTTGGTTGTTTGTTAGCGAACTATTTTGTAGTTGTGGGGGTTCGAATGTAGTTAATTAAGTTGATGATGTTTGTTGAGGTGATGGCGTTAATTGAATTGATAGTGTTCGTTGGATTAGTTGTGTTATAGACGAATTTGGTTTGTGTGTATGGCGATGCAATTTGAAGACAGTTGAAACTGCTATCACGTAATATAAAGCTCCGGGTCTATAGAACCATAATCATCTCGATTGCTCTATACGGATGCGAAATATGGGCTCTCACTAAGCGGGAAGAAAACAAATTCCGCGTATTCGAGAATAAAATTTAAGGGGTATCTTTAGAGGTAAATATGACGAGAAGGCAGAAGAATGGAGGAAACTTCACAATCACTAATCGGAAGAGCTATATCGCAAACCTACAATAGTGACAGTAATTAGGTCGCCAAAATTAAAATGGGCCGGACATTTCGAATGGCAACGATAGGACCGTACGTAGAATTCTTGACGGTAGACCAACGGGAAAGAGACCGGTAGAACAGCCGCGACGGAGATGGGAGGACAATGTTAGGTTTGACCTTGAAGACATCGGATCGCCTGGTCAAGCGTGGAAGGAGAGTGCACAGGACAAAGAACGATGGCGGAGTCGAGTCGGCGAGGCTATGAACTTCCGAGTACCTACAGTTTAATAAATAATAAATAATAATAATAAGTTGATTGTAGCAGATGAGGAGGAGCTGGTTGGAAGGGATTCCTTCAGTGTAGTTTTTTGTTTGTTTTGTTCCGTTGAGGGTCCTTGTAATTGGCTCGATTTTAGTGTATCTGCGAAGCTTCCTGAAAGATGATCAGGTTTGGGGATATTTTGTTTCTTATAAATTCGTTTGGCTTCGCCCATTGAACATTTGTTGTGGTTTTTATTGTTAATATTTCTTTCGCTTGGATATACGAGGGACAGGTTTTATCTGAAGCCGACTGAGGGAGCGAGCAGTTGGCGCATATAGTGCTACTGCAATTTTCGGGGCTATGAGGTGGCAGATTACACTTTTCGCACATTGTGGTATTGGTGCAGCGTTTTGTGGTATGGCCGAGTCGTTGGCAGTTGCGGCATCTCATGGGGTTGGGGATATATTCGTTGACCTTAGCTTATATAAAAACCGATGTGAACCGATTTCGTTGGTTGGAATAGGTTCAAAGTAAATCACATAAGTCCGGAGGGTCTTCGCAGTTTAGCGTCATCTACTTTGGTAAATTTGTCCACATCTGTGACTTTTTGTTGACCCATTTCAGCTATTATTTCCGCTTCCGAGATGTTTATGAGACAAGGGGCGTAAACTATGCCTTTGCATTCATTTAGCTTTTCGTGTAATTTTACAGAAACGGGACACACGTTGCCAAAGTTTGTTATTTTAAGAAAAGGGTCTGCGATTTTTTGAGTGATTTATTCATACTCTTGGCTAACATCGTCTATCACTATTTTAATTACAAATGATGAAATAGGCTTACCACTCTCCTTGGATGATATAATTAGAAATTTCGGATTTTTTGTATTGTTCATCGTTGGTAAACTAGGAAAAAATTCCTTTGTTTTCGTAAGTGTTCTTTTCATTTGGTTTGGTCGAATATCGCTGTTTGTATCTTCCGTAAGATCGCTTAACCGGTTACGATTCAAATTTGGCCCGCAGGCCATTTCGTTGCAATTGTTTTACACTACTCTATTGTCTTATAAACACAGCACACTGCACAACAAGGGCCTGGTCTGGTTTTATTGCTTTTTTCACTGCACTACTACACAATGGGGATGTAATCTAGTTTTATAACGTAGAACTGATGTTACACGTACTGAAAACAATTCGCGACAATCTAAACTCTACGACACAGTGGGACGAGTCTATGGGGAAAACGGCAAAATTAATATCTCTGGTTTTCGTAACCAAAATATGAATATTTTGCATTTAATCTCTTTTTACATTTGATATCTATGCAACGACCTAAAAAAAAAGTATCAACCTGCAAAAATGGCCTGTTCAGCTTCTAAAAAAAAAATAAGAGTTGAGCAGCGAACTTTATTTTTAAACTCAAAATTTATTTTCTAATCTTGCGCATGTTTTTTCAAACTTTATTTAAAAATTTAAGTATGTTAACAATTTTATAGTTTAATAAACTTCGAAACATTAAAATAAAAGAATTATGTATAGGTATAATAAATTAATTTGAAATAACAAATATGTGCATATGTATGTTAATCAGTGCCGGATTAAGCCAATCGGGGGCCCTAGGCCATTCAAATTTTGGGGCCCTCTTTTTTTTTAATAATCGTAAAATTAATCGTTATTGATGCATTTGTATAATTTAAACAACTAATTCATATCATTTTAAGGTTTTCAAATACAATAAAATAAAGGAAATCATTTTTTTCAGTTGAATTATATATTTTTTGATTAAAAATAATTAACAGTATATTAAATTATAAAATAATCTTTGGACATCTCTTTGGAAGATGAAAGCGACGCTCGTTTTCAACAAACTTTTTTTCTACATTTTTGATCAACAAAATCATTGATGATTTCTTCAATATCAATTTGATGAAGAATGTCCGATTCAATGGACATCAGACTTAGCATATCTAATCGTTTTTGACGCATAACACTTCTTTGCTCGTTTTTGATGCGTTTCAATTTTGAAAAAGAGCGTTCTGTCGAACAATTCGTGATCATAAGAGTTAAAAAAATGCGAAGAGCAATTTCAACGTTCGGAAAAACTAATTCAAGATTATCTTGAATCAAACTTTCGTAGACGTCAGAGTGAGTGAACTTAAGTTTCATTGGGAATTTTGATTTAATGAAAGCGTGAAACTATATGAGTTCAGGGTAAAATTCTAAATCGTCAGAGTAAAAGTCAACTAAATCTGAAATCTTTTTGGAATACACATTTTCGGTCAAATCAAAATCAGCCAAAAACGAAAATCTCCCCGAAACCTCTAAGTAAGCTTTGCTTCGTCTGTTGATTTCAATCTTGAGCGTATCGATGATTACCAAAAAACCGTTTACAAAAAAATAGTCGCGCGGACTTAATGCAACCTCTGGAGCATCGCCATCGTTTGGCTGTCTTGTTCTTCGTCGAACTCGCGATGCAACATTCGCATAATCTGTCTCAGGTAAAATGGATCTGGCTTTGTTTTCAAACACTTCGAACTTATCTCTCATCTCATCTAACATATTTTCTACTGACGAGTACATTAACGCGCAGGTTTTCAGATCAATTTCTACTGACTGCAATGCTTTGTTCGTTGCCCGAAAATTGTTCAAAATATCGCTCCACAAAACAAGCATGAAAACAAATTCGAAGGTTTGAATTTTATTCGCGATACATTCAACTTCGTGTCTACAGTCACTTTTTTGTGTTAAATCATCAGCAATTTCATACAATGCTCCTACGATTTCGTTGAAAGATTTTTGAATTGCCTCAGTGGCGTCCGCATGAGCTTCCCAACGAGTTTGGGATAACGATTTCAGTACCTTTTCGTTTCCGATACGTTCCTTCAAAACGTCCCACCCGTGGGTTGAGCTTGAAAAGAATGTGTACAATAATTGTACGATAGAAAAAAGTTCACTGCAAACAAGCAGCACTTTACAGCAGTTTCTGCAACTAAGTTAAGCGAATGCGCTGCACATGGTAAATAAATCGCAAATTCGTTGAGATTTAACAAGATCGATTGCATACCTGAGTAAATACCCGACATATTCGGAGCATTATCATAAGATTGACCCCTGCAGTATTTAAAATCTAAGCCGCAAATCGCAAGAAATTCTAAAACCACTTCAGCCATCGCAACACCTCTATGGCTATCAAAGTTTAAAAAAATCAAAAATCTTTCAACGGGCTTTCCATTCTTAGCAACATATCGGACAACTACACTGAGTTGATCAACGTGAGCGATATCCGGAGTTGAATCGACTGAAAGACCAAAATATCGCGCGGGTAAGACCTCTTGTATAATGTGTTTGAACCCATAATGCTGATCAACTCCTCACAAATTGTTTTTGATAAATACGAGGGATTCCCCTTGCCTCGCTCCGCAAAATTTTCAATGTGACTTTTTAAGAACGGGTCAAACTGTGCAATTAGTTTGGGTGAACCTAAGTAATTTCCATTATCTGGAACGCTGAAATGCTCGTTTGTGCCTCTGAAAGGTAATCCTCGTTCAGCCAACGTTATGATGACTGGAATCAATCGTCGCACTGCATCTTTCCAATAATTTTTCTCTTTCTGGTACTCAAGTTGAAGGTTGTCGGAAACATCGACGCAGTTCTGTCGCCTTGGAATGTATGTCAACATACATTCTCTGTGAAGACATCCATTCTCATGTTGATGTAATTGGGAAACATTTTTCCAATCATTAAATCCATCGCTGGTCAGTTTGTTTTCTTTGTCTTTGGAAGCAAAAATTTTACATACAAAACAATACAATGAAATCACCCCACTTGCCTGGATCGCTCGAACAATTGTCATTGTTCACTGCAGTTTCAAAAGTACCCAAATCCGCGGCTCTGAGCTCTTCGTATTCGTTCAGACTAACATCACGCTGCGAGTTTGATCCATCATCTTGATCCAAAGATTCAGAGGTTTTGAGATGATCGACTTGCTCTGTTTCAGATTGAATCTACAAATTTGATAAAACAATTATGAATTCAAAAGTTTTAAGAATTGCATTTGCTCTAAAAACACTTTAATTTATATTTTATAAGAAAGTTATAATTTATAAATATCAACAGTAAATTATATTTCGATTCTTACATCTTCATTACTAGATTCGATCTGTTCACTAGCTGATGAAGAAGCATGTGCAGCGGAACTTTGGAAGAATGACGTCAATTTTGGTAGTTTTGATAAATCTGTCTCAATTCATTTTTTCTTTTCATCCGCAATTTTTCTTTTTTGAGCCCCGCTCTGATAGGATAGCCGCATTATGTAATCTACAAACATACTTAAATCGTAACATTCTGATAGGAAAAGCAAACATCAAATTCCGCATTTAAAATTAAACAACAAGTTTAAAATCAAAAAATCGAACTCAAAAATAAATCAAAAAAACAAAACCAAAATGTTAAATTATCGAAATAGCTAAAACTAAATCAGTTTACAAAATCAAAATCGAACAACAAAACAAATTTCGAAAAACTGAACGAAACTTAAAAAAGAAATTTAAAACGAAAACAATATACAAACTCACTTTCATTATTGTTGTTGGATAACAAAAAAAGACAATTTGATTGGTGATGTTTTTTGTGTTGTGTGAAAAGATACAATATAAAACAGAACCTACCTTTTTCAACAAATGCGTAGTTTTCGATATGTTCATTACACACAATACCACAAGTTCACATTAATTAACATCTAGATTCGTCACTAATTGAAAAACGTTCTTTTTTTCTCTAAGAACAACAACAAATGTAATTTGACAAACGACAAAGCAACAGATAGTTTTGTTTTGCTTAAAACACTGAAATGAATCGTTTTTGTTTATATAAACAAGCTCGAGTTTGCAAGCGCTGTTTCGGTTATTTAGCGCGCGATTTGAAATTCAAATCGTAGCTTAAAATAACAATCAAAAGAATAAATCAATTAAGATTTTTAAATATTTTTGTTTGAAAATACATTTGTATAATCAATTACATAAGATAAATGAATTGTCTTTAAAAAAATTTTTGTTTACAAAATTCCAAAAAATATATAAAATTTAATTAAAAATAAAAATAAATTAAAAACAATCATGACGAATATTCTTGGGGGCCCTTGCTCGCCAGGGGCCCCAGGCCATGGCCTAGTCCGGCCTAATGGGTAATCCAGCACTGATGTTAATTATTAATGGCTATCGCTCTCCGATGATGATGTTCCACCTATATCGGCCAAGTCTATTGGTAGCGTAAAACTTTCTGCACCATTTCGAAGTAGATAATGTACAATATGTGGATCTTATTATTATTATTATTATTATTATTTATTACAATGCAAGTAAATTACATGGCAACTTAAAACTAATAGCACTAGCGACTAAGGCTTTCGGCTAGAATATAAATATTAAATATTGTTTACACTAGATTTTGTAACTTAACTAAGGTTAGTAGTTTGTAGAGCTTATCGATATTAGATGATGATGGTTGGGATATGATGTTGAGGATGTCGTCGTTGTAATGTTGGCGAACGAGGTCTTTTACCCCTGCACATTCAAATAGTATGTGTTTGGAGGATAGGGTGGAGTTGGATGTACAGATGTGGCAGGTAGGGGGATTACTCCTGTTGATGAGATGTTGGTTGGTGATAAATGTGTGCCCAAGGCGCAGCCGGAGGAAGCACCTGATTTTATGTTTTGCGGCTGTTGGTGGATATGTGATGGGTTCTCTTCTGCGGTTTACTACTGCATACATATGCCTGTAGTCTGCCCAGTCCTTTTGTTCTAAGTTGTGGAGCTCACTATTTAAGTATCTATGTAAGTCCTTGCTGTTTTCAACGAAAAAGGTTATTAGGGGTTCCTTGATGGCCAGTTTTGCAGCAGCATCTGCTGCTTCGTTGCCTGCTATCCCACTATGGCTTGGCACCCAGAGAAGCTTTATTTTGTTTTGTTTATAGAACAAACTATGCTGGATCAAGTGAATGATTCGGTTTCTATTGTTTGGGTTCCTTATTGCTTGGATGGTTGATAGGCTCTCTGTACAAATAAGTGTCTTGTCCTTTTTTACTAACTTAATTGCTTCCAGTACAGCGGTTGCTTCGGACGAAAATATGGAACAGAATTCGGGTATAAGTCCCTTTCTGATTACTATTTTTGCGCTGTTGACTATCGCAAATGACGTGCCGTCCTCTGTTTTGGATCCGTCGGTGAAAAGTAGGTTCCACTGGCGGTGTTGGTTTTTGATATGTTGATAGTGTTGTTGGTATTCTAGGTGGTTTGTTCTAGTTTTTGGGAGTAGGCTTAAATCGGTGTTGAATATCTTAGGTGATAATAACCATGGGGGGTGAATTGTCCTTGCCTTTTGTGGTTTAATGTTTATTCGGAATTGGTGCGCAAGTAATATTGCCTGTCCTAGGGCCGACAAGTGCCTTTGGGGCCGTTTCCTCCTAAGGATGTGTTTAATATCCTTCACTATGGGTGTCTCCGGTGTGGCGGTAAGTTTGACAACTAGCTTGGCTGAATGGTACTTCATTCGATTTTCAATCGTCGGGAGTCCACTTTCTGCTAGAATGTTTGTTATTGGGGTGGTTCTGAATGCACCTGTACTTATTCGGGCTGCTGCGTGATAGGGGGATTTCACTAGTTGTAGGTTAGTTTTGCTGCATTTCCCGTATATTGGTAGGCCGTAATCTATTTTCGATAATATAATTGCTCTGGTGATGTTTGTTAGTGTATTAGTATGAACAAAACTCTTTTTTGATCCTAAGTATTTAATTATATTTAACCTTATATCTAAGTTTTTCTTAAGAGCTAGACATTGATTTTTGAAGTTATATTTACTGTCAAGTTGTAGACCTAGAATTTTTAGTGTATTAACATTGCTGATGGTGGAATTTTCAAAGTTAACTGTTAACAATTTATTACAACTGTGTTTTTTACATATGTGTAATATTTTGGTTTTCTTGTTTGAGATTTTGGCTCCGGAATAATGACCCCACATTCTAATATCTGAGAGAATATTTTCAAAAGTTTGACTGATAAGTTCTAAATTGTTGACATTACTGAATACAATGAGATCATCTGCGTAGATACAATATTTTACAACTTTATATTTTGCCAGTATAATACTTAGATCTTCAAACGCTATTTTGAATAAAACTACTGAGAGTGGTGATCCTTGGGGGATGCCGGTTTCTAGATTGTGTACCCCGGAACAAACGCCGTTGGATTTTACCCTGAATTTCCTATTAGACAGGAAAGATCTGATAAAATTGAACATATTACCTCCTATTTCCCATTTTTGAAGTTTGTTCAGTATGACGTGGGGGCCGATGCGGTCGAAGGCCTTTTCGAAATCTATTGTTAGAATGGATGTATGCTTTTTGCAGGAAAGTGCAGAAGTAATGTAGTTATCAAGGTGAAGGAGGGCATCCATTGTACCTCGACTTTTTTTAAATCCAACTTGCTGCATACTTATAAGGGTATATTTCTCTAAATACCAGTTGAGCCTTTGTGCGATAATTTTTTCTAACAATTTGCCTAAGCAGGGGAGGAGGGAAATAGGGCGGTAGCCATTGATTGTGTCGGTTTCCCCATCGGACTTTAAAATAGGTATGACAGTGGATGTTTTCCATGTTTGTGGTATGACGCCTGATTTATAAATGTGGTTAAATAGATCTAGCAGACGCTGTTTCATGATCGGAGGGCTGTTTTTGACCATAGCATAATCTATTCTGTCGAAGCCCGGGGATTTTCCTTTTGCAGAATGCAGACTGGATTCAAATTCTATTCCCGTTATGGGACTTTCTATGGCATTGAGATAGGTGTTCCCTAGGGTGGTTATTCGTATTGGGTGCTCCTGCATTTGTTTTTTTGCTGCGTGGAAGTTTGGATGAAAATTAAACTTTATATTTGCCCAGGATTCGGCTAGATGTTCGGCTATTTTTTGAGGACATGTAAGTATGTTAGTGCCGGTATTTATTGCCGTAATGCCAGGAGGATTATAATTGCCTGTGAGCGTTTTTGTATCAGACCATATCTTTTTTGGGGTGGAATTGGGTGTTAATTTTGCCGTGAAGGATTGAAATGATTTGGCCTTTTCAATTTTGGCAGTTCTCCGAAACTGGGCGTTAAGCCTTTTATATGTTATTAGATGCTGATCCGTTGGATGTTTCTTGAAGATTTTCCAAGCTGATTGTTTTTCGGTCCGTAATCTTGCCAGTTCGGTATTCCACCATGGGACAACGGTTTTATGGAACCTTCCTGTTGTCTGCGGAATGGACATGTTGGCGGCCGCTCTAGTCATTTTTGTAATAATACCTGCTTCTTGGTTAATATTTTTTTTTACGCTATGGGAGCTAAGGAATTGTGTGGTTAATGTTTGAAATTAATCCCAATTGGCACGGTCAGATTGGAACTTGGGGAGGAGTTTGATCTTTTTCTTATTGCCGTTGCCAGTCGAGACAGAGATTTTAATCGGGAAGTGATCCATGCAGATTGGCTAATATTTCCCAGTTAATTATGGGAGAAAGTTGGGCTGATATTATGGAAAGGTCTACGTTTGTGTTTTGTGTGTGGAAAAGTGGGTTGGCTTGCCGTTATTTAGTATTGCCAAGTGGGATTGTAGCAAAAATTGTTCAACGATTTTACCTCTTTTGTTTGTTGTTCGTAATCCCCATATTGAACTCCATGCATTGAAATCCCCCACTAGGAGGATTGGTGTGGGTATGTTTTGAGTCATTTTATTCAGATCCGCTAGATTGAATGGTTGGTTGGGTGGGATGTAAATTGAGATAACCGTTAAACTTAATTTCCCTGTAAGTTCGATTGCGGTAACCGAGAAAGGGGAAGTAATGTTGAGGTGTCTGTGGTTAAGGGCCCTATGTATTAGTATACCGGACCCTTGTTTAGAGGAGTTGTTTCCTGTGAGGTTGTTGAAGTAGGCTTTGTATTTCCGAGGCACCTTAGCATTTGAGGACTGGGGTAAGTGAGTTTCTTGCAATGCTATGATCGCTGGTTTTAGTTCCTTTATAAGGATCTGTAGTTCGTGATAGTTATTGTGCAACCCATTCAGGTTCCACTGAAGCATTAAAAGATCGTTTGGATTGTTGTTAGTGTTTGTTGTGGTGTTCAAAGTGGGGGAGTCAATATAACGGTGATTGGTTATCTGACTCCGCGCCACACAGCTCGTTTCACTCAGTTGTCCAATCCGCTCGGATTGGTTTGAGTGAAAGTCGCCCTGTGCCGCGGAGTCAATGTGTTGGTGACAGAGATTAGGATCATATCTTTCCATGATCAGGTAAAGGGAAATTTTCCGTTGAGTCTAAACGGGATTTTTGCATTTCTGCTGGAGTGTGTTTCGGTTTGTTTGTGTGTGTTTGAGTTTGTATGGGAGAAGCGTTTCGTGTTTTGTTTTTTATTGTGTTTTGTTGTACGATAGGGTGTTTTCTCTTTTCTATTTCCTTTAAGGTTGCATAGGAGGTGGAGGTAAGTATATGTGTTTCTTTGGTAGCAGTTTTGTTTACGGGCATTGGGACTTGTATGTGTTTTGTTGGGACTGAATTGGCACCAGTTGGTGTTTTTAATGCGGAAGCGGTTTTCTTTATTTGTTCCGAATAGAGATCATTATTTGTTGTTTGGATGGGATTTTGTTCTCTGTATATGTGTTTAGCATCGGATAGGGATGTTTTATTTTTTGTTTGTATTATTAAAATTTGTTGGTATTGCATATATTTTGGGCATGTAGAGGAAGATGCCGGGTGGGGGCCGTGACAGTTTGCACAGATTGTTCTTATGCATCCAGTTTCAGGGTGGGGTGGAAGATTGCATGTATTGCATGCCGTTGTATTTTTGCACCATTTTGCCGTGTGGCCTAGTAATTGGCATTGTCGGCAACGCATAGGCCTCGGAATGTATTCCTTGACCTTGGTGTTGTACCAGCCGATTTCAATTGTTGTTGGTGGTTGAAGACGGTCAAATGAAAATAGCATTAGGCCCGTGGGCTTCCTTTCTCCATTCATCATTTTGGTGAATTTAAATACATCAACAATGCCTTGGGAATTCATTTCTGATAATATATCAGGTTCTGGGACGTTTATAAGACAGGGGGCGTAAACGATTCCTTTAGAGATGTTTAGTTTGGGGTGTAGTCTTATGTCGACCGGACAGATTGATTCGAATCGTTTGGATTGGATGAATCTATCTGCTGTATCTTGGTCTTTGACTAGAATTAGTATGGAGCCATCCCCAAGCAGGGTTATTCTTTCGTACTGTGTACTAATAGAATCAATTATTCTCTTCAGCACAAAGACGTTAACAGATGTTAGTGGCCTTGAAGCATCGGTTGGGTGAATTTGAATGAACCGAGGTGTTTTTAAAATTGCTTTGTTCGGCAAAGCAGGGAAATCGAAAGACAATGGGCTGCCGGATTGTCTTTTCTTTTTTGTTGGCACGTTGGTTGCAGAGCCTGAGAGTGAGCATTCTCCCAGTTCTAGGAACCTGTTGCCGGTATGCTGGCTTGGCCCTAGGGCCACATTTTGGGTAGGTAGTTTTACTTTTTAAATAGGTAGTCACTTCACTTTTTAACTGGCGCACTATTCAAAACTGGTGTTCACTGTAAGAGAGTTCGCGGCTGACTGACGATATGTGGATCTATTTTAGGTATATATGAGCTTTTGAATCTGATATTTGAAATCAGCGGATCCGAAGTAATTAATAAGTGATTCATTAAATCAGTTATTGAATCTATTCTAGAGCACTTTCGACTGTGATCTAGTCTGGCCTTTCGAATTTCCTTATGCCTAGCTTCTAAAGCTTCTTCTGAAAGGGCACCTATAGGCAAATCGAAAAATGAAATTATGTCCTTTGCATGAATAAGAAGCTTGTGAACGCTGCTAGGCATGTAGTACCAGCTGTATTTGGAAAGATACATAGTTTTAGTATCTTCCAATAGCTTCGCGAATCTTTCGACATTGATTTCACGACCAGCTGCGATCGTTCTTAATATTATTCCGAAATTGCTTATGAGTTCCTTGTCAATTCCTGTAATGTCTGAACTCAATTCAGGATTTAACAGCAATTGTTTCCGACGCAACAGCAATTACGGGTAATAGATCAGATTTATATTTTTTCAATTTATAGTAACTGGGAAAACAGTCTTCGTGAAGGCCATTTACAACAGATCGTAGAAGAGCGTATTTTCTCTTAGACAATTCCAAATCGAAATACAATGCTAGCGTTTGTTGCAGAGTTAATGCCTTATTCGATTTTTGAGTAGACTTTGAAAAGTGATTTGAAATGTTAGCAGCATAGCTTAGTTCCTCTGAACTGTGCTGCGTAGCTAATTCATGAACCCGAGGTTGTTTCGTGCGTTCACTGCATTCCTCAAATCTTTTTGACGGTCTACCTCTGCTCGTGCCTGGTGCATTTAAACTATTTTAATTTCTCCAATGAGTTAAAATATTTGCTGGCAATGTCAAATTACGGTTTAGCCAGCTTTCATTAGCTTGCATAAATTTATTTCGCTTTCTTTGGCAATTTTCCCATTTTCTCTTTAATGTCAAACAAAAAGTACTTGGAAGCTCTTTGAATTTCAGGTTGAATATTTTCATCTGACCCTTCTAGACCCAGTAATTCACTTAATTTTTCAACAACAGCAATTATCTTCACTGGCTTCTCTCTCTCAATCCATCTTTGGAAAAGCTCACCGTTTTTGATTGATGGAGTTAAGCCTACAAAAACGTCAAAAAATTGCAGAAGTGCAAATTTGCGCAAAATGTCGCTTATGGATATGATCAATAGGCACATAGAACATCACAAAACATCAAAAATCTCAAAGACGCTTGTGGCATCTCTAACAGATACACACAATTCACAAGCAAAATAGTGAAGGACACCGAACGAAAATCGAACAAGAAAATACATCAGAACCGTATACCTAGCGATAACAAAATATAATTCACATCAGTGGAGTATAGTCGAGTATAAAAATCAAATTCTAAACACGGCCAGTAGCCTGATGGGTAACGCTTAGGTTCAATTTTTTTCGTGATTCATACTGTCATAGCGTCATTTCGAATCACACGATTTTCTTCTTCACTATTATTTCAAACGCTATACGCTATTTGATGTTTTTTTAAAAAATTTTAGATAAACAAAAAAATCACAAAATTTTAAATTTTCCAATTAGACTTCCACTTCAAACGGCACAATACATAAAAATACGAAACAAACACATTTTTCTATATTGTAGCGAGCTTAGGGTTCGCTGGATTAATTATTTTGAATAAATAAGAGCCGTTAAATCGATTTTGGAATTAATATAACACTTTATTAGTCCGTTAACCACAACCGTTACTTTTACCGTACACAACGATTTCTTGACTTATCGCTTCCGTACTTATCGCGTATTTTACTTCTTACTTATCGCTTGCTTCTCACTCGAGACTTATTACTTTCTACTTCTTACTCTCTACTTGTCTTCATGAGCTGCCTGCGACGTATTTATACCAGTTCCCCACATTCTGATTCGGTATTTCGTTTCCGTCCGTTCTATAATCTTGAATGTTCTATTATCCATAGTCTCCAGTTTTCCAGTACTTTGTTTTGGACTTTCCCGAATATTCCAGTACTGACTGTCATATGCGTCACAATATATTAAAATATGATTTTCCATACCTTGATCACTATTATTTATCATGATGTAGTTTTTATTTATACGTATAATTAAAACTGACAATAAATTTAATTTATATCAAAAAACACTTGTAATTCAAGATTGCGATAAAAATTTACTTAGTCAAAGTTTACCGCTCTGTAACGTTTGTACCAAATCACAATTCCAAATGATTTCTTTGGATTTATAAAATATATATATTGTGACGCATATGACAATCAGTACTGGAATCTTCGAGAAAGTCCGAAACAAAGTACTAGATTATTTTAGGAAGTACTGGAAAACTGGAATAGAACATTCAAGACTATGGAACGGACGGAAACGATACACCAAATCAGAATGAGGGAAAACGGCATAAATATGTTGCACGGAGATCGGGAGTTAAGTTATAAGAAGGAAGTGAAGCAAGCGATAAGTAGAAAGTAATAAGTAAGAAGTAAGCAGTGAAATACGCGATAGGTACGAAAGCGATAAGTCAAGAAATAGTTGTGTACGGTAAAAAGTAACGGTTGTGATTAACGGACTAATAAAGTGTTATATTAATTCAAAATCAATTTAACGGCTCTTATTTATTCAAAATAATTAATCCAGCGAACCCTAAGTTCGCTACAATATTTTTGATGCCTTTCCAATCACTAAAAAGTACCGTAAATAAGTTATTTATTGCTATGGTTCGTCCCACTGTGCGACGGTTGGAAAAGGAATATATTGTAGCGAGCTTAGGGTTCGCTGGATTAATTATTTTAAAATAAATAAGAGCCGTTAAATCGATTTTGAATTAATGTGACACTTTATTAGTCCGTAATACAACCGTTACTTTTACCGTACACAACGATTTCTTTTCTTATCGCTTCCGTACTTATCGCGTATTTCACTGCTTACTTCTTACTTGAGACGTATCGCTTGCTTCACTGTCTTACTTATCTCTAACTTAACATCCGCTCTGCGTGCGACGTATTTATAGCGTTTTTCCTCATTCTGATTTGGTGTATCGTTTCCGTCCGTTCCATAGTCTTGAATGTTCTATTCCAGTTTTCCAGTACTTCCTAAAATAATCTAGTACTTTGTTTCGGACTTTCTCGAAGATTCCAGTACTGATTGTCATATGCGTCACAATATATATATTTCATAAACAAACACATTATATATTTCAAAAACATAATATATTTCAAAACAAACACATAGCTTTTATACATACCTAATACGTGTGTCGACGGCACGGAAATTTATCCTTAAGAAGAATTTTGCCTTACTAATAAGATTTTACATAATATAGTGGTTAGTATACCCGCCTGTCATGCGGGAGACCGGGGTTCGATTCCCCGTCGGGGAGCCTCTGGCGCAAGACTAATGACCTTGCCCAGAAAAAACAAATCATTATGGAAAATTTAACAAGCCTCAGGACTTGCTAAATAAGGCCAAGACCGTTCCAGGTTGTAGTGCCGATGATGATGATGATGATGAATACGATTTTACAACAAATTATTTATTAAAAATTACCTCCATTATTTTTTGGTTATTGATAAGAACTATATTGATTATTTTCACCTTGAGAATATTGACGACCAATGCGAAACAATGTGTTTTGTTTACTTCCTCAGCAATGTCCTTACAAATGGATTTAACTAACTTGTTTGAAAATATTATACTATCGCAATTCCGTCTCTATTAATGTCAAAAATATATTTTACATTTAAATTCACTCTCTGAATTATTTCTGCTGTATAAACGGTGACGGTTTTTTTTTTCTCGCAATTTTTCGGTTTTTCGTCATATCAGAAAGTCGCTGTTGAAGATGTGGCTAAATATTTATACTGCAACGATTCAAATAATTATATGTGTTGCCGCGTTTGTGATATATTTTCGAACGAATATTATAAAAGGCATGCAACCCCAAGCAGACCTTGAAAATCCTCCGGCAAAACGCCTAGTACTATTTGTGATGGATGGTATGGCACTCAAACCATTCTATGATGGCCGATTAAATCGCGCACCTGATTTCCATAACTTGTTGAACGAAGGTGCCATGGGTATTTCGCGAATAAGACCTCCTTGCGAAAGTCGAGTTGGACATACTGCCTTATTTGCTGGTATATATGAGGATCCAAATGCGTTAGTAACATTGTGGCGCGAATCTCCAAATGAGTTCGACCATGTTTTCAATCGAAGCCTCCAATCATATATGTTTTCCTCGTATTATTGGTTTTTTGAAAAACTGAAGAATCAACGGGGCCAGATTACGCGTACTACACTGATCGATTACCCTTATTTTAAACGAGATGGAAAGATAATAAACTTATTCAGAGAGTTCCTAAGGGATAACGTCACCGAAGAATTACAGCGGAAAGATCAAATTATATTTTTTGTATATCTGCCTGACTTAGATGTCGTTGGACATAAGTTAAAGAATTATACAAAACGTATCCTAGATAATCAAAGAGAAATTTTTAACGCTTATCAAGATTTTGAGCGTACTTTTCCAGATAACAAGACTTCATACATTTTGACAACGGATCACGGAATGAATGACGAAGGTATATTTTTGGTGTTATGATAAAAAAGTTCGTCGGATTGCAATCACTTGATTTAAGTTCTAGTGCAAACATTTTATTAGTTTGTCATTGCGACTATAGTTTTGAAAATATCTTTTACTTATTTCAAACGATGGTGCGGGTTTTTATCAAGATTATTTTCATGGTAGTGCTTCTTATAGGATCTTTTTTGCCCACAAAATTAAATTTTAACTTATAGAACAACTTAATATTTAAATTTATATCCTCAAAGTGAAATTAGAAAATGTGTTGTTATTGATATTTTTTAACCATTGAGGCACTTATTCAACTTCTGTATATTACGTTAGCCCATGTAAGAGAAATGGTTTGATGTCCTCATCAAACAGCATTTTCTTTATTGTTCAAAACAAGTATTCCTTTTTAACCTGGCTGTTGATTGGGCGGGTGGCGAATTGGTGTATAAATCTGACGTACCTTTTTATTTTTTTGTTTTTTATTGTGTACTGTATAATCATTCCAGCATTAGTGAGCCTAACTATTTTCTTTCCAAGTTGAAGGCATATGCATTTAAAAATAAATATTACGTAATCGTAAAAAATCTCTTAAGGGGATATGCCACTGCCACGACCCGAAAATCGACGACTTCGTTGGTATTTTTTTTTGGATGGGAAAAATGCATTATTAATAATACGAAGTTCACGTTTTTTTTTTTTAAATTTTTAATTTGTCTTAGTTTTAAGTTCTTGTACATTTACTTATTTTAGTTTTAAGTTTAATTTTTAATTTTTAATTTCTTTAATTTTTATTTTTATAATTTATAATTATTTACCTCTACTTTCTTTGTTACTCCTAACACACCTCCAACCTTCCCAGTCATTGCTGGTTTCTAAACCACTGGTGTATGCAATATTCAGCATATATTAATCGGAATAGCCTCTGGTGCAAGACTAATGACCATGCCCGGAAAAAACAAATCATTATGGAAAATTTAACAAGCCTCAGGACTTGCTAAATAAGGCCAAGACCGGTTCCCGGTTGTAGTGCCGATGATAATGATGATTAATCGGAATACACCTCCCAATAAACATCTGATTTCCTCCCTATCATTAACCCCAACTAGCGCTCGCTTTCGGTATTCTCCATTTTTCTCCTTTCCAACCCTTAATTTTTCTTTGCACTTTTTCTTTCACCCTTTCTCCTCCCATAACCTGCATCCCAGCATGTCGTGTGGCAACCAGACTTGTGAGATAAGCAACACCAATGTCGACTTCGTTCGCTGTAAAGGCATCTGCGGCAAAACTTTCCACGCCACCTGCGTGGGTCTGATAAAGCTTATCACGCACTTCGCTAAAGAATTCCCCGACGACCTCTTGTTCTTTTGCGATGAATGCATCGATGTTTCGCTTTCTCACGTCGTTTTGGCAATCAAGGGCCTAGGAGACGGAATCGACGGCTCCCTTAGCACTAATTTTACAACAATCTGATAAAATATTACACCTCGCTTCCTGGCAGTAAGAGTAAACCTAGTTTCCGCTTAGTCCCCTCCTCCAGATATGAGTGGACTTTCCACTCAGAAAAAAAACGTACAGTTGTAGTATCGGCTATTTACTACTATTACTATTTATTGGCCTGTAGGAACCTAGAAGTTCATGACCTTACCGACTCGACTCCGCCATCGTTCCCTGTCCGGCACACACTCCTTCCACGCTTGATCATCCGATCCGATCTCCTCAAGGTCAAACCTAACATTGTCCTCCCATCTCCGTCGCGGCCGTCCTGCTGGTATATTTCCCGTTGGTCTACCGTCAAGAATTCTACGCACGGCCCTATCGTTGCCATTCGCGCCAGATGTCCGGCCCATATTAATTTTCGCGACCTGATTACTCTCCCTATTGTAGGTTTGTGGTATAGCTCTTCCAATTTGTGGTTGTGGAGTTTCCTCCATTGTCCTGCCTCCTCGTCATATTTACCTCCAAAGATACTCCTTAAAACTTTATTCTCAAATACGCGGAATTTGTTTTCTTCCCGTTTTGTGAGAGCTAATGTTGTGGTTGTGGAGTTTCCTCCGATATCCTGCCTCCTCGTCATATTTACCTCCAAATATACCCCTTAAAACTTTATTCTCGAATACGCCGAATTTTCTTCCGTTTTGTGAGAGCCCATGTTTCGCATCCGTATAGAGCAATCGGCATGATAATGGTTCTATAGACACCGAGCTTTATATTACGTGATAGCAGTTTGGATTTCAGCAGTTTACTGACTGCGTGCCAACTAGTGTTGCCGGAGTGTAGTCTTTTGTTAATTTCCTTCGACGTTTCGTTTCTGGGCGTCAGTATTGTTCCCAGATATTTAAATTCTTTAACATTTTCAAATATCTTGCCATTGACGTTTATATGTGTTTTCTGAGGTCCACCTGCTCTCGCCGTAATCATGTATTTCGTTTTGTCTTCATTTATTTCTAGGCCCACCTCTTCTGCTGCTTGTATGATGATTTCACACTTTTTACTTACAGTTTCTAGATTATCCCCCAAAACGGCGATATCATCCGCATATGCGAGCACTTGTGTGACCCGGTTCAGGGATGATCCGGTCATGTTGTCGTCGTGTACCTTTCGGATGACATACTCGAGGACAAGGTTAAAGAGACAAGGTGAGAGGCCATCGCCCTGTTTTAGTCCGTCTCAGATTTCAAATGTTTCTGAGAGGTGGTTTTCTATTCTAACTCGCCTTTTGTTTTCGTTCATGCAGATTTGAATGAGGGCGGCATATTTTTCCGGGATTCCCAACTCAACTACAATATGGTAGAGTATTTGCCTTGCGACAGAGTCGTAGGCTTTTTTGAAGTCAACGAACAGTTGGTGAACCGACTCTTCGTATTCCCACTTCTTTTCCAGCAGTTGCCTTATTGTGAGCGTTTGCTCGCTTGTTAACCGGTTCCGACGGAATCCGCATTGGTAGTCTCCCAATATTTCTTCTGCGTACAGTGTGATTCTCGCTATGATATTTGTTAATATTTTATATTTGGTTGGGAGCAATTTTTTGTTGCTGTCAGATCCGTCGCCCTTTTTGAAAAAGGGGATGACTATTGAGGTTTTCCATTCTTCCTTATCCCATATTGTTTTAATAAGTTGGTGGATCCTTCGGGCGGTTGCCTCTCCTCCATGCTTCACAAGCTCTGTCGGTATGCAGTCGACTCCGAGAGCCTTGTTGTTTTTCAATCGGTTTATTGCGTCTACAACTTCGTCGAAAGGGGGCTCTGGGATCTGGGGCTCGGCTGTATGTACGTCTGGTGCGTTTATTTGTGGTTGATGGGTGCGCACATTGAGCAGGTTTTCAAAGTACTGCTTCCATCTTGTCACAATATTTTTTGTTTCAGATTTGTCTCAGATTATTTTGGCGCTCCCTCGGTAACCATTTCTTATTGAATTTATGCCGGCATACATACCTCTGATGTTCTTTGCTCTAGAATTTTCTAGGATTTTTTCGATCCGAGTCTTCTCCCATTCGCGTTTTTTGCGTTTGAAAAGTCTCGTTTTTTTCCGAATTGTCGCTTATCTTACTGCGTTGACTTCATCATATGCTTCTAAGTGGATCACTCTGAGGCGCTTACGTTGTTCGATCTTTGCCCTGCACTCATCGTCAAACCAAGGTTTGGACTTAGTTGTTTTCTTAAATCCTAATACCTCTTGGGCTGTTCGTTTGATTGTGTCTCTGATCGATGTCAATTTAGTGTCCACACTATTTATTGGCTTCCTTATCCTCATTGCTCTCATTCTCTAGGATGCTAAATCTATTCGTTAGTTCGTTTTGATATTCAGCTCTTTTGCGCAGGTCTTTTAGTTTATCAATCTCGAACTTTTTGCTCGTCTCCCGTGACTGTGCATGTGGGTTTGCTGCGGGCCGACTTCTAATTTTGTCCATCACTAGAAGGTGATCGGAGTCGCAATCTGCTCCTCTATATGATCTTACGTCAAGGATATTCGAATTTACATTAAGGACATTTATTTTGAGGGATGCCATTGTGTACTGCACCATTTTAACGCATAAGATGGCCCAGAAGGGCGTCGATTTTCGGCGACAGTTTTGCTACAGTCTTGGCAAGATCACTTACCTGTATTTGTAGTGTGTCGTTTATAGTGCTGATGCTTGTTGCATCTGGTTCCCCTCTGAAACTAATTATATCTATCTCCTGTCCAGTACTATTGCGTCCAGCCAGCATATTTGCGAATGATACACCTCCCCGAACATAGTTTTCGATAATTTTTTTGGAAGCACTTGTCTGCGTATTTTTTGACGGTTTTTGAGTTTCTGCGATATTGCTCTATACTTGTCACATCCTTTCCATGGAAGCCGGCTGACCACTTTTCTGACTAGGCAAGTTCCTTTCTTTATGGAAGCAAAGTGAACAATTTTATTTGTGGTTAATCTTAATCCTATTGGTAATAATACAAAATAATTCTTCTTTTTTGGCTTCTTTCTGCACTTGGCTTTACCAGGCGTATTTGGGCACTTAACGCAACTATGGAAGCAGCGTGTCAAAATCTTTAACTCCGTCGACATTGGAAGATATCAGTTCTAGGTGCTTTTTCAAAATGTATAACATGATTAAAAATGCGCCTTATAGCTCGGAGGCCTTCGGTTTTACTTTCCGGTGACAACTGTACCACTATAATGGGTAGGGTTCTTTTTTGATAAATAGAATGCGCCGTTGGATACTTGAATGCATATTTCAATTTTTTAACAAAGGTTCGTCCCCTCTTCGTCAAACCTAAATCATGAATATTTTATTAACTTACGATTCAAGATTCCGTTGTAGGGTTATATTTTTTAATTGCTTTTTATAGGCTTACCTCGGTGGAGTCGCTTCCCTTCAAGTCTCCTGACAGGGTGTCCAAAATGAAAAGACGATTTACTTTGTTTTAGTTTGTTTTTTAGAGTTTACTTTATTTTACTGGGTATTGGTTTTTGTGGCCGTTGCCATGGCCTCCGAATTCGAACTGATCTCGAAAAAAAAAAAAAAATGGTGTGGCGAGAGGCCGACTTTAGGGGGACAAGGATAAATGTGTCCATCTTGTCTCTGGCTTTTGCGATAACCAGAATCACCCACATCCGTGAAGATGTTGGGCTCGGTCTGAAGATATCTGAAAAGAAAGGGGGAGGAGGTATCTAAGGATGGTGTGGACAGGGTTAGTTCAATTGTTCTCTAACTACTTGGATGGAGGGATGGTGGGAAAGAAATCGTACAAGACCGGTAGGTCTTGGGTGCGGTAGCAAACGCAGATCACGTCTTTGGCGTCTGATAATCTGCGCTTTGGTCGGTGTGTATGTTTGTGCCGTCTTGTACTGTGCGTTCGTGGGTGCGGTTTGTTAATAGTAGACCCTATGGGATGGGTCCAGGAATCCTCTATTATAAAGGAGAATGTTGTTGGGAAGGGTGCTTTCTTCAGTTTTGTACTGAAGAAGAAATTGTGGTGGTCTGATCCGAAGAGTTCGAAAGAGAGAAGGGTCAACAACGCAAGACTCCCGTACAAGTGGGTTCCCGCTGTTCTGAATGTTTTCGAGGTACTTATATGCTAATTTTAGCAAATACTCGTCGATAGGGGTAATGTAGGCACCTTCGTATAGGTGAGAGTTCGGGTAATGGCGACCGTCAGGCCTTCTAAAGTGGTTGATGCATCTTCTGAGGAGTTTTCTATCAAAAACTCGAAGTCTTTCCATTTGAGCCGAAGATATTCCAGATCGGATTAGCTGCTTATAGCAGAGAAACTTAACTTTGGCGTTTGTTGCTGCACTTCAGGATGTTGTGCTGTTCCTTAGACCGACCGAGACCCCTTCGAGAATGTGGGTCACATGTTTGATGAAATTCATTTTTGGGGTATAGATGACCCCAAGATATTTCATCCTGTCCTATGGTCTAATCGTAGTATCTCCCATTTGTATTCGGATACTCTGTGAATTTCGAGAATTAGCTTGGGAGTGTTTACTATTCAGAATTATAGCTACTGCTTTGGATGGGTTAAGTCGAATTTTCCATCGACTGTAATACTGATACAGTTCGTCCAGATGACGGTTGAGTCGGTTTGTTGCGAGTTTTGGGCTTTCAGATGGCGTGTACACTAGGACGTCATCCGCATAGCATATCTGGTTTACTGTACCATCCACAGGGTGAGGAATATCTGAGGTGTAGATATTAAATAAGATAGGGCCTAGAATGGAGCCCTGTGGTATGCCTGCAGCGGCGTTGAAAGTTCGGGAAAGCTTTCCATTCACTCGAACTTGGAAGGTTCTGCTTAAAACGAACTGGTAGATGATACTACACAGCGTTTTACTGAGGTCAGTATTCAGTAATTTAAAAACGAGACCTTCGATCCAGGTTGTGTCAAAGCCTTTTCAATGTCCAGGCTCACCGCAATGGTGGGTTCCTTATTAAAGAGGCGCACGCAAACGTGGTTTTGAAATATGTTGAGAGCCATGGTGGTGCTGTGCGCTCTTCTAGATCCGAATTGGAAATCATGTATTAGTTTCCTGACACTGATAAATTTATTTAGCTTCTCGTATATGAATTGTTCATAATTTTGCTGATGCAGGTGAGGAGCGAAATAGGACGAAAGCTTGAGGGGTGATAATTTGGTTTCCCAGCTTTTGCTATTGGGCAGACAACAGCATGCTTCCAAGCTTGGGGAAAGTATCTTATGTTGTAGGCATGGTTGAGCAGAATGGAGAGCTTTATAAAGAATAAAGCTGAAAGCCTTCGCGACGGAGGTACGACATGTTGTCGATACCGGGTGAATTCTTGGGGTTTCGAGACTAGGTTCTGTAGGGTATTTGGTGTGACGAAGCCGTGACTATTATCACGTGGGTCGTCGAAGTATGCACTATTAGCTGAGTTAAAGACAACTATTGGCTCGTTAAAGTTGTCTAATTTATTGTGAACATCTGAACTACTTATTGCAGTAGTGCCCGGGTCGCCATCCTAGAGAGTGAGCTTGTGATTATTTTGAAAGGTCTCTTCGATTATGTTTGCTTTATTGGCATCATTATTAACAACAAGACCGTTGTGCATGATTGGCCCAGTGATACGAGAAGTGCCACATATATTTTTAACATTTTTATAAATGTTCTGGTCCGTCTGAATACCCTTTAGTTTGACCTCCAATTGTCGGGTACGATTGTTTTGGATTCTTTGTTTTATCAGTGTACCAATATTGTGAATAATGGATCGCAATAATAGCTCCCTTTGAGTGAAGCGGTGCCGATATCTCATTCTGCAGAGGTTTTTACGCTCCCGGATGAGACGAAGAGTGAAGTCGTCAAGAGGAATCTGATCAGTCTTTTCAAGTTTGTACTTCGGAACATGAGTCTCAGAAGTTTCAAGTAGAATCTCGTGAAGTCGAGTTGCAGCGTTATTTATCTCAACCGTCGTTAGGTTCCTGTCAGTGGGAAGAGAGAGTTGGTGGAGTTTATCGTTCAATGTAATATTGAAGTTGTCCCAACTTGTGCGTCCATAATCGGGTATGTATCTGATATGAGCCCGGGATGCTCGATAGCCGCAGATAAACATGGTCACAGTGTTGCGGTCAGATACACCCGCCGATACTTGGGAAGGAGAGATTTGGGGAAGTAAGTCTTTGGACACAATAAAGATGTCCAGGATGGAGTTGCCTCGGGTACCAACCGTAGGTGCGACTATTTCGAAGTTGAGGGCATGACCGCTTTCGGTGTGCCATTGGAACAACCTTGTGCCGCTTGGGCAAGAGATTGAGTTGTTCCAGTGGGGATGCCTGAAGTTGAAATCGCCGCCTATGATGAAGGGGTGTACGCCCCGAGGACCTTACTAACTGGCCGATATCTTCGGGATTAATGGGGCCGTTATTGGTTTTATGTGAGTGGTATACGGAGTACATATTCACTCTACCGTTATTAGCTAAATGCAGTTCATCCCCCGAAACCTCCATGGACTCGAAATGCTGGAGGTCAATAGGTTCATGGCGAAGTTCGCTATTACTAGTATACAGGTGCCACCTCCGTTGATGGCCTCGCCGCCAGCGAGGGTTCGATCTCTTCGAATCATGGAAAAACTGATCTCGAATGAATGTGCCGCCTTTTTATACTCCGTGGCAACAGAGATTTGTTAAAAATTTAACTAAAAAATTCAAAAAAGCACAAACAAGATTTTGTGTGTGCTTCAATTGGAATGGGATCCTAGGAAGTGGGTGGGAATTTGGTTGAACAAATTCCCAGAAGGAAAAATTATGAAATGCATTTAGAATTAGGCATTTCATAATGTTAAGGTTATTGGGAATTGGATCAATGTACGACAAATGGATTTTCGGTTAAATTTGTCGTGCATATGATTCACTTGGGGAACATGATTGGGATCATGGATAAATGGTTGGGTAATTGGGAATTGAATCAATGTGCGACAAATTAATTTTTGGTTTAATTTGTCGCTCGTATGATTCACTATGGGAACAAGATTGGGATTATAGGTAATACTGGGGATTTGGCTGGGAGGAGTGATTTAGGATCACTACACCGTATAAAAACGTTGATAAACATTGGAATGCTGTACGAACTTTTTTAATTCCTCTATTTCATAAATATCTGTATTTGTAAATTGTCTTTACTTTTTTTTAGGCAAACATGGTGATTTGGCTACTGAGGGACCGATTTTTGTTTGGGGAGCAGGATTTAAAAAGTGGAGAAACTTGTCAATTGGCAGTCAATTTATTGAAATGAGTAATACCGTTGTACCACTCTTTGACGTTGAGCAGGTACAGATTACAAGTTTGATCACCACCCTTATAGGTGTGGCTCCGCCGGTAAATAATATCGGAATATTACCCATACAAATACTAAATACATCAGATGAATATGCCGCAAGAGCAATCTATACCAATGCCCACCAAATACTTGCTCAATTCGAAACTATATTACAATCTTTTGAAGGCACAATTTTCTGGAATAACTTACCACATTATAAAACTCTAAATGAAACCATCATTCAAAAGTTTCACAAGAATATTGCTGAAGACTTTCAAAATTCCAAATACGACCATATAAACAATTTATGCTCGGAGATGATGAATACTGCCCTTGCTGGTTTGGAATATTATCAGAATTACTATAAGGATCCTGTCCTTGGGTTTATATGTCTAGCTGTAATCTTCTGGTGTATGTGCATTATCCTAATGTTCTGCGAAGAAAACGAACCGGCGTCGACACAAACTGAAAAAATTCATTTAGGAGAAATTGTATTTGCCCTAACTTCCTTCTTCATTGTGTTTTTTATCTACTCACAAAACGTGCCTTGGGCACTTGGTCTGTATATGCTCTTTCCGTGTTTCACATTTTTTGTATTGAAACAAAACTTGATCGGAAAAAAGCGATGGCTTAGTGCGGTATTGAATAAGGAGCACCTACTAACGATTATCCTCGGTACAATAGGATCCACATTGTTGGCTGCTTGCTTTATATGTAACACGTATATAATCTTACCATTTCTATTGTTTGCGGTATGCAAGTTCCCTTCTTTGTGGAAGCAAAGCGAACAATTTTATTTGTGGTTAACCTTAACCCTATTGGTAATAATATTTCCTTTTTTTCAAGTCAAAAACACTTTACTGACTAATGATTTGCTACTCCTAATTGGAGCAATAGCTAGTCTTGTTAGAAGCTTTCTGGTAAGAGCCGAAGTAAACAAATATATGTACCTTATAACCGTTGCAGCCCTCATTAATACTGCATATTGTCTATATACGCTTACATGGTACAAGTATTGCGGTTCAGTCAACGTTGTAATGTCCTGGAGTTACTTCGTCTATTCTGTTCTGGTACCGCTTGTTAAGAAATATGACTCAAAAGAAGTTCAGATGGAATTTATATTTTTCTGCTTTTCCACGGTCTACGTTACACTTACGCGGTCCTATGAGGCGCTATATCAAATCTTGCTAAATTCGCAGCTTATTCTTACCCTGTCACACGAAACTTCGGTCATACTCGACCATCGAAGCTATCTACGAACTAGTGAACTTGTACAGGCATTTCAGTACGCCTACACAGTCCTTATCTACGTATGTGCAGGATTTTTTGGCACCGCTGATGTGATGGAAATTCCCCGATTTTCATCTAGAGACATGGGAGGTTACGGCACAAAAACTAATCATTCAATCATTCACATTTTAATTACAATAAGGATAATCCTACCGATGGTTTGGAGTGCAGCAATAATATTAGCACTCACGGGGCAACGTTTTAATAGACGCCATGTATTCACGGCCATACTATTTGTTATCAACTTGATGGGACTCCAATTGTTATTTTTTGTGACGAATAACGACTCCTGGCTAGCCATGGGGGTTTCAATAACACGAGTTATTGTTGTAGAACTAGGCGTCTTCGTACTTCTCTTTGTTTTCCACATCGCTGAATGTTACTTGACGCGACAAAAGGTTGTTAAAAGCTCACAAGAAATAAGAGAACTCAGGTAATGCTTATAATTTATTAACCTATTTTTGTATTTATATTTTATTAAATTATATTCTTATACTTCCAGATATCTCGACCCTACATCAACCGTGTAAAATTTCATAATGGAATTACATAATGTACATTTCGCATAGTTTTTATACCAAAAACAAAGTTTCAAGATAAACATACGACCAAATAAATTCAAAGATTAAATCTAAATCCACTGTAGTATAATGCTCCAGGCTTGACTAGTTAAATAAAAGAACATTTATAAAAAGAATCCTGGTATTATATAATTTTACTGACAGTATCCTGATTTAATACATTCGTTCAGAGTATGACGGTTCGTGAGATCTAAGACTAGAAAAAGGTGGCACGACGTTATAGCAGTTTTGGGCCAAAATAGTGAATAGCGCGATTCGAACCCCTATTAACAACATATAAGACCATAGTCGTGTGTACTACATAAGGACATTTCAAATCACTACTTAGCCTGTGGATTGCTATGTATGGTATGTTCTGGTATACGGCTCTGATGATTTCATTTCTTTTCTTGCGCTATGTTCTTAATATGGTTGCATGTTATTGTGCGCCTATTGAAATCGTCACACAACTCCCCCTTTGTGTACAGCAAAGGAGCAGCAGAGTTGTGGCGGTTCCGCCAAACCCCACTCTCTACTTACCCGAAGAACCCCCCATAACTACAACCCAACTTTCATAGTTTTCCGCTAAGGCAATCGCATTAGCACTTGTGAATGCTTCACGCATCAAGTATCTAATGTACTTATCTAAAAGCTCCTGGAAGAGAATTCTTACCTTCAGGCATTAATTCGCATTCAAATTCCCTACAAGAATTCTGTCCAAACTTATCATAAGCCCCAAGCCCAATTCGGCACCTTCGGTTGCCAGGCAAATCCCAATCTTACCATATGCATTTTCCCTAGATGAATTCCTGAAAACGAAACAATTTGGTTCACATATAATGTAACCATCATAACCAGGAATAATAAACATTGCGTCGTCTATTTCCAGCCTCACCATGTGTACAACAAATTCCTTTACATACACATTGGCTGGCGACCTTTACCCAAGGGACAAAAGCAAATATACGCATCTTGCGTCTTAAGGCATAAACCAAATCCTATAGCATAAGCAAATGTAAATAGGAATTGTGTACTTAACCTTGGCAGCAATGCCATAAACACCAATCATCAGTGAATACGCTAAAACCAATTAGCACCATGCCCACGATGCATTGCGTTCTATCAATACAGCTGCAATGCACATCATAGACAATCATCTACACGATTTGTTTGTCTTCCAATATTACTGGATCCGCTTCTCATGACCTCGCGGCATGAGCAAACAGAAACCCATTAGTAACCAATGAGATATGGCTTGTTTACTTAGCCGAACTCACATCTCATTGATGCACATTATTCCCTTTCTATTTTTCAGATTCGTTCTCATGGCCTCGTCCCATGGAAGAACCAATGTTCACACATACATGCGTACCGCTAAGATCTTCTCTATGAGATCCGGTTACCTACCCCCAAAGAGAAGACTTCACGTTTCTCTTGGGATAGGAAATACATTTCTAAATTAAGAGAGCTAGTACCACTGGCCGGAATTCCCTGGCCAGCGAATTGATAACGCTGAGTCGTATTACAACCACCGATCGCGACGGCCGGTTCGGCTAGTGTTGCATCAAATACAGTAGTATTAATTATAACCAATCAATAGTAATTCAAATCCGGTTTTTGTAAACCCACTGAATGCCAAATGATCGTCGTGAATAAAAACAAACAATAAAAACAATACCAAATCAAGTGTTATCTTTGTGTTTGTTAATACTTAAAGTTTAAAAATAAAAGGAACCTCATACAGCATTAATCCAGTGTGTTTAATTTCTGTGCTGTGGTATGTTGGTTGTGTCTACCTCTTGCTTTGGGTATTTTGCGAACTATCATCGGCGGACCTTTTAGCAGTTGTGAAATTGTGTCGGCGGAACAATTTATGATGGAGGAAAGAAGTGAATCAGCGCCGTGCGCTGGCGCACCATACTCCTTCCCCACAGAGTGAGTCCAGTGGGCTGGGCCAGTGATTAGGCCAACGATTAAATCATCAAAAGGAAAATGTTAAAATAAAAATTTGTACCAGACTAAGTCTGGAGGTGAATTTCGGAATGAACGTTTTTTTTTTGACTATCTTAACTCGGGCAGCCGATCGAATAGAGAGCTGTATTGGATTCTGACTCGTAAGTAAACTTCACCACCGACGGTTGGGCAGGATGAAACTCCCGGAAAGAATGAACTTGGTGTGAATTGCCCAGAGTAGACAACGTTCCGGAGGTAGAGTAAATATTGAGGTACGCCAATAAATTTATCCCCAGCATAAATTGAGATTCACATCCTATCCAAGATTGCGTCGGGCAAACCAGCCTCACCAAAATGCACAACCCGTAGTGACTAATAACATTCAGTTAGTAGAACCCTCAATCAACAAACCTGGTGGCATTTATATGCCGTTTGGTATAGTGTTTTACCTCAAACTTCTATCGATTGATCAAATTCGATTGGGATCCAGATGCCCATGCTGCAGCACGGATGGACACCCACAGGCTCAACACTGTATTAGGTTCACTTCCGTGTGTTACACCTCGCTTTACACCCCCTCTCAAGCAATCAAGATTCCATTCATCTTATGATTCCATCATCCTACAATCCTCAAGTCATTCATCAAAGTATTCTGCGTATAACGCAATACTCGCCTTTCCAGCCATTAAAACCCATATTTCGCATTCATTCGGAAGTAAAGACTTCCCCAAATTAAATCATATCGCATACCTTGCGATAATTATCCAAAGCATATATCCGTCGTGCACTTGACCTTGCACTCCGTTTCACATTACAAAAAGCAAAACTAACACCTGTCCACAGACCTGCACGGCCAAGTACATATGTTAGCAGGTGTGATACATGATATTCGAGCGCCAGCGGCATGATCAAGAACCGCCGACTGCGAAGTGGTTGAATGTCGTTGAAATGCTGAGTGCAGCGAAAGTGTCGAACGTAGCAACAGGCGAAATCAAACGTATGATACGATTTGCACGTAGAGCAATGCACTGAAATTGGTTTGGTCATTGCTACTGCAAATCGAATGAACATTTAAATTGATTCGACTGCATTTTTTGTAAAGACAATTAAGTGGTCAATTAAAAATTGCGAATTACGAATGACAGGCGAATAACCTCGGAATAGGTTACACGTTCTGTGTGAAAAGTGAACCATCTGCACATTTAGCAGATCTAGTGGTGGAAAATAAGTGGCAGTTGAGCAGTGTGTTAACAGGGAGTAGTGTGAACAGTGTGTTAACAGGAACCAGTGTAGTGGAATATCATAAGACTGCAGCCATCGAATGTAGTACAGCGGGTCTTCTGATTTTTCTTTCTTGTTTAAGTAACAGTATATCGGGATGGATATTCCCAGTAATAAATAATGTACTGTTGCGGATTCACAATTATATTCTCGGGGAGAATCTAGTACGCTCATCGTCTAGTGCTCTCCCCGACAAATATATTCACTTGACCTGCCGGCAACACAATGACAGTGCATGAGGAACCGTCAATGCTAACTGTCATTACTTGACTTTTTATGGTGCTCGATTAACACACGATCAATGGTTTCTTTTGGATTTGTTAAACTTTAATTGATATTAATTTGCACGCTACCATGTGGCTTTTGTATTTGTAAAAGTTATGTAGCGTTTCCGCCAAACCCTACGGTCTACTTACCTGAAAAACCTCCATAAATACTACCCTACTCCCTTAAGTTTGCTAATGCAACAGTATTAGTACCTGTAAATGCTGCACGCATTTAAGAGATCAAATCTATGATCTTTAAGTCCCTGTAAAGAAAACTTACCTTTGATGCATGCTCTTCGCATATAATTTCCCGTAAGAATCCTTTCTTTACCTTATCAGGCAGAACTTCCATTATTACGACCCAATCTACATCAGTTTCCGCTAATGCAACAACCTGTAAATGCTGCACGCATTAAGCTTACCGAATATATTTATTTTCAAGCTTCTGCAAAAGAATTCTTACCTGCAAGCATAACTTCGCATGTAAAACCCCCTATAAGTGTTCTTTATCTTATCCTAAATTACCTGAAAGAAAATTCATCGGTTCATATATAATACAACCGCATAATCAGGAAACCTCACCCTTGAGTTGTTTTATCCCAGCTGCATCATGGGTATCATAAATCATCAGACAAACGCATTGGCTGGCGACCTACACCCAAGGGACTAAAACAAATACACACATCTCTTGGCACCAATTAAATCCTACAGCATAAGCAAATGCAAATAGGAATTCAATACTTACCCTTACCAGTGATGCCATAAAAACCATTTCCTGGTAATCTAGCCAAAACCTATTAATACCATTTCTTCAGTGCGCCGCGTCTATTTATTTAGCCGCGACCCACATCTCAAACAAAGATGCAACTAGCATCCGACGAGTTTCGGTTTTGTTTGTTTTACCAGACACGCATCTCATGAATGCACCTCTTCCTTTCTTTGTTTAGATTCCTTCCCATGGGTTTGATCCATAAAAGAACCAGTTTACACACATATATGTATACTGTGGCGATCTTCCGTATGAGATCTGTTGGTTACCCCAAAGAGAGACTTTAGGTCTCTCTTGGAACAGGAAATACATCCTTTATTCCTGTTCCAAGAGGAAATACATCCTTTATTCCTGTTCCCCTAGTCAGCGAATTTATATCGCGAAGTCCTTTTCCATCTGCCGACGACAACAGTCGTTCGGACTTCCGCTCCCGTTCCGCGGACGGGGACGATAATACCGTGTAGTGTTCGAAATTATAGTCGCCGTGTCGAGTATTATAGTCGCTGCAGTTTTCGTAGAGTGCATTATTATTGTAATTTTCACGTGTGCTTCCGTAAAAAAATAAAATAAAATTAACAATAGAAATTCAGTGCTTTTTATTTTTGCTTGTCCTGTGTTGATGTGTTTCCCTCTCGGTGCGCCTGTTTTCCTCTCGGTGACATTTTGCTGTTTGTTCTTTTGTCCTGTCGTTATGTCCGGTGAACTGTTTACAGCGGAATTATGATGGAGGAGGAAGTGAATCAAGTACCCATGCTGGTACATACATCCTCACCACAGTTACTGCTTTAAGTAGTTGGTGAATAAAGTTGTGTTCAGCGATAAGTCCATCGAGAATTTATCAGTTTTCATTTGAGTTGATGAGTTATCTAAGTTTTTGCAAGTTAATTAGTTCATGCATACAAATATGTCTACTAACCGTGCCGCAAAGTCTGGATTCGCTGCTGAAGCCCAACGCTAACCTCGTGATTATCACCATACGGAGGGACAAGCAAGTTCATCATACATCGAGTCAGCGCTGGAACTTCAAGCTGGAAGATTATCAAAAGGTATTGCTGTTCCTTTCGACTCTAACCTATTTGTTTCAGGCATCGTTGGGTCGGACGCCATTGCGTCAATCCTCCATCAGCAACATGCTCCATCCATATTCCCCGACGACATTCCTCGTTCGGCGGAACACAACAAAGGATCTCGACCGACGACATTCCGCGCTCGGCGTCGAGAAACATCACATGTACATAAAGTAAAAGTGAAAGACTTATCAATTGTGAACCAGCCGAAGAAGCCGCATCAAAGGAGGAACCACGTAAGTAACTTCACTCTGATAACTAAGTAATAAATGCTAACATCTGGGGTTACGCTCAAGTGTTACATATTGGCGCCCAACGTGGGGCCTAATAAACGTTAACAATAAAAGAATATACCTATAAACAAATTAAACAAACTCAGATAACAAATTATTAAATGTCTATATTAGAGTTACAAACTTTAATGTTACATTACATTCCTGATAAATAAATATTAAATGTTAACATTAGGGCTCAAACCTTAATGTTACACGTGATTCTCGATCAACGAGGAAGAGAAGCGAACGATGGATCCTGAATGGATTCTTATTGTGTGTTGAGTCCTGGTCCCACTATGGATATGTAGATACACGGCCGCGTCCTTGGTTTTCCCTCCAAGTAGCCACTATGGGATACGCCGTCCATGTACAGGTGAAGCGCAGGATCCTATAGCTGCAATTATCGATGCACACACACGGAAGGAGTTAATCGAACCCAGACACACTATTTTCCATTCTATAATGTCATTTAACACAACTTTGTTTGAGAAATAATAGGAACTCTGTTCACAGTCGTAGCCGTAGAAAAACACAGATTAATTTATTTTACTTCTCACTTTTTTGTAAAGACCACCAATCACGCTACATACTGACTGCTTTCTCCTGGCGCTTCCGACTGACTACCTTTTGATCTACTTTTTCTTGTTCCTCGAAGTCTGAACACGTTGCCCCTTATCGCAGATCCTTTTTGAGGTTTTGAGCGTGTCTGGCTAATGCAAACAAGAGTTTATATTGTACTTTAAATTGGATCAGAGTCAGGAAATGGGTGAGAATGTGTGGGAATTTGGGTCTATTTGTGCATGTCGTAAAACATCTGGTTACAATGCGTACGCATTGTGATGTTTGCCGGAATTATGTGTCGGCGGATCAAATGCACATGGGTTTGTTTGGACATGTGTTTGATTGGACATACAACGCATTTGAAAATATGCATTGCGCTGTTTGATTTTTTGGAATTGAATTCAATGTTCGACAATTGAACGTTTGCTTCACTTTGCTTACCCCCGAATTCAACGGAGATTTGGGGATATGGATATATGATATTGGACGGGAATTCGATTTGTATCAATTATGGATGTGAGAGAAAAGAAAATGTGGGAGGAAAATGGTACGGCTTCTTGGAGCACTACAACACCAAGGTTATTAAGGGAAATTCCGATTTGCGGCATAATGACGTCTCATAATACCAATGACCAGCAGGAGAAGAGACAGATTGATTCAGAGAAATACTTAATTAACATGGCATTGATGACATTTTTCATCATCTAAGATAACATAGGCAGTAATACTATCGGCCAGTAATTATGTTGGAGGCAATTTCCGCCCCTCTTTGAGATTAGTTGATCTCGAGTCACCTTCCAGCAAATAGGAAATGTCCTCCGTGCATGTGATAAGCGGAAGAGTCTACCAATAACCGGCGATAGTTCTGGAGCACAGTTCTTAAGGACTATTGCTGGTATTCCGTCCGGTCCTGTTCTCTTCTTACAGCCCAGTCCATGTAGAACGCGTTAAATAGTACGCGGGCGGAACATCACATCCCGCATCGAAGGCCGTACCTGCGCGATCACAGCTGGCTCCAAAAGACCGGCATTGGGGTTTGAATTCGATGAAAATAACTTCGCGAACATATTAGCTTTATCTTTTGAATTTGTGACTAATGTCCGGATTCCCGTCACTAATGAGGGAAAAGAGGAGGAAGCGAAGTTATTAGTGACGGCCTTTGCCATTGGCCAGATGGGACGCGAACCAGTTAACCACTCAAGGAGTTTATTGGTCACTCTGTCGTTGTAAGCTTTCTTCGCGGTATCAATCGCCCTGCTGCATGCGTTTCTGATTCTAACAAAATTCGTTCTTTTAACCTCGGTGGGATTAGAGCGCCATTCTTTAAAAACTGTATTTTTGCCGCTGTAATCTGCTCGCATTTTTAATCAAACCAACCATTATCAGATGAACTTCGCTTGATAGAATGCGAAATGTAAATCTCCATCGCGAGAAGAATAAATTCTGCAACTGACTCCGCACATGCGTTAGCATCGGAGTCTCCAAAGCACACCTCCGGCCACGGAAATGATGCAAAGAAATCTAGCAAATCGTTCCAGTTAGCAGCCTCGTACCTTCATATATGTCGAAGCTGCTGCGGTCGGTTATTATTTTTTTGAAATGCAAGTGGTTGCGGGACCGATACCAAGCTGTGATCTGAGTTTCCAAGTGGTGCAGCAACTTCCACGGTATAAATGCTTGTCTCAGATGTCATAAACAGATCCAGGGTGTTCGCATAATCACCTCGGGTATCAGGCATTTGCCTAGGTTCCTCCGCGTGTTAAGTCAAATTGAGCTAACAGCGAACATTTCCACTAGACTTGTTACGGACTTCGTGTCCATGCCCTCGCACCCAACACACTATAAGCCACGAATTTCCTCTCTCTACCGGAAATATCATCAAGAAGCAAATTTGCATAAACTACTTTTTGCAAAATCTACTTGGCAGCAAAAAAAATAATAAAAGGGGTTGGCGCCGAATAAAAAATAAAAATGTCAACGGCAAGAAAATAAAATAAATAATAGAAAAACAGATTTTAACTAGAACGCACGTGTCAGGAAAACGCTTCGGAATATATTATTTAGAAAGAATCTCTCTGTACAACCAAGCGGACGAAGTCCCAGAACAACGACCAGCGGACCGGATCAGGGGGATCAAGACTCAACACCCCCTGCACCCAGGAACCAGCCACAACGACCAAGAAACGGTCCAACACTTCAAGGTGATAAGTAAGTCACCTTCCCTTGCTTACCATTTTATAATTTTAAATTGTTAATATAAAATAACAATTTTGGCGTAGCCGGTAACCACCAGTTGAGGTTTGTGTCGAATCCGTCGGGGATACAAACCCAGTGGTGGGAAGAGCCCCGAGGCTCTAACGCATCTACACCGACTAGCGGAACTAGCAGCTAGGATAAAAATTAAAAAATTAAAAAACGCTAATAACAAAAATAATAATGTAGCGAGCTTAGAGTTCGCTGGATTAATTATGTTAAAATAAATAAGAGCCGTTAAATCGATACAACATTTTATTAGTCCGTAATACAACCGTTGCTTTTTACCGTACACATAATGATTTCTTTGTAAACACTTTCTACTTCTTACTCGAGACTTTCGCTTCCGCACGTATCGCTTGCTTCACTGCCTTACTTATGACTCCTCTCCACGATCTGTGTGCGACGTATTTATACCGTTCCCTCATTCTGATTCGGCGTTTCGTTTCCGTCCGTTCCATAATCTCGACTTTTCTATTCCAGTTTTCCAGTACTTCCTAAAATAATCTAGTACTTTGTTTCGGACTTTCTCGAAGATTCTAGTACTGATTGTCATATGCGTCACAATAATAAAAAATAATCAGGAATTATGTTTCTCTTTTTCCCTTTTTCCAATTGTTTCGCGTGTATCTTCAGGTTTTTGTATTTTTCTAGATTGGGCATTGACTCTCGGCGCTGGTCAATTATTTCCTAATCGTGTTAGATAAATGCGGGTAGTTCCTAACGTGGAAGGAGAGCACACGAGCCAGGGAACAATGGCGGCGTCGAGTCGGTGAGGTCATGAACTTTCGGGTTTCTACAGGCCAATAAATAGAAATAGATAGTTCCGAAAATAAATAACCGCGCGTTATTTATTACTCCGCGATGTGAACGAAAAACCACTCAAGGAGAATTTCCGTGGAACGCTTAACGGAGGAACCCATCGCCCCTATGTTGGGTTCGGAAAGGATTTTGGTCCTAGTCCAAAACAGTGTTGCAGTGTTTAGTGGACACAAAGGTCCTAATGCAGCGAGAGAACTGCACGACTTCCTCGAAAGCTGTGACAGGAGATTAGATTGTTCATCCGCAGCAGCGGAAAACAATTTCCTGCGGTGGCTACCCATGCGGTTAAGTGGGAAAGCTCGCCGCATTTTTAAGGAAAACCTCCCAGCAACTTCCGAGGAGTACGAACAACAACTCTGAAATCCCCTACTGGCGCACGCTTCGTATGAGGAGTTACATTCGAAACTCTCTCATATGCGATAATCCCGCGAAGAGGATGTCGCAGATTTCACGTATCAGATAACTCAAGCGGTAACGGACTGCAATGAGGCAGCAATCCATACGTACGGACGCGATAATAGCGCAGCATTCGCCATCCAGATCGAGAGATTGGCAAAGTCGGCACTGATAATAGGTATTAAAAACCCCGACATCTGTTACTAGAATCAGAAAGGTATCCATTAGATAGGATTATTGACAGACTTCTCCAGAGAGAGAAAACTCAAAATGAGATGAGGAGTAATAGCGGATGGTATGATAGGACACCACCGAGGTGGAGGAATACACACAATGACCAGTCACCCTCACCTGATAGGGATGACAGATAGCATGCCCCCACTCCACCAACAAATCTCCTGTAGTTTTCAGGTGATAGACTACCTAGCGAGATTATCAGCAGATGGGTTGTAGCGATTCTAACAGATACACACACAATTCACAAGAAAAAACAGTGAAGAACACCGAACGAAAAATCGAATAAGAAAAATACATCAGAACCGTGCACCAAGCGATGAATTAAAAATAATTCACACCAGTGGAATATAGTCGAGTTTGGAAATGAAATTCTTAACACGGTTAGTAGCCTGGTGTGTAACGCTTAGGTCAAATTTTTTTCGTGATTCGAGCTGTCATAGCGTCAGTTCGAATCACACGATCTTCTTCACTATTATTTCAAACGCTATAATTGGTGACTACGACGTGATCTGTACACACACGCAGCATACACTTCCCATAGTAAAGCAGAACTTCACACACGGTCACGACTTCCGCATAGAGCACAGCCTCCGATGTTTCCTCGTTTCTCTCGTTCGTCCGTCGTCCGCATACGAATCTGATCGTAACGAAGTTACTGCGGCGGGAGTGGTGTAGCGATTCTAACAGATACACACACAATTCACAAGAAAAAACAGTGAAGAACACCGAACGAAAAATCGAATAAGAAAAATACATCAGAACCGTGCACCAAGCGATGAATTAAAAATAATTCACACCAGTGGAATATAGTCGAGTTTGGAAATGAAATTCTTAACACGGTTAGTAGCCTGGTGTGTAACGCTTAGGTCAAATTTTTTTCGTGATTCGAGCTGTCATAGCGTCAGTTCGAATCACACGATCTTCTTCACTATTATTTCAAACGCTATAGGGTTATTAGGGAACGACTTCCTGTATAGGAATTGTAAAGTTAATGGACCGGGAATCTGCTTGGAATTTTCCCAAGCAAGATTAAAACCGATAAGCTTTTATATTGAGTTTACAAAAGACAGGAAGCAGATGTCAGGACATAAGGCAGTTAGGGGAGCCAAAGAGGTCCAGACCGCGGTCGGTAGTATACCGGATACCCTACCCTAACAGGGGAAGGCCGCGAAAATTTGTCGGACTCCAATTACACCAACCCCAAGATAACTTCCCACAACCAGAAGAAGACTAACGAAGTTGATGCATTGGTGGTACACCTACCTCCAAACAATTCGGAGATAGACATTTTTCTGAACAGACCGGTAACAATACCGGGACGTTCATGGTAGTGAAGGTAGAATACAAGAAATGTGGTGATGCACAACAACAACAGGCTTAAACCCTACCACGAATAGAGGAGGCCAAAAACGGACCAACCACGACAAACAAAGGGAGGTAACGCACCACAGCCGGTGCAAGGTTCCTTGCTACACTCTATACTTTTGTAACCGAGCTTCATTCCTCTTCTAATAATGAAGCTACCACTACAGATCTCGTGTCCATGCCCTCGCCCAACACACTATAAACAACGAATTTTCCCCTCTCGGCAAAAAAATAAAATAAACAATAGAAAAACAGATTTGAACTAGAACGCACGTGTCGGGAAAACGCTTCGGAATATTTTATTTAGAAAGAATCTCTCTGTACAATTAAGCGCACGGAGTCCCGGAACAACGAGCAGCGGACCGGATCAGGGGGATCAAGATTCAACACCCCCTGCACACAGGAATCAGCCACAACGACCAAGGAACGGTCCAACACTTCAAGACCCTGACAAGTAAGTCATCTACCCTTGTTTACCACTTTATAATTTTAAATTGTTAATATCGCATAACAGACTCCCAGCTTCGTTGGTTCTGTTGGAATGTACCAACCAGCCGGAATTGTGTTCATTAAAATCTCCACAGACGACAATTTCCGAAGCGTGGTGGTTGATTGGTATCCAGTCAACGGTACGTGAAACATTTCCGAAAAGTGTTGTGGGAAAGAAGTATGTACCTAACAAGGGCACGAGATTCCCTTCTTCCACCATCAACGAAAGATCTGCCGAAGGCCACTAGAAAAACACAAAAAGGGACTCCACAACACAATGTCCACAAATGTAACAAAGAAACACGCTCAGGAACTGCAGCACAGGAGAAGAGTCAAATGAAACACACTGATTGCCGGTATATGTTGAAAAGGTTTATTCATTTTAATTGTATCCTTGGTTTATACAAACTTAACGTGCACTTTCCGCTCGATTAGACGGGACGTAATTAATAATTCTATGGTATTACTTTTAAGCGATAACTCACGACAAATTCTATTTACTTTACACTCGACTTGTTGATGCGGGATATATGCATCCTCGCGGCGCCACGGGGCAGCAGGAGCTAGCACGACCCGTGCGATCGGCAGAAGAAACGAGACTCAGCGATAATCATCTCGTGCAGAGCTGATTCGCTTAGCAAGGGAAATTTTTGGGTGCAATTCCCCTTCACTAGGGAAAAGAATTTCCTACCACAAGAGAAAAGTAAAGTCTCTCTTGGTAGAGCAGCCAATCAGATCTCGTAATGGAGATCATGGTGGTGTGTGAGATCGTTCAGATCTGATGTTGTTTACACGTGCTCGAAGGCAATGGAACAACGAAGCAGGCACGCGGCAGAGACAAAGGAGGAAACGACCAAATGCATCGTTCGGTAATGCGGGTCATTGTTTACGCGATGCATCGTCGCTATTATCGACGTTGGGAAAAAGGTGCTAATAGGATTGGTGGCAGAAACGAATCCCTCGCCTGCATTTGTGTATGCAGGGTAATTAATTTGTGACGACGTACGAAATGGATGATTGTTTGTCTATTGAACAACGAATCGCTGGTCAGCTTGTTGCAGCTGTAAAAACAAGCCGTCTGACATTGCATTTCAAATTATAACAATGGGTGCCGAATGGTTTGTATTTATGGTGCATATGCACATTAAGGAAGAAGAAATTCTTTGAAGAATTTTAGATAATGCGTTGTATGCATTAAATGTCCTTGAAAAAGGAAAATGGCTTCAGTGCCAATGCAAATGCGAAGAGATGCATGAAAGGTAAGTTTTCTTTTTCAAGGGCTTTTTAGATAACAGAATTGATCTCTTTAATGCGTGAAGCATTTAAGGTGCTAATGCGATTGCATTAGTGAAGTTGTGAGATTGGATGGAAGTTATGGGGGTTTTTCAGGAAATGAACTGTGGGGTTTGGCGGAACCGCCACAGTGTCACCGATCGATCGTCATGCGGGGAGCGGTAAAGACAACAAAGACGTTTAACAATGATATGCATCTGGAGAATACTCTTCAGAATAGAATTATTTTCCCTAGAAGCGTTCCATTTTTTTGGAAAGAAAGACATGGAGTACCTGTTATTGACCACATTTTCCGTCGTTCCAGGAATAAACGAATTCTCCATGATAACGATATTTCTAATGTTCCACATCGCCTACGTTTTAGTATGGTGAATAGTGAAAGAGATAAATCAAAGAGAGACTGATCTCATCCCAACTAGTAGTGGATTAGTGACGCAGCAAGGACTTTACATCCTTAAATATAGTATGCCTCTCAGGCGCAACACTCTCGCTTCCCATCCCATCTAGATTTAGTTTTTTTTTATTTTTCATTTAGTTCTTACTTTTATTTTATTATCTTTTATGTACTTTATTTCATATCAATTTTGCTGTTGGTTCTAAAGTTTTTGTGTCGGCACAAACAAAATTTTACAGAGGGGTTCAAATTGCCAAGCAGTGAACAACGTAACTATCCACCTCCCCATATGATAAACAAGAGAGTAACCCGAACTTACGGCACAGCATTAGACATAGAAATTCATACAGACAAGCGCGGCGTTTGATCCAATTGACAAGAACGAAAGCACTCTGTGTATCTTTACGAGCCTAGAAAGGGACGAGGCAAAGTGGAAAATACTGAGGGTCATGCACGAAATTGTAGTTTGAACCGAACCGGACCGCATCCTTCTTATTCTCCTGATCTAGTATCATGCGATTTTTATTTTTACCTCTACTCAAGAGAGACCGCAAGGGTAATCATTACACCTCGGACGATGAGATGGGGGCCGCTGTTAAGTCTTGGATTTTTCAGTGACGGAATAAAAAAACTTATTACACGTTGGGAGAAATGTAATATATTAGCCACAACGACGACTATGTTGAAAAATGAATACATGATTTTGAAGCTTAAGAGTTGTACTTTAATAGACGTCTTGCCCAATTTTGCTATATCGTTTTTGTTCGCGCTCCACAAGCATGTGTGCAGTAATTTTCAGCTTACCCTCGTACATAATGTAAGTTGGTCAATAATCCTATGCCAGTTTCAAAGCATCTTTTTAATGTTATCGCTTAATTTTTTGCCGTTATCAGAAAGTAGAAGTTAATTCAATTTGTTGTACAGCCTCAGTTTCGTATTGGCCTTATGGGATAATCATATATTGTTACAGCACTTCATAGACATTTTTAGTAATGTACTGGAAACCTAGACCTGACATTTCTTCCTAGCAACATGTATACACGGTGAACGTTATTGAGTTTATAAAAGATAACATTAAGGAAAAAATAATAATTCAGATATATCATCTTAGCGATATGGATTACGGTGGCCGTCGTAAAGCTTATATAATCTTATAGAGGAATACATTAGACTGGATATATAACTTCAATTATACAATGATCAAATATTTTCAAAATTCATTCTAATTATTTCTTTGCCAAGTCATCCGATATTTTACTTCTTTGCTAGAAGCAAGACGTTGCTATCCGAATTTATCCCTGGTTTGTCTTCCTCATCAGCTCTATTCTTAGCATCATCAAGCTCTCGTTGATTCTGCAGTTGACGAAATTCAGTAGGAGTCAACATACCACGAAGAATCGTGTCATAAGTTACACTTATACCCTTGTTCGACATTTTTTTGAACATCTTCCAACACTCTCTCTCCTTAATTGTACGAACGTAGACCGGAAAATCATATTCGACAGAATCAATTGAAGTTGTTTTATTGTTAGGGGCGTTATTCTCCTTATTAGTCGATATATTGGTCACTATGTTGGAAGGCAGTACATTTCCTGGTGTTTCCATTGACTTCTGACTAAAAAGAGAATTAGCTAAATAACTTATATTTATAATATTTTTACCAAGCTTCATAGTTTCGTAAGAAGATCGAAACAGGTGGAGCTGTTGGAGGACGGTTCGATTTTAGTCGGCCTGCAAATGGTAACATCGATCCGCGTCGAATCATATTAGGTAATTCCTTCACGCTATTAAGTCCGTCTGGAGGATCATTGTCTTGGAAAGACACTTAAAGAAAACGTCAATAATTTAATGAAATTTATTAGTCTGACGCATGTCTTAATTTACCGGATTTTCCAGCCTTACGTAATGAGGGGGCTCTTTGACTATCCTCAACCTGATCGCTTTCGTCCTTTTCTGAGTCACTGCCTTCAGAACTTATAAGTGTCACAAAGGTTATAACATCTGATCCTGTTGTTGGTCGTGTACGACCCATAACCTGAGTGCCATCGTAGTCTTCGCCATCGTCTATACAATTTTTTAATAAGGTTTTCCATATTAACAAAAAAGTTTTATGTGATGAGATCTTGATTACATTTTGTATTCCGCGTTGCAAATTTGCGACGACGCACTTTGCGTCGATTGTTAGGTAGAACTCCTCTGGAGATGTCTAAAGGTCGTACTGGCGCCGACATGGCCCGAAGTAATGGCGGTCTAGGTGGAATAGATACGGTTGGAGGGACAACCATGGCAGTAGATGTTCCACCTATTGAAGTTGTTTCTTCACCACGATGTGATTTAAATTGAGCCCGTCGTTGAGCAGCTGACGACACCCGATTTTCCTGTCGTTGAACGATTTTTTCAGTTATTGTCTCAGGTAATGATTTTTTAGCCGAATTCTGTCCAGAGATTTTCTGTAATATAAAATTAAATCGTATTATTAAAATGTCATCGGCCAAGGCAAGCCTAAATATTGAGGAAAATAAAAAAAAGTGCGCCTTGGGATTCGGGTGTGTTGACAAGTGAAGAACCTCCACCAAAGCAAGACCCAGACGAGGGCAATGAATTGAAATGTCCCACCAGTGAAGAAATGACGATTGGGGAACTCATCGCCGCTCAGTTCACGGCACAGGACCCCATCTCTCGCACCCTCCTCAACCTGGAGGACAAGAGGAAGCCAACCCCGACCAGGATAGAAACCACCAAACGCGACCTCCGCGCCAAATGGGAAGCCAATCTCAGGCGGCACAACAAAATCACCCACATAGCGGCCCCTGAGTATCAACAACACAAGTACTTCGCGGAAGATTTTATCGGCAAGGCCGAAGAAGTATACCTCGATAAACAGACGAAGCTACTCGATGCTCAGTACGCGCTTGCATCAGCTTCCCCAACAACGGCGACCAACGTCAACATCCATTGCGCCCATTCAAGTGAGCTGTTCCCACTGCAGCTGCCAACGATCACGGCCAAGCCAGCAGGAAAGGAACCGCACACCAGACCAGTCAATCCCGACGAAGCAACCCGCCAGAATGCCCCTGGCCCAATGACAATCAGCCTCGTATCCCGATGGACAGAACACCGCCGGCACCCCTAATGCAACAGGCTCTATGCACGTTCTGCGGGGCCTCACGCCCTATCTACGCTTGCGAAGACTTCCGATCACTCACACCTGGCCGGCGGAAGTCCTTCGCACGCAAAAGAAACCTGTGCTACAACTGTTTGGGTCGTCACCGGCTACGCGACTGCCACTCCAGCGAGGCGTGCCGGCAATGCCAGCAGAGACATCACACCTTGCTGCATTTCCGGACAACCGCCATGAACGGGGCGACCTCATCACCGCCAGAAGTAAGCACAGGACCCGCCCCTCGGATCAGACACCAAGAAGGGGCCTGATCACACACAATCAACACCGCTCCCCAGCAAGCCGCGTTGCTCGGAACCACTCGAGTTATCATGACGTCGGAGCGCCAACGGAGGATTGAAGTTAGTACCTTGGTGGACCCGTGCCCCAGCGCCACCTTCATCTCGGAGTCGCTCGCTCAAAGGTTGCACCCCCGGCGCCAAGCACCATTCGTTCCCACCTACGGTGTTGGGGGCACTCGCAGCCTTACCACAAGGACGCAAGCGACAATCGCCATCGCTCCTCGCCTCCACAGTTCTCAACATTGGACAATGAGGGCCTTCAGCCTGCCCGCCTCTCAGTGTACGTGCCACCATCCCAACCAATGACCAGGGTTCTCTCGTTTGTGGCGGATCTGGACCTCGCCGATCCGAACATCGCCTCCGTCGACAAGGTGGACATTATCATTGGGGCAGACGTCTACCTCAACCCCCATCCTCGAAGGTTTAAGGAAGGACTAACGTCCCGACCTTGTCGCGCAGGCTACTAAATTGCGATGAGTGCTAACAGGCGCAGCACCCACCACGTCATCCATCTCCCGCGTGACGAGACCTGTCACCAGCCACCACATGGCCATTGATCATGGGTTTAGAATTTTCAACTCCAACCCAGATTAATTGGAACGTGCGATTGCAGATCACAACCCCTCTAAGCAAATGGAAAGGAGGTCTCGTCGGCATCGAGCCCGGCGGTCCCACACGAGGCCCATGGAACCACCTATCACCGACCACCTGCGCGACCCAACCGTCAGACATACCCCACGCCTGCCGAACCACCACAGGGGCAAGAGGGAATCGAGGAACCAGGAGCTTATCCATCCAAAGGCCTTAAGGCAGACCATCAAATCCCAAGGAAACTCCACGTCAACCATTCAGAAAACTCACCAACGCACATGCCCAACCCCAAAACGGAACATCGGTGTTAAGTCGGGTCGCCACTCGAATGCTTCAAGGCACCCCACTACACCCAGGAAACTAGGTGGCCAAGCTCCTGCCCAAGACCAGCACCACCGAGGCCGGCCACTTGTAGCCACCACAATAGGAGTAGGAGCGCGCAATGCCCCGCTTGGCGGGCGGCGCTCCTCAGCAACCAGCGATCGCTCGAACCCCAACCAGAGGGCACGCCCCTCAGTGCAATAACTGAAGGTATGTTCCAACGACCCGGGGAGGCACTTGGTTCGCGACTTCTACTCTGCCAGGACATGCGGACAGTGTCAGGAACGACACAGAACCCCACTCCACACTGGCGCGGCCTCACACACCAACGACCGTATCCCACCGGCCACTTATTTCGGACCGGCGCTAACGGGGGCAGCACTATCACCAGCCATCACGTGGTCACTGATCGTGGACCGCGACCTTACAACTCCAACCCAGATCAGTTGGCCGGTTCCGCGACAGCAATCGACGCCAGCGATGGGAAGGAAGGACCCGTCGTCATCGGTCACGGGCTATACCTGACCGCCAAGCCCTCAGCGCTCCTCCCAACTTCCCATCGAACTTCACGTCACGTCCAAACCATTGCACTAGAGAATAATGCCAAACAACAACACCCAACAGACCCCCTCCCCAACACCATCCCTACAACAGATTCCCGAGCCAGTCCTACAGCTAAGTGACACTAACGCCAAATACCGTTTTGGGCCCTCAATTCGGCGATTAAGCAAAGAACGCTAGAAAACTCAATACAATCGCCGAGACAAGTGCAATAATGGAGACTCGAGAATTCAAATTGAACTGAAAATGATGAATCATTCACCGGAATGGAGCTCAATGGGTCAATGCTACTATTGAGTTATTGGAAATCTATTGGGTTTGTTTATACTGGTTGTTGTTATTGTAATGAAATATCTGAGCGTAACCCCAGATATTTTCATTAATTATTTAATTATTAAAATATACCACCTGATCGTAACCCCAGATGCTATCATTTATATTTTTGTTATTGAAAACGAAGTCAGGTGGACGTCAAATTGTAACATTAGAGTGTAACCCTAAATGTTAACATTTAAATATTGAGTTATCAGAAAGTGTGTATTATATAGTTTATCTTTTGTTAGGGCCTATGTTGGGAACCATTTAGTATTGAGTTATGAGGTTACTTACAGTATTCTAGACGGTTTCTACGTGCTGGATCTCTTCCGTCGGTGTTGGAACTGGTGCCTCCTGCGAGCTTCGTTTCTGGTTTACATTGTTGCTGCTGGTGTTCCCGAAATTATATGCCAATTTGTATTTTGGTTTTCAAACTTTATTTCACTGACAAATACAATTTTAACTTTACATTTAGTTCTACTCGTTATATTTACTTCCGTTTGTACTTTAGACTTATACTTTGTATTTAAAAAACAAGAAGACCCGCTGCGCCTTCTTGCCTATTGTTCTACACTACACCCTATACGAATTTACTAACAAGAAGACCCGCTCTACTTATGGGGGGCTGTGGGGTTTCTTCAAGGCGCCGAAGAAGCACCCATCGCTTAACCGTCTTAAATCTTCCTCTTTCTATTTTACTCCATGGTACTTACCTGCAATTAGGCAGCATTAAGCTTCCTGCAAAACATTCCATGGCAAGATCATCATCTTGCCACAGCATTATCCACATCGCTGTAATCTTTAAAACTTTTTGTTTCCTCTGGTAGGCACCCATGTCCATTGCCAACCATTGGGAAATCTTCCGTAGTTCCCTTATCGCAATTCATTGCAATCATACTCACGAAAATTCTTCTGTGTTTGTTTTTCTCAAAGCAATTATCGATCCCCAAGAGCATATCATGCAAATCGATGCCCATGCAGCTGCATCCAATTATCGCGGATCACCATTGCTTAGACATTCCTAGTGTATTTTTATTGGCTTCTTCAAACAAGCCGCATTTTAGCACCTAAGCATTGGTTTACGTTTCGGTATTCAATATACCCTCCAATGTTTATGTTTACCCAGCTTCACATCTCCCAACTATTCTTTTCGATGCGCGTTCGTTTGTCCTTCCTTCCAATGGGAAGACATTCGTTCCCATAGAGAAGATATTATGCATGGACTTTCCAATGGGATGCTGATCGGCTCCCATTGGTCATGCATGTCGGAATGGATGTTTCTCCTGCGATGGTATGCGGTGGAAATCCATCACAATCGCCGGAGGCTGGACCAATTTTTATGGTGTCAGGCCAGTCAGATGTCAATCTCCATAGCGTACGGTCGCGCCTTTTGTTCAACGTCAAAAATTCATCTTTCGTGGAGTTCGTTCGCTGTTCGTTTATCCTCAGTTCGAGTGCGCGATGTAATAAGTGCTAAAAAATCCTTGATTATCATTTCCGGTTTCTGGCGATAGAATCACGAACGGACGTTTTGTAGTGTAACGAACAGTGTCGCAGGATAATTCAATTAAACAAGTGCTTAGTCTTTCCCTCCAGGTATTGAGATGTGTTTTTAACCGTAGCTAACATTTGTGACTTTGTAACGGAGGAGAAATTAGTGTCAATAAAGAGAACTGTGCTCAACACCACAATACAAAGTGTTTTACTATTTACTTCTTTCTGGACAAGAGGCTGCTGCTATCAGTAGGGCGACTGTGCGCACCTCGAATGAATATTGGACGTGTCGATACGAGGGTTGCCTTTTATATTTCGGGATTAGAGAACAAAAACAAATATTGATCATCGAAAATCACTTTATTGTTTTTCAAAATATTCCCCATGAAGATCTATACACTTTTGCATGCGTTTGAACCAATTGTCGAAGCACTTTTGCCACTCTGATTGAGGTATCTCCAACACATGCATTCTGAATGCAGTAACCGCTTCTTCAGGTGTCGAAAAACGTTGACCTCTCAGTTTGTTTTTTACGTACGGGAATAAAAAGAAGTCATTCGGTGCCAAGTTAGGACTATACGGCGGATGACCCATCAAATCGATGTTTTGGGTGCTCAAAAATGCAGTTGTCGCAGACGATGTGTGAGAGCTCGCATTGTCGTGGTGAAGAGTGATCCGTCTTCGGCGGTTGGTTTTCCTGATTTATTGGAAGACAACTGGCAAACAAATGGTTGTGTACCACTCAGAATTGACTGTTCTGCGTTGTTCTAGTGGTACGGTTGCGACATGTCCAGTTTTTCCAAAAAAACAGGCGACCATTTGCTTGGAAGTGCTTCGTGCGCGAACAACTTTTGTTGGATTTGGCTCATCTTGAAACACCCAGACAGTCGACTGCTGTTTACTTTCGGGCTCATACGTGTAAATCCACGATTCATCACCTGTCACGTTGTCAGAGGCGTGTTTCGAAGCACCGCGACCGTATTTTTTGAGCATTTCTTTCGACCAATTGACACGAGCCTTTTTTTGGGCGATTGACGAATTGTGTGGGATCCAACGCGAACAAATTTTTTTGATAGTCAAATGTTTATGCAATATTGAATGTATGCTGGTCCCACTAACGCCTAAGGTTGTCTCAATCTCACGATAGGTCACATGACGATCTTCCAATATTGGTTCGCGCACAGCATCAATGGTTTTCGGAACAACAACTGATTTTGGACGACCTTCACGAAATTCATCTTAGAGTGAACTACGACCACGATTGAATTCACCATACCATCGATAAACACTTGTCCTTGATGGAGCTTCATCGCCAAAAATTGAATTAAGTTCATCCATGCACTGTTGCTGAGTTAATCCACGCCGAAAGTTGTAAAAAATAATCGCACGAAAATGTTGACGATTTAATTCCATTTTTGGGCCGAGATGAATCTTTTAAGTTACTGTAAACACACAAATAGCGCTCGTATGTCAACACGTTCTGAGTGCGTACAACCTCAAAAATGTCCAACTTTACGACAGAGCTGTCAATTGCCGGATTGCAACACTAGGGTTGCCAAATCCCGAAACATAAGAGGCAACCCTCGTAGTGGAGTATCGACAACAAGGGACTTCCAGCCGAGTCTACTGCTGCCATCTTCACCAGTGCAGTTAGTGTTCCTGTGTTTTGTAACTGTGGGGTTTTTTATTGAACTTGTATCCTTGATGGTACCAAATAAAAACTACCCAGGGCTGCAGTCTTCTTGCTTTCGATTTCTGAGTAAGCTCCAACTCATTCGCAACTACTTTATATACCAATTGGAACCAATTATTTCCGCCTATGATGCATCTTCGCACAGACGAGTAACCCATTCAACGGTCATTCGTCTGTCATTCTCCATTTGTTTAATTGTGCTGCAAAAACTGCAGCGATATAGGTTTTACCAATTTCTTAATTGGTTTACCTGCGAAAATTGCAACCGCATCAACTCATTCGTTTAAACGATGTGCGAAAGCATTGACCGATCTAATTTCAGTCCATTACCCCGCACGATGAGTTCCGTAATTTGATTCCTATTTCGCATATGTTGGCAATCCGCTGCCATTGAGTCCTTCTTCAAAGAAAACCGACTTATGTTTACACTTGTAAACATATGTTGCTGAAATACGAGGCCGCGTCGACGGCGAACAGGTGTCCGTCTGTTTTTGTCAACGCAGCGGAATCTACGGTGAAACGATTTAATGGGTAATTATCGTTTATTCTGCGATATGACTCATTTTGAAGGCTTTGCTTCTGAATGAATTCAATGTTGCATTGCTTGCAGAGTATGATTTTGATTTGGGGAAGTCTTTACTTCTATGGCTGGAGAAGCGAATATGCGTTGCACGCAGAATTCTTTGATTATTGGATTTTATTGAGAGGAAATCTTATTGATATTAGATGAATGGTGAATGATGCATCACCCGGGTGATGTAAAGATATAGAGGTCGGTAATGAAATGTAACACTACCCACTACATCAAGCCAAGAGCACAAAGCACAAACCCAGCCAAAGCAACCAGTTCACTTACATCAGCTTTGAACGCAAAGGCTAGAGCCCTCAAGAAAATGGAGTATTTTGATAGCGGTATGACACCAATCTCCTTGCAGGTAAGACCAGTTAGCCAGCCAAGCGCACCACCGAGTGCTGGAGAGAACCCTGATGAGAGGAATACGGATAGAGTCTCATCACACCCTGACCATCAAGAAGCGCAACACCGCCCGATGGTTGCTGAAGTTTTACGCAACTTTACCCCATCCACACTTCAAGAACTGACTCTTGAACGCAATTTAGTCAAAATCCTCCGTAGAGAAATTGGACCCTGGTGGTATGGCCGCTTCCAAAATGATGTCATCGAAACCCTTTTAAAATCACAATTAGAATGGTTCCCCAAAGACCTTGTCCGTGTCAGCAGATTGCGACTACGATCATTTTCTAGTGATGGGCAAAATCAGGATTCGGCTCGCAGCAAACCTTTGGCGGGTTTTCGTCTTTAGTCGTCGGAGTGTTCCGCCGAACACTGTTCAATACTTACACGGAGCGTAAAACTGCACACAAGTAAAACACTGAGATGTGAGTTTTGTCAGCGACAAGTAAGAGCGTTTATTTTTCACTTTAAGTTTTACCTACTTAAGAATAGGACCAGCGACAATCTACACTCGAATATTTATATGCCACTCTAGCGTTGTTTATTTGCTGTTACTGTGTTCAATTCGTACTACTCGTATTCACATTTACAAATATTTTCCTTTCCTTCGCACGACAACACACGATAATCTAGACACACATCACTTTCGAATACTCTAGGTTCTTACGCACAACACACGTTAATTTTTCTTTTTTAAATTTTGCTGCGCGGACCGACTACCTCGTGGGTTCCTCTCTGTTCGACCTCCTCGGTGGGGTTCGCTGTCCTGCTGCTCGATATAGACTGTCTGTCTGCCCACACAGATATCCAGATTCCCTTATTCCGGCTGCATCCACAAAAGGAAATCTCTCATCCTGTCTGCTAGCAGATTTTCCCATCGTATCTGTTAGCAGCGTAAAACTTCCCTTTGCATATCAAAGGGAGAATTTTCCATCGGATCTGGAAAGGGAGAAAGTCATTGACGCATACATCCTTATATCATTATCACCATCCGTGGTGGTGATCGATGTTCGGATCGACGGTTGTCGATCATGTGCCGCTTCTATTTGCATAGCACATCTGGCGCGCGGAACGGAGATGATTGTTCGGGCGTACAGCCCGTGGTTGTTGGCCTTTTGTAAACACAACCGAAATCCATTAGATCCTTCTAATGGGTGTGAAATTCTTACAAAGGAATCGTGGGACCGGAGTATTTCCTTTGTTGGCGTTGGTCTTGTAAATCTTCCGAATTATCTTGTTGCGGTAATTACGGTTGTTTACCATTTTTGGCAGCGGATAGGCGATATGCTTTCTTGCATTTAGCTGCCAGCGTATGCATCCGTTGTTATCTATCTACCGAAAATGGTAATTCCTGTTAAACATCGTGCAGATGTTTAAGATGGGAGATCTGTATGCGATGCTTTAGCTGTTGGATTTTTGGGATCTTGCACGGAATTAGAGGTGCTAATTGCCTTTAGCTATCCGAGTATGCCTCCCTGGTTCGGTTAATTTACCGAAAATATAATTCCTTGGAAACATCATGCAGATGTTTCGGATGTAAGATTTATGGCCTGTAATCTGGGATTGTTTTTGCATACTATGAATGGATGCGTTGACTCGATACTGAAAGTTTTTGAACGTTAAGTTCCTTGTTTTCAACATTGTTGCAGCTTCCTATGCCCTTGTTACAGGTCTGATTAGGAGCTTTGGGGACACGTGTCTGTGGGCCCGTGTAATGGATAAGGTAAGTAAGTTCCTTGAAGGTTTGGAACCTTACCTGGGCGGAATTGTGCGTTCGTAGGACGCTACAAACCCACATGGGCAGTCACGGGAGACGAGCAAAAAGTTCGACATTGATAAACTAAAAGACCTGCGCAAAAGGGCTGAATATTAAAACGAACTAACGAATAGATTTAGCATCCTAGAGAATGAATGCAGTGAGGAAAAGGAAGCCAATAAATAGTGTGGACACTAAATGAACATCGATCAAAGACACAATGAAACAAACACACAAACAGGATTTAAGAAAACAATTAAGTCCAAACCTTGGTTTTACGATGAGGGTAGTACAAAGATCGAACAACGTAAATATATATGATATATATAATATGATGAAGTCAACGCAGAAAGAAAGAAAGACAGCGAAACTTTTCAAACGCAAAAAACGCGAATGGGAGAATACTCGGATGGAAAAAAACCCTAGAACATTCCAGAGCAAAGAATATCAGAGGTATGTATGCCGGCATAAACTCAATTAGAAATGGCTACCCAGGGAGAGCCAAAATAATTTGAGACACAAACGGCTGTCTGGTCACAGAAACAAACAATATCGTTACAAAATGGAAGCAGTACTTTGAAAACCTGTTCAATGTACGCACCCATCAACCACAAAGAAATGCACCAGACGTACATACAGCCGACTCTCAGATACCAGAGCCCAGAGCCCTCTCTCAACGAAGTTGTAGACGCATTATATCGATTGAAAAACAACAAGGCTCCCGGAACCGCTCGAAAGATCCACCAACTGATTAAAACAATATGGGATAACGAAGTCACTCCAGAAGAATGGAAAACCTCAATAGTCGTCCTCATTTTCATAAAAGGCGACGGATCTGACTGCGAAAACTACAGAGGAATATCATTGCTCCCAAGCACATACAAAATTCTAACAAATGTCATACTGGCGAGAATCACCGTACGCAGAAGAATCCAATGCGGATTCCGTAGGAACCGGTCAACAAGCGACCAAATGTTCACAATAAGGCAACTGCTGGAAAAGAAGTGGGAATACGGAGACCAACTGTTCGTTGACTTCAAAAATGCCAACGACTCAGTCGCAAGGCAAAGACTCTACCATATCGTAGTTGAGCTGGGAATCCCGAAAAAATATGCCGCCCTCATTCAAATTTGCATGAACGAAAAAGAAAAGAGTGATTTAGAATAGAAAACCACCTCTCAGAACAATTTGAAATCCGTCTTTTTAACCTTGTGCTCGAGCATGTCACCAGACGACAACATGGCCGGATCATCCCTGAACGAGGATCATGCCTGAACTGAGGTGGACCTCAGAGAACACACATACACGTCAGGGGCAAGATATTTGAAAAAGTTAAAGAATTTAAATATCTGGGGGCGATACCGACGACCAGTAACGAAATGTCGAGGGAAATTAACAAAAGACTGCATTTCGGCAAGGCTAGTTGGCACGCAGTCAGCAAACTGCTGAAATCCAAACTGCTATCACGTAACATAAAGCTCCGTGTCTGTAGAACCATAATCATGCCGATTGTTCTATACGGATGCGAAACATGGGCTCTCACAAAACGGGAAGAACACAAATTCCGCGTATTCGAGAATAAAGTTTTAAGGAGTATCTTTGGCGGTAAATATGACGAGGCAAGACAATGGAGGAAACTTCACAATCACGAATTGGAAGGCGTATACTGCAATCCTACAATAGTAAGAATAATCAGGTCGCAACGATTAAGATGGGCCGGACATGTAGCGCGAATGGACAATGATAGGATCGTGCGTAGAATTCTTGACGGTAGACCAACGGGAAAGAGTCCGGTAGGACGGCCGCGACGGGGATGGGAGAACAATGTTAAGTTTGACCTTGAAGAGATCGGATCGGATGGTCAAGCGTGGAAGGTGAGTCCACAGGACAGGGAACGATGGTGGAGTCGAGTCGGTGAGACCATGAACTTCCGGGTTCCTAAAGGCCAATAAATAATAATAAATAACGATTATTCATTTTTGTTCCCACGATTCTTGGGGTTTCAAATAGTCCGTCATCTCAGACCATCACTTTGATATGGTAAGGTCTGTTTACTGCTCTGATTCGACCTGCTGTCAGAGAGGCGCCGTTATAATACAGCCGGTATACCCCTGGCTGCAAACCATCCAATGGGCACGCTGACGCGTAACACCCTGGATTAGGGGTGGTAGATCTTTGTGTGTTACTCCTCGCTAGCCTGTCTGACATGGGTGGCCCTACTGGAAGCGTATGCTTCCGTCAGCATAGCCTGAGTGATTTTTTGTAGTTTAAGCTCCCGCCTCACGTCAGGGTTTCTACAAAGCGGGGGCTTTGTTATTAAAAGAAACATAATTAAAAACAAACAAAGTTCTGTCGGCGAAAGGCAAATTGTACAATAGACATGTACAGTTTAGCTTAGACCGTCTGCGGTTATAATATAAGATAATTAAACTAGAATTTAAGCACAAACCGGAATAAAAAATGGAAAAATGAAATGAAAAATGGAGACTAAAGAAGATAAGAAATTGAGAAGACCAGCTCAAAAAGAATCAAAGGACATCACAGCGATAACAGAAAACCTCATTTATGATCCAGTAACCGCAGATTAAAGGTAATCAAAAACAATATTCGTTAGATCGCTGACGTCATACTTTTTTTCTTTTGCGTTTTTCTCGAAACTACTTTTTTTTTCTAAACGGTGTACACGATATCTCCCGATCTGCTCAACTGGTTTGATTAATATTTAACAACAGTTATTTTTCATAATATTATCTAAAGTGTAAAGTAGGATTTTTTGACAGGGTGTCATGTTCAAAAGCTATATAATATATTTTTTAAACTCTAAATTTCAAGAAATTTGAGTCGTTTTTTCAAACAGCTGTCATTTGTACAAACAAGATTTCAAACATTATTTTCTATGTTATAGTATAACTATTCATCATCATCATAGGCACTACAACCGGGACCGGTCTTGGCCTTATTTAGCAAGTCTCTCCAGTGGTATCCGAGACTTGTTAAATTGTCCATAATAGTTTGTTTTTCCGGGCAAGGTTATTAACCTTCCGCCACACAGTATAACTATTACCCGTCTAAATAAGAAGAAATTTTGTTTTTGTGTTTTAGACAATGCGTAGCAGCGAAATTAAGTACACAATCAGTGAGGATTTTTAAAACAGTCTTTGTACTTGTCGGCCATTTTCGCCATTTTTTAATTTTTTTTTTAAATATTTAACATTGCAAATTATTTATAAAAGTATTATGTATGTGTGTAATATAAAGATCATTTTATTACCTTTAATGACTGGGTTAACAAACAGATTTTTTATACCTTTTTTTTCCGGACACGAAGGTGTTGTAACCCCTTAATTAATCAAAGGTGTTATAAGTATCTGAGATTTTTATAAACGCTTCATTGAATAACAGGTATAAATTCTAGGAGCTATGAAAAGGAAGTAAGTTCATCAAGCACAAGTTGAACATGGAATAGGATACATCAATCTCTCAATTTCTCTCGGGAGAGCAGCATGTATTATAATTATAATACCCTACCCACTGGAAAGTCCACAAAGTCTGTCAAGTGCCGCTATGAAAACTAACAGTGTTATTCGTGATTCTAGATAGATGTTTGTTTTTATAATGTCGCCAACCTTAGAAACTTCATTTAGATCACCAAATGTATTGAAAAATAAATTTTCATAAGAGTGTTACTTACCTTTCCATCAGCACCCTCAGATGAACTGTCCACATCACTATTCGCGACCTCATTGTCCGTTGCTCTTGTCGTAGGTGATAAAACGATGTTTAGATTGATCTTATTTTCTGACTTCGAAGACGTACAACTGGGTGGTTTCCTTGTGAAATCGAAGCGACTAGAACCACTGGAAAAAATGATAATATTTTAAGTAAAGAATGTTTCTTCTATGTAGGCTTTCTGATTTAGAATTAAAGAAAAAAAAATAATATCTACTCGACCCTGCTTCCAGATAACTCAATACACTAGTCACAATCCTCACTTCGGGTAAGTTAACCCTTAAAATTATTGCTGTGAATGTCAATTCACTAATCCGAATGGAAAGAAGAAGGCCCAGAATGCTTTCGGCTAGCGAAACTAAGCTAAACAAAACACACAAGTTGGGCTACAAAAATTGTAAAGTTATAAGACGAGATCGTCCAAATTCCACTCAAGGGGGTGGAGTTGTGGCGATTCCGCCAAACCCCACGGTTCGCTTACCTAAAACCCCCCATAACTTCCACCCAATCTCATAATTTCGCTAATGCAATCGCATTAGCACCTTTAATGCTTCACGCATCAAATAGATCCAATTTATATAACCTAAAAGTATCTGTAAAAGAATTCTTACCTTTCATGCATTTCTTCGCATATAATTCCCTGTAAGAATCCTTTCCTAGCTTATCAGGAATCCCAATCTCACCAAGTGCATTTCCTCCTAGACGAATTCCTGAAAACAAGATGATTTGGCTTTGTTCAGCGTCGAGATAGTTTTCTCGACGTGACAGCAAAAATCTTTGTGGCGTTGTTGCCCAGCAAATCTCCAAATAAATGTGTCGCCATGGACACAGCAAATAGTTTGGCGTTATAGCCCAGCAATAGCAATCAATTAAAACAAATTAACATTTAAAAATGCACTAATTTAACTTTTATTCGACATAAGAGGGTTCAGATATAAAAAACAGGTGCTGAAGGCACCGTATACTTGCAATTCAACCAACGTTAAAAAACTGTGTAAGAACAGTGCCAGGTGCCGAAAGCACTTCATTTAATGTTTTTGAACAGAACGTCAAACAGTAAAACGGAACACAAAAACGGTATCAAAAATAATTCTTCGTTCTCTTTCATGTCATTTTTCTGATAACGGGCTCGTTATCAGTCCGATAAATCTGGTAGTTGTCATTGGCAGCGTTCAGTGCCAATGGTGTTTTACCATAATGGTATAATGTGAATTTACATGTTGCGGAACTGCAACAGGCTTACATACTATGTAACCTTCTCCAGGGACCATAAACATTGCGCTATGTATTTTTCAGTTTCGCCATGTGTATGATAAATCTCTTAACGTACACATTGGCCGGCTACCTTTTCTTCCAGCAATAAAATACCCAAGCAGCTGCATTCAATTAGCGCAATCAACGCTGAAGCCGATTTCCCTAACTCGCACCAAGTGCAAACAAAGAACCCTGTTCCTCCATAGGCTTCTTGGCGATACCATAAACAATCCATATCGTTTGTGGTATCCTAAACGCAGTTTTCATTTAATGAGTGGCTTCTATTTATCCAGCTGACTCTCATTATCGAACGATGCATACGTCGCTTTTCCCTTTGCATCGTAATTGCCCTGAATCCATCCCTCATGACCTCGACGCATAATCATACACAAACCATTAGCATCCTACGAAATTCGATTTGTTTGTTTCAACGAACACACATCTCCTGGATGCACATTATACCCCTTCTTGGTGTTTCAGATTCGTTATCATGGCTTCGACCCATGAAAAGAACCGACGTACACATATACATGTGTACCATAACGATCTCCTTTATGAGATCCGGTTATCACCACAGTGAAAGCGAATGCACCCAGAATTTCCTTAGCCCGCGAATTGAATCTTTCGAGTGTAATTCCATCCGCTGACCACAATGGTCACGCGATCTCCCGCTCCTCGTCGCGCGCCGAGGACGCGAAATTTCCTGAAGTCGTGTCGGGATAGGAGTGTTTCACGTGTTAAAATTAATAAGAAATCAATTTAATCTTAGTATCGCTTCTCTTTTTTTGGTCCTGCGGTTTCTGCCTCGTCGCAGGCCAGATGCGTGGATGCACACACACACTGTTACTTCCGCCATCCCCATCGTTTGTTTTGTTTTAAATATAATATAATAGTAGATGGTAAGGTAGTGAAAAAACACACGATCCACATGTTGAATGTACGAACATACATTTGTTCGATTGTAGATCGTGTGGAAGCTGGATTCCTTTTCGGAGTGGATGGAGATTGAGAGGGAGAAAGGGTTTAGTGTGCTTAGCTGAGAAAAGAACAGCAAGTTTTTGGTTCCGTTTTTGATTGGAAGGGGAAAGAGGAGATGATGAGTGTCGGACCGTGTGAACAGTTGTGAGAGAAAAGAAAAAGTAGAGTAATGTGACGGTTTTTGTTTGTTCCGTTGTTGTTAACAAGTAGAAAAGACAAGAAAGGCGCGTTTTTGGTTATGTTTGCTAAAAAGTATTGTTAATTAAGAGTTAATAAAGTTAAGCGAATCGGATTGTTGTGTTCTTCTTTCGTATGTAAGTTGTTCTAACCAAGACATTGGAAGGTGGCAGTTTTGTGGGTAGATGCCAAGGAACCCTTAAATTGAGTTGCACGGACGAGGACGTTGTGGTTTGCGGCGAAGGATCCAGTGGCGTCCGCTCGAGTGAGCTGAAGAACCCAGAGGTTTCAGGTAAGAGTGAGGTAAATGTTAATGACAGTCACCATCGAGGGACAGTACAAAAACCACCCACTCCAGTTGCTAGAGACGGCCATATGAATAGTGGAATGGTCAGCCCATAGAGGAGTAGTTTCTTCAGTTCTTCCAGCACTATGGCACCTTTACTCATGCTCAATAACCAATTTCTGTGAGAACTGGTTCGGTAACCCCCATCGAGTATTGCTGACAGGCGAAATCCCTCAAGGACGACATTCAACAATGGAAGGAATTGTGCATAGAGGAACCATTTGATCTAACAAATACTGCTGGATCTGTATACGATTTCGAAACGTTTGAAGAAGTGAAACCAGAGTTTATATCGTCGTCACCTTAACGACAGGTAATCTTTTAAAAATTTCAAATTTCTGTGGCGGAATACGTCACAACACACAGAGACGCGGATGTTGCCGCCTGTGTGGCCGTAGATCTTCCTGGAATCGCCAGAATTTTCACACCTTCTGCTGCGTTGCTTCTGTATATATTCGGGTCCGTGGTTTATTCTTCTTGGCGATCTTGGGATCGTGGTAATTATCGTTGGTTGTGATAATAGTATTTGCTTTGCCCTATGGGAACAGGGTCTTAGTTTATTGCTGTTTCTCCGGAATGGCCTTTGTTTAGGCGAAGTGCATTGCGTTAGGGTCAAAAGTTTAGCCGACGGATTGTTTTACGGCAATTTGCTTATCGCCGGGGATTTGATGTTTGTCGACATCTGGCGCAGTTGTGCCAACCACTTGCGTTTATCGAGTTAATGGATCGGTACACACTTTCCAAATTGGGTCGTGTCCTTCGATCGCCGTGCAGGCGTAGATAAATTGTTCGGGACTTGGGGCCCACGTATCTGTGGGTACGTGAGGTTGTTGACACCGGTATGGATGTCACCTTTGGTCTGGTTGTTGTGGTCCTTCTCTGAGGGAGCGTGTCTGGTCCTGAAAAGGACGAGGGATCTCTTTAGGACAGCACCTGAGGGGACCCGTTTCGGTTGCTGCCGTGCTTCCTCAAACCTCGAGGGAAGAGCAGCTACCGGTCGTCGAGTAGGAAGAATCGGCTAGGCCCAATAAAATGCTTTTTATTTTATTTTAAATTTATTTTATTAACTTATTTTGTTTTTATGGCGCCCTTACACCTCGGACGCCAAATGAGACTGATCCTCGAATAAAAAAAAAATTGTGGCGAGAAGGCCGAATTTAGCGAGACAAGGACATATGTGTTCTTCATCTTGTCTCTGACTTCTGGTTATGTTGCGATAACCAAAATCACCCACATCCGTAAGGATGTTGGGCTCGGTCTCGCGATATCTGAAAAGAAAAAAGGGGGGGTATCCAAGGATAGTGTGGACAGTGTTAGTCCAGGTGTTCTCTAACTACTTTTATAGAGGGATGGTGGGAAAGAAATCGTACAAGACCGGTAGGTCTTGGGTGCGGTAGTGAACGCAGATCACGTCTTTGGCGTCTGATAATCTGCTCTTTGGTCGGTGTGTATGTTTGTGTTTGTGCCGTCTTGTACTGTGCGTTCGTGTGTGTGGTTTGTTAATAGTAGACCCCATGGGATGGGTCCAGGAATCCAGGAAGGGTGCTTTCTTCAGTTTTGTACTGAAGAAGAAATTGTGGGGGTTTGATCCGAAGATATCGAGAGAGAGAAGGGTCAAGAACGCAAGAGTCCCGTACAGTAGGTTCTCGCTGTTCTGAATGTTTTCGAGGTACTTATATGCTAATTGAAGCAAATACTCGTCGATAGAGGTAATGGAGGCGCCTTCGTATAGGTGAGAGTTGGGGTAATGACGACCGTCAGGCCTTCTAGAATGATTGGTGCATCTTCTGAGGAGTTGACTGATCCTCGAATACAAAATCCATCGCCCTTATAAAGAGAAACAAATCGAAATTTGTATCTCGAAAATACACAATTTCCTACAAAAATCCCGATTTTGGAATCCTGAGTGAGATGCTCAGTGTTTATTTAAGATAAGAATTCAATTTCTTGAATTCTTACGAAACTATTTCGCAGATGTCGATATGTATCTGGTTTTGGTTTTCTATTTGCTTAACTCAATGGAATTTTTCAGATAGAGATAACGATCTCTGGATTTTGAGTTTTGATGATGCCGTGGGGCGAATCTAGAACAATAAACGAATACTAGATTCGTTTATTGGGAATTTGAATTTAATTTAAGATTTTGGATTTAATTATGCCGTGGAAGCAGCTAATAAGCGATAAACGAATGTTTGATTCGTTTATTGCGAATTTTGGTTTTTTCGGGTTTTGATCGGATTTTGAGTTTTGGAGTAAAATAGCTGGGATTTGGATGTGGAAATGGGGGGAAAAAGGTGGTAGGGCTTTTCAGAGCACTACATGGTGAAAAGGTGGACTTTGGGTGCATGTGTCTGTGGGCATGTGAAGTTTAGTTATAGGTGAGTATGTTCCTTGGTGGAACGAAGGTATCTCAGCCTATGGTGATTTGTGCGGTTCGTGGAACCGCCACATACTCACATCGACCCACTCAAACGACTGTCAAATAAAAACTACGGACCGAAAATGGCTGAAATTTTAGTGAGTAACTGTCAAAACATGCACAACTACGTTCACTAGCTTTTATTGACGATTGCTGCTATCTTCATGTTAAGGCCGGAAACTTTTCAGCCCACCCTCGTAGTCCCTGTTCAAGCATTTAAGGCTAATGTGCATCGATACCTCGTTTTTTTATCCACTACCTCTTCTTCTGCTCGCACTTTGCTCTGACATTTAAGGGTACGTTAAAATCCCTTTTTGTTATGGTAAAAAAAAGCAGTGTACTCGGAGGAAAGTCAGAATCCTAGACCAACACACAGTCATTGTTTGGGTACCCGCGATGAATTCGCTTCGTATTGTAAAACATCTCATTTATAACTCAATAAAGAATGGAAATAAATTCATCGATAAACCTAAATTGGGTATTAATGGAATGCACATAGAAAGGAGAATCAGGAATAGTAAATAAACATCTGAAGGTCCAGGCTGGCAGAGTCCGGTTTTTGAAGGATAGGCAAGTTTACATCTTACAATTTGATGAAAATTGTTTGTTAGAAATCGACAGCATTACAATAAGTTTATATCTGTATTTAACTGGATTAAATCTCCTCTTTTTTTACTGGAATATATTTCTATTCGTGAGTCGGAAAGATCGATAATCAACAATTTCCATCGAAGAAATAATAACAATCAAAACTTTATTTTTACGATTTGCAAACGTAAACTGAAACTGACATAGATAGAGTAGAATGTCCCAGTTCCTCAAGTCCTCGCCTTTCGGTACCACCACATCGACTACTTTCAAATTAAAATGCATGTCAGTTGATTATCCCATACGAAGCATGCAAGTACATTTCGAGGGTGCAATCAAAAAATAGAAAAGAACTTACAAAAAGAAAAAAAACAATCTCAAAAGGGATCACATACGATTTCGATACATTGTGTATAAGGACTTGCCGAGGTCAAACTTCACAAAGAGCTCGTTAGCTCAAAAAAAAAAAAAAAAACATATGCGGGCCCAAAACCCTTCACAATCTATAATTTGATGTATTCTGAGTTTATTCTTATTGCAAAGTGTATTGATATAACTGTTGTTCAATCAATTACAGGATATTGATTATCGCAATCCGGCTTAAGTAGGCAACTCAAACTTTTCGTCCTTAATTTCAAAAACTTTTTTTTAGGTGTATCCGAATTTCTCGTGTGTTATTCGCTTTTTGTGTGTCAAGTGTCGGTTTCAGTCCTGATTTTGAATGACGAACTTACCACGCAATCGACAGACAGCCACGCCAATCACGCCAAAGTCGTGCTTTCACTTTTACTTTCATCCGATTTTTGTTTTTGGCTTTGTTTACTCGGGATATATGGCGACAGTTGGGGTGATATTAGCAAATCGCGTGCCACCCTAATGGTATTATATTTTAATTCCGGTAGATTGTGGTTTGGAATGGCACCTATTTGGGTAAAAAAATTGCTGCAAGTTATTAAGACTGTTAAGAAAAATATTGTTAACCCATCGGAGGAAGACCTTGAGACTCCTAGTTACGAAATTAATTTCGTTCACCATACCGACAGGTCGTGACCTTAGCAGGTAAAGGCACAACATTTTGATCACATATTATAGATTTGATTTATTTGTCAAATGGATGCCATTAGGTTTATTGCTGCTCGATTTATACATGACGTCAAACAAAAGAAATTTGGCAGAGAAATTTATTTCCTAACAAAATTAACTCCATACATTAACTATAGTAACTGAGGGAAATCTCTCAGTGAACACTGTCTGGCTAATGGGTTCAGCAGAGAAATGTTAGTAAGCATCACCTACGTGTTTTTGAAAGGATGAAAAAGCAAACTAAAATACGCGTAATTGACTTTTAACCAAATCCAAGCTCTGGTAAACATCAGCGTACTTACGGAACGGGTCTCAATTTTGTCCAGACTACGGCAATGATAATAGAATACAACAAAAACTCCTAATGCATTTAATGGGATGTTTTGATTGTCAACTTCAAAACCGAGAAGTCTACTGAAGCCAAACCCGATGTATGCGACATATGGTCCAGAATTATAATCACTGTTTTAGCCAACAGTTCGGATATGATATTCGCTTAGTGGGCTGAGGTCTTGTTGCCGAAGAGTCTATCTCTCGATATACGATATTTCCCATACAATCTAGAGCATTAAATGCTGGCTAGATATGGCTGGACTGAAACTGGCCATACATAAGACGGAGGGAGTTTTAATACGCACCCGCAAATAATTTTAACACCTTGAATTGAAAATAGAAGGAGAAACAATCAGATCCAGTCCCTATACTAAATATATTGGTGTTACCATTGACAACAGGTTGACCTTCAAGGAACAGAGGCGGAAAACGAGTGAGAAAATGTCAACAGTATGAAAAGTTTTGGCGGGACTGCTACCCAATGTTGGTGGACCGCAGGCCTACAAAAAGGAGTTGATAACAACTCCATTACAATGTATGCAGCCCACATATGCGCAGGAGCTTCAGACTATAAGACATGCATGAGGGGAATGAACTCAACACATAGGCATCATTAAGAGTAGCTGCGCATCCCGAACGTTATCCGGTGATGCCCCAAATGTCTTGGCCGGGAAGAAACCACTCGACATTGCTGCTAAGGAAAACGCTGCATTGCATGAGATGTCACAAGAGAATCGCCGGCGAATGCGGCCACAATTAGAGCTTTGAAGCCCAGGAGAATGGTAACGAAGTTGAGATTCTTCTACCAAAGAAAGATGGGCACACACCATGATGCCTGATGTAGAAACATGGGTGAAAAGAAAACATGGTGAGCTGAATTATTACTTAACTCAGTTGATATCAGGACATGGATGCTTTCGGCAGTACTTGCACAAGTATAAACTGCTTGTACTGCGAAGGCAAAATAGAAAATGCGGAACGCGTAATCTCAGAGTGCGCGAGATTCGAGACCACACGAACGATTTTGGAGAGACATATGTGTAGTATCCCACAATGCGCTCATAATCGTTTCCTCTTCAATTGCCCACCTGTGACGCGTACACATTTCCCACTCTATGCTATGCATTATCCAATTACGACTCATTCATTCATTCATAATCGTTTCCTCTTCAATTGCCCACCTGTGACACGTAGACATTGCCCACGTTATGCTATCCATTATCCAATTACGACTCATTCATGCCCACTCATTATCGTGCACGCATCAGCATATCAAAATATAAAAGCAAACGCCATACCAGGTGTGGTTGAATTGCTTACACCTACAAATGTGAAACGTACGGCTAATAACACGTTACCGTACCGCACCGGGGATCAACGGGAATATGAGCCTGGTGGTGGTTTTAGTCGGTAAAAACCCGACATGCCTCTGGATCGGTCTAGAAGTATCTTTTAAAGGTTTCCACCTTCCTATCGAAACCAAAAAAAAAAAAAAAAAAAACATTACCGTACGCCAGGTGTCATGCACTTGGTTAGCGATTTCCCCGTAGGAATGCTTATGCCTGCGAAAGTAAGACATGTGATTAATGACGAATCGCCACCGGTAATTCGAAGTGACTAGGAATGCCAAGGCCAATGCACTTTAAGTGTATCAATTAAGTGAATTATCAATTAACGAAACGAATGATTCGTGCCGGGCGAATACACCCCATGAGGTTCAAAGCCGACTGGGTGTACCTGCGGCAGAGTAAATGACTTATGTGTGAGGTGACGCTGAGTAAGGAGGAAATGAGTGAATCATCAATAAGTTTGATATAAGAGGAAAGGTTGCAAAGAGAACAATTCCGAGTTAATTAGAGACCTAAAGAAGTTTGTTTTTGTTTAAAGAGTTAAGTAGTAAAAGGTTGCAGCCTAGCATTAGTCTTTTACTTAGAATAAGTAAAAAGAAGTAAATGGTAACCAGTCAAGGACAACAGAGGAACAATTAATAAAACGGGTAAAAACAATAAATAACTTTTTTTTATACATATAACTCTCCGCTCGACAAGTATTTCCTTAAGTGATTAAGGAAGTGCGGTTGCGATGCGTAGCATGTGGGGAAGAAATATGTACCAGCATGGGTACATAGTTCACTTCTTCCACCATCACATATGCCGCCGAATACAAAAAACGATCACCGGAAACAATGACAGAACATTGGAACACCCAGGGAAGCGGCAGCACGGTAAAAGAAACAAGGTTCGTGTACGTTAATGTTTTATTCTCTTTAATTGAAAGTTTTTATAACTATGAAACACGCACTTTCCACTCAATTCGACGTGACACATTTTACAATTTAATATATTACTTTAAGCGATAACTCACAACAATTCTTTTTACTTTATATGTGCTACTGTACGCGCAACCGACTCACTCGACTCGAATTCCGTCTATCGTTTACACACCGTACCGGCGCCGGTACGGTGGATAGCGGGCGACCAGCTCGCTTGCTGGTTATATTACGACTCAGCGATATCTTGCTCGTACAGAGCTCACTCGCTACTCGTGATCATGGTGGTATGTGTGCGTGGTTCTTTCATGGATGAGAACGAACCTAGAACAAATAAAGGGCATAAAGTGCATTCATGGGATACGATTTCGGTAAAGCAAATAAAACCGAACTCATCGAATGCTAATGGGATCTTTGTTGGAAATGTGCGTCGCGGCTAAACAAAGAGACGACGATGCGATGTGGAAATGTGCTAATGGGTTTTAGCGAGGTTACTGGGAAATGGTGTTTATGGCATCGCTAGTAAGGGTAGGTATTGAATTCCTATTTGCATTTGTTTACGCTGTAGGGTTTAATTGAAGCCAAGAGACGCGGAATGCGTATTTGCTTTGGTCCCTTGGGTGTAAGTCGCCAGCCAATGTGTATGTAGGGAACATTGTTGTACACATGACGCGGCTGGGAAAATAGACGGCGCAATATTTATGGTCCCTGTCATGACGGTTACATTGCATGCAAACCGAATCATGTTTGTTTACAGGAATTTGTCTGATACCGAAGGTGCCGAATTGGTTTGGAATTCCAGATCAGCAAAGAAAGAAATCTTACGGAAAATTGTATGCGAAGTGATGCATGAAAAGGTAAGTTTTCTCTACAGGGACTTTAAGATTATAGATTTGATCTATATAATGCGTGAAGCATTTTCAGGTACTAATGCGATTGCATTAGTGAAGGAAGGAAATTGGCTGAATGTTACGGGGGTTTTACGGTAAGTAGACAGTGGTGTTTGGCGGAACCGCCACATGCATATGAGAGGGGCATTTACTGCGACAGGAGTAACAAATACTTGCTAAGTTCCAAACAAGCATGGTCCGTAACAAATGTTATTCTGTTGGGCTTTTCAGGGCCCGAAGAGCCATGCATCGCTCGATCCCCACTATTCCAGGCGAACGACTTACCTCTTGGTCGAACTTCAGCAAGGTTGCGTAACCTTGCTACGGCATTTACCCCCAGCCAAATCGCTGGAATTAATACGGTTACCCAATCGGATAACTGTTCCGAATATCCGTTAGGCAGCTTACCTTTTCTGTGGGGGGTTTTCCTTCCAAACCCCTTTTTCTCCAACACCACCCCTGAAAGACATTAAGTCCACGGCAAAGCTTATCACCTTGCCGTGGCATCAAAAACCCACCCTCGGGCAGGCATTAATTCCTAAAAGACATTAAGTCCACGGCAAAGCTTATCACCTTGCCGTGGCATCAAAAACCCACCCTCGGGCAGGCATTAATTCCTAAAAGACATTAAGTCCACGGCAAAGCTTATCACCTTGCCGTGGCATCGAAAACTCACCCTCGGGCAGGCATTAATTCCTAAAAAAACATTAAATCCACGGCAAAGCTTATCACCTTGCCGTGGCATCGTAAATCCACCCCCGGGCATACATTATTTCCTAAAAAAAGCATAAGTCCACGGCAAAATCATCACATTGCCGTGGCATTTGAAATCCTATCTTTAGGCATACATTCAGCCAGGGCAGCTTGTTTCCATAGCCTTATGCTATGGAAACAACATCAACAAGGAGTTCCTTGTTGACTCGTTTTACTTGTTTGCCCTTGGCACTTATTGCATGCGGCTATTTGCTCCCATTGGTTTGCTACCGCCGACAAGGTTTCGGCTGACGCAAACCAAACATTTCCCTAATTACCAGCAATCGCTGGTTTCCAATTATCGGTCCCCACGTTCAGGGACCGCAATCAAGCAACGAACAAGATGCAGCCAGAAAATGTTTACTTTCAACATCTGGCAATGGCTGCACCCTATGTTCGTTGCAATGTTTAATCATCGGCAACCGAAATGATGATTTATGGCCTCCCATTAGGATGACCAAATCTTCGGTTTGGGTCTTTCGCACCCCAGATGCTAGTGTTTACATTCATGAAAAATGCATTAGCGATGTTGGCCTCTATCCACGGTCGCCGAACGATCGTATGCGAGGCATACGCACACATGCATAATGTATGCCTATTTCACTCGGTCCAATCACGATTAACTACCTCGAGTTAATCATGTAACTCCTCCTCTTTTTCAGTTTCTTCGAGGCTTTCCCCTTTTCTTTGGTGAGCCCCAGTCAGTCAGATTATCCTCCAGAGAGTGTGCGGTTGTTGATTGATCAACGAATCTCTATACCATTTGTTGTGCGGGTGTACGAATTAGATTGTAGAAAGAACTGATCGCGATTAGTTGAGTTCCTTTGGATTAAATGTTAAACGTACAATAAGTCAAAAGTTAAAGCAATTAATAATTATTAAAAGACTCAGTGAATTAGTTCCATCCACAGAACTTGGATTTTCCGTGTACGCATGTGATATATCGTGAAAAATAAAGAACATTAATCCCATTTTATGGAGTATTATGACATTCGAGTACCTTAATAATAAAAGTTTAAAACAACTGTATGTTACGCAATTAAGTCTACAACAATCTCTTATATTAGTCTAACTGAACGGAAAGATTACAATAAAAAACAATTGCACCAAAACAACCCAGTGCGTTTCGTTCTTTCATTTTCCTTGGTGATTGGATTTTTGGTGCTCGTATATCAGCGCAACACTCGTTGGGGTTTATTAGGAACCGGTGTCGTACGTCGGCATACGTAATATCACCCCACAATTCCATGTGACATAATGCAGCAGTTGCGACGCGACGAGTAACAGGTAAACTCCGCCCCACGCCTCGATGGAATATCTAAAATAAATTTCCACGGGGGTCTTTAATCGGTAAAAATCCGTCATGTCTCTGGATCACTCTCTGGAAAAAAACCTCTCTATATTCGAGTCAATTCCAACGAAATCCCACCATAGAGGATAGAGATTGCACTGATTGATACTCAGAATTAATGGCTTGACCTTCTGGAACGAACTTGTTGAGAATAATTCGTTAAAATCCACAGAGCTGCCTGTATGCACGCAGCGTTTCGAAGCGTTATGCGGTAACCATATAAAATGCCTAGGTAACACTTCAGTTCGCGCACGTTAGTGGGTCGAGGGAACAGTATTGGCGCCTCTATTTGTCCCGTAATGATCGAATACTTTTTCCGTCAATGTAGTGACCGAGGTGCTCCTTTCAAAAATGACACTTGATTGTACTGATGAAGGGGTGACGCAGGGGGGGGGGGGGGCATACAGGGCAAAGCCTCTGATTGCTGTCAACCCGGCGAAGGCCAGGACGATCATTGTCCCTGTTCAATCCAAGTTGACATGCAATCTCCACGCGAAACCTCTGAATAGCTATTTTGGCACCCGCCAAGTAGTGAACCAATGCATGCAGCGACATCCCGAGAAAGGTTGGCGCAAGGCTAATAACCACCCCTGTAAAAACGACACTCATTATGGCAAATTTAACAAGCCTCGGATATGGACCGGATACACGACGACGACCACGGAAATGAAAATGGCTAAACGATTTGAGAATTTTTTCATAGAACATCCGCTAACTATACAGAGCTCGAGCTACACAGCAGCTAGCCGATACCCTGCCCCAATATAAGGGTGACATAACAGCATTACAAGAAATAAGATAGACGGGGAGTGGTGTTTTTCAAAGAAACGAGTATGACATTTATTACAGCTGTGATGTAAAGCACCATGTGCTCGGCGTAGGTTTTCTAGTCAGCCAAAAACTGAAGCCTGGCATTATGGGTTTTAATGGAATAAATGAAAGGCTATGCATTCTTCGCGTGCGAGTCAAGTTTAAGAACATAAGCCTCATAAACGTTCACGGACCTACAGAGGAGTCCACTGACGACGAAAAAGAAGAATTGTACGAGAACGTCGAACGGGCCCTCAATGCTTGCCCAAGATACGATGTGAAAATCGTTCTTGGTGATTTGAATGCAAAAATAGGTCGGAATCCGATTTTCAGGCACTACACAGGTTCTCATATTTTGCATGAGAACACTAGACACAATGGACTACGAATCATCGAACTGGTATCATCAAAAAACTTGGTCGTTGCAAGTACCAGGTTTCCGCGTAAAGATATCCACAAAGTCACCTGGGTATCACCCGATGGAGCCACTCGCAACCAAATTGACCACGCGTTGACAGATCGCCGCTAGTCCTCGAGCCTGATGACGGTACGAACCTATCTAACGTATCTAACGTAACGTACATGCTAACGTCGAGTCGGATCACTATCTTGTTGGTATAGTTTTCCGAGCGCAGATTGCCTTACGGAGACGTATTGCATCCGCGGATCAGGTTCGAAACAACACGGCTGCCTTACACAATGAGAATACCAGTAACACCTTTGGTCATGCGTTAAGACTCGCCCTCGAAGAGCTCAACGGAGGGATAGTAAGTCCTGGGGCCAGAATGCCGGGCGTAGAAGAGAAATGTACACGCCTTAAGAATACTGTCATTAGTACTGCCAACTCCATCTTAGGCAGTAGTCGTAGAGATCGGAACGACTGGTTTGATGATGAGTGCAAACTAGCGACTGAATGTAGGAATCCTGCACACCGGGCAATGCAGCAGTCTCAGAGGATGCGGGTGCGAGAGGAGAAATACAAAAAGCTCAGAAGATCTGAAAAAAGGCTTCACAGACAAAAGAAAAGTGCCTGGGAAAATAAATCTAGTCTGTGAAGCGGAGAAAAGTAGAGAGCGAGGTCCGCACCAAGCACGGAAGTCCTACCAAATAATCCGCAGTTTGACGCGGTACACACCACGCTGCATTTACTGCAAGAATAAAGAGGGTAATATGATCACCGATCCTGAAGGCATTCTCGAGCGATGGGAAGTGCACTTCAACGAATTGCTAAACGGTCAGCTCACAGAATAATTGGAAGTTTTAGCCACGAGAAATTAAATTCTCGATTTGAGCAGAGCCCATATTGTGGCAGAAGCTGATATGCAATATCACTTCGTATGTATATTCCTCGACATATGGAAAGAACAAAGGCACTAGATTATAACCAGGGAGATTCAAATTGGAAATATATGTATTAGTTATTACCTGGGTTTCGCTAAGTGCCAGAATTGCTTGTTTCTAGTTAGAGATGCGGGTAGACTTCTCCTCTCCCGCTCTCAAACTAGTTCTCCCCTACACCTTTCCAGCCCCACTAACAATTTCAACCTCTTCCCTTGTTGGCGATGCAGTTTCCCAGGGAAAGCACTCAGCCCAACGATCGCCTGCAAAACTACTCAAAAGGGAAGCCCAACGAAAACCACTCAAGGGGGAAGAGCGCGACAATCAGCTGTATACCGATCGCAATAAATCACTCAGGAGGAAACGCGTGATTAAGAAAAAACAAAGCGAACGAGGAGATAGCTGCGGGCTATAAAAGGCGAGCGCCGCGGTGAAGCAACATCATTCTCTCTCTCGATCTCTTCGGATCAAACCTCCACAATTTCTTCTTCAGTACAAAACTGAAGAAAGCACCCTTCCCAACAACATTCCCCTCTATAATAGAGGATTCCTGGACCCATCCCATAGGGTCTACTATTAACAAACCACATACACGAACGCACAGTACAAGACGGCACAAACACAAACATACACACCGACCAAAGCGCAGATTATCAGACGCCAAAGACGTGATCTGCGTTCACTACCGCACCCAAGACCTACCGGTCTATTACGATTTCTTTCCCACCATCCCTCTATAAAAGTAGTTAGAGAACACCCGGACTAACATGGTCCACACTATCCTTGGATACCCCCCCCCCCCCCCCCATTTTTTTCTCTTTTCTTTTCAGAGATCGCGAGACCGAGCCCAACATCCTCACGGATGCGGGTGATTCTGGTTATCGCAAGATGACCAGAAGTCAGAGACAAGATGAAGGACACATATGTCCTTGTCTCGCTAAATTCGGCCTTCTCGCCACAATTTTTTTTTTGAAGCAACATCAACATCAACATCAGAGTCAGAGTTCGAATTTTACAGCACACATACGTGTTAATTATAAATTGGAGTGAATGTGCCCCAAGTCCCGCACATTTTCCCTACGCCTGCACGGCGATCTAAGGACACGACCCAGTATGGAAATTGTGTACCGATCCATTAGCTGGATAAACACAAGTGGTTGGCAAAGCTGCGCCAGATGTCGACAAACATCAAATCCTCGGCGATAAGCAAATTGCCGTAAAACAATCCGTGGGCTAAACCTTGGACTCTACCGCAATGCACTTCGCCTAAACAAAGGCCATTGCGGAGAAACAGCAATAAAACGCTGTTCCCATAGGGCAAAGCAAATACAATTATCACAATAAACGGTAATTACCACGATCCCAAGAAGAACTACGGCCACACAGGCAGCAACCTCCGCGTCTGCGTGTGTGAGAGCATCCGCACATCTGGCCTGCAACGAAACGGAAAACCCACGGCCCGAAATCCAATTATAGCGTTTGCGACGATAGTGAAGAACGTGTGATTCGAACTGACGCTATGAGGGTTAGAATCACTAAAAAATGGAACCTAATGCTCAACACATCAGGCCATTGCCGCTTGTACGAATTCGATTTCAAAACTCAAGTACAGTCAACTGACGTGGAATTGTTATGTTACGGCTCTGATGCTTTGCTTATTCGAATTTCCTTTCTGTGTTCTTCACTATTTGCTTGGATATTGTGTGTATCTGTTAGAAACGCCACAATGGCTTGAAAGAAATTCGTCAACTTTTCTTTCATAAAGTGCCCAATTGGCAGAACCGGTTTTGTGTTTTGGAGATATGTTGTGATGGGTTATTGGTTGTTGATTATTTATTATGGTTAAAACGGGGAAATGGTCACTATTGTAGAGTTTAGAAGTTGCCATGAAGTTTTCGGAACCAATTCTGGGGAGCAACAAGTGATGTCTATATGAGTGAGGGTATTGCGGATAGAACGGTTTGTGGAAGGTAAACCCCAGAGTGTACTCCAAGCATTTATGTCGCCTCCGTGTATTCTGGGCTCATTTGTTTGGTTGAGTATAGCCTGAAGATCATTTTTCTTCTTCGTCAATTGTGCTTTTTCTCCGTTATCCTAAATCACTACATATGTACTATGTCTATGAAAATTATATCGAGGTCATTATTACATAAAATAACCGGAAACCCGTGCAATATTAGTCTTAAGATTCAAATAAGGGTTTTTTCTTATAGTTTTCCCTTAATTTATTATTTGTTATTCATTAAAATTGTGCTATTGTCATTATATAGATTTAAGATTATAGTTGTAAAGGAATTGCTGTCCTAAATTTCTTAAATACTAGTTGTAAAATATAAATGTACCATAGTATCTACCAAATAAAAATTGAATTGAATTGAATTTTTATTTAATGGCTGATTTGGGGGGAGATACCAGGTGTACCGGTATGAAGTGATTTTTTTAAATGGGAAAGTAAAAACCATTTTATTCGAAGCACTGGCCATTGCTTTCTACACATTTTGACAGCTTTTCTGGCAATTTGTGGATACCACACCAATAAAACCGGTCGTCTTTTGAGGCAAACTATTTGGATACCCAATTTTCGACTTGATCGATGAAAACAAATGGTAGACGGAAGGAGCCAAGTGTGGTGAATACGGCGCGTGGGGTAACACTTCCCAGCCGAGAGCTTTTATTGTTTCTTTGACGGGCTTTGCTGTATGACTCGGGCCATTATCATGCAACAAAATTACCTTTCCGTATCTTGTGGCCCATTCTGGTCGTTTTTCGATCAATACATGGTTTAAATTGATCATTTGTTGTCGGTAGCGTTGCGCATCAACAGTTTCGCCACGTTTTAGAAGTTTCTTAATACACCACCCCCTTCTGGTCCCTCTAAACACAGAGCATTGTCTTTTTCCGAACCGATCAGGCTTTGCAGTCGATGTCGACGATTCTCCTGGATGTACTCATGATTTTTTGCGTTTAGGATTTTTAAAATAAATCCAGTTTTCATACCAGTCACAATTCGATGCAATACTGACTTTCTTTCGTGTCGTAGAAGCAACGTTTCACATGTGGTATTTCGCTTTTCCATCTGCCTGTCATTCAATTCACGTGGCATCCAGTTTCCACACTTTTGGATCTTTCCCATAGCTTTTAAACTGTCAGAAATTGTTTGTTGTGCAACATTTAACATTTGCGCCATTTGCTTTTGACTTAAAGTGTCATCTTGATCCAATATTGCTTGCAATTCTGCGTCTTCAAACTTTTTTGGTGGTCTTCCACGTTCTTCATTTCGCACATCAAAATCATTAGCTCTGAACCGCTTAAACCATCTTTTGCATGTTGCTTCCGATAGAGCATGATCACCATGTGCCTCGACAAGCATTCGATGCGACTCTGCAGCACTTTTCTTCAAATGAAAACAAAAAATTAATGCTTTCCGCAAATCATCATTTTCTGGTACAAAATTCAATATATTTAACAGGATTAAAAAAAATGATGTTTCTACAATGATTTGATATGTTTGACAGATGTCATAGCAACCAAATAAAAAAAAATATATGGACTCGTTCACAACAAACGTTCCCTATCGATACATTTGTATCTTGGCGCTCACTTAACACCGGTACACCCGGTATAAGGCAATGTAGGTGAAATTTGAAGGGTGTTTTAATTCTACAACGAGAGTTTGGATATTTATAATGATGGGGAGGATTTTGTGGGAGGTACCTTTCTTGATTAGTAATCCCACACCTTGTTTGTGTGATGTGTTTACAGGTGAATTGTAGAAGCAGCCTACATAGGATTTAGGGAGGAATGGTGTGGTGTTGATTGGACAGTGCGTTTCTTGCAGTGATATTGTGGGGGTAAGAGTGTGTATGCCGACGTACGGCAAGTATTCCATTTACTCCCCAACGATGTTGCTTGGTGAAAATGCTCCTCCGGAAGTCCACGAGAAAATAAAAATTAAAATGAACTGTTTTGTTTTGATATTAAAGTTTTTTTTTTTTTGTATAACTATCCAAACGACTATAGCATGATAAATTTAAAATTTCATGATTTGACATCAATTGGGTTTAAACAGATTTTGTTGCTATGTACACATATATTTATTTTGTCTTTCTAGCTTTTTTTTGCCCTTGAATTGCAAATTAAACGCATTACACCATCACGACACTATTATTCCTTTCGATTCTCTGGTACGATGTTGATTTAGTATTAGAAAATAATTTATTTTAGCGTGCAGGGTTGACTCCAATAAAAACGTGTGTTCACACTGACTGAATGACAACTGGCTTTTTAAAAGGTCGCGAAATTAATTTTTTTTTGCCCGACCGGCGGCGTGACCTAGCACTGTGATGATTCAATAGTGACTGAAAGAATTAGGGTGGAAATTCATATTTCTTTCTTCACACAGGACAACCAAAAGAGACCACGCCTCTGCTCTCTCAACCTCACGCCCGTCAAAGTATGAGTAACTTTTGTTAATAGGGTAATTGACGGACATGAAGAATTTGAGAACAGAACACATGATATGCTGTGACTCGGGGTAGCTTTGGTTGTGTGTGTTGGTATCAGATGCAGCTACTGACATGACCTGGTGACCCAGTGGTACGGCTATGGTGTAGTCGGAGCACATTGAACCGTGGAAAGAAATACGAATGAGAGGGAAACCTAGCGGATGTTACTCCCCTGCAAAGAGAGATCATTGATCCCAAGCGAATGGGTGATCTGAGGGAAAGTCGATAGGACGCCGCTGATGTTTGGGAAATAATTCGCGTGAGAACCAGACTCTAAGACGCTGAAATTACCCCTGCTATTTTGCTATGATGCAACAGCGTCGTTCTTTTATACTTGTTGTTGCTAACCGACATTATGAGATTTCCGATGGGAAACTCATGGTTAGCAAGAATGGAGTTGCCGTATGACATTTATGTAGCTAAACTCAATTATGCATTATCTGCAAAGGATAATGAGTTTAGCTATACGTCTTTTTACGTTTGAAATGTTTTACAGGGGAATACATATAAAGGAAATGGGTAGGTATGACGCGCTGAAAGCGTTCGAAATTAGGTGGACATGTTGGTTGGAATTGTGGGTTGTTTCTCATGTAGAATAGAGAAACCCCCCCACAATATTATATGTGGGTTATACCGTTTAATTAGAATGTTTAATTCGTCAAAGTTATTCGTATAACCGTTCATGTTCCATTGTAGAATGGTTTTTGTTTTGCAGTGAGTTTTGGACGATCAGCCCTTCTAGTGTGCTTGGGACTTGATTTTGCTGAGGGATGGGGTTGTATATTCTTAAATTTATTAATGTGTTGGAAGGTATGGTGGGTGGGGAGTATGTTGTTAGGATCTAGACTCCGCTGTTCCGGATGTGGGGCGCTTGGACTCTGGATTGAGTTCAAGTGTCCAACCTCAGGAACAGCAGAGTCAGGGGCTTGGTTGTTAGTTTTAAACTTACATAATAGGGTGTAAGTCGCCAGCCAATGTGTATATAGGGAACGTTGTTGTAAACATGGCGCGGCTGGGAAAACTAGACGGCGCAGTATTTATGATCCCTGTCATGAAGGTTACAATGTATGTAAATCTAATTATTTTGTTTACCGGAATTCATATAAGGAAATTTGACTGGCGACGTAGATGCCGAAATTGATTGGAAATTCCTGGTAAGCTAATAAAGAAATCTTAAGGAGCAGTGGAATGCGAAGAGAATGCATGAAGGTAAGTTTTCTTTACAGGGACTTAAAGATCATGGATTTGATCTCTTAAATGCGAGCAGCATTTTTAGGTGCCGAATGCGAATGCATTGGCGAGGACTTGAGCGTCTTGGGTGATGATTATGGGGGTTTTTTAGAAAGGTAAACCGTGGGATTTGGCGGAACCGCCACAGGTTCACTTCGAAGTCTCGCAGCGATGCCATAAGCCTGGTAATATCGCTCCTCAAAGACGGTTCTATGTTCAAGAAGCTCCTCAGTTAGTTCTAATGATTCCTCCAGAGCTTCCTGAACGAACATAAATTTCTCACGAACCTTTTCGATTTCGGAAGACCTCCTTTCAAGGACGAAAAAATCAATCGAAGGGTCGAAATTATTAAAAAAGTTGACATAGTTGGTCACCAAAGTTTAGCAACAGCCCTTTTATTGGTCAATGACTTGATCTGCTCTTCGGCCATTGTGATATCCAAGAACCGCGACAATATTAATAAATTCTAAAAAGTGAATATTACCGAAAGAAAGCGATTTTTAAGTAAGTGGAAACGATATGTGGAATGGAAAGGATGATTTAGGAAAGGTTATTGTGATGTTGGTGGGGTAGCCAATTGAAACTTCTTTTTAACTACTATTAAAACGACTCACCGGCAAGCTCACGCTTTCTTCTTCTTGCTGCAGCTTCTCTTGACCACTCTCTCCTTGGTGGAGCTGGTTATCACCACTACCGATGGTTTGTTCTCAACACGCACGTGTTTTTCACCGACACGATAAATGTGTACAATTAATTAATGTTTAATAAAATATTACTTGTTTCAGTCACGAATTTAATTGTGTTTTGTTTGAATGTTCGTCAAATGAACGCCCGTTTGTTCTTTAATTTCACGTGTTTTTAATTGGCTCGCGTGGCGACTGCTCACTGTTCTTCGAATAAAATTTATGGAATACAAATATTATATTTATTTTATTCCCGAATGGAATTATTCACGCACACGTGATCGACTAGGTTCAATCTCTTCACCGAACACAATTATTCATTAAATTATTTAAGAATAAAGATGTTGAGTCAAGCCAGGCTGCGACAATTAGATTAAGTTAAACTAAGTTATGTTAAGTAATTTTAAATAGGCTAAGCTAAAATAAACAGAGTTCCTGGTTTTTTTCTGACCTTTTCCAGGAAAAACAAAAATTACAATTATCTAAATACCATTAAATCCTAAGAGCTCCTCAATAGTATACTGGTTAGTATACCCGCGTGTCACGCGGGAGACCGGGGTTCGATTCCCCGTCGGGGAGCCTCTGGCGCAAGACTAATGACCTTGCCCGGAAAAAACAAATCATTATGGAAAATTTAACAAGCCTCAGGACTTGCTAAATAAGGCCAAGACCGGTTCCAGGTTGTAGTGCCGATGATGATGATGATTAAATCCTAAGCACGTAAAAAAACTGTTTGGAAAATGTTAACAATAACATGTATAAAATTATTATATAAACAATCTATTATTAGTTAACTGTATTACTTATTGTAACACTTAATTTTCGGTCAAATAAATGCAGTAAATAAAAATATACAAAAAACAAATAAATAAATAAACTGAGCTGGAAAAGCGGTCAAAATCCTGTTGTTACAATCCACGCATCGAATCCCTTAAATATTACATATGTCGATTTATTGTTATTCGAGAATTAAATAAAATCTACACATCAGCCGATCTGAAAACCAGTGAGAGCTTGAATAGTGTTTTAGTGGGACTATTTGGTGATGAATTTCATTTGTGTTTCAAAAATTTGGTGACAAATTATGGAACACAATGGCGGTTTTAAAGATCAAATCACCGCGGTGTAGTTGGCACTGGACTTTACTTTCACCCATCATATATTAAGACAAGTACACTGTCCCTGAGAAAGCTTGGCAACATGGAAATAAGGATAACGCTTTTGAAGATTTATTTCTGGCACCTATTATGAAAACCATTTTGTTGTCTTAACACACATTTGATCATTAGGAGACAGGCTACATAGCTACAGTTATCAATAATTTATAAATACTTACTCTTGCTTCGAGTCAGAAGTCAGCAGAGCTCCTGATTGGAGATTTTTCCTCATTAGAGCGATCTCTTCGTCGCTAGGTAAAGTTGCACTTGACCATGCCACGTTGATTCCGGCAATGAACACACCTTTATCATCCATTGGTCTGGTGCCAACTGCATTGTTGTTTAAAACGGGTAAATTAACCTTCTGTTCATTCTTTCCGCGCAAACCAGAATTTTCTTGGTCCATAACACTAAACTGCTTCCTTATGCCTAAAAATTTATTTTTCTCTCCTTGTGGTCTCGGCAGAGCGATTGAGTTATTTCGTTTTACACGTCTTTGATCCGTCTGGTTATTTCTTGCACTACCAATCGTGCGACATGATGCTTGATTACCTAGAACAGGACCTCCGGAAAAAGAGCTCTGCTGCCTCAACTGATGCGAGTTCAACCACGTCTGTTGTCTGCGGTTTGAAGCATACACCGATGATGAAGCCATCCTTCAGTAATTTTGCAATCCTTGACGTAATCTGTCCTATTACCTCACAATACTTTTGGATCAACTAAATCCTTATACACAGAGGATAATGCCAAAATTATATTTGATTTGATATTCGATCCGACGAAACGACGCTTATCCACGCACGATATCACTAGAGACGCTCGGTTAGCAGCAAGATGAAGGGCAAACACCTTTACCAAGCCCACTGAATAAATCCGAAGGATAGATATCGAATTTCAGAATGGAGTGTTTACTTTTACTTTATCTGGTTCCAGTATCTGTTATAGTGTTCGTGTCCTGTATGTGCTCCACTTTCTTTAAGAGAAAAACCGTTGTGTTCGTAATTGTTGGAGAACTGCAAGAGCTGAGAAATCACGCGAATCCTTTAAAGAGTAACTGAACTAGCGAAAGTAAAATCCTTTTACACACTTCATTCAATATTCAATTGTAACACTGCACATGAAGTTAAGGAAGGCACTAGAGGCGTTGGAAAGTATGAGGCACGGAAGAATGTGCACACCTTAGCGTAGTGTATGGACAAGAGTGCCGTGCTGGTTTCTATTCGATGTACGGAAAACATCTAAACGATGTTCAGAACGTTCAATGCCCTCCCTCACGATACAAGGGTGCTAACGAAAACTCCCACTTAGAGACGCCGGCGGCAACCGTACCATGTGACTAGTTGCCTTGACAGATATCCATTTTCGTAGTCACATTAATATTCTTCGAATTGTTTGATTGCGTTTTCTTCCTTCCAAACATCCAAAATGTATAACGACAATGAAATTATTTTTTCTGTGTTCTTTTTCACATTCGTTGTGAGTATTTATGGCGTTTACTTGGAAACTATGGCTGTTTCGTGTAGTTAACACGAATAGTAACATTTTTCCTTCTACCATTGCAAATTGGCAGGATAATGAATTTGGTTGATCCCTGTTAGGATTCGAATTCATGTTGATTGATGTGATAGTAATGTACTACGAGACCAAATACTTTTAGTCTTTCAGTTTGATGCAGACAATTATATTAAATATAAATGTAGTTTACTAAATTCAGTTTTGCCACCCCAAACATTTTATTAACAACCTCCTCACAAAAAGCCCTTGAAAACTTCCTTGTACAATTCAATAACCCCCCCAAGTAAGTGCTCGCAGTGTACTTCGATACTAATTTACTTAGATTCTAATAATTGAGAGGGCCATTAGGCACTTCTTGGATTTCATAACAAATTGTGGTATATTGAGTGTCAACACAGAGATGCTTTCTAAGACACAACCCCATCTTGCGGCCCAAGTCACGGATCGATTTTAGACTGCCTACGGAATCGTAGCAAAATTTGAATTTTCTTCAATGTCAAAATGGATACCTCTGGAACCCAAGAGCTTTCGTTCCGTCCCCGGCACATATTGGACTTGAACAAAAGGAAGATGATGGGGATTATGGAATCCTTTGATCGAAGGCTAACTGATCTTGATTGTGTGGTATGATATTATTATTTATTATTTTTTATTGGCCTGTAGGAAACCGAAAGTTCATGACCTCTTCGACTCGACTCCGTCATTTCCCCTGTCCTGTGCACTCTCCTTCCACGATTCTGTCGGGCTCTTTCCCGTTGGTCTACCGTCAAGAATTCTACGCACGGTCCTATCGTTGCCCATTCGCGCCACATGTCCGACCCATCTTAGTCTTCGCGATCTAATTACTCTCACTATTGTAGATTTGCGGTATACCTCTTCCAGTTCGTGGTTGTGGAGCTTCCTTCATTGTCCTGCCTCCTCATCATATATACCGCCAAAGATACCCCTTAAAACTTTATTCTCAAATACGCGGAATTTGTTTTCTTTCTGTTTTGTGAGAGCATATGTTTCGCATCCGTATTGTTTAAATATATGAGAAACTCATGTAGAAGGAAGGCGAACAACCATCGAGGAATTTCCTGCGACATCGACTGTTACCTAAAAGACAGAACGGGCGAAGGAGCCCAACGTCACGGCCTCGAACATGTTACCGATATGAACTTGAAATGTATGGTGATCATGATGTACTAGCCAGCAATCGATCGAGGTACCATTGTCTAGGTCTTCTCACCGAGTTCAGTCGAGTTTCTGGTATCGCAATCTGACAGGGCACTGGGGAGGAACGAGCTTCTGACATATCACAGATTTCGCAACCTGCCCGGGTAATCGGTAGAAAAAACCACAGATTGATATTATCGACGTCAGTACGAGAGAATCCGATCGCAGGGGCTAGCGACGAGGGAGATTACAAGGCGAGACGACGAGGCTCGTGACAGATTGGTACTAGCAAGGACTTAGGACAACCGAACTAGCAGAAGTCAGAGATCCTTCTGCCTGACGTCGCCGTCAAATCGTTTTAAGGTTGGCTAACCTTAGCTCATGTTGGTAGCGGATTGAAAATATATCACGATGGCGACCGAACGGTGCTCCGTCCCGCGATTGAATGCAAAGTGGTGGCGGTAGCTGCTACGATTATAGCTGAATATACTTATGATGGTTCGTTGTTACCCGCATTGGCTGTTGACAACTGGTTGATTAGGCGCACTAGCGTACCTAGACAGTAGTCCTCATGTAAATACTGTGCCGAAAGGGGCGACAGAGGATCGAAGGCGCCACGTCGTAGTCGATGATAAAAGCTCAGTAAATGTTGAGAAGTGTAAAGTTTATCCTCCAGTAATGTTGGATGGGGATCTAGAAAGGAAAAGCAAGAATGTAATAGCTGTGGTGAGGGTCACCGAAAGTCATCACCGAAGCTTGTCCTGCAGGTCATGCAGAGAAGTCGAGGGCAGAGGCCAGCATCGCGGGGGTATCACAATGCGAGAGTACGAGGTCGATGTCATTTTGGTGAAGAAAGAACTACGTGTTGTATCTTTTTTTTCACGTACTTCATTTACCACACACTTTGCACACCACTTGAAATGAAACACTCTTTTTTTTTTTTTTTTTTTTTGGGTAAGTAACTAATATCTTTAAGTGTAAAGTTTATCCTCCAGTAATGTTGGATGGGGATCTAGAAAGGAAAAGCAAGAATGTAATAGCTGTGGTGAGGGTCACCGAAAGTCATCACCGAAGCTTGTCCTGCAGGTCATGCAGAGAAGTCGAGGGCAGAGGCCAGCATCGCGGGGGTATCACAATGCGAGAGTACGAGGTCGATGTCATTTTGGTGAAGAAAGAACTACGTGTTGTATCGTTTTTTTCACGTACTTCATTTACCACACACTTTGCACACCACTTGAAATGAAACACTCTTTTATTTTTATTTTTTTTTGGGTAAGTAACTAATATCTTTGCTATATTTTATTTTTATCCGTGCGCACAATTTAAACATAAAAAGCCGTTGGCTTTATTAAAACTTCTAGTCTTCATTTAAAAATTAATGTTTCTTTATATCTATCTTCAACTTATTAATTTCTATGCAGTATTTGAACTTATTAGTTTCTGCTATATAAAACCGTCCATAGAACTTATTAATTCTGTTCGTATACAGATTTTGAACTTATCAGTTTCTGCTATATATAACCGTCACTTGAACTTATTAATTCTGTTCCGGATACTAACTCACCACCAACCACTGACACCTCTGCACACACGAACTCACTCCACTCTCGATGACCGTCTCGGTCAATTTTCAAAAACCAACTCCGTGTCTGACCGTCTCGGCCAACATCTTGAAAACCAGCCATCTCTAGTGGTTTTCTTATTTTTTTTCTTTGGATGGAAATCTTTTATTTCCTCCGGCAGAAAAAAGGATCTTTCCTTTTTCCCGCCTGATCCATTTTTCAGTAGATCAAACACAATGGAAAAATCAATAGCATCGTGTTAAGGCACATTTCCGCGTCCCTTTTTTGTGTTGTTATGGTTTAGGCGAACGTGCAAATCATTTTATGGTGCCGGTTGTTTTCTTTAGCCGAATCGGCAAGGATCTCTTCCGTGGGGAATCGATAGGAAATACAAAGAGAAAAATCAATAGCGAATCGTGCTAATGCACCTTTGTGATTCTCTATGTTGTTATTGTTTAGGCGAACGTGCAGTTCATTTTATGGTGCCAGTTATTTGTTCTAGGCGAATGGGCAAGGATGTTCCTTGTGGGAAATGGTTTGAATAGACAAACCTATAAAGGATCATAAAATTGCAGACGTGCAATTTATGATTCTCAAAAACTTTACTTGAAAGTTGGTCATCTGGTCCACAGATTTGGATCCAGGGGATTCTGCGTGTTGAACATATGGTTCGTTCTTTCACGTCTTGGATTCAACTTAAATTCAATATGGGCAAATTGAACATGTAGTTCAATTTGTTTGATATTGACTTGATATCGCGATATTTACTGTATGCGATATTAATGATGGAGCTTAGCTCCCAAGATGTAGGTTTTATGGGATGGGTGGTTGTGGCCGTAACATACGGGCTAACCGATCGAGAAGCAAATATCAAACGGACACAGTAAATTAATATCGTAAAACACACCGAAAAAACACTCGTACACGTGGGCATACCCATGTGAATATTACACTCAAAACAGCTAACGGAAACTGCAGCACAAACAGGAGGCGAATAGGGACACAAAACCGGGTCTACCCGCGGGACGTTGTAACATCTGGTTAAATCCCAACAGCATCTACAGATCAGATTGTTGCTCGCTCTCCATTTCCCGGCAATAATGCATAATTTGCACTTCACACCTCGCAGATAAGTGGTTATTCTGACCGTCATGTGTAGTCGATTGATTGGTTCTCACATCGAGTCGCATTTCCCTGTTCGGCTCACTCAACTCCTGTCGATTCTTTTCACGTATTGCATCCAATTAAGCACACGTTGAACACGCACCATTCTAGTGACCCAAACGCACCCGGCCTTCAGGTTCGTCAGCGGTACAGAGGAACAAATAAGATACTGTATCTACCGAATTGATGAAAACAAACACCCTATTACGACCGCGACTAGTTTCTTACTTAACCGATTTGAGATCGCGAATGAAAGATAATCAAACATGGCTTGAAAAATTTTAAAATCTACAATCTATTAATCCACACGCAAATGATCGGAAAACAGTTCAGTGTTAGCTTCTTAAAATCGACAATTATATTGAACTCCACGATCGGATCGAGATAGAGAACATGTCCCAAAGGCGTACATAACAATACACACACAAATAGATCCCTCATGCACCCTCATACGAAATGCACAACACAGCAGCCCGACCACAGGAAGCGACGCATAACTCATGCCGACGACGATGAACGCAGATCGCCAAGGGAACAACCACGACATCTGCGATCAGGGCTACTGGATCGTGATCCCTGAATACGAGAAAACCGAAAACGTACGATGTACAAAACAACAACTTTATTTCAGTTGAACGCAATATAAGGGTTTCTTCTGGAGGGAGAACAAATAAACCAAATGAAACTTAAGGGGGCATTCCGGTTTGTTCGGTTCAAAAAATCAATTTTTTTTGCTTAATCGATAGTTTTATACTTCAAAAATAATATGTTAAAATTTTGAAACGAAATCTTAGGCGGTTCCAAAGTTATAGGTCATTAAAGGGTCGGGTCTCCCGCGGATACAAATTCGTATATAGGTTGCAAGTACCGTGTATTTAGAAAGATACAGACTATCCATTTATGGGCATTAATTTGCTTCGCTGTTGGTTTGGGCCAACTGCCACTTCTTTGAATATGTCGCAATCTTGTGCGACTGAACAACATGTTCATAAGCGGTAATGGATGGTCGCTCCTGTGTATGTTGTTTTTACATTCGGGCGTACTGCGGGTGATCTGCGATTGCCTGAGTTTTAGTTACTTAGTTATATATTTTAAACTATCTTGTCTGTTGCACGGCGCTGGTGGTTTTTTCTTGTTTGGCGACTATGGAAGATGTTCCTACCGGTGACGTCGCGGGGTAGGTATTTTTCATGTTTCTTTGTTTCTTTTTCACGAGGAGGAAAAAGTATTTAGTGTAAACGTGGTCTCAGAGCGTGCAGTGCTCGCGTTCAGGCGTCCGTTTCATACGTTTTTCAACGGTAAATTTTTCTAACATAATATTTAAAAACGTTAAAGGTTCGCGTAAGTCAGGGGTGCGTCCAGGGATGGTTATGACATTGACCTGCAACAAAACAAACAAAGTTCTCGATCTTACTGTGAAATCGCGTTATTGCCTGTAACCTTATGAAAACAAAGAAAGGCACCCCTGAATATGATACTTGGTGGGATGAGCACGAACCAGTTTGCACATTGGATCACAATGGAAGTTCGGGTAAAATGGAGCCTGACGGAATGTTAGAGATGTTCGAGCGCGCTTTTCATCTGCACGGTCGCATTTACGAAAGGTACGTTGGAGACGGGGATGTAAAAATAATGAATGCGTTGCAGAAATCATTTCCAAATGTTGTAAGGGCCGAGTGTATCAATCACGTGGGAAAGCGAATCGCACTTACGCGGTGTCATAAAAAAAGCAAAAAAAAACAGACCAATTAGGAGGTGCTGGTCCTGGCAAACTTACGGGAAACATGATAACAGAACTGACGACTTATTACGAACTTGCGATTAGACGCAATGCTCACTCTGCTGAAGAAATGGCGAAAGAAATTTGGCCAACATACTACCACAAAATATCAACCGATGAAAATCCGCAACATCAAAACTGTCCAGAGGGCCCGGAGTCATGGTGCAAATGGAAACGCGCGGAAACTGCGAATGAGCTGTCAAAGTTCCACCACGACAAACCTCCCTTGGATACTAAAGTACGAACAGCCATTTACCCCGTTTACGTAAAACTGACAGCTCCCGGTTTGTTAAAAAAATGCGAGGGGGTTCCGGTTCCGGAGTGACTCGACAAAATTTAAAAACGTAGTCGAAAGATGAATAAAATGTTTAAAAAAAATTGTTGTTATATCTTTAATACTTTCTCTTTAAAAAAATCATGAAAATAACCTATTTTTTGACCCGACAAACCGGAATGTCCCTTTAACATGAATCGTGCACAGGCAGGAAGAAGGCTCCTAAATATACAACGAAAGTATTTTACCGCACTGATGCCACGAAAGGAGAATCATGGGGCGCACAGGTAATCTGGATGAAATTCGGTGTCCTCATCCTGCGTCGACTGGTTTCCCTGTGGCCGCACATTAACCATGTATAGAACAATCGGCATGATTACGGTTCTATAAACACGGAGCTTTATATTACGTGATAGCAGTTTAGATTTCAGGAGTTTACTGACTGCGTGCCAGCTAACGTTGCCGGAATGCATCCATTTGCTAATTTCCTTCCACATTTAATTACTAGCCGTTGGTATTGTTCCTAGATATTTAAATTCTTTAACTTTTTCAAATGCCTTGCCTCTGACCTTTGTCAGAGTGTGTGTTCCCTGACGTCAACGTGTTTTCGCGGTAATCATATAATTTTGTTTTATGTTCATTTATTTCTATGCCCACCTCTTCTGCATGATGATTTCACTGTTTTTACTTACAGTTTCTAGGTTGTCGTCCAAAATGGCGATGTCATCCGCATATGCAAGCATTTGTGTGTCCCGTTCAGGGCTGAACCGGCCATGTTGTCGTCTTGTACCTCTCTGATGAGATACTCGAGCACAAGGTTAAAAATACATGGTGAAATGCTATCCCACGGTTTAGTCCGTCCCGGATTTCAAATGGTTCTGAGAAGTGATTTTCTATTCTAACTCGCCCTTTATTTTCATTCACGCACATTTGAATGAGGGCGGCATATTTTTTCGGGACTCCCAACTCAACTACAATATGGTAAAGTCTTTGTCTTGCGACTGATGGGTTTCTTTTTCTGGTGCTGTGGGAATGTAGCGTTTGTATTGGATTGTACGACATGAAATGTCTAATTTTCGCTCAGTCGGAAATAAGAAGTTCCCGAGTGAACAACTGTGCCAGAACGTTATATTTTCTTTTTTTATAAAGTAAAGTGGTACGTGTGCTTGACGTGTGAGAATGTTACGGTTTGTTACAAGTACAGTAATTTTTTTCTAGGAATTGTTTACCATGCTGTCGTCGATTCAAATTCGAACCCTCTTCTTTTATGAATTTAATATGGGACATAATGCGCCATTGCCCTGATAAAGGTTGGCGCAAGGTTTATAACTTTGCCCGGAAAAACAAATTCTTATGGACAATTTAACAAGTCTCAGATAAGGACCGGGTACCGGGGGAGAGACTTGCTAAATAAGGCCAAGACCGAATCCCAGTTGTAGTGCCGATGATGATGATAATGCGTCATTGACAATGAAAAAAATTAATGACACATTTGAGGATGTAGCGGTAAATGAACGCACTATACGACGTTGGTTTGGTAAGTTCCGTTCGGAAGATTTCAGCCTCGAAAATGAACCACGTGGGAAGCCGGAAACGTTAGTTGACGACGATGTTTTAAGAGCAACGGAGGATGCGGACCCAACGAAATCGGTGCGGGAGATTGCACAAAGCATGGGAGTAACCCCAATGACAATAAGTCGACACTTTTCTCTCATAGGAAAGGTAAAGAAACTCGATTAGCGGGTACCCCATGAACTGAACGAATCCCAAAAATTACAACGCCTGGAAATCTGCGCATCGCTTAGATTAAGAAACCAAACTAAACCGTTTTTTCACCGGATGCTCTCCTGTGATGAAAAGTGGATTTTATATGATAACCGTAAAAGACCTGGACAGTTGTTGGATGCAGGTGAAAAACCAAAACACCCCCACAAGCTCGATCTTCACCCAAAAAAGGTTATGGCAAAAATAATATTGGCTTTTAAATTTTGTTGTGGCCTTTCACTCGGGGAGCGTGTCTTCTTGTCTTTAAAAGGACGGGGGATCTGTGGGGAAGAAGTATGGTGCACCGGCGTACGGCACTGATTCACTTCTCATCCCCATCATCCAGTAAATGTTCCACCGTAACATTAAACTGTTCGCCAGCACAGCAGGGGAACATAAAACGCACACTCAGGAAACTGTAGCACGGGCAAGAAAATACTAAATGATTGTTTATATATAATATTTAATTTAATATTATTTATTATAATACTTTTATTGAATTTATTTTCTTTTCAGTTAGTTGTTGTACTTATATATATATTAAAAAAAACTGTTATGAACGTTCAAATAAAAGATGGCACTGTTAACTTCCGCACTAACCGCGACTCCTAGATACACGCGTCCCCGTGCGCACCGGGGAGCGAAGGAAGAAACGACCGTGGTGGTCGGATGATGGAAAACGACTCAATCGGGGGTTGGAATCTGGATCTTGATTCCCCCTCGATTCGGTGGTGGTGAATATCCTCTCGCCTAAGGATATGTTTACTTACCACAAGAGAAACGTAAAGTCTCTCTTTGTGGAATAGAAAACCAGATCTCGTAATGAAGATCATGGTGTATGCATGTATGGGTGATCGTACAGATCACAGTGTTTATCGATGCATTTCAACAAAGGATAAACGAAACCTGAAACGAGTGAAAAAGAACAAAGGGATCGTATAGATCATTGTTTACGCTATGCATTGTGGCTATCATAGGCGGCAATTCATCGGAGAAATGGTGCTAAAAGCAAATAAGGGCATCATTACAGTCGTGGATGAATGGTGCAGATGCGTTAATAGATGCATCGCCAATAGGAAAAGGTGCTAATGGGTTTTAAATGTTTATGGCCTCTCTGACTGCAGTAGGAACCGAGTTCTTGTTTGTACTAGGAAATGCTAGAGGATTCGACTTCGGTGATAATGCTTGGGATGCAGTAATTGTTTCTCGATTGGACAAACGAATCGCGGGTCGGTTTATTGCAGTTGTATAAACAAGCTGTCCGACATAGCATTTTAACGATGACAAGAGTGCCGAATGGTTTGGGATTTATGATGCCGTATGATGTGAAGAATTCTTTACAGAGAATTTGAATAAAGCATTAAATGCGTGAATGTTGTGAGAATTATTTTTAGGGATTTTCAGATAATGCGTCGAATGCATTAAATGTCCTTAAGAAAAGAAATGTTTCAGGTATGCTGGTGCTTGAGATGCAAAAATGGGTTGCGAATGTGGGGGTTCTTCAGGTGAGTAGATAGTGGGGTTTGGCGGAACCGCCACAGATCTCTTTAATAGACCGCTCCTGAGAAGGCTCATTGCGGTCGCCACCGTGCTTTCTCAGACCTGAGGGAAGCGTGACAACCGATTGTTGAATATGGGCCAGGGAACCAGCCAAGCCCAATAAACCATACTTTTTGAATAGAAATAGACTATATTTATTAATTATCTTTCAATTTTAGTTAGGTTATTGGAGTCCTTACACCTCGGGCGCCGATTGAGACTGATTTTCGAATAAAAAAAAAAAATGGGGGGGTGAGAGGCGGACTTTAGGGAGACAAGGACAAATGTGTCTTTGGCTTCTGGTCATCTTGCGATATGCAGAATCACCCACACCCGTGAAGATGTTGGGCTCGATCTCAAGATATCTGAAAAGAAAGGGAAAGGAGGTATCTAAGGATAGTGTGGACAGGGTTAGTTCAATTGTTCTCTAACTACTTGGATGGGAGGATGGTGGGAAAGAAATCGTATAAGACCGGTAGGTCTTGAGTGCGGTAGTAAACGCAGGTCACGGCTTTGGCGTCTGACAATCTGTGCTTTGGTCGTTGTGTATGTGTGTGTGTTTGTGCTGTCTTGTACTGTGCGTGTGTGTTTGTAGTGTGTCAGCAGTAGACCCTATGGGATGGGTCCAGGAATCCTCTATTATAAAGGAGAATGTTGTTGGGATTCACCCAACATTGACAAAATCTACAAATTACTAATCCTAGTTAAGTTACAACATAAGATTGGAAAACAAAGATACAAAAGGTACAGACATATATTTACAAAAGCTAGCCGAAAGATTCAGTTGCTAGAGCTACTAGATTTAAGTTACTATCTAATTTACTTACATTGTAATAAATAATAAATAAAAATAAATAAATAAAATGTTCTTGGGAAGGGTGCTTTCTTCAGTTTTGTACTGAAAAATAAATTGTGGTGGACTGATCCGATGAGATCGAAAGAGAGAAGGGTCAAGAACGCAAAACTCCCGTACAAGTGGGTTCTCGCTGTTCTGAATGCTTTCGAGGTACTTGTATGCTAATTGTAGCAAGTACTCGTCGATAGGGGTAATGGAGGCACCTTCGTATCGGTGAGTGTTCGGGTAATCGGGACCGTCAGGCCTTCTAAACTGGTTGATGCGTCTTCTGAGGAGTTTTCTTTCGAAAACTTGAAGTCTTTCTATTTGGGCCGACGATATGCAGGACTCAAACTCGACTCCTTGAAGGCTCCAACTCGACTGACTGCAAAAGTACAAAATTCTCTCTTTTTCGTTCCTTTGATGAACGAAGTCGAACCTGGAGAAAAAAGGTCATCTTCCTCTCTAGGTGCCTGAAAGCCGGTAACGCATGAGTGTCTTTTGGCCAATCACAATCGAGCAGCTGCTACGGTTGCTCGATTTTGGTTTATGGCTTGTACGACAAGAATTTGTGCTTCTTAGCAACTGCTGGTTGCTCGATTTGATTTCAGAATCGTCACGTTGAGTATTTGCTATATTTGCTTGGTAACGATTCTGGGATCGTTATATTAGACAACCACTATTGCAGCTGCTATGTATGTAGGATGACGATTTTTGGACATCGTTTAGGAAAATGGGATAATGAATGGGAGATGTATATTGGGAGATGAGACATGTATATTGTATCGGAAAAATGGGATAATGGATAGGATATGTACAGGTTGGTAGGGATTCGGGAGCACTACACACCACTTCAAGATGTTGTGCAGTTGCTTAGACCGACCGAGGCCCCTTTGAAGAATGTGGGTCACTTGTTTGATGACTGATCTTCGAATCTGAAATTCATCACCCTTATAAATGAAACCAAATCGAGATTTTGTTTCTCGAAGAAATCGAATTGAAAGTAAAATCTCGATTTAGATATTTTGGCTGGAGGCAAGTGTTTGTTTTTTGAGATAAGAATTCGGATAGGCGTTCTCGGAAACACGAGCGTGACTATGGAAATTGAACATCTGGTTCAATTTACCATAAGTATGTTTGCGTTTGTTTGAGGATCATAGGAAATTGAATGTATAGATGATAAATGAATATTTGATTCGTTTACCAGGAATTTTGCTGGATCGGGGTAATGTATTTTTGGATTGTTGGATGATTATGGGGAGTTGGGTGCATTTGCGATAAACGAACATTTTATTCGTTTATCGCGAATTTTGAATTTAGATTGTTTTTTGAGTTTTAGTTAAGGATTATGGATTTGGATGTATGTGGGGGGGAGGGAGATGGTATGGCTTTTCACAGCACTACAATTTTTACTATAAAATCGGACATTTCATGTGGTACAACCCAATATATGCAACATTATACCTGAGTAAGTTGGCTGTGAATCATATATAGTATATAGTTTAACCGTAAATCTACACACACCGAATTTTATACCTATTTATGCGTCATTGTATCTCAAGTCAATAACTGTTAATAAATCTATCTAAACCCATAATTCACCAAACATGTTTTTGAACTCTATTCTCCGATGCTCCGAAAGGAATCAATCTTCTTTTAAACTTTAAGTTTAATATATTGCGACGCATATGGCAACCAGTACTAGAATATTCTAGAAAGTCCGAAACAAAATACTACAATATTCTAGAAAGTAGTGGAAAACTGGAGACTATGAACAGTAGAAAATTCGAGGCTATGGAACGGACGGAAACGAAACGCCAAATCAGAATGAAGAAAAACGGTATAAATACGTCGCACGCAGATCAGGAAGACAAGTAAGAGCAAGAAGTAAGCAGTAAAGAAGCAAGTAACGGTTGTTATTAATGGACTAATAAAGTGTTTGCAAAGAGAATCGATTTAACGACTCTTATTTATTAAAATAATTAATCCAGCGAACCCTGAGCTCGCTACAATATCTTCTAGATAATTTTAATACAATTATAATAATCTCAAATAATTTCTTTTAGTATTAGCTTGTGCCCGATTTTTGTTAATTACGATTAACATTTTGTTAATCCCGGAAGAAAATTCAAGCAATTTCCTACAAAGTTTAAATTCGATTTTTTTTAATATTTCTCTCGGGAGAGGCGTACGTATATCTCCGACCCAGCGCCCCGCGATGCCATCAAATAACTGTTCGAGTTCTTCTTAAATAGTTGCAGTTTGTAACGTTCCATAGTTTTCCGTTCTGTACCGGAACGAATCCTGGTACAAAGTTGTAGATGGCATCGGGAGATGAACTGCGAATTGGTGGGATCCGTCGGATTGTATTGTGGAGCGTAAATACGCCGAACTTCACGTGGAGCAGTCTCTGTGATAATATTTGTAAACCAGAAAAAGACCCGCTACACGCCTTAAATTTGATATCGACTGCAGCCCCGATGTCAGCGCTGTGTCCTATATCACCGGGGTTGCCCATCTCTGTATGCTATCAAGTAGGTCTAGGGTATGGTTAGGACCAGAGCTCCAGATATAGGAACATATTCAAGAGCGGGTCTAATTTGAGATTTGTACAGGAAAAAAAGTATTTATTGGATCTAAAAAGATGGGTCAACGTCTTCGAGGCGGCCCTGACGAATTTCGATACGTGTTCATGCCACGATACATTTCTACAGAACGTGACGCCGAGCAAACCCATACTTTTCTTAAATTCAAGGGCATTACCATTCATCATTAGTTGTGGAACCGACGATGCATTTTTCCTTGTGAATTTGTGTCTTCATTACATTCAAGTCGATGAGATTGACATTTCTCCACCGTAGGACCCTATTCGGATCCCGATTCAGAAAGTCGATCTAGTTATGGTACATCGCGGCTGATGCGACGTTTATGCATGAATCGGTCGATTATTCGAAAATGAGGAAATAAGTTTACTATCATTCACAAAACTGAATATTTTGCTACCCATCAGTTCTAATAAATCATTAATATGAAGCAAAAACTAGGTTGGAGTCAAAATAGAAATTTGTGTCTTCATTACATTCAGGTCGATGAGATCGACCTTTCTCCACTGTAGGGCCGATCGACCAGCGATACTGATCGTGGCAGAGATCTTTCGCACATCACCGGCTAAATACAAATCAGCAATCCAATATCTGAGATTAAGGTGCCTTTGTGGCAATTCTGATCGATACGGACGAATCCACAGTGATGAACAACTCTAACAGAAAAATCGAAACAAAGTCGTATACCATAACAATTAACATAACATTCCACATCCATATATATGCGACGGTGAACTGACGTGGTGAGATCTTGGATCTATATTTTGCAGTGATTCTAAACGTCGTAACGTTGGTTTGAAACATTTGTGGGGGTTCTTTAATTATTCCCTAAGAAACACCCATTTCCGTAAGCTACTCCGCATTACCTCCCATCAGAAAACATAAGTCCATGGCAAGACTATCATCTAGCCGTGACATCAAACTTTCACCTCGGGACAGGCTTGCATCCAACGCATCACGTCCCCGAAACCTAATTTGGTTACCCCAACAGGTAACCAGCATTTATTCATGAACATGTCAATGCGCTATGCTAAAAAGCATTTTCTCATACATGTGCATGACATTTTCATCCTCACCACTGCTGAACCATCGGTCGATCGCCCAAACAACAACCTACAGCGCAGGCCATTGCTGGTCGCCGACAGGAATTTCAAGTGTTGTTTTAATACAAGCACACACCCGGCGAGACGTTGGCAATCTGCGTGCAAGCTAAGTGATGCTGTACGCAGTGGGCAATGAGTAAACATGCATTGCTCCTATACCCTTAGGTTCGCAACACTTGCGACCAATTCCCTATTATCGGCTATCAACCGATCATGGGATTTGGGCATGAATATGATCGTTGTTTTGGGAATCATACCCACGTTCATGCTCTATGATGACCCTTCTGAAAAACTAAAGTAAACACACAGTATCTCACAGTGTTTGTTTTGTTTACCAACGCTGGTCCATGGTTCCCCTGGGTGGCAAATTCCTCACCACCATATACATGTACCAGCATATTAATCCAAATAGATAACCATTCAGCCTGACCCGTTGCCACCGTCGGAAAGATTTCTGTTGACTTAATGTCGACGAAATATCTTCCTTTCTACTGCACCAGAGCCATACGGCTAAATCAAACAAACCCCAAATCTTCAGTCGACCTATCGTCACTAAACAATGTATCGCCTAGAACGGCATTACATGAACACAATGCCTGCAGCCCCTTTTGCTCGTCCATTTGTTTGAACAGGTGCATGGGCATCGTACTCGTCTTATACGGGCATATGGGAAATCCTTCCATTTAACTCCTTTTCGATCGCCCATTGGCCGTCGCCAAGTTGAGCCTGTTCGCTCCTCCCACATCGTTGTGATCCACCACCGTTGAATCTGACGGATGTGTGTTGCATCGAGGAGTCAAAATTCACCCTTCGAGGAGAGACGTCGAGTCTCTGCTGTCGTGCTATTCGTTTTGTTGTCAATTCAAAAATAACTGGAGTCAGATTTAAACTTCTTAAGCGTACACATGCTAGTTTTCGTGTCGAGTTTTTGTCGAGAAACTTAAGTGCTATGGGAGTGAATTTAATATTTTATGGGAATAAATTTACTTAAATAATGGTTGCCAAATATGGGTGTAACGTTGATTCATAGAGTTCGTGTACCACACAGTAAATAACAAGTGCACAGTGAAAATTAAATTCAAGACTACAGAACAAACAAAACGACCCATATTGAAAAGGACAGTTCAAGAGTTTGTATTTTAAATAAAAACGATGTTCAACGTTAAAAATAAAATAAAATAAGAGAATAACCTATACCAGAGTGTTTGTCTTTGCTGTTCTGTGTCCGCTCCACCATAGGAATCAACGGATGTTCTGTTTTCTCAGGTGTGTCATCTAGTGAACTCATTAGCTGGGGAGAGAGTAAATCAGTGCCCATGTCCGGCATACCAACATCCCCACCCCCACACATTCTCCTCACTGTCGTTGCATAAAAAACTATACATTCAGAACAGACGAGGCTTACAGGCTAGTTGAAATTTGGCTCAGTCCTAATCTGATCTAGATAGTAGAAGAACATCTATACCAGAAAACCAATGTGATTTTGCAAATAACTTAGATCGGGGAGAACTATGCGAGTTGTTCTTAAGATCGGTTAGTGATTGGAGATTTGATTTAGAAACCTCAATGTTCGTGCTAGCACAAAGTCATTAACGGAAATTATTCTTCTCGCCATGGAATTTCACACTCCACATTGTATCAAGCTGTTTTCATTTGATGAACTCTGGTTTGGTCGACAATATGAACAGATTACGGAACATAAAAATAAGTAGCAAATTTAACTAAACTATTGGGATCCATTACAAAGGAAGCCAACACTACACGTATTATTAGATACTCTTACAACCAAATGATTGTTCACAACGATAAAATTACTAAGAAACTATTCGAGTATCCAATTGAATACGCGACCCTTCTATCCACAGTTATTAGGAACAACTTCTGCTCCCCTTTGTTAACTCCATTAGTGACGGACAGTCGAAAAAAAGCTACTATTTACGCGAATGTCTTTTCCATGAATTCAACTTTAGATGCCGAAATTTCAAAATCATCCCGCCAATCTTCTTTGCTGAGTGTGAATTTTCGAGCACGTGAGGTTCAACACAAGGTCTCGAAACAGTCATGGACAGGCAACTTTTCCTTGGTGTTGAAAATCCAAGATAAGTCAAAAATGTCTCCCACAAAAATTGCCTCCAATAGATTTATTGTCCACACGGCGATGGAGAAAGTTAGTACTTCCGAACTAATTTAATGTTTGGATTGTGGGCGACACTTAAGCGATAGCCAATACGTATTCCACAGGCTTGTTGTATTCCAGAATACTACCCTTATTAAATTTAACACTGAATCTCCTAACACATCCTTAAAAACTTCACTTAACATATATTACATTCTCACTTAATACATACCATTCATAAACATTCACAATATTACCAGTTACAGCACACTTAATAACCTGCACCTTTTTATTTATTGAAAACATAGCAACTTGGATTTTCGTCCGAATTGAATGTGAAAAGTCACAGAAGAAAAAACAGAATAGAGGAAGTTCAGAGGAGATTTGGAAGTGAGGACTGTCAAAAGAAAAATTTATTGATAGCTGTGAACACAATTTCCGTTGATTTTTTATTAATTCAAATATACATTAACAAGTCGATGATTTCAAATCGATGGTTCTGTCTATAACGAATTTTTGGATATCGGTGATAGAGGAATGTCTAATACCGAAAAGAAAGGTTTTACAAAATTAAGCAATTAAAAATAAAAGGTCCCCGCTCTTCCCTCAACCGAGGAAGCACGGCGACGGACTTCAACACTGGTGGCAGCGGTGGGATACAACCAAAGGATCCCAAATAAAAAGAAGAAAATAAGAAGAAAAAAAAAACAAGAAAAAAAAAATTTTTTTAAACAAAACAAAATTTAAAACAACAAAAAAAAAATGTTTATAAGAAGAAGAAAAAAGTAAACATAAAACAACGAAAAACAAAGTAAACAAAAAAAATTTAAAAAAAAAAAAATTTAAAGTGAACACAAGAGAAATAACCAAATAAGAAGAAGAAAAAAAAATTTTTCAAGAAAAAAAAAACCCGACAAAACTACGAAAAAAAAAACATAAAACAACGAAGAAAAAAAACATAAAACAACGAAAAAAAAAATCCAGCAAAAGACCAGGATATTCAACTTCTAGGGCGTGAAGTCTGCCTGGCAAGAATAACAAAATAATATAAAATAAAGAAAGGAACACAAAGAGGAACTCTACGACACAACAAAGAAGAAAAAAAGGGACAACAATAAGAAATTCAACAAGACTTCTATCAACATCTAGAGTAGTAAGAAATTTTTTCAATATTTTGTTTTTTCTCTCTAAATTTTTTAGGAATATTTTCTACTTGGAAGCTTTCCTTTTTACTAACATACATTTTTTTCGATAGAAATTTCTATCTATATTCTTTGAAAATTCTCTTTTCAGTTTTTCGACGACATTTCCGTTTCTTTTCTTTCTCTTCGAAAATTTTCTTTCTTTTCAGTTTTGGGACCTTTCCTATATATATATATATATTGAATAACCAAAAGAAAGGCAATTTTTTCATAAACCATATTTTTAAGAATTGATAACAAATTTTCGCCATACTTTAATTCAAATTTTCAATATTACGAGCCCATATTACACGAGACAGGCGGCTAGGCAGGGGGAAGAACAATTCCACTATCAACAGATACACATTAAACCCCCTGAAATGGCTCTTTCTGTCGGAATTTCTGATGTTTTCAGAATCGTCCCTACCTTTGACGGGAAACCCTGCGACTTAGGTAAATTTATTTCCGGGGGAGACGTTTTATTTAGATCCATAAAGAAGGCAGACCCGGATATATACGAGACATTTTTAGATCTAGTCAAAAATAGACTAGAGGGTCATGCTTACGATCTGATCAGGTATAGCAAAATCGCTAAGTGGGAGGATTTAAAAGATAAACTCGAATCGGAATATAAAGAGGAGCAATCTCGGTCGACGGCACACAATGAGTTGATTTCTCTGAAACAACGCTACAGAGAAACCGTCCGGGAATACGGCGATAGAGTCGCGAATGCTCTAAGGACTCTAAACTCTGCCACGTGTGAAATAACAGCAGACGCGGTGGTTAGGGAATTCTTAATGGAAGAAAACAAAAAATTGGCCGTACAAACATTTGAAGATGGACTAATGAACGAACAGCTAAAGATACTAGCTAAAGTCCATGGGGGAAATAATTTAAAACAGTCGATTGCACATGTAGTATCACATGGTGCTCGAATGGACAACTCTCCCAGGTCATATCAATATAATGAAAAACCTACATTCAATCGTATAGTCTGCCAAACCTGTGGTAAGCCAGGGCATACACAGGACACATGTTATCGGAACATGCAATCCAACTATTTTCCGAATAGACAACCCATAAAAAGGGAATATAACATTGTATGTAATTTCTGTGGACGGAATAATCACACAGAGAATGAGTGTAGATACAAGATATCTAGGAATGGATCGGCTTCAACAAATTACCAACAAGGTACAACAACGCGTAACCCATTCCGAAATAATCCTACAAACTCTGAAAATCGTTTTGGTGAAAATTCTAGGAGCACCAATAGACAAAACGATAGACAAAATGTTCACTTTTCTCGGGTGCAAGAGTAGGAAAACGAGGCCTGACGCCAACCAAAATTTATGGAAGACAGACCAACGTTTTCTATTTACAGCATTAGATCTTTGGAAATAGATAACGACCATTTTAATGAAGCTCCTAGCCAAATTTACCCTGAGCCCACATACTCCTATAAACCAAGCCATATAAACGAAGATAACCCTGTCCCTAATATAAAGACTCCGATTCATACTCCCATTCTGGAAAACAATTCAGCAACACAGACTGAAAATCCGAAATTTTCAGCAGTATTAAAGACTGAAATCGCTAATATCTCAGATATCCCTATTGACAACGCAGACACTTCAGCAACCAAGACTGAAAACTCAGCAGTATTAAAGACTGAAAATTCAGATCCTGCAGAAAATATACAAACAGAAACCCCTAATATTCCGGCTATCCCAATAGACAACCACGGCACTTCAGCAACAAAGACTGAAAATTCAGCAGTGTTAAAGACTGAAGACCCAATAGTTGCAATAAAATTCGAAACCCAAGTCAGTTCAGCAGCTAATACTGATGAACAAATCTTTTCAGCAGCAAAGACTGACGGATTAAATGTTTCTACAGCAGATATAACTGAAGAAATAGTTCAAACAGCAAATAGGACTGGGAACCAAGATGTTCTAACAGCTAATAAGTCTGAAGAACTATTCGAATCAGTAAATGAGACTGAGAAACTAAACGATCCATCAGCAGTGAGTAAGACTGAAAAGGTAGACGTTCCGACAGCAGTTAAAGCTATGGACAATGACAACACTAAGCCGAAAACAATAAATATTTTAAACAACGAAAACAAACACAAACACTTACTCAAACACGAAATAATAAAAAATGAAAATAATAATTTAACTAAAATAGGTATTGTAAAGAGTAACTATATAAATACATTACAAGTCTTTTTTTTCAACAATAAAAATTTATTCCAATGCAAAATACAAAAAAATAAAAGGTTACACCGTCATTTAAATTATTTAAGATCATTTTTCAAGAAGATTTTTGGTAATAATCATCTTTATTCAATCATCATAGTAATAGGCCCAGAAAGGTTTTGGAAACTTTTCCATAAATTTAAGGAAAAGATAAACACATAACAAATGGCCTTTGTTTTATTATTCAATATATATGAAATAATCTAACAATTGTAGGAAATGACGGAAATGAAAAAAAAAAAAAAAAAAAAAAAAAAAAAAGTTAATGAGGGGGACGAAAGAAAGAAAATTTTAGAGGTAATATATATTGGAAATTTTAGAATTTATATATATTCGAACGAAAAAGGAAAGAAAGGAAATTTTAGAGGTAATATATGTATTGGAAATTTTGGAATTAATATATATATTCGAACGGAAGTGAGAATTTTGAATATTAATATTATGTAATTAATATAATAAGTAATAATAACTTTTGGATTAGAAAACAAAAGGTTCCAAGGAGAAATATTTAAATTTAGTTAGGTAATATGTAATGTAAATAGACTATTTTGACTATTTTTCTAGTGTTAAGAACTTTTTGATTATTGAAAAAATTTAGTTAATATATAATGTAAATAGATTATTTTTCTAGTATTAAGAACTTTTTGATTATTGTAACCTTTGATGAAAGATTAATTTTGAAAACCTTTGTAATGTAATTGAACGAAAATCCAAGTTTTTAATTAATCTTAATTTAATATATAGTTACTAGAAAATTATTCTCTTCAAGGATAATTTTCTTTCTCGAAGAAGGGTGGGATGTTGTATTCCAGAATACTACCCTTATTAAATTTAACACTGAATCTCCTAACACATCCTTAAAAACTTCACTTAACATATATTACATTCTCACTTAATACATACCATTCATAAACATTCACAATATTACCAGTTACAGCACACTTAATAACCTGCACCTTTTTATTTATTGAAAACATAGCAACTTGGATTTTCGTCCGAATTGAATGTGAAAAGTCACAGAAGAAAAAACAGAATAGAGGAAGTTCAGAGGAGATTTGGAAGTGAGGACTGTCAAAAGAAAAATTTATTGATAGCTGTGAACACAATTTCCGTTGATTTTTTATTAATTCAAATATACATTAACAAGTCGATGATTTCAAATCGATGGTTCTGTCTATAACGAATTTTTGGATATCGGTGATAGAGGAATGTCTAATACCGAAAAGAAAGGTTTTACAAAATTAAGCAATTAAAAATAAAAGGTCCCCGCTCTTCCCTCAACCGAGGAAGCACGGCGACGGACTTCAACAGGCTTTTATCCATGGGAAGCAATTGTATTCGATAACTCAAGTCGTTCGACAGCGTTTGATACGCAGCTTTACTAAGTAAATACGTATACCCCCAACTGGTTCGCGCTCCTTCTGGTCAATGGCAAGGGCTGTCAGCAGTAACTTCGCATCCTCCTCTTTCCCTCCGTTGGTGACAGACAGCGGGACGTTAGTCACGAATTCAAAGGATAAAGCTAATGTTTTCGCGAATTTATTTTCCGCGTATTCAAACCTCGATCCCGGTCTTTTAGAGCCGCCTGTGATCGCGCCGGTACGGTCTTCGATGCCGGATATGAGATTTCGTCCGTCCACTATTCAACACATTCTACGTGAACTGGATTATAGAAAGGCAACCGGCCCGAACGGAATACCAGCAATAGTCCTTAAGAACGGTGCTCCAGAACTATCGCCGGTTCTTGGCAGACTCTTCGGCTTATCTTATGAACGGAGGACCTCTCCTGCCTGTTGGAAAATCGCTCGAGTTCATCCAATCGCAAAGACGGGAAAAAAGTGTCTTCTAAAAAATTACAGTCCGATAGGATTACTGTCTATGTTATCTAAGGTGATGGAAAAAGTCATCAATACAGAGTTAGTTAAGTATTTGGAGTGCAACGGACTTCTGAATGATCGTCAATATGGATTCCGTGGCAGGCGGTCCACGGGAGACCTTTGACACTTATAACCGATATATGGACATCTACGATTGAACGGCATAGTGAGTCAAGAGCGGTCGCATTGGATATCTCCAAGGTTTTTGACCGCGTCTGGCACGGGGCATTGTTGAGCTAACTTCGTTCATATGGACTTTCCCAACAGCTTTGCGACTAGACGAGGAGCTTCCTCGAGAATCGATCGATCCCAGTTGTTGTGGACGGCGAGTGTTCGGATCTGTATCCTGTTAATTCGGGAGTGCCGCAAGGTTCTATTTTGGCTCCAGCCTTGTTCTTGCTTCACATAAATAATTTGTTGGAGACAAGGGATCACAAAGCGTTCGGTTTTACGGATGATAGTACGCTTGTTTCCTCCTTTTCGAGTGTTCGGCCGATTGGTGCATCTACAGATTGACTAGCTGAATCAGGATCTAGATAGGGTCCTGCAGTGGGGAAGGGCCAATCTCGTTGACTTCAATGCAGCGAAGACACAATGTACAACATTCACAAAGAAAAGTGGATCATCGGTTCCACAGCTGATGATGAATGGTCGGGCCTTCGAATCAGGGCAAAGCTTGAAATTGCCCAGCGTCACGGTCTGCTGGAATGTATCATGGCATAAACACGTGTCGAGCATCGCCAGGTCAGCCTCAGGAAAACTGAGCTATCTTTTTAGAGCAAAGAAATATTTTACTCCGTCTCAACTTCTTCTAATATATAAATCCTAAATTAGACCCGCGCTCGAATATTGCTCTCATGTTTGGAGCTCGGCTCATAAACATACCCTCGACCTACTTGGGAGCATACAGAGACGAGCGATCCGCCTGATCGGGGACTCGGCGCTGACGTTGGGACTACAGCTGCTGCCACATCGTAGGCGTGTAGCCGACCTCTGTCTGTTTTACAGATATTATCACGGGTACTCTTCTTCGGAGATTCGAGGTATTGTTCCACACAATTCGGTATATATGCGCTCCACAAGACAATCCGACGGGTCGCAACAGCTTGTGGTTCATCTCCCAACGGCGCGAACATCCCCGCATCAGAACACGTTCCGTTACAGAGCGGGGAAACTGTGGAACTCCCTTCCCACGCGAGTGTTCTCTGAGCGTTACAACCTGCAACTGTTCAGAAAGAACCGCAACAGTTATTTGGTGGCATCTCGGGGCGCCCACTCGACGCTATAGATTCGCCTCTCCCGAGAGAAGTGTAATAAAAAAAAAGATAATCTTAAAAGAGCATCAAGCTACACGTCTCTTTCCAGTAAAATTGCGTGTCCTTTATGTATTAATATTTTAAAACAAAAAATAACCCGGAAATTTCCGTAAAAAAAATACGCAACGTATACTGCGAAATTTAAACTATGTCCCACCTGAGCTGTTAAGTGAATATGTCACCAGAAATTACCTCCAAGGTAAAGATAACATGTTTTTAATGGGTGCCAACCAAGTACATCTTTTCCCTTTAAAATGTAAGTATAAATCATATTCACCTTGCTTTCTCTTTTCATTGTTACACTTTCCTGATTAAGTGTTACTTTGTATTTTAATCTCAGTTTCATTTCATTACAAAAAGTAAAGTAGAAGACAAATAAAAATTCTTTAACTACACTAAACATATTCTTCAAGAGATGAATTTCATCCACTCTACGCCTGCAATTTGCTCTTCGTTGTGAAAGCAAAATGGGCAATAACAGCTGCCACGAGAGCAGCAACTAGTTCCGAATTAACCCATGGACCTTTATAAGCCTTTGGAATCGATATTGCGATGTCGGCGACTGATTTTACCGACGACGCCTTTTCACCGTCCCGTTGGGCTTTGCGAATGCTGGAATATCCTTCCTCATCAAATAGACGGATAGCAACATTACCGCTGGTTGGCTTCTTAACATCTTCAGTCCAGCTTATCTACGAATTTAAAATACTATTGGAAGATCACTGGCAATGTATTTGATTTAGTTACCTGATATTTATCTTCACCTATTCGAGCCACAGGAACAACTTTGCCGCATTCAAACTCGGCAAATAATTGAGGTGATTCGTTATTGGAACATTTCAAAGTGAATTCCCCAACGTGGGCAAGGTGGGTCAGAATTGTAGCATCTTGTGTGCTGAATGACGAAACTGTAACCTGTGGACTGGAACAACTAGCAAATGCTGAAGAGGCACAGATCACAGCTAATAAAGCGATTAAAAGATATCTAGCCATTTTTGACTTATTTGAATTATTATTTACAAGCACACTTGATTATCCCGGAATGGAAAGTCACCGACTGTCCCAATGAATAAATTGTGTTAGTTGATCAGAGTGACAGTTCTGGTTGTCATCGGTGCCACGAAACAATTTCGTTTCCACGTCATGTCAACTGGGCATATTTTGGCTCCCCTTCCAAGGGGCCGTTGCCATTTGTCATAGTTGGTCTGTAATACTCTTTCAATTTATAAATATAACAGATATAGGACTAACATTAACTGGGTGGTAAGTTTTCTGTTGTAAATTCTTATCATTTACAGTGGATTGAAGGCATTTTCTATGGAATTTCCTTGTAAATAAAGGAACAAATAAATCCAGTAAATAGAAATTGACAATTCCAACACATCAAACATTCTTACCAAAAATATTTGAAATCGGAAAAAGCTGTTGACGTATGAAAATTATGCATTCGTTACTTATTTCCTCACTTTATTATCATGACCGACGGTTAAAGAATTTCAGAATAAAGCTTTGAAAATAAATATTGCAATAATAATTAATTTTTAGTTTTTAATCTGTGATCGTGTGGGTGTTTTTTGTTTTTTTTTTTTTTGTTTTTTTTTGTTTTAATTGTATGGTAAAGTATTAGTTCAAGGGGGGGGGGGGGGGGGGCATACAGGGCAAAGCCTCTGACTGCTGTCAACTCGACGAAGGCCAGGACAATCCTTGTCCCTGTTCAATCCATTAGATAGCTATTTAGCACCCGCCAAGTAGTGAATCAATGCATGCAGCGATATCCTGAGAAAGGTTGGCGCAAGGCTAATAACCTTTCCCAAAAAACAAATGATTATGGCAAATTTAACAAGCCTCAGATATGGACTGGACACACGACCACGAAACGAACATAAGTCGGTGGCGGTTCTTTCGAACGCCACTGCTCACCTTTCCGATTACCACCAGGTAGCGGTTTCCTCGCGCATTCTCCAACAGGAAAAGCATGACTTACCTACGCATAATGACCAACCACCGCTGAAATACTTAACCGCTGAGGTAAAACACCATCAGCAACACAAGTGTTTCTAAATAAGAAGGGCAAATTGGGTGCACAACTAGCAATTAACATTACATAATTTCTTACCAACGAATTATCTCCTAAAGAGTCGGCTACAATGCCACAGGAGATGTTTCTTACCTTTCGTTCTTTTAAGTATGCCCACATCGGTCGGTCACACGAGCCACAAATACATCGTGGCATACGGCGGTCAACCCAGACGTTCGAGTTTCTTTAAATGGAAATTCCCCAGCAAGATTTCGGTGGCTGGAAGTTGCCACCAATGTGTATGGGATCAGCAAAATCGCTATATGCAGCCGCTGATCGCATGAACATCAAATATGCTTCGACGGTGTATTCACACCAGCCGAAATCATGCCAACAACACACACACGATCAGCGATAATGTTCCTTATAGTCGCTGATCGTGTAAGCACACTCAACCCTTTTCAAGATGGTTTGCCCCAGATGCGAATGTTGTTTATTTTCATTTAATTTTAAGTTCATGGTTCGCATGCTGGGCGACACGCGCGATGTGCAGCAAAAGGGATATTCGTGTGTGTGTTTCAGCCTTTTCATAAGACAGGTCAAATCAAATAAAGCTGATGGCATACCAGCTGAGCTGATCAAACAAGGAGGCTCAGCGTTACATCACACAGTTCATGAGATCGAGGTGCACGTATAGGAGCAAGAGGAGGTGACGGAAGATTGGCATAGCCAGGGTAGAACTATATAACGCCATGACAGTTCGGCATTCCAAACAAATTGATACGACTTTGTAGGTTGACCATGACCAACGTAACTAGTCAAGTGAAAATGGCAGTATTGCTGTCCAAGCCAATAAACATCTCTAACGGACTCCCACAAGGGGGCGGTCTGGCCTGCCTCCTCCTCAACCTGGAGTTGGAGAAACCAATCCGTGACTCTGGCGTCACAACTAGAGGGACTATTGTCACCAAGTCCAGCCAGATACTTGCCTACGTAGATGATATCGACATCATCGGTAGATCCAATTCGGCTCTACAGGATTCCATCGCCCACATCGAACCGGCAGCACAAAAACTGGGACTGCATATTAATGAGGGACAAACTAAGTACATGGTGGCAACTTCTGCGAAGAGAAGACCTAACGTTGGTCAAACTATCAGAATTTGAAGTGGTGCAACCCTTTAACTACCTTAGGTCAATAGTATCAGCCGATAACAATATGGAAGAAGAAATACGTGAACGGCTGATCAAATCCAACAAAGCCTACTATGGTCGATTAAGGCTCTCTAAATCGCGAAATTTATCCAGAACGTCCAAGCTACTACTTTACAAGACCATGGTCTTACCAGTACTCATGTATGGATCCGAGATCTGGGTGCTCAATAAAAGGCTCTCTCAACTCTTAGCCGCGTTCGTGGGGAAGGTCTTAAAGAGAATTGTTGGCGCCGTGTGTGAGGGAGGACCATTCTGGAGACGCTACAACCATGTGTTTTACGCGATCTACCTCGAAGATAATGTTGTAAGAAAAATCAAGCTCGGTAGACCACGGTGGGCGGGATACCTAGCTCGAAAGAGCGAAGAGGAGCCTGCCCGGAAAGTCCTTTGTGGCAGGATGTATGGAAGGAGACAGCGCAGCAAACCTTGTCTGCGACGGAGGGACGGCGTAGACTAGTACGCCCAGAGCCCGGCAGTGCCAAACTGGATGACATCGGCTCGAAATCGGGACCGGTGAAGAGACTTGCTTAATAAGGCCAAGAGCGGATCCTGGTTGTAGTGCCGATTATGATATGTCTATATATATACATATATAGGTATATATATATATATATATATATATATATATATATATATGTATGTATGTACGTATATATACATATATATATATATATGTACATATACGAGGGTTTCCTTTTATATTTCGGGATTAGAGAACAAAAACAAATATTGATCATCGAAAATCACTTTATTGTTTTTCAAAATATTCCCCATGAAGATCTATACACTTTTGCATGCGTTTGAACCAATTGTCGAAGCACTTTTGCCACTCTGATTGAGGTATCTCCAACACATGCATTCTGAATGCAGCAACCGCTTCTTAAGGTGTCGAAAAACGTTGACCTCTCAGTTTGTTTTTTACGTACGGGAATAAAAAGAAGTCATTCGGTGCCAAGTCAGGACTATACGGTGGATGACCCATCAAATCGATGTTTTGGGTGCTCAAAAATGCAGTTGTCGCAGCCGATGGTGAAGAGTGATCCGTCTTCGGCGGTTGGTTTTCCTGATTTCTTGGAAGACAACTGGCAAACAAATGGTTGTGTACCACTCAGAATTGACTGTTCTGCGTTGTTCTAGTGGTACGGTTGCGACATGTCCAGTTTTTCCGAAAAAACAGGCGACCATTTGCTTGGAAGTGCTTCGTGCCCGAACAACTTTTGTTGGATTTGGCTCATCTTGAAACACCCAGACAGTCGACTGCTGTTTACTTTCGGGCTCATACGCGTAAATCCACGATTCATCACCCGTCACGATGTTTGAGCATTTCTTTCGACCAATTGACACGAGCCTTTTTTTGGGCGATTGACAAATTGTGTGGGATCCAACGCGAACAAATTTTTTTGACAGTCAAATGTTTATGCAATATTGAATGTATGCTGGTCCCACTAACGCCTAAGGTTGTCTCAATCTCACGATAGGTCACATGACGATCTTCCAATATCAGTTCGCGCACAGCATCAATGGTTTTCGGAACAACAACTGATTTTGGACGACCTTCACGAAATTCATCTTGGAGTGAACTACGACCACGATTGAATTCACCATACCATCGATAAACACTGGTCCTTGATGGAGCTACATCGCCAAAAATTGAATTAAGTTCATCCATGCACTGTTGCTGAGTTAATCCACGCCGAAAGTTGTAAAAAATAATCACACGAAAATGTTGACGATTTAATTCCATTTTTGGGCCGAGATGAATCTTTTAAGTTACTGTAAACAACACAAATAGCGCTCGTATGTCAAAACGTTCTGAGTGCGTATAACCTCAAAAATGTCCAACTTTACGACAGAGCTGCCAATTGCCGGATTGCAACACTAGAGTTGCCAAATCCCGAAACATAAGAGGCAACCCTCGTATATACATATTGTTGCGAACTTGGGGTTCGCTGGATTAATTATTTTCTATAAATAAGAGCAGGTAAATCGATTTTGAATTAATGTAACACTTTATTAGTCCGTTAATAACAACCGTTACTTTTACCGAACACTTAACGATGTCTTGACTTATCGCTTACGTATCGCGTCTTTTACTGCTTACTTCTTACTTCTTACTTATCACTCATTCGTCGACGTTTCCTACAGTCAACAGAAATGTGACCGACTTCGCCGCATGTCCAACACTTCATATCAGGTCTCGGGATTCTCCGTTGTACATGCCCGATTCTTTGGCAGGAACATTGCTGGATGGACATTTCTCGGACTCTATATGTATTCCTGGTATCCAGTTTAGCAGATTCATATGCCAATGCGAACGCCAGTATTTCATTAGTCGTCTTCTTTCCTGCCAAACGAACGGCTTGTTGCAAGTCCCGATCTTGGAGTGCATTTATAAATGCATCCATTGCTACCTCGTTCAGAAATTCCTTAGTCATATTTGAATAAGACAAGTTTGCCAACCGCTCAATGTCTGCTTGCAACTGTTGAAGATTTTCTCCAGGTTTCTGCGTTCTGTTCCGCAGTTGCATGCGGTAGATTTGCTGCATGTGGTTGTCTCCATACCTAGCTTCAAGGCCGTCTCTTACCGCTTGGAAATCTGTTTGCTTCTCTGCTGGTATGGTTTGTAGCAATTCTGCAGCCGCCCCGCGGAGTAACAAGATTAGTGATGTTGACTTTTACTCATCCGACTACTTATTATAATTAGCCGTGGCGTCAAACTGACGTATAAATACGGAGAAGGGTCCCGTTCCATCGAAGGTTGGCGGTTGCATCCTTGTATCTTTGTAGTCATGTTGATTGCTAGGCGATGTCTTATTTTTCTCAACACACTCAAGTCGCTTTCGATTCGCGTTATTTCATCGGTGACTTTTTTAAATTCAGCTTCGTTTTTTAGATCCAGATTTTCTACTTCGTTTCGAATTTTTGGCTGAATTTCTTCCTTAAAGTGTTGAAAATTAAATTTCATCCACTGTGTTGGGCATCCAATTTTATATTAATGTCTGTAGCTTGCGCGTCCAATTTTATCATCATCATCCTGAGCATCTCCGAAATGTCCAACTGTGGCGAACTCTTCTCCGTTACATTGCCACCATCTTGACTTGCTGTTTCTTCTCCATTCGGACAGTCTGGCCCAATCGTAAAAACATATGTGTTGACATCAATACCCTCTTCCTCCATTGCTGCTTGAGGCGCTGTCGAATAATTTGATTCTGTCCTCTGCTATCCAGATTCCGGTCCTCAAGTTCCTTCTTCAACTCAGGAACGCGAAGATCCTTAAAATGTCGATCTGACATCCTCACAATACACTTTCACAGACTTATTCACTTCACCAATAATTAATCCCACTCCTGACACCAATTGTAGCGAGCTTAGGGTTCACTGGATTAATTATTTTTAATAAATAACAGCCGTTAAATTGGGTTTGAATTAATGTAACACTTTATTAGTCCGTTAATAACAACCGTTACTTTTACCGTACACTTAACGATTTCTTGACTTATCGCTTCCGTACTTATCGCGTCTTTTACTGCTTACTTCTTTCTTCTTGATGTGCGTGTGTCGTATTTATACCGTTACCTCATTCTGATTCGGTGTTTCGTTTCCGTCCGTTCCATAGTCTCGAATTTTCTACTGTTCATAGTCTCCAGTTTTCCAGTACTTTCTAGAATATTCTAGTACTGATTGTCATATGAGTCACAATATATATATATATATATATATATATATATATATATATATATATATATATATATATATATAAAATTGTACCATGTGCCCTGTATTTTCAGCACCGACATTCAGTCATTAATAAATTTCATATCTTTTACATGGGGTGTAATCTTCTTGCTTCTGATGAAGCCAGTTCTGACGTTATGTGCATCAGTACCTCCAAACGCCAATGTGAACCCGTTGATTTCGATTACTTGATGTGGGAATCGGACTTCCTGAGGCGCGACGTCCGTTTAATATTGTTTCGTGTTCTCTATGACCGTCTGTATCGCGCCTGGTTTATATAGCGTTCGAACATTCCACGTGCCGACGCGTATATCCCATTTTTTCCGTTTTTCTTTTAGTCTTCTATTTGCCGAGCCGGTTTTCTTCATGATTTGTTCTTATGGTAGTGCCGGCTCATCACAACTACGCCTACCGGGTTTTTCGTGGTATAGTTTTGTGTATATTGATTATTCATTTTTGTTTCCAAGTCTTGGGATTTAAAATGGTCTGCCATATCAGAGCCTCGCTTTCATGTGGTAAGGTCTGCTTACTGCTCTGAATCGAACCGGTGTCAGATAGGAGCCGTTATAATACAGCCGGTATACCCCTGACTGCAAACCATCCAATGGGCACGGTGACGCGTAACTGCCTGGATTAAGGGTGGTAGATCTTTGTGTGTTACTCCTCGCTAGTCTGTCTAACATGGGTGGCCCTACTGGAAGCGTATGGTTCCGCCAGCAAAAAAAAAAAAAAAAAAAAAAAAAAAAAAAAAAAAAAAAAAAAAAAAAAAAAAAAAGGGGAATTAAAAATTTCAAACAGATATAACCCTTTAAAGTACATTACATTTCGTTGCTATATAATCGCTATCAGATAATTTATATTGCCACGCTTTTTGTGAGCTCTGCAACCTTTTTCTCATTTTCTTCATGTCTGCCTCAATTACGAATAATAAAAAAAGTTCATTATTTAAATTCATTCTTACCAAAAATTCAAGATCGGGCTAAAACAAATAGCCACCTCGCAATCCTAATGACATGTAATTGATGTACTACTCGTGTTGGGGATACATCACGTCGGCACGAATTCCCAGGAAAGGCAAGGCAAGCGCCAGCACACAAGTTCGTGGGAAACAACGATCAACGCGGCACGGAATCCAGCAAGCCACCAAGGAAAGCAGCACCCAGGAAATGAGCGAACGAGATGATGGCTTCGGGCCTATATAAGGCGGGCGTATCGGCAGAGCAGGAGGAGTTATTACAGTCGATGGAAAACTCGACTTAACCCATCTAAAGCAGTAGCTATAATTCTGAGTAGTAAACACCCCCAACCTACTTCTCGATATTCACAGAATATCCGAACACAAATGGGAGGTACTACGATTAGACCACAGGACAGGATGAAATATCTTGGGGTCATCTATACCCCAAAAATGAATTTCATCAAACATGTGACCCACATTCTTCAAAGGGGCCTCGGTCGGTCTAAGCAACTGCACAACATCTTGAAGTGGAGCAACAAAGTTGACACCAAAGTTAAGCTTCTCTGCTATAAGCAGCTAATCCGATCTGGAATATCGTACGCCTTTCCCATATGGTCCTGCATATCTTCGGCTCAAATGGGAAGACTTCGGGTTTTCGAAAGGAAACTCCTCAGAAGATGCACCAATCACTCTAGAAGGCCTGACGGTCATCATTACCCCAACTCTCACCTATATGAAGGTGCCTCCATTACCCCTATCGACGAGTACTTGCTTCAATTAGCATATAAGTATCTCGAAAACATTCAGAACAGCGAGAACCTACTTGTACGGGACTCTTGCGTTCTTGTCCCTTCTCTCTCTCGATCTCTTCGGATCAAACCTCCAAATTTCTTCTTCAGTACAAAACTGAAAAGAGCACCCTTCCCAACAACATTCCCCTCTATAATAGAGGATTCCTGGACCCATCCCATAGGGTCTACTATTAACCAACCACACACACGAACGCACAGTACAAGACGGCACAAACACAAACACACACACCGACCAAAGCGCAGATTATCAGACGCCAAAGACGTGATCTGCGTTCACTACCGCACCCAAGACCTACCAGTCTTGAACGATTTCTTTCCCACCACCCCTCTATACAAGTAGTTAGAGAACACCTGGACTAACACTGTCCACACTATCCCTGGATACCCCCCCTTTTCTCTCTTTTCTTTTCAGAGATCGCGAGACCGAGCCTAACATCCTCACGGATGTGGGTGATTCTGGTTATCGCAAGATGACCAGAAGTCAGAGACAAGATGAAGGACACATATGTCCTGTCTCGCTAAATTCGGCCTTCTCGCCACAATTTTTTTTTTTTTTTTTTTTTTTTTTTTTTTTTTTTTTTTTTTTTTTTTTTTTTTTAGAGCAGGAGTTGCCACGGTAACTCCCAATTGTAAAGAAATATGTGACAGCTTTGGTGCACATGATTTACCGTAGTGCGCTCCATAAGGCCACAATAAAAATCAGTGCATAACAAGTAATAATTTATTTGGAGATTACAACGATCGTACTAGGCAGGACACTAACGCCCTGTCCAGAGCAGAGTCGGGTTCTGGAGGTACGGTACGTTAGCCAAATAAATCGTTTGGCCGGCTGGCGCCGGAATACAGTCGACGCAGAGAGAAGAAAGCTGAGACGTCACCGGAGAAGGCGCCGTCCGCGGAGCAGTAACAACTCGTATATCATGTGATAAAAATACATAACACAGTAAATTATAGAGTTTACATTCTTATTCATTTATCTGATTACGTAAGGAATGCACTAATTAAAATTAAATTTGACTAAAATTCTTTTATAACATTTAAATCTATAAATAACTAAGATTTAGACACTACCAATTATAAGCTTAGTTTGGCCGCAACCTGAGTTTCATGCAGGATTATTATCCTTGGGAAGCCATTTCTGCAATTTAATTCGCTCCATTTGTTGCTTCATCATCGGTTGATACTTCAATCATTGACTCGACTCGTGATGGCGACATGACATACAGGAAATGCTCTGAATTCTCACTCCCGCTTGGCAGTGATTGTCCACTAGCAGGTTGTGGGATAGCCTCTGTACCACTGCTTTCTATAACATCACCTTGCTTAGTGCTACTAGTACTGATAGCTTGATTACCATTTTGACATTTCTGAAGAAGCATTCCCGAATCATCACATTCAAAATTAGACTCTACTTCCACTTCAGCGTCGCTTACGATTTTCATGCACCGCATTTTAACCATCGCTTGATATCGTTTGGGCATGGCCCTCACCGACTTCGCTAGACTTAAAAAGAATAAGCAGGTGGCATCTAAATCTCGGTTGGCGCGAGTAACCAATTCTACATCAAACGGTTCCTGGGCCCCATTTGGAAGGATTTTTCGCATTTTTGCTGGTGGACTGGAGGTTTCATCGGCGGGTTGTGAGTTAACATTGCTACTTGATACTGGTGTTGGTATTGCTTTAATTTTTGCTACTATGGGGGCTGGGGTTGTTTGTGAACCATTCAAATTATCCACTGGAGTTGTATGTATTTGCGTTACGAAGCCATTGGAAATATTTTTTGCTACAATTATAGACGGTTGAACGTGCATCTTTGTTGGTGTGATCGCCGGTAAAGGCGGCGGAGGAGGTTGCGGTGGTATTGTCCACTCATCATCATCGGTTATATCAACTTTTTTCAGCACTTGAAAGCCAATATCCGAATCATTTTCGTCGGTATCATCTTTTTTTGACATCCCACTAAAAACGAGGAAATTTTAAATAGCAAATATTTTTATTTTAATTCTATGAGTAAATATACCGGCCAGGGCCCTGGTGAGGTTTTAAAAATTCCATGTGATCTGCATGTGCCCAGAATTGATATTTTTTGGATGTCTTTGTACCGACGCGAAAGGATCGAAGATATTTTGTGTAGCTGTCCCGGAGATTTTTCCATTTCCTTTTAGCTGCATCTAAGAAAACAATGAAAAATAAAATCTTTAAATCAATTATCACGGGTGTAATTTCTACCTGAGCCTGAAAAATGAGTAAATTATTAAAACGTAAACATAATAGGGGCTAAAAAAGTCGTCATTATCAATATCTTGATGCCATTTCACTTAAGGATCGATATGAAAATCCCTCCGGACGCCCTAAAACGAGTTTAATGTCCTGTTTTGAAGGTGATAAAATAATCGTATCATTTTAAAATCTCAACATCACTTTTTTACAGATAAGAAATGTTCAAGAGCACTTTTTTACAAAGCCAAATGGCGTCATTTTTAAGAACAGTGCCACATTTGCCCTTTTTTTTGACTTAACACAGGAAACGTAAATATTTTTCGATCACTATCATGTGTAAGCGAAGGATAAACTAATAACATTATAAAAAAGTGTAAAATTAAACAAAACATCGGATTTTTATCGAATGTTCAAATTTCCGACTACCTTCTCGAATTTCTACTACTTTACTTTATGTGTGTTCAACAAGCGTTGAACGCACCTTCCACTAACAATGGATCTTGTTATGGGCTGGGTTGCTGGCGTTAGGAACAGTGATGTTGTAGCGTCCTACGAACGCACAATTCCGCCCAGGTAAGGTTCCAAACCTTCAAGGAACTTACTTACCTTATCCATTACACGGGCCCACAGACACGTGCCCCCAAAGCTCCTAATCAGACCTGTAACAAGGGCATAGGAAGCTGCAACAATGTTGAACCCGACTTTAAAAAAAACAAGGAACTTAACGTTCAAAAACTTTCAGTATCGAGTCAACGCATCCATTCATAGTATGCAAAAACAGTCCCAGATTACAGGCCATAAATCTACCATCCGAAACATCTGCACGATGTTTCCAAGGAATTATATTTTCGGTAAATTAAATGCTAAAGGCAATTTGCACCTCTAATTCCGTGCAAGATCCCAAAAATCCAACAGCTAAAGCATCGCATACAGATCTCCCATCTTAAACATCTGCACGATGTTTACCAGGAATTACCATTTTCGGTAGATAGATAACAACGGATGCATACGCTGGCAGCTAAATGCAAGAAAGCATATCGCCTATCCGCTGCCAAAAATGGTAAACAACCGTAATTACCGCAACAAGATAATTCGGAAGATTTACAAGACCAACGCCAACAAAGGAAATACTCCGGTCCCACGATTCCTTTGTAAGAATTTCACACCCATTAGAAGGATCTAATGGATTTCGGTTGTGTTTACAAAAGGCCAACAACCACGGGCTGTACGCCCGAACAATCATCTCCGTTCCGCGCGCCAGATGTGCTATGCAAATAGAAGCGGCACATGATCGACAACCGTCGATCCGAACATCGATCACCACCACCATGGTGATAATGATATACGGATGTATGCGTCAATGACTTTCTCCCTTTCCAGATCCGATGGAAAATTCTCCCTTTGAGATGCAAAGGGAAGTTTTACGCTGCTAACAGATACGATGGGAAAATCTGTTAGCAGACAGGATGAGAGATTTACTTTTGTGGATGCAGCCGGAATAAGGGAATCTGGCTATCTGTGTGGGCAGACGGACAGTCTATATCGAGCAGCAGGACAGCGAACCCCACCGAGGAGGTCGAACAGAGAGGAACCCACGAGGTAGTCGGTCCGCGCAGCAAAATTTAGAAAAGAAAAATTAACGTGTGTTGTCATGCGTAAGAAACTAGAATATTCGAAAGTGGCGTGTGTCTAGATTATCGTGTGTTGTCGTGCGAAGGAAAGGAAAATATTTGTATATGTGAATACGAGTAGTACGAATTGAACACAGTAACAGCAAATAAACCACGCTAGAGTGGCATATAAATATTCGAGTGTAGATTGTCTATGGTCCTATTCTTAAGTAGGTAAAACTTAAAGTGAAAAATAAACGTTCTTACTTGTCGCTGACAAAACTCACATCTCAGTGTTTTACTTGTGTGCAGTTTTACGCTCCGTCTAAGTATTGAACAGTGTTCGGCGGAACACTCCGACGACTAAAGACGAAAACCCGCCAAAATGTCTCCCGGCGTACAATAATGTGAATCTGAAAACACCAATAATGCAAATTGGTTGAAAGAGAAAAGAATACCTTTGTTGAAGGAGAGCCGCTATCCCAAGAAGTAATCCTGCTGCAATCCCCAGAATCCGCAACGTCCCGCCTTCGCCAATCATTGGCGAATCTTCTGCCTCCAGTGGTCGTCCGGAGCTTGGTCCGGGGGTTCCTCCTCCAGGGAAAGGATGCCGATTGCGCTCTCCTGCTCGTCGCTGGAGGCCGTTATTGATCGTCCGGGAATTGGCCACGCGATCTGGGTTAGAGTTGTAAAGTCGCAACCCACGATCAGTGACCACGTACTGGCTGGTGATTGATCTCATCACATCGAGACCAGTGGTGATGACGAGTGCTGGTTGATTGGGACTCGGTCGGTCTCTGTGGTCTGGGGAGCGACGCCCGCCAAGCGAGACCTTGCGCACTCCTTGGTCTATTGTTTGGTCTATTATAATAGCTGATTTTGGTAGCGGTTGGTTTCGGTGATTCTCATCCTTGACAGTAGCTTCGCCACCCGGTGTCTCTGTTTTGCAGTGGTGCCTATGAGTGCTCAGGCGCATGGGGCATTTCTGATGAATGGTCCAGGAGGGGTTCGGCGGTAGCTGGGGGCGTGTACCGCGTGTGTCTTCGGTGTCGACGTCGACGATGTCTCCTCTTTGTCCCCTGCTGAGATCTGTCCTCACTCGTATGGTCGACCAGTTCAGGGTCAGAGTTGTAAAGTCGCAACCTCCGAGGACCGGTCAATTGGTGATGTGCCCCACCGACCGTGCATGGCGATTGTCTCCCTGGGGGCTCCGACGCTGGCCCATGCATCAGGACATGGGTCGGGTCGATCTCTGGGCAGGCGGCACTTAGGTCAGCGGACTGTCGATGCTCACTCACTGGGGAGTCGTGCAGCTCCTTTCCCGCTGCCTTGGTGGTGATTGCTTGCAGCTGCATTCGCCAATCATTGGCGAATCCGTTTGTTCCAGGGGCCGGCGGCCCAGGGCCGTGGACTTCTAGTGATGCGGATGTCTTGAGAGAGCCGTCCGCCCTGAATTGGTGATGGTCGACGGATTGGTGACGACAAGCGTTCCGTCGTCAGTGTTCGGTACCTTTGGTCACAGAACTGACTATTTGATCTGGGTTGGAGTTGTAAATTTGCAACCCACGATCAATGACCACGTAATGGCTGGTGGTCGAAAGTGTTGAATCGAGACTTACCGATGGGATGTGGCCTTTGGCATGTGAGGCCGCAACGTTGAGTTTGGTGTGGCTTCTTCCATGGCACCGTCCGCGGGTCCTGGTAGAATGACAGTTGCTGACCCAGTGCCTACTGGGCTTAGTGATGTACCACCTCTTCTGGATTACTGAGAGGAGTGCTGGTTGATTCTTGAATGATAGAGGGCGCCGCCCACCAAGCGGGGCATGGCTCTCTCCTATCCCTATTGGGGAGGCTAGATATGGTAGCGGGTTTTGACCATCGATTGATGGAAAGTGGACCCATTCCTTTGGGTCGGAGTTGTAAGTTCCGAGCATCGGAACAGGGGCCGGGTTGAGTTTTGGGCAGGTGACACTCTGGTCGACGGCCTGCTGGTGCATACTCATTGGGAGTGTATGCGGTTCTCTGCTAGGTGCTGTCGGACTGAGGACCGCTGATGTCACAGGGGACGGTCGTTGGACATCATTGCCTTGGTCGGCACGGTTTGCCGAAATCGAGGAGACTGGATCGAGCGCAACCTGGGCCTCGAGCGGTCTCCTTGATTTGATATCCTTGCCTTGCTCGGTGGGTTTCTCTGCAGCAGGCTTCCTTCCATCTTGGGCTGCTTCGGATGACTTGGTATCTTTTTTCGCTGGTGCTGGTGCACTGACAGCTGCTGGTGCCTTATTGCTGAAATCAGCCTTCGTGTGTGGTGTCGCTTTAGCGGTAAGGGATGCTGCTGCAGTCGTTTTCACTTCCTTCGCTGCCTCTGGAACCTTCTTGATATCCTTGGCGGCGTTAGTTGCAGGTGGTTGCGACATCAATGGCGGCAAACGATTTAGTGGTTGACTAACGGTGTCCGTCGCAGTCTTGGATGCGATCGGACCGTCGGATGTGAGGGCGTGCCTTGTCTCAGCAAACTTTGTGGCCTCGTTCAGATATATCTCCTCGGCCTGACCGATGAATCCGTCCACGAAGTAGCGGTGGCCGCTGGTCATCTCTGGACTGGCCAGGCGTTTTATCTCTACGTGGTTCTTTCGGATGTCCTGTGGGGTAGGTGCATGTGTGCCGACATTGGCACCGGTTCACTCCTATCCCCATCATGAGTTCGATAGACACAAAACACTGAGCGATTTTTATTCATGATTAATGTTATTTTATTTGACTATCGCAACCACTATAAACTGGAATTAACATTTAAGACAGTTGACAAATTACTTTTGTGCAAATTGTGAAGACTTTATTTTATTTTAATATCGCAATCACAATAAATTTCGTTTAAACGATGAAGGCACCACGCGCTGAAACACAACCGATTAAAATTAGGAATTAGAAATTAGCACACACTCGATAAACGTACCGTACCGTATGCACGGCACGGCGAAGAGGTAGACAAAACCGACCGACTCCTTCGATAGATGAATTACGACTCCGATACTCGCGACTCCGAATTTAACGTATGGTGAAACGACCCACAGCGTCTTTCAGTAATGAGGGTCGGCTGTCTAAATAGCAGCCACTCATTAGATGCTAAAAGGGATTTGCGATATTCCGTACAATAGAGATCGTATATCGTCTTTCTGCCGACTGGGAGAATCGGATTCTTTTGTTCGCATATGTTTATGCTATTGAATCCGATCTGACGGCGAAACTTGGCGTCGGTGATTGTTTGAAAATTCAAACAAAGCAATGTTTCCTGGTGAAGTGCTTGCAATTGAATCCATAGTTGCACGTCTTCGGAAAGCACTTTAGATAGGTACACAATGACGGTTGTGTATACCATCTACGTCAATTATGCATGGCATCTATGGCGACGGCTGGATCGAATTATAGTGTGAATATCTACACTAATTGGAAATTCGGGTTTTGGGTCGCTAATGCAGCGATGCTTGGGAATATATGAATGCCCTTGTAGACGCAATTCTTTTTAGGAGTTCTTTGTAATGCTTGTATGCATTAATGTCTTTGGAGAAGGAAATATTTTCAAGTACCAATGCAATTGCATTGGCGGGAGACAATGGGAGTTGAGTTGCGGATATGGGGAGTTTTTCAGGTAAGTGGACCGTGGGGTTTGGTAGAACCCCCACAGTCCTCCCATTCGATCTGGAGATTGTGCTGTCGTATGTCCACCGTGAATAACGTTGGTGGTCCTCTCTTCTCGAGTTTGAGGAAATCCGCTTCTGAGAGGCGAACTGGGCGCTGATTAGCTGTTGCGCCAATGTAGACTTTGTCATTCTCGACTTCTCTGACATTGGGTCGCTCTCTGGGCGTTGACGTGATTGTTCTCACGAACTTGATAACGGTGGGTCTTCGCGTCTGGACGTTAATGTCCCGCGACCTTCTATATGCTGCGAGCTGGCAGCAGTGGATTGGATCCACAGACTGGATCCGAATCGAAGGACCAAAATGTGTGTTCAACAAGCGTTGAACGCACCTTCCACTAACAATGGATCTTGTTATGGCCTGGGTTGCTGGCGTTAGGAACAGTGATGTCTCCCGGCGTGCAATAATGTGATTCTGAAAACACCAATAATGCAAATTGGTTGAAAGAGAAAAGAATACCTTTGTTGAAGGAGTGCAGCAATCCCAAGAAGTAATCCTGCTGCAATCCCCAGAAGTGTTTCTCCAGCAAACAACAATAGAGCGCGTTGGTTTATTGTTAATTAAAAGGTGAACTTTATTTATTTGATTCTTTCGATTTTAAGCGATTATCAGTTAAGGTGAACTGTCTCAGCCGGAAGTTTTACGAAGAAAAGTTGGTTTTGTTGTCGTTTCCTTGACAACCAACATTGAATATCTCAGCTAGTTTCTGACATTTGTTATCTGGTTGTTATGGTTGTGTTCACTTGCGAATTCGCTGGCTGCATCCAGTGAATCCGCAACACTTTACTTTAGTTCTTTCGACGAATTTACGAATTCCGACTACTTTACCCCATAAAATGTATTTACGGGATTCTTAAGATTTTAGGCAAATCCTACTGATAATCGTCAATATCTACAAACGACGAAACGTGATATCTCGCCCCAACTGAGGCCCAGGTCGATTCGTCAACTGATTGGACATATCTTCGTTGCTCAGGTTACGATTATGATGGTTGAAGGTCGTGCTGAGAATTTCTGTTAAATTTCTTTGTTGTCTTTACCGCTCCCTAAATGACGTTCGACCTGCGATATTTTTCGAATGATACAGACAACGATATAGACAAGCACCCGGCTTCTGAAATTGTCGTCCTTGGCGATTTTAATGTACACAACTCCGACCGGTTGGCACATTCTAACAGAACGACGAGGCTGGGAGACTAGCGGAGATGTTCTCTGTTAGCCGCAGTTTGTCTCAACTCGTGAAAGAACCTACGCAAGTGCTGGATACCCCGAAGTGATTATGCGAACATCCTAGATCTGTTTGACATCCGAGCCGAGCGTTGATACCGTAGGAGTTGCTGCGCCACTGGGAAACTCTAATCACTGCTTGGTATTGGTCGCACAGCCCCTTGCAATTCAAGCGGATAACCGACCTAAACAGCTACCCCATGTATGGAAGTATGGGGCTGCTAACTAGCACGATTTGCGAGATTTCTTCGCATCCTTTCCGTGGTCGGAGGTTTGCTTTGGAGACTCCGATGTCAACGCATGCTCGGAGTCAATCACAGAGATGGAGATCTACATTCCGCATTCCATCAAACGAAATTCATCTAATAAACCTTGGTTTGATAAAAAATGCGAGCAAATGACAGCGGCGAACATAGCGCTTTTAAAGAATGGCGCTCCAATACCTCCGAGATTAACAGAAGGAATTTCGTTAGAATCAGAAGCGCGTGCAACCGGTCGATTGATACCGCGAAGAAGCCCTACAACGACAGAGTGACCAATAAACTCCTTGAGAGCCCAACTGGTTCGCGTCCTTTCTGGTCAATGGCAAGAACTGTCAACAGGAACTTCGTATCCTCCCCTTTTCCCCCGTGGGTGGCGGACAGCAGGACACTAATCAGAAATTCAAAGGATAAAGCTGATGTGTTAACGAATTTATTTTCGGCGAATTTAAACATCGATGTCAGTCTTTTGGAGCCACTTGTGATCGCACCGGTACGATCTTCGGTGCGGGATGTGAGGTTCTGCCCGAGTAGTATTCAACGCATTCTACGTGGGCTGGACTGTAGGAAGGCCACCAGCCCGGACGGAATATCAGCAATAGTCCTTAAGAACTGTGCTCTAGAAATATCGCCGGCCCTTGCAAACTTTTCCACTTATCTTACGCACGGAGGCTTTTCACCGCTGAGCAAGCTTCGTTCATACGGGCTTCCCCAGCAGCTTTGATGTATATGCAGCAATATGGGCTCTGTTCTCACCCAGAATAAAAACTACGCGTCAAAAATGGCTGAAATTTTGGTGAGTAACTGTCAAAAGATGCACAACTACAGTCACTTTTATTGACGAGTGTGTGGCGGTTCCCTTGAACGCCACCAATCATCTTCGCACTACCTATGTAAAAACCCCCATATAGGGCATGCAAAATGCAAAAAAAACAAGTATAGTGGCAGTTCCTCCTTCCTTGGCTCCTCGATAGTATAGTGGTTAGTATACTCGCCTGTCACACGGGAGACTGGGGTTCGATTCCCCGTCGGGGAGCCTCTGGCGCAAGACTAATGACCTTGCCCGGAAAAAACAAATCATTATGGATAATTTAACAAGCCTCAGGACTTGCTAAATAAGGCCGAGACCGGTTTCCGGTTGTAGTGCCGATGATGATGATGATAGTGGCAGTTCCATTGAGCGCCACTACTTACCTTACAGCTATGATAAAGTAATAGTTTCCTAAAACACATAAAAAACGTGTAATTACCTTCCATAATCGTGCCTATAATATTAGAAATACTTTGAAGCATTAATTCTAGCTGACATAAAATTCCATCAGCAACAAATATTTATTTCCCTGAAAGCAATTTGGTCGCACCAACTAGCAACCAACGTTGTCACAACATATCCATGAGATATGCCCTTGCGCGCCAGCCGCACACATGCAGGAAAGGTTTAAGCTTTCCCTTGCTTATCATGTCCACATCGATCGGTCACCCGACCGACAAATACTTGAGGGCATCCGGCCGACCGCCCAAGCAAGTCGAGTTCTCAAAATGGAAATTTTCCATCGAGAATTCGACTACGTGGAGATGCCATCAACATGTACACGGTCAGCAATAACACTTTACACAGGCGCTGATCGTGCTAACATTTCAATCCCTATGCAGGGATATTGGCACCAGCTGCAACCATGTCAGCTTATGTTCCCCTTGGGAAATTGTCGTATCTACGGTTCGATTGCTCAGGCACAGCATGAGAGGGCGAAGCAACCTCATCTGTGTGTGTGCACATCCTTTCGATGATCATCCCTTATATGGCCATCGGGGCTTTGAATGAAAGTTTCGGTATTCTGTCGTGTCGGTTTATATCTTCAATGGCGTTTTGGATTCCGTGGAGGCAAGTCGAGCCTCCACGTTAAATAAACCAGATAATAAGGAGTCTAGTTCTGGTGTTCGAGGTAATCGGTCGTGCTTTGGAAGCAAAAGTGTTAATCTATTATAATGTATAAATTCAAACCCGTGACGTTTTATTTCATCTTAATCATTCGAATAAGTGCATTTTATAGTATCAAATACAAACAAGTGATATTTGTATTCATCTTAATCATACGAATAAGTGCATTTTATACAGTGTTAATTACACCAACTGTACATAGTAGAGTAAATCTAATTAAGTGATATTGTAAGCCTATTCATAGTTAAGAATCGAGTTCAAACCAGTAACCTTTTTATTCATATTAAGCATTCGAATAAGTGTATTTTATATTATTTTATTTACATCGGTTGTACACTGGTTTTTGGATTAACAATAAGGCTTTGAATTGTGTTTTTTTTATTTTTATGGAGCCTTCAAATTTTGTAGAAAGAACAATAAAGAAATCGCTTAAGTTTGAATAGTGACTTTCACTCCTTTTTGGTTGTAAACTATAAGTGGCATAGTTGCGCCGTTCACGGACAGTGGACAACGAGGTAGGGGACTGTTTCGTGAAGAATACCAACGGAAAGACGAAACCCCCCACAAGTGCTGCTATCTTCACGTTGAGGTCGGACACTTTTCAGCCCACCCTCGTATGCACATAGTATACGGAAACAAATACGTAAAAACTAGTAAATAAAATGTTTATTTAAATACAGAAAGTGACGATCTATACTGCCCGCTATGGATGATGGTGAGGCTGTATTTAAAATGGCGCTACGGAGAAAGCCCGATCCAGAACCGTATCTTCAAGCCAAACGGCTGAAGTCCAATGAGAATGAGGGTGAATTAACTATTCCCAATAATGCTCAGTATACTAGAGGAGAGAACAGATTTAAAGAACTGGCGACGGAAGAAAAGAACGTCTCCAACAACGAAGACAGCATCGAAAAAGATACTGAGCGAGACAAATGGATTGCCGAGGGAGAAAAACAAAGAATAACAAAAGCAAATACAAGAAGCTCTACAAGCAAGGGAACAACAGCAGCAACAGAAACAACAGCAGCAACCGAAACGACAGCAATAGCAACCAGATGAACAGCGACATCAGCCACCAACAGACAGGAAAGAGAAGGTGCCCCCATTATAGTCAGCCTCATGGAGGGTAAATGTTGGAAGTGGGTGGCAAGTCAATAATTAAGAACAACGGTTAATACACGAGGATATATATTATATATGTATTTGTCTTATTACAAGTGTAAACGTCTGTCTTGTATGGATAGTGCTATGCAACTGACGCAACTCTGTTTCCCGCCATTGGCTTGGTGGCAACGAAGCGCGATAGTTCTACTTGTCGGTAAGGTCGACGTCTCTATCTGTCGGTAAGGTCGCTATCTCAACAATCTCCCCCTCGGAAAGATCTCCTCCCGAGCTTGGATCTTTTCGCATGGATAGCCCTTGAAGCATCTTGGACCGGTGAATCTCATGTTGATTCCTTCCGAGGGATTTTGTCAAAATGTCTGCCGTATTTTGATCCGTAGTCACGTATTTCAGTTTAATTCTTCCATTTTCAACATTTTCCCTCACGTAGTGGTGTTTGATTGCAATATGCTTCGTTCGGCTCTTGCTGATGTAACTCTCTGCGTGTGCTATCGCAGATTGACTATCGCTCAGAATGATCGTTCGATCCCTGGCGAGTTCGTTCAGTCCAACTGAGTTCAGCAAATTTCTCATCCATATGACTTCCTTTGCACATTCCGCTAAAGCCGTATATTCTGCCTCCATTGTGCTCAAAGCGACTGAAGTTTGTTTCGTGCTTCTCCAAAGTATTGGTGCTCCTCCCAATATCACCACGTATCCACTGATACTCTTCCTGTCCAATGTTGATGTGGCCCAATCTGCGTCACTGTACGTCATCAACTCCTTTCCTGTGGTTTTGTAAATCAATTCCAACTTTTTGGTTTCTTTCAGGTATCTCAGTACTCGCATCGCAGCACTCCAATGTTGTTCGTTGTGTCGAGTACAAAACTGAGCCAATTTAGCTACGTGAAATGCTACGTCCGGTCGTGTTCGTTGAGAAATGTACAGAAGTCCTCCGATGAGTTCTCGGTACGGCCGGTCGCTTTCACTTTCCTCATCCTGTTCCTTCAGGAATGTTGGTCTCACTTCCATAGGTGTTTGGAATCCTTTGGCGTTCTGTAGTCCAAACCACTCTACTAATTTATCAATGTAGTTTTCCTGCGAAAGTGATATGCTTCCCTCTCGATTTTCGTGAATATCTACTCCCAATAGGTTTGTCAACTTCCCCAAGTATTTGACATCAAAGCATTTGTTTAACAACTCTCCTACGTGTTTCCTGGTAGCCTCGTTTTCGACAATTGTCACCATATCGTCGACGTAAACTGTCAGCAATGCTCGTCCTTTGGTAGTCTTTAGTTCGTAAACGCACGGGTCTACCTTATTTCTGATGAATCCCTTTTCAATCAGTGTTTCGTTCATGTGCTCGTTCCAGCACCTTCCACTTTGTTTCAATCCGTAGATTGATTTCTTCAACCAACACACTTTGTTTTCGTCACCCTTTTTGACGAAGCCCTCTGGTTGTAATATGTATACATCTCGTTCCAGCTTGCTGTGGAGATAAGCGCTCTTTACGTCGTATTGGTCAATAATCCAGCGCTTTTCAACTCCAGCTGCTATCAGCAAGCGTATTGTCTCGAAGTTTGATACGGGTGCGTATACTTCGTCGTAATCGATGCCTTTTCTTTGCGAACATCCTTTAGCCACGAGTCTCGCTTTCCACCTCAGTGCGTCACCCATTGTTTTCTTTGCGTAAACCCATCTGCACTTTATCGGTGTCACTCCGCTTGGCGGATCCACGAGTTTCCAAGAAATATATTTTATCAGTGAGTCATATTCACCGTTCATCGCTTCCTGCCGGTGTGCTGATTCTGGAGATTCAATTGCTTCTAGATAAGACGATGGTATCTCCCTTCCGTTGACGGTTGATAAGTTCGCTTTATAGTCTGGGGTTTCTCTGTTCAGCTTTGTCCTTATCTGTTTCCGAAATTCTCCCGGATCAAGTTCAGTTTGCTGGGCGTACGGTTTCCGCTCCGTCCGTTTCTTCTGCATTATCAGCAATCTCGATTTCTGAATAGTTTTGGTCCCTTATTCGTGGCCTCAAATTCATTTTGTGCGATACTCGTTCTTTTTCGTGTTCGGGACCTTTCCTTAGTTTTCCTCGCCTTGTTCGTGTCGCTCGCCCCCCGGGTATCGATTTCGATCACGTTCGGTGTTGACGGTACTGGTTCATTATCGTCTTCGTCCAGCTGTATTACCTCCGTTGTAGATGATTCCGCGACTGTGTCCTCCTCATCTCCGTCGAGTTCTCCTTCACTCTCATTTTCCCTTGGCTCCTCGGTTTGGACTGTTTCTGGGCAATTTTCTTTTGTTCCCTCGTCCGGGTTAGCTACTTTGGACTCGTCGTGGTAGTGTGCTTCCTTGAAGACGCAGTCTCTCGATTCCTCGATCCGTTGTTCGTCTTCTAGCCACACGCGGTATCCACGTCCTCTCTTAGCGTAACCAATGAGTCTTCCCCTCTTCGCTCTGGGGCTGAGTTTGGATTTTCTCTTTGCTTGGGGTATGTGCACGAATACCTCACATCCAATCTCACGGAAGTAACTCACGTTCGGTTTCTTCCCAGTCCAAATTTCGTAGGGCGTCCTCTGGTTGTCGTGAGAATTTGTAACTCTGTTTCTTATGTATACAGCTGTGTCCGCCAGTTCAGCCGATGCCGCCTTTGGCAATCCTGTGTCGTGTAACGTTGCTCGTAATAGGTCAAGTATCGTCCTATTGAGCCTCTCTGCTACTCCGTTTTGCTGTGGTGTATGTATCATCGTTGTCTCATGGATGATACCCTTTTTCTGACAATATTGTTTCCAAATGTTTGAACAAAACTCTAGACCATTGTCAGTTTTAAGTCGCTTTAACTTCTTGTTCGTCTGGTTTTCCTCTTCAGTTAACCATTTCTTGAATTTCACAAAGGCTTGGCTTTTGTATTGTAGGAAACTCACGTATGCGTATCTGCTTGCATCGTCTATGATGCTCATCATGTATCTGTTTCCTTCCCAACTTGCCCCATCCACTGGTCCCATCAAATCTGCATGTACCAGGTCGAGTATGAGGTTTGTCTTGCCATTTTCGTCCCTTGCCAAATTGCGTTTCGGGAATGGTTGTCTGGTCGATTTGCCGGCTAAGCAATCACCGCATTGCGTCGGATTCTCATTGCTTACTGTCATACCGATCACCACTTCTTTCTTGGCCATCTCCAGGATTTTGTTTTTGCTCACGTGCATCATTCTCCGGTGCCATTTGTCAAGTGCTAAGGTTTTCACGTTGACTTCCTTTGATATGGCATTCAACGATGCGCTTTTTCGTCCTGGTTCAGTGTCCACTGCGTACAGCCTTCCCTGTAGTCGTGCCCTGATCAGTGACTTGCCTTCTTTGCTCAGAATGGAACATCCGTTTCGTCGAAGATGACTTTCTTCTCATTTTCGATTAGACTTTTCACTGACAGGATACCATAGTCCAGTCCCGGAGCTAAAATTGTGTTTCTAGCTACGAACTCAGTGATCTCAGTAGGAGCATTCTTTATCCTTATGCTCGCAGTTCCTCTACCCAAAGTTGGCGTTGTACTCCCGTCTGCCATTGTGATTTCATCATTGTCACTCTTACTTACTTTTGAGAAATAATTCTCGTTCGGTGTCATGTGGTGCGTCGCGCCGGAGTCAATGATCCAGCCGTCTCGCCCTATCCCCATGGGCCGCATGACGTTCTTAATACCACTATGTTCGAGTTTGCAGACTCGTTTTGCTTTTTCTTTCGTTCTGAACAGAATCTAGCAATATGTCCAGGTTTCTGGCACACATAACATACAGTTTTCGGGTTGGCTTTCTTCTTATCAAACGGTTCCTTATTCTTCTCATGCTTCTTTTTGCTAAAGGCCATTAATACCTTTTCTTTATTTGCACCGCTTTCTCGGCGTCTTGCTTCCCCAGCAAGTAGCCTCATTTTTACAGTTGCACTCTTGAACTCATCTGCGGGAAGATTACACAAATTCGACGCTACGTTGTCGTAATCGGTGGATAAGCCGCACAGTGTTATTATCGCGATGTCGCTGTCGTCTATGACATCTCCAACACTAGACAAATCGCCTATAGTTTTGTTGATCTGTCCCAAGTAATTCTCCATGTTTCCACTGTCGCTCATCTTGTAATTGTAGAGTTCTCTTCTCAGTTGCACTGTGCGAAACTTGCTGTCCCTCGGTGCGTAGATGTTCTGCAGTTCGTCCCAGACTTCCTTCGCCGATCCTTTGTTGCGAATGTGCATTTGCTGTTCGTCGCAAACCGCAAGCGCAATCTTGGTGTGAGCCCTGCTCTGTCTGGATACGTATTGCTTCTTTTGAGCTTCGGTTGCATTGTCCGCTGGTGAGTCTTCTCCTGGTTCTATAACGGACCATAAATCAGCTTCCATCAGTGTCATCTGCATCTGACATGACCAGGTGGCATAATTCGATCCATTTAGTTTATCGATCGAAGACTTCTGATCCGTTCCCATCTTGCTCATAATACTCTCCCCGATGCCTTTTCGATTGTATTACGGAGCGCTGGAACCTTTCACTCACTATCATCAAAAAAAAAACGATTCGTCTGTTGAATGCCACGCGTGTAACTGCTTTACTTGCGTATCTCTGGGCCCATAACCATTGTTGGAAGTGGGTGGCAAGTCAATAATTAAGAACAACGGTTAATACACGAGGATATATATTATATATGTATTTGTCTTATTACAAGTGTAAACGTCTGTCTTGTATGGATAGTGCTATGCAACTGACGCAACTCTGTTTCCCGCCATTGGCTTGGTGGTAACGAAGCGCGATAGTTCTACTTGTCGGTAAGGTCGACGTCTCTATCTGTCGGTAAGGTCGCTATCTCTACAGTAAAGATATTATTAAACTGGTAAGTTAGCTTGCAATCGTTTTGGAACAAAACGATTGAAAAGCAACAATATAAGTTTCTTGGTCGATAGTTTGAAAGACTATCACACCATTAAAGATGCGTTAGGGAATGCATGTAGCGAGTACTACACGTACACCCCAAAATAAGAAAAAAATCTCTCCATGCTCCTCAAAGGAGTTGATCCATCCTTTTCCCCATGGGAATTTCTCGGGGAATTGAAATAGTTCGAAACCGACAATTTAAAATTTACAGGTGTTAAACCATTTCCACCACCCAATCGCGCGAAGTTGCAACCGTAAGTTGCCGTTCTTCGTTGTCTCTTTAAGTCCTAACGGTAGAATTGATGCACTCAGTCATATTAGAGTCCTCAATTATCAAACAATGTGTTGGGAAAAAATAAAGAAGTCCGACCGCGTATTGCAATGTATGCGCTGTCAACGTTTCAATCATGCGGCCTCGAACTGCAACAAGAAATTAACATGCGTGAAGTGCCTCAACAATCATGCTATTGGGGAATGCCTGTTGGGTAAAGAACAGCTCCCGGATAAGAATAAGTTTTCCTGCGTCCTCTCTAAAAAATACAGGTCACCCTGCTAACTTAAGAGGCTGTCTTAAATACCAACAACTAAAAGTAAAGTTGGAAGCTAAAAAAAAGGAAGTTGAAGGAGAGAAACGAATGAATACTCAACAACTTCGTGACACCTAGTGTGTCAAAAGCCCAAATGGCGGGTGGTGTAAAGAAATCAGCAATAGTGGAACAACCACGCAACAACATAAAAATGTGTGCACAGAGGCACAAACATTTAGCATTCTAGAGAGTGGGAGCAGTGAGGAAGATTAAGCCAATAGTGTGGACACTAAATGGACATTGACCAGAGACACAATCAAACAAACAGCCCAAACGGTATTAGAAAGATATGATGAAGTCAACGCAGAAAGATACGCGACGATTCGGAAAGAGACAATGAGACGCAAAAAACGCGAATGGGAGAAGACTCGGATCGGAAAAATCCTAGAAAATTCCAGAGCAAAGAATATCAGAGGTATGTATGCCGGCATAAATTCAATTAAAAATGGCTACCGAGGGAGAGCCAAGACAATTCGAGACGTAAACGGCTGTCTGGTCACAGAAACAAACAATATCGTGAGAAGATGGAAGCAGTACTTTGAGAACCTGGTCAATGTGCGCATCCATCAACCACAAATAAACGCACCAGTCGTACATACAGTCGAGCCTCAGATCCCAGAGCCCTCTTTCAACGAAGTTGTAGACACAATAAACCGATTGAAAAACAACAAGGCTCCTGCAGTCGACCGCACACCGGCAGAACTTGTGAAGCATGGAGGAGAGGCAACCGCTCGAAAGATCCACCAACTCCTCAGGATAAGGAAGTCACTCCGGAAGAATGGAAAACCTCAATAGTCGTCCCCATTTTCAAAAAAGGCGACAGATCTGATTGCCAAAACTACAGAGGAATATCATTGCTCCCAACCACATACAAAATTCTAACAAATGTCATACTGGCGCGAATCACACCGTACACAGAAGAAATACTGGGAGACTACCAGTGCGGATTCCGTAGAAACCGGCCAACAACCGACCAAATGTTCACAATAAGGCAACTGTTGGAAAAGAGGTGGGAAAACGGAAAGACGGTTCACCAACAATTCGTTGACTTAAAAAAGCCTACGACTCAGTCGCAAGTCAACGACTACAATATTGTAGTTAAGGTGGGAATGCCGAAAAAATATGCCGCCCTCATTCAAATTTGCATGAACAAAACCAAAAGGGCGAGTTAGAATAGAAAACGACTTCTTAAAACAATTTGAAATTCGGGACGGGCTAATACAGGGGGATGGCCTCTCACCGTGTCTTTTTAACCTTGCGCTCGAGTATGTTATCAGAAAAGTACAAGACGACAACATGGTCGGATCATCCCTGAACGGGGTCACACAAGTGCTGGCATATGCGGATAACATCACCGTTCTGGGCGATAATCTAGAAACTGTAAGTAAAAACTGTAACATCATCATGCAAGCGGCAGAAGAGGTGGACCTAGAAATAAATGAAGACAAAACAAAATACATGATTACGGCGAGAGCAGCTGGACCTCAGGTAACACATATAAACGTCGGAGGCAAGATATTCGGAAAAGTTAAAGAATTTAAATATATGGGAACAATACTGTCGGCCAGTAACGAAATGTCGAAGGAAATTAACAAAAGACTGCATTCCGGCACGCAGTCAATAAACTGCTGAAATCTAAACTGCTGTCACTTAACGTAAAGCTCCGTATCTATAGAACCATCATCATGCCGATTGCTCTATATGCCTGCGAAACATAGAGTCTCACAAAACAGGAAGAAAACAAATTCCGCGTATTCGAGAATAAAGTTTTAAGGGGTATCTTTGGCGGTAAATAAGACGAGGAGGCAGGACAATGGAGGAAACTCCACAACCACGAATTGGAAGAGGTACACCGCAAACATAAAATAGTGAGAGACATAGTCGAGCTTGGGCGAAGAGAGTTGAGTCAAGGCTATTTTGGATGACTATGAGCACCCCTTGGCAGGGAGAGTTAATGGTAGGACGATTAGCAGGGTCGTCACGATATACAGTAAAGGAGGGGGGAAATAACTCTAGAATGTTGATACTGGGTATTCGGGTGGTTTCAGTTAGGGCGTCTATTTCAAAGGGAGAGAGTGTATCAACTGCAATATTTGTCGACACAGAACGGAGACCTCTCACGTTCTGGTAATAGAAGGTAAGAGGGAGATTAAGAGGAGTTATGATGAGGGAAATATACGCTGACAGTTCAGGATCGAAAAAATTGATTGTGATCAGATTTATTACGTTAAAGATTTAAGCTCAAGGAGTGTACGTATCGACCGAAAGCCCAGAGGTCCTTAAACACTTTATGTGGTGGTAAGTTAAGATTTCCATGAAATTGGATGAAAAGTTTGCGAAAGCTGGGGACATCAGTGGGTAAACCCTTATTGTTGAATGGCGACCATAACGCTGATTTTGATTTTTCCCTCGAAGCAGACTGTATCCAGTTTGCCATGGAGATAGGCCAGGAAGAGACGAATATTTTCGTACGTGTTTTTATTGCTCAGTTTTAGAGAATGTGTAGCGACAATCAGACGAGTTAAAAGTTTACTGAGTCACTTTTACCGTTGGGGAAGGAGCGCGTCGAATATTGGGCAAGGTGAACTTGAAGTTGAGGAAGGGTGAGAACCTAAGTTTAATTAGGTGTAAAAAAAATTACAAAGTTTTTATTTTCTTCTAAATTTTCTTTGTTTGGTAAATTATTAATAAAGATTGCAATGAATATAATAGAAACAAAGCCGAAAGGCAACAATGCATGACCAGTAAGTTAGAATATGATTTAACCATTTTTTGTCTAGCAAGTAAGATAAATATAAGAAAAAGAACAAAATGTACGTAAAATGTTTAAAAAACAAATGTATTAGGTTGGACCACATGAAATGTCCAATTTTAGCTCAGTCAGAAATAAGAAGTTCTCCAGTGAACATATGTGCCAAAAGGCTAAAATTTCTTTTTTTATAAAGTAAAGCGGTACATGTACATGACGTGTGCACATTTCAGGGTTCGTTACAAGTACAGTTTTTTTTCTTGGAATTGTTTACCATGCCGTCGGCAGTTCAAATTCGAACCCTCTTCCTTTATGAATTTAAATTGGGACATAATGCGTCATTATCCCGAGAAAGATTAGCGCATGGCTAATAAATTTCCCCGTAAAAATAAATTATTATGGCAAATTTAACAAGCCTCGAATATGGACCGAATACACGACGACGACCACGGAAACGAAAATGGCTAAACGATTTGAGAATTTTCTCATGGAACGTCCGGCCACTATACAGAGCTGGAGCTGCACAGCAGCTAGCCGATGTCCCGTCCGAATATAAGGCTGACATTACAGCATTACAAGAACAAAGATGGACGGGGAGTGGTGTTATTCAAAGAAACGAGTATGACATTTATTACAGCTGTCATCCAAAACACCATGTGATCGGGGTAGGCTTTCTAGTCAGCCAAAACCTGAAGCCTGACATTATGTGTTTTAATGCAATAAACGAAAGGCTATGCACTCTTCTCATGCGACGCATTTTAAGAACATAAGCCTCATAAACGTTCTCGAGCCTACAGAGGAGTTGCCTGACGACGAAAGAGAACAATTCTTGAGAACGTCGATGGGGCACTCAATGCCTACCCAAGACACGATGTGAAAACTGTTCTTGGTGATTTGAATGCCAAAATAAGTCGGGGGCGGTTTTCGGGTACTACGCAGGTTCCCATAATTTGGATGAGAACACTAATGACAATGGACTACGACTCCTCGAACTGGCAACATCAAAGAACTTGGTCATTGGGAGTCCAGGCTTCCGTGTAAAGATATCCACAAAGCCACCCGGGTATCACCTGATGGACCACTGGCAACCAAATTGACCACGCGTTGATAGATCGCCGCCACTCCTCGAGCCTGATAACGGTACAAACGCACCGAGGTGCCAACGTTGAATCCGATCACTATATTGATGGTACAGTTTTCCGAGCGCAGATTGCCTTACGGAGACGTATTGCATCCGCGGGTCAGTTTCGAATCAACACGGCTGCCTTATGCATTGAGAACACCAGCAACACCGTTCTCATGCATTGGGGCTCGCCCTCGAAGAGCTCGATGAAGGGAGAGTAAGTCCTGGGACCAGAACGCCGAGCGTAGAAGAGAAATGGACACGCCTAAGAATATTGTCATTAGTACTGCCAACTCCATCTTAGGCAATCGTAGAGATCGGAGCTACTGGTTTGATGATGAGTGCAAACTAACGACTGAACGTAAGAATGCTGCATACCGGGTAATACAGCAATCTCATAGGACGCGGGTACGCGAGGAGAAATACAAAGAGCTCAGAAGATCAGAAAAAAGACTTCACAGACAAAAGAAAAGTGCCTGGGAAAGGAAACTTGTCTGAGAAAAGTAGAGAGCGAGGTTCGCACCAGGTGCGGAAGTTCTACCAAATAATCCGCAGTATGACGCGGTACGGGGGGATGGGTGCGAACATACAGGGCAAAGTCTCTGATTGCCTTCAACCCGGCGAAGGCCAGGACGATCCTTGTCCCTGTTCAATCCAAGTTGACATGCAGTCTCCACGTGACACCCCTGGATAGCTACTTTGACACCCGCCAAGTAGTGAACCAATGCATGCAGCGACATCCTGATAAAGGTTGGCGCAAGGCTAATAACCAGGCCCGTAAAAATGAATTATTAAGGCAAATTTAACAAGCCTCGGATATGGACCGGATACACGACGGCGACCACGGAAACGAAAATGGCTAAATGATTTAAGGATTTTTTCATGGAACGTCCGGCCACTATACAGAGCTGGAGCTGCACAGCAGCTAGCCGATGCCCTATCCGAATATAAGGCTGACATAACAGCATTACAAGAAATAAGATGGACGGGGAGTGGTGTTTTTCAAAGAAAAGAGTATGACATTTATTACAGCTGTCACGCAAAACACCATGTGCTCGGGGTAGGCTTTCTAGTCAGTCAAAAACTGAAGCCTGCCATCATCGGCTTTAATGCAATAAATGAAAGGCTATGCACTCTTCGCGTGTGAGGCAAATTTAAGAACATAAGCCTCATAAACGTTCACGGACCTACAGAGGAGTCCCCTGACGACGAAAAAGAAGAATACTATGAGAACGTCGAACGGGCCCTCAATGCCTGCCCAAGATACGATGTGAAAATCGTTCTTGGGGATTTGAATGCGAAAATAGGTCGGGAGCCGGTTTTCAGGCACTACGCAGGTTCCCATAGTTTGCATGAGAATACTAATGACAATGAACTACGAGTCATCGAATTGGCAGCATCGAAAAACTTGGTAGTTGCGAGTACCAGGTTTCCGCGTAAAGATATCCACAAAGCCACCTGGGTATCACCTGATGGAGCCACTCGCAACCAAATTGACCACGTGCTGATCGATGGCCGCCACTCTTCGAGCCGGATGACGGTACGAACGTACCGAGGTGCTAACGTCGACTCGGATCACTATCTTGTTGGTACAGTTTTCCGAGCGCAGATTGCCTTACGGAGACGTATTGCATCAGCGGATCAGGTTCGAATCAACACGGCTGCCTTACGCAATGAGAACACCAGCAACACCTTTGGTCATGCGTTAAGACTCGCCCTCGAAGAGCTCGACGGAGGGAGAGTAAGTCCTGGGGCCAGAATGCCGGGCGTAGAAGAGAAATGGACACGCCTTAAGAATACTGTCATTAGTACTGCCAATTCCATCTTAGGCAGTAGTCGTAGAGATCGGAACGACTGGTTTGATGATGAGTGCAAACTAGCGACTGAACGTAACAATGCTGCATACCGGGCAATGCAGCAGTCTCATAGGACGCGGGTACGCGAGGAGAAATACAAAGAGCTCAGAAGATCAGAAAAAAGACTTCACAGACAAAAGAAAAGTGCCTGGGAAAAAAACCTTGTCTGTGAAATAGAGAAAAGTAGAGAGCGAGGTCCGCACCAGGCGCGGAAGTTCTACCAAATAATCCGCAGTATGACGCGGTACACACCACGCTGCACTTACTGCAAGGATAAAGAGGGTAATCTGATCACCGATCCTGAAGGCATTCTGGAGCGATGGGAAGTGCACTTCAATGAATTGTTAAATGGTCAGCTCACAGAGGAATTGGAGGCTTCACCAATGAAAAATCAAGTTCAAATGCTGCCACCACCAAGAATTGAGGAAACATTAAAAGCCATAAGACAGCTCAAATCAAATAAAGCCCCCGGAGCTGATATGGTATACCAGTTGAGCTAATCAAACAAGAAGGGGCAGCGTTATATCACGCAATTCATGAGATCGTGGTGCACGTATGGGAGCAAGAGGAGATGCCGGAAGATTGGCGTCGTGGTATAATTTACCCCATACATAAGAAGGGAGATATCACACTGTGCAGCAACTATAGGGGTATAACATTGCTGAGTACCGCCTGTAAGATACTCTCCACTATCCTACAAGACCGGATATCCCCATACGCTAAAGCCATCATTGGTGTATATCAGTGTGGCTTCATCCCAGGCAAATCAGCAATTGATCAGATATTCACCCTTAGGCAGGCGATGGAAAAATGTCTGGAATTTAAGATTCCACTATATCATATGTTTATAGACTTCAAGACCGCCTACGACAGCATAGCGAGGGTAGAACCATATAATGCCATGAGAGAATTCGGCATTCCAAACAAATTGATACGACTTTGTAGGTTGACCATGACCAACGTAACTAGTCAAGTAAAAGTAGCGGGATTGCTGTCCAAACCAATAAACATCTATAATGGACTCCGACAAGGGGACGGTCTGGCCTGCCTCATCTTCAACCTGGCGTTGGAGAAAGCAATCCGTGACTCTGGCGTTACAACAAGAGGGACTATTGTCACCAAGTCCAGCCAGATACTTGCCTACGCAGATGACATCGACATCATCGGTAGAACCGAATCGGCGGTACAGGAATCCTTCACACAGATCGAGCAGGCGGCACAAAAACTGGGACTGCACATTAATGAGGGAAAAACCAAGTACATGGTGGCAACTTCTGCGAAGAGAAGACCTAACGTTAGTCAAACTATCAGGATAGTGGAACACGAATTTGAAGTAGTGCAATCCTTTAACTACTTTGGGTCAATAGTATCACCCGATAACAATATGGAAGAAGAAATACGCGAACGGCTAATTAAATCCAACAAAGCCTACTATGGTCTATCAAGGCTCTTTAAATCCCGAAATTTTTCCAGAACATCCAAGCTACTACTGTACAAGACCATGGTCTTACCAGTACTTATGTATGGATCCGAGACCTGGGTGCTTAATAAAAGGCACTCTGAACTCTTGGCCGCGTTCGAGAGAAAGGTCTTAAGGAGAATTGTTGGCCCCGTATGTGAGGGAGGACGATTCCGGAGACGCTACAACCATGAGTTGTACGCAATCTACCTTGAAGCTCATACTGTAAGAAAAATCAAGCTCGGTAGACTCCGGTGGGCGGGACACCTGGCACGAATGAGCGAAGAGGAGCCTGCCCGGAAAGTCCTTTGTGGAAGGAGACAGCGCGGCAGACCTTGTCTGCGATGGAGGGATGGCGTAGACCAAGACGCCCAGAGCTTGGGAGTGCTAAACTGGATGACATCGGCTCGAAATCGGGACCGGTGGAGAGATTTGTTAAATAAGGCCAAGACCGGATCCCGGTTGTAGTGCCGATGATGATGATGATGACGCGGTACACACCGCGCTGCAATAACTGCAAGGATAAAGAGGATAATCTGATCATCGATCCGGAAGGCATTGTAGAGCGATGGGAAGTGCACTGCAATGGATTGCTAAATGGTCAGCGCACAGAAGAATTGGAGGCTCCACCAATGCAGAATCAAACCAAATGCTGGCGCCCCCAAACATTGAGGAAACATTAAAGGCCATAATACAGCTCAAATCAAATAATGCCCCTGGAGCTGATGGCATACCAACTGAGCTGATCAAACAAGAGGGGACAGCGTTACATGACGCAATTTCCTCTTCAACCTGGTGTTGGGAGCAAGAGGATATGCCGGAAGATTGGCGTCGAGGAATAATTTGCCCCATACAGAAAAAGGGAGATATTGCACTGTGCAGCAACTATAGGGGTTTAACATTGCTAAGTACCGCCTATAAGATACTCTCCACTATCCTTCAAGATCGGATAGCTCCATAGGCTAAAGTCATCATTGTTCAATATCAGTGTGGCTTCATCCCAGGCAAATCAGCGATTGATCAGATATTCACCCTTAGGCAGACGATGGAAAAATGTCTGGAATTTAAGATTCCATTATATCATCTATTAATATTCCGAACAAATTGATACGACTTTGTAGGTTGATCATGACCAACGTAACTACTCAAGTAAAAATAGCGGGATTGCTGTCCAAACCAAAAAACATCTTTAATGGACTCCGACAAGGGGACGGTTTGGCCTGCCTCCTCTTCAACATGGCGTTGGAGAAAGCAATCCGCGGCTCCGGAATTACAAATAGAGGGACTATTATCACCAAGCCCTGCCAGATACTTGCCTACGGAGATGACATCGGTATGATCGGTAGATAGTACAGGACTCCTTCACCCAGATCGAGCAGGCGGCACAAAAACTGGAACTGCACATTAATGAGGGAAAAACTAAGTACATGATGACAATATCTGCGAAGAGAAGACCTAACGTTGGTCAAACTATCGGGGTAGTGATGGAGGGATGGCGTAGACCAGGACGCTCAGAGCCAGGGAGTGGCAAACTGGATGACATCGGATCAAAATCGGGACCGGTGGAGAGATTTGTTAAATAACGCCAAGGCCGGATCCCGGTTGTAGTGCCGATGATGATGATTAGGTTGGACCACAAAAAATGTCCGATTTTCGTTCCGTCAGAAATAAGAAGCTCTCGAGTGAACAACTGTGCCAGAACGTTAAATGTTTTATATAAAGTAAAGTGGTACGTGTGCTTGACGAGTGAGAATTTTAGGGTTCGTTACGGGTAGTTTTTTTTTTTTTCTAGGAATGGTTTACCATGCTGTCGGCAGTTCAAATTCGAACCCTCTTCCTTTATGAATTTTAAATGGGACATAATACGTCATTGGCAATGAAAAACATTAATGACACATTTGAGGATGTAGCGGCAATCGAACGCACTACACGACGTTGGTTTGGAAAGTTCCGTTTGGGAGTTTTCAGCCTCGAAAATGAACCTCGTGGGAAGCCGGAAACGTTAGTTGACGACGATGTTTTAAGAGCAACGGTGGATGCGGACCCAACGAAATCGGTGCGGGAGATTGCACAAAGCATCGGAGTATCTCCAATGACGATAAGTCGACACCTTTCTCTAATAGAAAAGTTAAATAAACTCGATAAGTGGGCACCCTATGAACTGAACCAGTCCCAAAAACTACGGCGCCTGGAAATCTGCCCATCGCTTAGATTAAGAAACCACACTGAACCGTTTATGCAGATAGTCACCTGTGATGAAAAGTGGATTCTATATGGTAACCGTAAAAGATCTGGGCAGTGGTTGGATGCAGGTGAAAAACCAAAACACAGCCCGGTCTTCACCCAAAAAAGGTTATGGTGACAATTTGGTAGACATCGAAAGGATCAATCCACTTTTCATTTCATCAACCAGAAGAAACGATAAACGCTATCAAATATTGTGAGGAAATCCACATATTGCATCCCAAATTGGCTGAAAAGCAACCTACGTTGGTCAATAGGCACGGCCCGATCCTTTTGCATGACAATGCTAGACCCCATACCTCATAAGTAACGGTGCAAAAACTGTTGCAGTTGGGATTTGAAATTCTTCCGCATCCACCGCACTCTCCTGACATTTCCTGAACGGACTACCTTCTTTTCCGTAATCTGGATTCATTTTCGCCTTCAGAAGATCTTCCGGAACCGAGCAGAGATCATAAAAGCCTTTGAAGATTTCATTGGCTCAAAAAGTCAACACTTTTACGAAAAGGGAATATTTGACCTTGTATCACGTTGGAAGTATGCGTAGGTGTGATGAGCCGACACTACCATAAGTGTATGAGTCGGTCTGAATATCAGCAATCCCACATGGGCAGTCACGGGAGAGGAGCAAAAAGTTCCACATTGATAAACTAAAAGACCTACGCAAAAGGTCTGAACTAACAAATATATTTACCTTCCTAGAGAATGGCAGCAGTGAGGAAGAGGAAGCCAATAGTGTGGACACTAAATGGACATCGATCAGAAACACAATCAAACAAACAGCCCAAAAGGTATTAGGATTTAAGAAAACAACTAAGTTCAAACCTTGGTTTGGCGATGAGTGCAGGGCGAAGATCGAACAACCTAAACGCCTCAGAGTGATCCACTTAGAAAGATATGATGAAGTCGGCGCAGAAAGGTACGCGACAATTCGGAAAGAGACAACGAGATTTTTCAAACGCAAAAAACGCGAATGGGAGAAGACTCGGATCGGAAAAATCCTGGAAAATGTCAGAGCAAAGAATATCAGAGGTATGTATGCCGGCATAAATTTAATTAGAAATGGCCACCGAGGGAGAGCCAAAATAATCCGAGACCCAAACGGTTGTCTGGTCACAGAAACAAACAATATCGTGACAAGATGGAAGCAGTACTTTGAGAACCTGGTCAATGTGCGCATCCATCAACCACAAATAAACGCACCAGTCGTACATACAGTCGAGCCTCAGATCCCAGACCCCTCTTTCAACGAAGTTGTAGACACAATAAACCGATTGAAAAACAACAAGGCTCCCGCAGTCGACCGCATACCGGCAGAACTTGTGAAGCATGGAGGAGAGGCAACCGCTCGAAAGATCCACCAACTCCTCAGGATAAGGAAGTCACTCCGGAAAAATGGAAAACCTCAATAGTCGTCCCCATTTTCAAAAAAGGCGACAGATCTGATTGCCAAAACTACAGAGGAATATCATTGCTCCCAACCACATACAAAATACTAACAAATGTCATACTGGTGAGAATCACACCGTACGCAGGAGAAATACTGGGAGACTACCACTGCAGATTCCATAGGAACCGATCAACGAGCGACCAAATATTCACAATAAGGCAACTGCTGGAAAAGAAGTGGGAATATGGAGAGACGGTTCACCAACTGTTCGTTGACTTCAAAAAAGCCTACGACTCAGTCGGAAGGCAAAGACTCTACCCTATTGTAGTTAAGCTGAGAATCCCAAAAAAAATATGCGGCCCCCATTCAAACCGGCATGAACGAAAACAAAGGACGAGTCAGAATAGAAAACCACCTCTCAGAACCATTTGAAATCCGGGACGGACTAAAACATGATTACGGCGAGAGCAGGTGGACCTTAGAGAACGCATTTAAACGTCAGGGGCAAGATATTTGAAAATGTTAAAGAATTTAAATATCTGGAAACGATACTGACGACCAGAAACGAAATGTCAAAGGAAATTAACAAAAGACTACATTCCGGCAACGCTAGTTGGCATGCAGCCAGTAAACTCTTAAAATCCAAATTGCTATCACGTAATATAAAGCTCCGTGTCTATAGAACCATAATCATGCCGATTGTTCTATATGGATGCGAAACATGGGCTCTCACAAAACGGGAAGAAAACAAATTCCGCGTATTAGAGAATAAAGTTTTATGGGGTATTTTCGACGGTAAATATGACTAGGAGGCAGGACAGTGGAGGAAACTCCACAACCACGAATTAGAAGAGCTATTCCGCAAACCTACAATAGTAATCAAGTCGCGAAGATTAAGATGGGCCGGACACGTAGCGCGAATGGGCAACGATAGGACCGTGCATAGAATTCTTGACGGTAAGCCAACGGGAAGGAGACCGCCAGGGCGGCCGCGACAGAGATGGGAAGACAGTGTTAGGTTTGACCTCGAGGAGATCGGATCGGATAGTCGAACGTGGAAGGAGAGCGCACGGGACAGGGAACAATGGCGGAGTCGAGTCGGTGAGGTCATGAACTTTTGGATTCCGGCCAATAAATATTAATAGTAATCACGTTGGAAGAATTTCGTAGATGCTAAGGGATCCTATTTTGATTGAATAAAAATTTACGGATAAATAATATTGGCTTTTAAATTTTTACTATAAATTCGGACATTTCATGTGGTACAACCCAATAGTTGAAGAACATTTGAAATGACCCTCCTTACGTACCTGCCCCTTTTCTTTTCAGATATCTTGAGACCGAGCTCAATATCCTCACGGATGTGGGTGATTCTAGTTGCCGCGTGATGACCAGAAGGCAAAGACACAATGGACACATTAGTTCTTGTCTCGTTGAAATCAGCCTCTTGCCACTTTTTTTCCTCTTAATAATAAAGAGTAAATGAGTTCAGCTGTTTCTTAGTAAGGAAGAGCCGAATAATTTGTTTTTAGATTACCATACACACCTAACGTGAATTCAATGTCCTGATGTTTATTTAAAACAACAAAACAGTAATGTACTCCCTTTGAGGTATGCACCACCTGGATACAATTAGATAGTACACAATCAAAACAAACAGCAACAGTTGAATACTTCCCCAGGCAGTTTAGGAAGCAATGCAATCATACATAACACTATCCACATGAATCCAAATCCACACATCGCGAAGTGTTTCTCCAAACACATTTCCCCTCTAAAATTTTCCTTTTCACACAACACAAGAACCTGAAAGAAACAAAACAAAACAAAGAATCACTATTCAAAACACCATTCGTAATTCTTCACTGAATCGAAATTGCCGCTTCGCATCTAATGAAAACAAAAACTTATCCTGAATATATGTTCATTATTTACCGAAAGTTATCCCCATCTCCTCCGATATCTGCTCCCAAGCTCTTAATTTTTCCAGGCAATTTTTATAATTCGGATTCTTGGAGTTGTAAATGATATCATGCTTCTTGACCACTTCTATGAACCGCACAGTGTTCTCCACCATTTCAAGACGACCACTGAATAGGACGAGATTTCGACCAAACTTCCGATTAAAATAAGATACTTTTATAGATGATAATTAGAAGATGAAAAAGTAAATTGAATATTAAATGAAAAATTCTGGAATGAACTGTGCCGTGGCCAGTGTATAATTGCGACTGGTCAGAGAAACGCGACTAGTGCGCGAACCGATGGAAAACAACAACAGAACGTAAACTTGTTTCGACCGCCACCGGTATGGAGAACCGCCGTTGCTGTTTGAGAAATAACATTAAAAAACTACAAAGAAAAACAACGAAGAGACAAAATTACACCTCCGCCAACCCACCCAGCACAACGCAACGTTGAGAACGGTTGTGGTGGAACTAGCAGCCGCTTTAAATAAATCGATAAAAGAGATGGAAAGCAGCGATACACCGCTGCGCCAATATCGACAACGGCAACGGCACCAACAGCAGGAGCAATAGTGGGTACTACCTACCGACGAAGACAATGACAACGTCCGGAACGGCGATGGCAGCGGCAACAGTATGTGCTACAACAACAACTGAGAGAACGGTCACATTGACGATGACGACGCAGCGTACACGGACCAACCACTCTAGAAAATAAATTCAAAGTACAACGACGACGACGCAGGCGGGATACCGCCGCCGTATTTTCGCGTCAGCAATCCACACAAAAACGATTCAACCAACCACCAGCCTGGGCGAACGAACCATCTTCTCCCTGGCCACGCTTCAACATACCCAGTAGGTTAGCTATACCCTCCCTTTCGTGGCTGTACCAGCACATCCCGTTCGTGGATTTTCATTCTCCGACGTCGCTACTATGATTCAATTTTGTGCGGCGCTCAGTTAAGGTATCTACACCAAGAGGAGGTGAACGGCTAGTGGAAACGGCCCTCCAGATGAAGGTAAGGATATTCTCCAGCGGTCATCCCCTCTCTCGTAAAAGTACAACGATGTGATGCCGCTGTCGTGGCTCCTGCTGGTGTGTTATAATTTTTTCTCTAGGCTTTTTTATTTACTTTTATTTGCTCATCTATATAGATATATGGTACGTATATATTTTATATACTGTAGCATAAAACTCGCATATTGTCGTGTCGTTAGCTCTGGTATCGCCAATGTTTCGCTCTGTCACTGGACTCGCGTCCGATGATAAGGACTTCAACACACAGCAACGACTGAGAACAGCGCGCTCGGTGTACTACACTCAGGTAAACGCACGAAATTACTCCAGTGAAAAAGCCAATTTATATCTCTTCATATTACTGTACATGCACCTGAATGGATGCTACAAAAAAAAAGGTAAACCACGAAAATCAATACTCGATCTTAGGGATGAATATTAGTCAACAACCCCGCGGCAACGGATAGTCGATGGCGAATGGTAAAATGTCATGAAAGGCACTTCAAATGGAAGCCACCTTCCAAAGTCCTTAACTTTAATCCAGTTTAAGCTTCAAATAGGAACTGACTGAGGACAAGTAGTGGAACTGTAACACATGCTACTTAGAGAATAACTATCGCTGAGAGACGACTGAAGTATATAAATTCGCGTGCCCGTTGCCTGAATTTCTAACTTTCAGAACTAGTGAATGGTTAAGACGAGGGCCGAGGTACTTGTGAGGCGTCCTAAATACATGTGGCCGAATAAACCACCCAATCGTTGGCGGTTTGAGGTGGTTTTATAACTGTTTGCCTCTGGTTTATAGTTAGCACAAACATTATTCGAGGACTAGAACAAAAAGGATAATAACTATAGAAGCTAAAATACGCACCTCATCGGAGTGAAGAATCGAAGTAAATTAAACTTACATAGTAACATACATATTTATGGGTTAATTATGCATGGCAATCAAAGGTGTGAAGCATAAGTGGGTTAGGCTCACTGTTTATATGATGTAGTCTATTTTTAGTATGGATTTTAAGGTTTATTGGGTTGAAGCTTCCATGATAAAGGCGTCATTAGTATCCTTTGTTTTTATTTATATAAAAAGATAGAAAACATTTCACATATTCAGACTAAACCAATTTTAACAATCGAATTTTTCAAACCTGTTTATTTATATTTTAACGCATTTATTTACTAAATAAAAACAAATATTTTACATAGATTAAATGATAAATATATTTTCACAATAATTTTTAATGTACTGGATTTTTATATAGATTTTGTTTTTATGTAATCAAAAATGAATCTGTTCGGCGCACAATAATTTTTTTTTACACTAACGCGCGCACAAAAGGGGATTTTGAAGTACCCTTAAATGTCAGAGCACAGTGCGAGCGGATGGAGAGGAAGTGGATAAGGAAAGGAGGTGTCGATGTATATTGGTCTTGAATGTCTGGACATCACAACGGCCAGGAAACACATGATCAGGCAGAACATTCCACATTCGTGTGGTTCGGCTAAAGAATGACTCTCTATGTTTATTTGTGCGCCTAAAGTCCACTTTCAACGTGAACTGATGCGCATTCACAGATTGACGGGTATTGCCGGAAATTGTCTGAAGGGGTGGAACACATTTAGCAAGTTCAGTTGAGCAACAACCGTGGTAATACTGTAGTGCTCTTGTGGGGAGGAAGTATGGCAACATTGGCACGGTTAACTTCCTCCGCCATCATATATAAGTTCCATCGTCGTTTCGCCGGACACAAAAAGGCAAAGCACCAACAGAAATCGGCGACGCAGCGTACACAACAGAAAAAGAAGTAAAACACACGCGAGGCTTAATAGTCCAAATTTTTTTTTTTTATTTAATTCTAATGTTACACTGTTCGTTGACGGTGACATAAATACACAATTTAAAAAAAACGATTTGATGTAACTTTAATGGTGTTGTTTAAATAATATTTGAAAGGTGAAACACCCAATACATTTTTTGAGTACCCGCACGCGACTCTCGACTCACGAGATTATCGCTCCCCTGTGCGCACCAGGGTAGCGATAGGAGACACGACCTGCTCAGGTCGAAGGATGGTATAAGACTCAGCGATCGTCATCTCATGCAGAGGTGATTTCGCTAAGGTAAAAAGGAAGAGAGAGAAAAACTTTTCTCTTAAGGGTGTGAGTATATTCTTGCCAAGGATATGTTTTATCTCCCACAAGTGTAACGTAGTCTCTCTTGTGGGAACAAGAAAACCAGATCTCGTAATAAAGGTCATGGTGGTATGTGTGGGATCGTTCGATGCTTGACAGCAGTGGAACAACGAAACAGGCAGGCGGCAAAGACAAAAGGGAAAAATGACCAGATGCGCCGTTGGTAATGCGGGTCATTGTTTACACGATGCCTCGTCGATATTTTCGAAGAAAAAGGTGCTAAAAGCAAATTGGATGTTTATGGCATCTCTGGCTGCAGTAGAAACCGGGTTCATATTTGCATTAGGAAATGCTGGAGAATTTGGTTTCAGCGTCTATTGCGCTAATTATATGCAGCTGCTTGGGTTGTTTATTGATAAGACAAACAAAAAAGGCTGCCAGGCAATGTGTATGAAAAGGTACATGACGCGGCTGGGAAAATAGACGGCGCAATATTTATGGTCCCTGTCATGACGGTTACATTGAATGCAATCCGAATTATTTTGTTTACCGGAATTCATCTAAGGAAATTTGACTGGCGACGTAGATGCCGAAATTGATTGGAAATTCCTGGTAAGTTAATAAAGAAATCTTAAGGAGCAGTGGTATGTGAAGAGAATGCATGAAGGTAAGTTTTCTTTACAGGGACTTAAAGATCATAGATTTGATCTCTTAAATGCGTGCAGCATTTACAGGTACTAATACTGTTGCATTAGCAAACTTAAGGGAGTAGGGTAGTAGTTATGAGGGTTTTTCAGGTAAGTAGACCGTAGGGTTGGCGGAACCGCTACACTCTAAAAAGCCCTACCACCCTTTTCCCCCATTCCTACATCTAAATCCTAGCTATTGTACTCTAAAACCCAAAATCCAGTCAAAACCCCAAAAAACCAAACATGATCCAAAATTCGCAATAAACGAATCAAACATTCGTTTATCGCATAACAGTTGCCCCCAAGGCATAATTAAATCCAAAATCTTGAATTAACATCAAATTCGCAATAAACGAATCTAATATTCGTTTATTGTTCTACATTCGCCCCACGGCATCATCATATCCAAAATTCAGAGAACGTTATCTCTATGTGAAAAATTCCATTAAACTAAACAAATACAAAACCAAAACCAGATACATATCCACATCTGCGCAATAGCTTCGTAAGAATTCAAGAAATTGAATTCTTATCTTAAATAAACACTGAGCATCTCACTCAGGATACAAAAATCGGGATTTTTGTATGAAATTGTGTATTTCCGAGATACAAATTCTCGATTTGTTTCTCTTTATAAGGGTGATGAAATTCGTATTCGAGGTCATTCACTCGCCGATCGTTCATGCAGACAGGCGTATTCACCGTGTGCTCGTTGACGAATAAAATTGAAAGAAAAAAAATTGAATCCGAAGACGTTAAGCCGTCGACGATCGATCGCGTTCACATCGAATCTTGTGTGATAAATTGCGACAAGTTATAATTACAAAAAAAAAAAAAACTTTACAAACACGAGCAAACGCGTGTAATTTTCGCTGGATACCGTAGTCGAAATCTGTCTTCACAGATGCCAGACAACGATCCGAGGGCTACCCGGGAATATTTATTGGAACGGAAGTGAAGAGCCATTGAAACTCTTCAAAACTCATCGAAGAAGACCACAAAAATGCAAAATCAAGCAAAAAAACACATTGACTACGAACAAAAATTCCACGAAGCCGTGGAATACATCCAACAGCTTACAACACAGGTGAAGCAACTCCGGGAGGAAATTCACTCCCTAAAGCAACCCACCCAAAACAGCGACGATGCCAGTATGGAGATGGCGCATTCTCCCAGCTTGGACCATAAAACATCTCCACCCAAACAACTATCAGCCCATAAGGAATCCACCAAACAAGCCAAGCCAGCACCGAGTCCCCTGCCCGCCCAGCACAAACATGTTAGACCGCCACCAATCTACATAAAAAATTTGACCAGGAAGGGAATAATTCTAATAGGAGAAAATGCCCTAGGACACCGCAACTTCACCACAAACACTAAAGGCTCCTCTGTCTCCATTGCAACAACAACTCTGGTTGATCACGAGAAAACCGTCAGAAAACTTGCGGAACTACAACACCAATTTTTTACCTACCAACACCATCAGCTCAAACCAACCACGTTCATCATTAGGCACATTGACCCAACTTGGACCAACGAAGAGCTATCGTCGGAGATCATCAGGATTTGCCCAGAGCTGAAAATCCACAGTCTGGACTATTTTCAAACTCCGTACATGCGGGAAAATAACTTAAGGAACCTACGGATTATCCAAATCCCTCCAAATGAAGACACAAACAAGCTCAAACAAATTAAGTACTTGTTTACGCATAAAATCAGCATCGAGGAGCCTCATAAACAAAGCATTCTTCATTGCAAGAGATGCCAAGGCTCGGGACACTTGGCGGTGGCTTGCCACCTAAATATACGATGCGGCAGATGTGCCGATGAACATCAACCAGGAGAATGTAAGGTCAATCCACGGGGTATGGGACCAGGAAAAATCCAAACCACACATCCCGATAGATCCACTAACACTAAGGAAATCGCTGTGACATGCTGTCACTGCGGAGGTCCACATCCAGCCAATTTCTCCCAGTGCCCGCATAAATTGAGAATTCTCCAAAGAAACCAGCAACAACCAACAAATCCACACCAACCAAATCCACATCGCAGAACACATTACCACAACCTACAAAGCCAGGAACATCATATGCGGATGTCATCAAAAACAATCAAAACACGCCGACGTCAAACAACCCTAACTCCATTGGCCTCAACCTGGACATCATGGGCTACATCAAGAGTCTACAAACTATGCTTCCTACATTGAAGCATATGTCGGATATCGAAAAAAAAGGTCAGATTTTCTCACTCATAACCTCCCATATTTTCTCTTTCAATGAGTGAACTATCTATAATCGTCCTCAACGTATAATCCATATACTCCAACATCCATAAGCAACACTTACGGTTATTTGTTAATTCCTTCTCCGGAGAAGGATGACTCCTCTCAGAAACGTGGATTAAGTCTAACTCCTGAGTATCCATCCCCAATTAAACCCCAGAACTACTGGATCACATGAAGGTACCGACATCCTACTACACAAAAAACTCCAATTCACCGAAATCAAATTCGCGAATGTTTTCAATATCGAATATGTGGTTAAGCTAGTATTGTGCCAAAACACGGGCACCGGTTGTACCAACTTTCCAGCGACAGAGAAAGCAATCACCACACCGCGGATAAAAAAATTGTCAATGCTGCACCGAAGAAAGCGACGAAACGATTGAACAAAATAAAACACGTTATTTTGAACGTTGGTATATTATAAACTTTTTATTTGGCTGCCTTAAGGGAGAGACTGACACTTTTTATAAATGAATTTATTTAGATACATGACCAAGGCAGTGATCACTCAGTTCGAAACACTTGTTAACAATTCTCCGAAACGTATTATCAAATTTCTTACACTAGTCAATGTCACTTAAGGGTTTAACAATATACACGGTCTTTGGATGAGGACGACACTCTTTACGAATGAATTTAAACAGGTAAAAATTACTAAGTCAGGTGATCACTCCGTGAAACAGTAAGTTAGCAATTACGGCCTCCACTGACTACAGCATTCGACTCCGACTCCTGACGTGTGCGACAAGTTTGGTGTATAATATCTGACTGACTATTGGATGTCTCTTTACAGACATCCAACGAAAACGAACCTAAAGGATTCGTCGCCAATGGCGAGGGTCCAAACAAAAGGAAAAGGGAAAAAACTCATGTAGCAGATCGAATCGGCTGCTACATGTTTGGGCAAGATAAACTGCCGCCATACGCAAGGGATAGATTCTTGATTGACGTGAGTCAATAAAACCCTTGCCGAAGGCAGAAATCTATCTTGGAAAAATGTATCGAACATTGGGCATGGCCGTTGTTAGATCATCTAGCATAAACAAATTTCGGTCTGGTGATTCGATGCATGTTATGTTAGGGATGTGTTAATCCCGTTGAAAGGCACTGTCAGGCGAAAGTATCCGCTTGAATGTTTACTTTGTGTAAACTAAAATTGGTGGCCATGACCGATGCTGGTGTTAGTTCCAAGAAACGGCAACGGATCATAAAATCGGTCATGCTTAGATCCAAGCAAAATATGCGCGCCTGAAAGGCCAATGTTTGATTTGATCTTCTTTACTTAAGGAAAGATAGATCGTAGACATGCCGTTGGAAATCTGGCTTGCAGCTGTGCAAGCAACCCGAAATAATGCTAGGTCAATGAATGGGTACAAAAATAACACACGGAAAGATCAGCGTGTGTTGGTGGATATGTGCCATCCATTGTTCGGTCGCGGAAGCTCGGTCGATGAACCGATGTCATGGCAAGATGATAATCTTGCCGTGAATTATGCTTTTAGGAATGACCGTGGGGAAGAGGTTTGGAAAAGCACCCAAAAAAGGTAAGCTGCCTAATATATATTTATGTCGGTTATCCTTGGGGATAACCGAATTAATTCCAGCGAATTGGTTGGCGGTTAATGCCGTAGCAAGGCTGCATAATCTTGCCGAAAATTCGACTTCAAGGTAAGTCGCATCGCCGGGAATGGTGGGGATCGAGCGATGCGTGGCTCTTCGGGCCCTGAAAAGCCCCACTTCACTCCCTCCCCAGTGACGTAGTCACGAAACAGGTAAGGCAGATTAGGAGGAGGTTAGTTGGGTATGGGCGCGCGCCTGGGCGCGAGTACGGGGAGGTTGTGCTGGTGGAGTAGGGGTGGTGTCAGCAGATGTGGGTGGTTCTGGAGCGGAAGCTTCCAGAAAACAGGGCTTAAGCCTTTCGACGCTGACCGTGGATCGCTTGCCTCTAATATCGATCTCGAAGACGCGGTCACTGATGCGGCGGAAGACTTTGAATGGGCCATCATAAGGTGGGTCCAGGGGTTTTTTGACCTTATCCACCCTGACAAAGACGTGCGTGCAGCTGTGCAGTTGGGGGTGGACGAAAAGTTTTTTGGAGCCGTGCCTGGTTACAGGGGTTGCCCTAACCTTACGTAGCAGGTCACGGGGATGTCCCAATTCACGAAGTTGGTCACGCGGTGTTTCGCCATTCAGGAAAAGTTCTCCTGGAAGAAGGAGGTTGGTACCGTAGGTAAGCTCTGCTGCCGAAGCACCCAGGTCCTCCTTAATACTTGTCCTCAGGCCGAGGAGGACGGTTGGAAGGGCGTCAAACCATTGTGTGTCATTATGACACATTAGTGAGGCTATGCCAGCGCTCTATCATCCCATTTGATTGCGGGTGGTAGGCGGTGGTACGACTTCTTTGGCAGCAGAGAAGATTTGTTAGCTGCCTAAAAATTGTCGCCTCAAATTGTGGACCTCGGTCCGAAGTTAAGGTGGTTGGTACACCGAAGCGTGTGACCCAAGTTGAGTAAAAGGCCTTGGCGACTGATTCGGCAGTAACTGCCCGGAGAGGTGTCGCCTCTGGCCATCGCGTGCAGCGATCCATCATAGTGAGGATATGAGAAAATCCTCTTGATGGAGTAAGCGGTCCCACTATGTCTATGTGGACATGGGCGAAGCGTGCCGTCTGAAGCTTGAACTGCGCTGGCTCCAGTACATTATGTCGCGCTACTTTGCAGCGCTGGCACTGGAGACAAGCACGGGCCCATCCGGGGCCAAATGAATTTGCGACGGACAGCAGCGGCTGTTGCTCGGCCGCTGGGGTGGGCTGGGTTGTGGTAAACCTGGAACACGCCCTTACGAAGTTTCTCGGGAATGTAAGGTCTAGCGGTTCCAGTGGAGACGTCACACCAGATTTCGCCCAAAGGGTCGCGAAGGGTAATTTTCTTGAGCTCTAGTGCCGTATCGGCAGTTAGGAGGGACTTGAGCTGTTCGTCCTCCTCTTGAGCTAGGGCAAGGTCAGTGTTATTCAAGGCGGTACGCAAATGAATCGTATCGATTCGAGAAAGGGCGTCCGCCGTGACATTCTGTTTACCGGAGATATGCCTTATTTCCGTAGAATATTGCCCAATGAGGTCTAATTGAATATTGCCCAATGAGGCATTTCCCGACTTCTTCCGGAACGCATAGACCAATGGCTTGTGGTCTGTTAAGATGGAGAGTGAGCGACCTTCTATCATATGACGGAAGTACTTAACAGCGCTGTAGATCGCGAGCAATTCACGGTCGTAGGCGCTGTAACGTCGCTCAGTGGGACTCAGCTTCCTTGAAAAGAAACCAAGTGGTTCCGGACGGCCTTCAATGTCCTGTTCAAGGGCGGCTCCGATTGCGGTATCCGATGCGTCGCATTGGATAGAAAGTGCCGCTCCCTCGAGAGGGTATCGGAGTAAGGTGGCATTTGCCAATTGTTCTTTGGACAGTTGGAATGCTCTGTCAGAGACTTCTGTCCAATTAATGGGGCGCTTATCATTGCGCTTAGCTCCTTTTAAGAACTCATTTAGGGGAGCTTGAACTTGGGCAGCGTTCTTCAGTGTTGGACGATAGAAGTTAAGCATGCCCAAAAATCGACGAAGCTCACTCACGTTAGTAGGCCGGGGATACTTCATGAGGGCCTCCACACGGTCTGGTAGTGGGCGAATGCCCTGGTTGTCAACGACATAACCCAGATAGGTGATTTGCTCCTTGGCGTATTGACACTTATCTGGGTTGATGACAAGACCGAATTCACGGAGGCGCTCTAGGACCTGACGTAAGTGGCGTTTATGTTCGGCGTGGTCTTTGGAGGCGATGAGAATGTCATCAAGGTATGCATGGGAGCAATTAAGACCTTGTAAAGCCGTGTCGATATACCGCTGGAATGTCTGTGCGGCATTCCTGAGGCCGAAAGTCATCACTTTGAACTCGAAGAGTCCGAAAGGTGTAATGACTGCGGTCTTGGGGATGTCTTCTGGTGCCACCGGAATTTGATGGTATGCCCTGGTGAGATCCAGGGTAGTGAAGACATTGCACCCTCGTAACTTGTACGAAAAATCGTAGAGGTGTGCAATAGGGTCTCTGTCCGGGACAGTTGCTGCGTTCAACAGCCTGTAATCGCCACATGGGCGCCACTCACCAGAACGTTTCTTCACTAAGTGGAGTGGGCTTGCCCAGGGACTGTCCGACGGTTGGCAGATACCTAGTTCGATCATGTGCTCGAACTCCGCACGCGCCGCACGTAATTTTTCAGGAGCCAGTCGACGTGGACGCTGGCTCACCGGGGGACCACGTGTTTCTATATGATGAAACACCGTGGCTTTGTGTCGGCGTTGGTTAGGTAGAGGAATTGTTGTACTAACAAATTCCTGTACCATGACCTGAAACGGGTCTGTGCACTCTGTGGCCCCTGAAGTTGCCGCTGGAGATGCCGTCAAGGGCAAGGGGGGTGCGGTTGGAGCCACTAGTCTGTTATGGGTCGAATCGACCAACAGATTATGTGCACCTAATAGGTCGGAACCTATCAGGGGTTCATTCACGTCCGCAATGACGAAACGCCAAGTGATCGGACGTCGAAGACCCAGTTGTAGTGTCAGCTTTTTACGTCCGTACGTAAGTATCGGCGTATTATTCGCAGCTGACAATTTAAGCGCGGCGGGCACGCGGTTACGCGGAGCAAACGATCGCGGGAGGACTGAAATATCGGCGCCGGTATCGACAGTAAAAGCGATATTCCGTTTAGAATCCCGGATGGTTAGGCGACTTATCGTATGGGTGTCGGCCGATTGCGCGAGGGTATCGGTCGGCAAAATTATTTCTAAAGGTCGTCCCTGATTGGTGGCTGGTTGCGTCCAACCACAGGGTGCCTTGCAATTAAATGTGCGATCACCGTATCGTTGGTGATTGGCGCACAAAGGCAGAGTAACGGCATTATCAGATATATTCTGCCTATTGGTATTGCCGTTACGGGGGGGTCGAGCCGGAGCTAGCTGGGAATTGGCCCGGTGAGGGCCATTTTGGGTGGAATTGGCCCTCTGTGGGGCATTTTGAGTGATATAGGCCCTCTGAGGGGCAGTTTGGAAGGAATTCTGCCGATTGAGAGGACGGCTCGGCATGGCACGATTCTGGGCGCCTCGTTCGTTGCTTCTCGCCTCCGCGCGAATTTGATTTAGTTCGCGGAGGACTGAGGTCTGTATGGCACGAAGGTCAGAAATGGTGACCTGAGCAGGAAGACTTCTCGGGCGGAATTCGTTGGGCCTGCCCTCTTGGGTCCGCTGTGTGACACTGGTTGAGTCAGGCCTTCTGGGATGTGGTGACGGAGAAGGTTGACGCACGGGAGCCATCGGTGGGGCTGTTAGTGGAGGAAAGGGATGCCATGTAGGTTGAGCGACGTGTTGAGAAACCGCCGCTACTTGGTACGCTGGAGGCTCAGACTGCTGGTCTGAGCTTTCCATAATTGCGTCCGCAATTTTAGCTAAATAGCCCAAGCTCTGATTGGGTTGGGCTACGAGTGCCGAACGAGCATGGTGCGGGAGACATCTTAAAAAGTGAGGCCGTATTAGGTCGTCCGAGAATCTGGTCCCCGATATAGAGCGCAAATGGGTCAGGAAAAGGGACGGTCTCATCCCCGAAAGGTTCGTTTCGGCCGCCAAGCGTTGTTGCCGCGAACTTCCGGGCTCGTCCAGAGCGTCGAGGTGAGTCTCAGCAAACCAAAGTTCAGGGTCCTCCTCGTCAAAAGGGGGCAGATTAATATTGGTAGGGTTGGGTCGGTTAACGACACTGGGGGCATCGTGGAATGCCAGGGGAGCTGGTTGTGCTGTCGATTCGGGGTCGGTAGCGACTTGTGTATCAGGGAAATCGGCGCTGGAGGCGTCGTAAAACTCGAGGGACTCGAGTTGTTCTTGATCCTCTTGGGGTGGGGTGTTTCGAGTACGGGTCATCGTGTATGGTTGAGACCGAACCTGTATATAGTTGTAAGGACGGGTGGCGATTGTTGTGGAGAACGTAGAAATAGGTCGCAAAAGGACGCGAGGAGTTGAAGAGAGGTCACTGGGGTCAGAAGCAGGCGACGATGGAGGAGAGGAGTCGAGAGTAGTCAATTGCAGTGGAATGGAGTTAAACGGCGGTCGATAGGTCGCGAATGAAACGGGCAGAACTGTATAGTATGACAGCTTAGTCGTAATATAATTAAACTTCAGTTTAATTTATTAGCGCGGAAGTAAGAAAACGTCGAAAAGAAGAAGTCGAGTGTAGTCGAAGCGTTGCTAAAATTGCCGAAAGGTAATTGTGCAGTGATTGTACTTAGAAAGGGCTTACAATTTTTATAGAGACGGTAACAATGCTTGTTAAATAATGATTTAATTTTACTTATATTGTGAACTCTATGTTTAAACACGTGTTTATCGTTTATTTGGTTTTATCATGATTCGGTCCGATTTTCGATAAATAAATAATTTTTGAAAAGTTCAAAATTGTAGTTAGGAATTCTTAATGAAAAGACCAGGTGCAAATAAAAAGGAAATGTGAACCAAGTTGGTTGACCTTATCTTATATGTTAAATCGCTGAAATTCTGAAAATTCTGTACAATTCATTCACTGATTAAATTAAGTTGAAGCAAAAAAAAAAAAAAAATTTAAAAAAATGTTGTTCAAATAAAAATAACGACACGATTATATAAATTGATTCTAATGTAGTCTGCTGATTTGTCTACATTTACAATGGAAAATCGTTTTAACAAATGGGAACTGTGTGTGGTAATAAGATACTTTGTTCAGATGCCTTATTGGCGTGATTTGACAATATTACTTATTAATTGGATTTTTTGTAATCTACTCAGTACCCTGAAGGGGTTTACAAATGAATCAAGGTAATAAATTATTAGTTAGCCAGTACACTAATTAGATTTTATCTGTCTCACGCTTCTTTTGTTTTTTTGGAAGTATGTATGTGTAAACGTGTAATTAATTTCACTTACTTATAATCGCTTTATCTAGTCCGTTTTTATTGGCTTAGTCTATATCTTCTCTCGGAATATATTAAGTCTAATACGCTAATGTAGAATCAGCATATTAGTCACAATAGCTTTTCAAATATTACCTCTAAGGAAACGCAGAATATAAAGAGAAAATATTCTTTTTTTAATCGATGAGCTTATACACTAGTAGTAGGGTGTGATTCTTAGTTATTCCTATGTCTGAGGAATGTCCGTCTTTCTTATTTTTCTAAAAAAAATTTACACACAAATCTTAGAAGTTATGTTAACTTTGAAATTGTAGATAAAAAAAAAAATTAATTTGATTTCTGAAAATTTGATGCTATTGGTTATGATATGATAGTGAAATAATAAAGGTATTAATGAATAAAAATAAAAAAACAATAATGATTCTTTTTCACAATTGAACACAATTAGGGCAAGCCGTGTGGTTTTTTAGTTAGCGGCTCAGATGGAGCACGCATAAGGTGACAGGTAAAACACTAGCGAGAAAAAAAGGATGCTATAAAAAAAAAGGAGAATAAAAAAAGTAGAACTTGCGGTGTATCTGGTGGAAGCTGCTGCTGGTAAAGGTCCAGGATCTGCGTCTGTCTAGTAATGTCCTCAGGTGCTTCCGGTGATGTTAGCACTCGTCACTTTCGCTGGCTTTTTGTGTTCTTGTATTTAGTGCAATTTATACCCACTGTTTATGTTTTGGGATCCGATAGGTAAACACCGATTTAGCTGGAATGGTTTCACTGTTTTAAACACAAATATAGTGTAGCGCAAATGTTAACAAATCGCGAATTCAAAAGTTGAACGAAAGCGCGTGTTCGCTTAGTCGCGGTCACCAATGTGCTTAAGCTAGTATTGTGCCAAAACACGGGCACCGGTTGTACCAACTTTCCAGCGACAGAGAAAGCAATCACCACACCGCGGATAAAAAAATTGTCAATGCTGCACCGAAGAAAGCGACGAAACGATTGAACAAAATAAAACACGTTATTTTGAACGTTGGTATATTATAAACTTTTTATTTGGCTGCCTTAAGGGAGAGACTGACACTTTTTATAAATGAATTTATTTAGATACATGACCAAGGCAGTGATCACTCAGTTCGAAACACTTGTTAACAATTCTCCGAAACGTATTATCAAATTTCTTACACTAGTCAATGTCACTTAAGGGTTTAACAATATACACGGTCTTTGGATGAGGACGACACTCTTTACGAATGAATTTAAACAGGTAAAAATTACTAAGTCAGGTGATCACTCCGTGAAACAGTAAGTTAGCAATTACGGCCTCCACTGACTACAGCATTCGACTCCGACTCCTGACGTGTGCGACAAGTTTGGTGTATAATATCTGACTGACTATTGGATGTCTCTTTACAGACATCCAACGAAAACGAACCTAAAGGATTCGTCGCCAATGGCGAAGGTCCAACCAAAAGGAAAAGGGAAAAAACTCATGTAGCAGATCGAATCGGCTGCTACATGTTTGGGCAAGATAAACTGCCGCCATACGCAAGGGATAGATTCTTGATTGACGTGAGTCAATAAAACCCTTGCCGAAGGCAGAAATCTATCTTGGAAAAATGTATCGAACATTGGGCATGGCCGTTGTTAGATCATCTAGCATAAACAAATTTCGGTCTGGTGATTCGATGCATGTTATGTTAGGGATGTGTTAATCCCGTTGAAAGGCACTGTCAGGCGAAAGTATCCGCTTGAATGTTTACTTTGTGTAAACTAAAATTGGTGGCCATGACCGATGCTGGTGATAGTTCCAAGAAACGGCTACGGATGATAAAATCGGTCATGCTTAGATCCAAGCAAAATATGCGCGCCTGAAAGGCCAATGTTTGATTTGATCTTCTTTACTTAAGGAAAGATAGATCGTAGACATGCCGTTGGAAATCTGGCTTGCAGCTGCGCAAGCAACCCGAAATAATGCTAGGTCAATGAATGGGTACAAAAATAACACACGGAAAGATCAGCGTGTGTTGGTGGATATGTGCCATCCATTGTTCGGTCGCGGAAGCTCGGTCGATGAACCGATGTCATGGCAAGATGATAATCTTGCCGTGAATTATGCTTTTAGGAATGACCGTGGGGAAGAGGTTTGGAAAAGCACCCAAAAAAGGTAAGCTGCCTAATATATATTTATGTCGGTTATCCTTGGGGATAACCGAATTAATTCCAGCGAATTGGTTGGCGGTTAATGCCGTAGCAAGGCTGCATAATCTTGCCGAAAATTCGACTTCAAGGTAAGTCGCATCGCCGGGAATGGTGGGGATCGAGCGATGCGTGGCTCTTCGGGCCCTGAAAAGCCCCACAAATACACAACAATTAAACTTGTTTGTGAAAACAAAAAAGTAATCATATTCATATCCATTTACATCCACTCAACACGAGAACCAGACTTCCCTGACTGTGACATATCTCAAATAATCAGACAGTATCTCCCCGCACCATTCATAATCGGTGGAGACTGGAACGCTTGTTATATCATTCAGCGACATCAAGAATAACAAATACGGTTGCCAACTTTTGGACCTCCTCTCATCTCTTTGGACAGGCCACTGCAACCAACTCGTGTCACCAACTCGACGCAGTCAATAATTGACTTCTTCCTCAAGTCCACTGGTATCTACTCAACGAGCCCCCCACAGTATTCTTCCTCTTCCGCTCTGATCATGGTTCCGTTCACACCTCGATTAAATTCCCCTCCCTCGAACTGCTCTACTCACACAGTCCTGTCCGAACTTCTCCAAGACTAATAACTTCCCATATTCTTTCCCTCAATGTCTAAATTAACTATAGTCGCCCTCAACGCAGAGTCTATATACTCCAACATCCGTAAGCAACACTTACGGTTGTTTGTTAACACCTTCTCCCCAGACATCCTTTTCCTCTCAGAAACGTGGCTTAAGTCCAACTCCCGAGTATACATTCCCTCTGACCAAAGTTCCCTCCTTCGAACTGCTCTACTCACACAGTCCTGTCCCGAACTTCTCCAAGACTAACTGGAAAAAGGTCAATAGAGACGTCGCCGAAAGGTTTTCTAACTTGCAAATCCCCGAATCTTCTAACCTAATCCCTGCTGATATCGATCGAGCAGCCCTAAAAATTGAGCAGACGCTCAAGGATGCCCTCACCAGCAATACACCCACCACCATCCCTCATAATCATTTAGGAAAACCATTACCCAGCATCCTAACTAAATTGCTGCGTCTCAAAAAACAACTCCGCCGAAAACTTCATATAAGATTCTGCCTTTTTATTAAAAGTCAGATCCAACTCCTGACCACCCTAATAAATGAACATTTAAAAAAGTTCGCGGATCAGACTTATACCTCTACACTTAACAATATCAAACCCAATCGTGATCTCTAAAAAAACAGCAACCGACTAACTGGTCGGAAGTTTAAACCGCGAATCGATCACCTTATCAACCCACTCAGCAACAATCTTATCCAATCCGACACGGACATAGCCAATTGCCTCGCTGATCACTTCTCAAAGATCCATCAACAAAATGATTCCCTCTAAGTCCCTAATTTTCGAAATACTGTCAACGAATATATTTCACACAGATTACCCGCATCTTATACTCATTTCATTGGGGAATTTAACGACACAAACAAGGCGTCACATCCTTCAGACACCACCACATTTCTAACCACAGATGAATTAATCAAGTTCATAAAACCACGACACAACAAAAAATCGACCGGCCTAAATGGAATACCACACATTCTATTTAAAAGACTTCGCCCGCCAAATCTACTTCCCATTTTAGTCCTTCTTAACCATATCATAAATGCTTCACATTTCCCAGAGAACTGGAAAATTGCGGTAGTAATTTCCATTAAAAAGTCTGGTAGTTCCAATAACACCTCCAACTATCGTCCAATATCTTTATTGAACACCCTAAGCAAAATATTGGAATGTAAGATCTACCAAAACTGTGGGGGTTCCACCAAACCCCACGGCCCACTTACCTGAAAAACTCCCCATATCCGCAACTCAACACCCATTAACTCCCGCCAATGCGATTGCATTGGCACCTGAAAATATTTCCTTCTCCAAGGACATTAATGCATACAAGCATTATAAAGAATCCCTAAAAAGAATTGCGTCTACAGGGGCATTTATATATTACAAAGCATCTCTGCATTAGCGACCCAAATACCGAATTTCCAATTAGTGTAGATATTCACACTATAATTCGATCCAGCCGTCGCCATAGATGCCATGCATAATTGACGCAGATGGTATACACAACCGTCATTGTGTACCCATCTAAATTGCTTTCCGAAGACTTGCAACTATGGATTCAATTGCAAGCACTTCACCAGGAAACATTGCTTTGTTTGAATTTTCAAACAATCACCGACGCCAAGTTTCGCCGTCAAATCGGACGCAATAGCATAAATATGCAAAACAAAAGAATCCGATTCTCCCAGTCGCAGGTAATCATGTATACGATCCTTTTAGCATCTAATGAGTGGCTGCTATTTAGACAGCCGACCCTCATTACCGAAAGATGCTGTAGGTCGTTTCACCATTGTTCCTTTTTTCCTCGTTTCAGGCAAAACGCATCGATCTACACGGTGATGTGTACCAACACACACATACACCACCGCGTACCTGAGATCGCTTTCCATTGGTCACTGGTCAAAGGAAATTTCTTTTCCTTTTCACCACACCACCAAAAACTCACCCCAAACGATAAAATATCGTTGATTCGTTTTCCATCCACGGACCGCCATGGTCCCGTACTCCGCCGGTACACGCGGAGATACGTTAAATTCGGAGTCGCGAGTATCTGAGCGCGTAGTCATTTTTTTTTGTGTCGCGTGTTGAAAAAATACAATCGCTCGCGTTATCACCTGTACTAGAATTAAACAATCCCGCGGCAGTGATATATAATAAATGTTTAGACATATTCCCAACAATATTGAGTGTATTATTTCAGCGGTTTCATTTCCCAGCTGCGTCGCAGTGTCCTGGTGTTTATCTTTCACCCTTACCCGTGGTTGCGAACGAACGAGGCGGCGTTCGTTCATTTATTAGTGATGACTTTCGGCTCAGTGTTTTACGCGGCGAACAACTCATGATGGGGAATGAAGTGAACCGTGTGCCCATGGCAGGCATAATACTTCTCCTCCCCACAAAACCTTCTCTCGTTTGCCAGTGATAACGCTCTCATCCCTAATTCTCAGTTTGGCTTTCGTGAGCGACACTCCACTTGCCATGCGTTACTAAAACTTACACAGGATATCACAACTGGTCTAGAAAACCAATGCCCTACCGTATGCATATCTCTCGATATTTCCAAAGCATTTGATAATCTCTGGATCTCAGGACTTCTCTATAAGCTGCACTGCTTATTTGGTCTGAATTCCAACACCACAAAGCTCCTAGCATCTTATCTTTCTGGGAGGAAATTCATGGTCAGAATAAACTTTTCCCTCTCACAAACTCACAACATAACCGCGGGAGTTCCCCAAGAATCCACTCTCGGACCACTTTTATATCTTCCGATATACTTCAGATATTCCCCAACCTCCACCTAGTGTTGTAATGCTAAATTATGCTGACGATACTTTAATCTACTCTAGCAGTAGATTTGTCAAAGCGGCAAGAAACCGCGTTAACAACTTCCTTCCGCTCATCTCAGCATACTTTAACAAATGGAAAATTTGCCTCAACCCAACCAAAACCCAGCTAACAGTGTTTAAGGGCAAAAACGCTCACTGCACAAACAACACTAAACGTTGCCACAACAAAATTGAACTAAATCTTAATAACACCCTCATAAAACTTTCCAAAACCCTAAAATATTTGGGAGTAACCCTTTCCAACAACTGGTCATTCTCAACCCACATGAAAAATTCCCTTCATAAAGCCTCAATACAGCTTAACCTGTGTAGACGAGTATTGTGGAAACCTAAAGGCCTCTCTCTCAAGGTCAAACAGCTCATCTACAAACAGATAATCAGACCCAGTCTTACATACGCCTGCCCATTATGGTACCACATCTCACCCTCCCAAATGGAGAAATTACGAGTGTTTGAACGAAAATGTGTCAGGTTTATCACTGGCTTACAACGCAAAACCAACTCATATAGATACCATTGTAACAACGACCTTTACAACACCGCAGGCATCGAACGACTGGATAGACGGATCTTAGAACTGTCCATAAATTTCATAGAAAACCTTCCTAACAATCCCAACCCGATAATAACAGACCTGCCATCACCCTCCTCCAATACGGGAACTCACTACCGTAATTGTCTCCAAATCAGGACTCTCTTCACCTCAGGCAGACTGGTTAACGATCTAAACGAGGTCGTGTACCATAACACCGAACTGGCACCCAATCATTTCAAATACAGCAACATCCAACCATTCTCCAAGATTCTTACTTTTAACACAGAATCGAGTGGCAACCCCCTCCTTCAAGAACTTACCTGATCCTATCCCTTACTACCCTCAATCCCAACGATAAATCCCAAATCCATAACTAAAAATTGTAAATATTATTTTGAAGTCAATTTCAAATTGTCACTTCATTGCAATATCAAATATTGTAAATTGTAAATAGGATTAGATTTAGTTAGATTAAGTTATGTTAAGTAATTTTAAGTAGGCTAAGTTAAAATAAACAGAGTTCCTGGTTTTTCTTCTGACCTTTTCCAGGAAAAACAAAATTAACAATATATATAAATCACATTAAAACTTAAGCACATCTAAAAAGAACTGTTTGAAAAATGTTAACAAATAACATGTAAACACTTATTATGTAACCAATCTGTATTACTTATTGTATCTATTAATTTTTGGTCAAATAAATGCAGTATATTAAAAAAAAAAACAAAAACGTAGGACGTGGTAGGACGCCAATAAACTAAATAAAATTATAAAATAAATGTAATTAAATAAATAATCTGAGTTTTAAATACTGGAAATACAGGTGATTGATTTTTTATTGCGCTTGGCCGATTCCCAGGCCCATATTTAACAACTGGCAGCTGCTCTTCCCTCAATGTTTGAGGAAGCACGGCGGCAACCGCAACGGGTCCCCTCAGGGGCTCCCTGAGAGAAGGATTGTGGCGGTTCCGCCAAATCCCACGGTTTACCTTCCTGAAAAACCCCCATAATCATCACCTAAGACGCCCAAGTCCTCGCCAATGCATTCGCATTCGGCACCTAAAAATGCTGCACGCATTTAAGAGATCAAATCTATGATCTTTAAGTCCGTGTAAAGAAAACTTACCTTCATGCATTCTCTTCGCATACCATTGCTCCTTAAGATTTCTTTATTAGCTTACCAGGAATTTCCAATCAATTTCGGCATATACGTCGCCAGTCAAATTTCCTTAGATGAATTCCGGTAAACAAATAATTAGATTTACGTAGATTTGTAACCTTCATGACAGGGACCATAAATATTGCGCCGCCTATTTTCCCAGCCGCGTCATGTACCTTTTCATACACATTGCCGGCAACCTTTTTTGTTTGTCATCAATAAACAACCCAAGCAGCTGCATATAATTAGCGCAATAGACGCTGAAACCAAATTCTCCAGCATTTCCTAATGCAAACATGAACCCGATTTCTACGGCAGCCAGAGATGCCATAAACATCCAATTTGCTTTTAGCACCTTTTTTTTTCTCCCAACGTCGATAATAGCGGTGAGGCAACGCGTAAACAATGACCCGCATTAACAACGGCGCATTTGGTCATTTTCTTCCTTTTGTCTTTGCCGCCTGCCTGCTTCGTTGTTCCACTGCTGTCAAGCACGTGTGAATAGCATCGATCTGAACGATCACCACACATACTACCATGACCTTTATCACGAGATCTGGTTTTCTTGTTCCCACAAGAGAGACTCTACGTTACACTTGTGGGAGATAAAACATATCCGTGGCAAGAATATATTCACACCCTTAAGAGAAAAGTTTTTCTCTCTCTTCCTTTTTTTCCTTATCGAAATCATCTCTGCATGAGATGACGATCGCTGAGTCCTTTTACATCCGCGGACCAGAGTGGTCACACTTCACTCCCGCTCTCCGCCGGCTGCGGAGAAGCGTAAATATACACCCACGCGATAAATTTAGAGTCGTGATCGGGTTGCTTCCAGTAATAAAACTCTTAATCTCTCATCTGTGAAAAATGTTGTGAATTAAAGAAAACGTGAGGCGAACAATCGATTAATTTAATACAAACCCATTGTCAATGCTAAGTGCTCAATAGAAACTGAATCGCATCTGATTGTGAGATGTGTGTGTAAAGAGCTTCTCTGCTCTATGCCATTCGCGTGATTTATAATCAATAAAAATAACTTTTATACGACCGAATAATTATACTTGTGTTTTGTTTTCCAATTCGTTCGTCTTCTGGTGGTCGATCACTTTCGTCAGCGTAATATCGGTGGTGTTTCTGTTGAACCTGCACCCGTGTTGATGCAAAATAGAAACTACCTACAGGATCACTACAAAAATGGTGGCAGCGGTTTGGGATCCCAACATCCCCTACCAATAAAATAAAAAATAAATGAGCAGTGGATCGGACTGATTCATTCATCCCCTACAAAGAAGACTGACGGCAGCGGTTTGGATCTGAGACAAATAATCCCCTACCAAGAAGAGTCTCAATTGGCGTCCAGGCAAATATCAACTGGGATTGTACCATAATCCTTTACAACAAAACGAGCACGACACCCCATAAACAAAAACAAAATGATGGACAACACAGTGAATCGTGAAAAAAGTATAATTTTTAAAATAGCAAAAGCGTGCCTGGGGCTAAACACCGGCAATAGTGAAAAATAAAATAAAAAATAAGGAGACAGCAGCATTCATCGGCCGAAAGCAACGCGCATATTTGTTTAGCCACCACAGCTTACACCAGTTCCAGATTCCCGAGTAAAATTGAGTGGCAAGCATAACAATTCGCTAGAGTGAAAAAAGGAAACTGCAAGGTCAACCACTGGGACAGTGATCAGGTGCGCAACAAGGAGTGCAACAGCAGGTTAAACAACAATAACAGCAGCAATCTACTATTAACAGCAAGACACTAGCAACAAGAACAACAAGGTGATCAGGGACAACTGCAACATACTCAACATCATAAACAACAAAATTTTCATGTCCATATAACAACACCGCACCAGTAGGAGCAGTCAATTCATCCATGGGACAGTGAGAGCTGAGAGAAGACACATTCTGGACAGTGAGCTGATAGAAGACACATACAATTTAAAGTTTATTTAAAACAAAATAAATAAATAAAAAATTTAAAATTTAAATTAAAAAAAAAAAAGGGTTTGGAAAAAAAGAAAAAACAGTGGGAAAAAAAATTTTTTTTTTCTTAGTGAACAGGAAACAACTTTAGGTTCGTTTATTTTTAATTTCACCTATATTTTCAAATTTGTATTTGTTTTAATTTAGAAGCATTTTTTTAGGTCTGCTTGTTTCCCTTCTTGGTTTTTGTTTGTTCCTCTTCTCTTTTCCTTGCGCCCCACGCGTTTTTTGTTTCTTTTTATGCTCGATGTTTGCAAAATCGAAATAGATGGACACCTGCTCTTCTCGTGGTGTGGGCCATCAGCCCGATCAGGGCATGATGGCTCTCATAAAGAGATTAAGGGAGGACCTCGAGGCTCTCAAGGCAGAGAACGCTGTCTTGAGAGATAAATTGTCACGACTGGAAGCCGCACCACCCGCATCCCCGCCCATTGCCAGTTCGGAGGCTTCTGTTTCGGAATCGGAGCTCGAGCCCGAGTTGGAAAGTCTCACTGAGAGTTCCGACGAATGAATGGACGACGGTGACTCGCGCACCCCCACCCCAAACTCGTCTAGAGCCCCTAAGCGGAAAACACCGCTTCCAATAATAAACTGCGAAGGAGGACCCTACAATAAGCGTGTGGCCACCGGCTGCCCGCCAACGCCGCACCCCAAACTGTTGTCGAACCCCGCGATAACTCCAAGTCATGTGAGGGTCGTACCTCCGCAGGAGCCTTGCCCACCACGGCCAACTCCTTTAATTAACCCAAAACCAAAGGCTGCTTGTGTTCCCAACACAGTTCAACCAGAGGTCGGGGAACGCCCACCTGTTTCTAAGAAGAAACAGTTAGCCGGGGTCTTTACACGAGACCTCAATTTAAAAAATTTCGTCGGTGACATGAACCGGCTAGGGATTTCTAACTTCAAGGCAAAGACCTTAAGCACATCCCTAAATAAAATCATAGCCTACGATAGGGAAACCTATCGCACGGTTAACGACAACCTCAAGGCCAAGGAGGTGAATTATTACACCTTCACTCCGGGCGACGAAAAGTCGAGGACAATCCTCTTAAAACGACTCGCTGCCTCTTGGGAAAAGGGCGACATCGTAACTGGTCTTGAGGCAACATTTCCTGACGTCAAATTCATTGACGTCAAAAAATTCTCTCCCCCACAGCGGTTTGTGAACATCAGACCGCAAAGATACACCAAGCTGAACATATGGCAGCTTCTCCTTGCCCCAGGAACCGACATAGATTCCATAATACGGACAAAGTCGCTTCCAACTTTGCATCAGCAAGTTGTCTTCGAGGTATTTCATAACAGAGAAATACCTCAATGCAGACGTTGCCAACGTTTCGGGCATGTCTCCCGAAACTGCAACATGAGTCGCCGTTGCGTTCGTTGCGGAAAATCCCACGATATTGGCAAGTGCGAACTACCGCTAGCGAAATACGATCCCGCAACAAATGTGCAGCATGAAATAACACTGCCAACTTGCTGCAACTGCGGCAACAAAGGGCATCCGGCTAGTTATAGAAATTGTCCTAAATATAAGGAAATTAAACAAAGATCCAAGGAGACTCGAGCTAAGCAAACAGCCAAGTCAGACTTCGGAAAACAGGCCACACAAAACCTCATCCAAAATGGATTCACATTTGCCGACATGCTTAGGGGTCAGCAGGCAAGGAATACAAAAACTCTTTCAACTCCTCCCCCTCAAAAACATATTCAAGTCCCTAAGCGAGCCCCGTTAAAGGCCAACACGACGCCTCAAATTCAAGCGGTGGTGCAAAAGCCTCGGGGGGGGGGGGGGGGGGGGGGGGGCAATCTTCAATGCTCGAGAAACTACTTAGTTTCTCCCGCTTAATTGAGGATATCCAACCCCGATATGAGAAACTATCAACCGAGGCAGAGAGGGAGGCCCTCCTTTTCACTGCATATGCAAGACATACCCTCCACAATGGATTCCAAAATTAAAGTTATCCTCTTAAATGTCAACTCCTTTGTTTCGCATTCCAAGCGTATGATAGTCTCTGACTTCATAAAGGAAAGCCGGGCGGACGTGGTACTTGTAACCGAAACTAGGTTGCATCCATGTCACCGTCCCGTATTCCCAAACTTCTCCATGATTCGAAGAGATCGAACCCTCACTGGCGGTCCCACCATCAACGGAGGTGGAACTTGTATACTGGTTAATAGCGGACTTCGCCATGAAGCTATTGACCTCCCACACCTAGCGTCCATAGAGGTATCTGGAGTTGAACTGCATCTGGCTAGTAATGGTAGAGTGAATATATACTCCGTATACCACTAGCATAAAACCAATAATGGCCCCATTAATCCCGAAGATATCGGCAAACTAATAAGGACCTCGGGGCATACACCCTTCATCATAGGCGGCGATTTTAACTCCAGACATCCCCACTGGAACAACTCTGTCTCTTGCCCAAATGGCACAAAACTGTACCAATGGTACACCGCAAACATGTATGCCCTCAACCTCGAAATAGTCGCACCTACGGTTGGTACTCGAGGTAACTCAATTCTGGACATATTTATTGTGTCCAAAGACTTACTTCCACAAATCACTCCTCCTCAAGTTTCAGCGGGTGTATCTGACCACAACGCTGTGACCACATTCATTCGCGGCTATCGAGCATCGCGGGCTCATATCAGATACATACCCGATTATGGGCGGACAAATTGGGACAACTTCAATATTACATTGAACGATAAACTCCACCATTTCTCTTTTCCCACTCTTCCCATTTCTCTCTTCCCACTGATAGGAACCTAACGACGGTTGAGATAAACAACGTTGCAAAACGACTTCACGAGATTCTAGTTGAAACTTCGGAGACTCATGTCCCGAAGTATAAACTTGAAAAGATCTATCAGATTCCCCATGACGACATCACTCTTCGTCTCATGCGGGAGCGTAAAAAGCTCTGCAGAATGAGATATCGTCACCGCTTTACGCAAAGGGAGCCATTATTGCGATCCATTATTCACAATATTGGTACACTGATAAACCAGAGAATCCAAAACAATCGTACCCGACAATTGGAAGACAAGCTGAAGGGTATTCAGATGGACCAGAACGTTTATAAAAATGTTAAAAAGATATGTGGCGCTTCCCGCATCACTGGGCCAATTATGCACAATGGTGTTGTTGTCAATAACGACACCAATAAAGCAAATATCATCGGAGAGACCTTCGAAAACAATCACAAACTCACTCTCCAAGATGGCGACCCGGAAACTAATGCAATCGTTAGTTCAGAGGTCCACAGTAAGTTGGACGACTTCAACGAGCCAATTGTTGTCTTTAACCCAACTAACAGTGCATACTTCGATGACACACGTGATAATGGTCACGGTTTCATCACACCAAATACCCTACAGAGTCTGGTTAAATCTCGACACCCTAAGAAGTCACCTGGTATCGACAACAACAACCACTCGTTGCGAAGGCTTTCTGCCTTATTCTTTATAAAGCTCTCCATTCTGTTCAACCATGCTTACAACATGGGGTACTTTCCCCAAGCTTGGAGGCACGCTATTATTTGTCCAATAGCAAAAGTTGGGAAACCAACGTATCACCCCTCAAGCTTTCGCCCTATCTCGCTTCTCACTTGCATCAGCAAAATATATGAAAAATTCATATACGAAAAGCTAAATAACTTTGTCAGTGCCAGGCACCTAATACCTGATTTCCAATTCGGATTTCGAAGAGCGCACAGCACCACTATGGCTCTCAATTTATTTCAAAACCACGTCTGCGTGCGGCTCTTTAATAAGGAACCCACCGTTGCGGTAAGCCTAGACATTGAAAAAGCTTTTGATACGACTTGGATCGAAGGTCTCGCTTTTAAATTACTGAATACTGGCCTCAGTAGAACGCTATGTAGTATCATCTACCAGTTCGTTCGAAACAGAACCTTCCAAGTTAGAATGAATGGAAAGCTTTCCCGAACTTTTCACGCCGCTGCAGGCGTACCACAGGGCTCCATTCTAGGCCCCATCTTATTCAATATTTACACCTCCGATATTCCCCGCCCTGTGGACGGGAGAGTAAACCAAATATGCTATGCGGATGACGTCCTGGTGTACACGTCAACCAAAGGCCCTAACCTCGCAACAAGTCGACTCAACCGTCACTTGGACGAACTGTATCAGTATTACAGTCGATGGAAAATCCGACTTAATCCATCCAAAGCAGTAGCCATAATTCTGAGTAGTAAACACTCCCAACCTGCTTCTCGATATTCACAGAATATTCGAATAAAAATGGGAGGTACTACGATTAGACCACAGGACAAGATGAAATATCTCCGGGTCACTTATACCCCAAAAATGAATTTCATCAAACATGTGACCCACATTCTCCAATGGGGCCTCGGTCGGTCTAAGCAACTGCACAACATCTTGAAGTGGAGGAACAAAGTTGACACCAAAGTTAAGCTTCTCTGCTATAAGCAGCTAATCCGATCTGGAATATCGTACGCCTTTCCCATATGGTCCTGCATATCTTCGGCTCAAATGGAAAGACTTCGGGTTTTCGAAAGGAAACTCCTCAGAGGATGCACCAATCATTCTAGAAGGCCTGACGGTCGTCATTACCCCAACTCTCACCTATACGAAGGTGCCTCTATAATCCCGATGGACGAGTACTTCCTACAGTTAGCATATAAGTACCTCGAAAACATTCAGAACAGCGAGAACCTACTTGTACGGGACTCTTGTGTTCTTGACCCTTCTCTCTCTCGATCTCTTCGGATTAAACCCCCACAATTTCTTCTTCAGTACAAAACTGAAGAAAGCACCCTTCCCAACAACATTCCCCTCTATAATAGAGGATTCCTGGACCCATCCCATAGGGTCTACTATTAACAAACCAAACACACGAACGCACAGTACAAGACGGCACAAACACAAACATACACACCGACCAAAGAGCAGATTATCAGACGCCAAAGACGTGATCTGCGTTTACTACCGCACCCAAGACCCACCGGTCTTGTATGATTTCTTTCCCACCATCCCTCTATAAAAGTAGTTAGAGAACACTTGGACTAACACTGTCCACACTATCCTTGGATACCCCCTTTTTTCTTCTCTTTTCAGATGCCGCGAGACCGAGCCCAACATCCTCACGGATGTGGGTGATTCTGGTTATCGCAAGATGACCAGAAGTCAGAGACAAGATGAAGGACACATATGTCCTGTCTCGCTAAATTCGGCCTTCTCGCCACAATTTTTTTTTTGTCTTTTTCCTTTCATCTGTTTAGATCGAAATTCCTTAGGATCTCTTTCCCCTATCCAGGACATTTCCACTTGCAGACTCGTTTCACTTGGGCTCGATAAAAGTCTCCTCTCTTTTTACCCTTGGCTTCTTTCACAGCATCTCTTCTGCTAATCTGTCTGTCAGGATCTTTCGACATTAGGATTGTTTGTTTCTCTTACCTTCGATAGGATCGATTTCCTCGGATTCTCTTTAGATAGGTTCGTTATATTTATAATTGGGAAGATGAATTTACCGAAGGAATATTTCACCCAAAATAATACCCGAATCGAATGTTTACAATGCGCGAAAACGAATACCTAATAACGCGAATTCAAATATGAACGTCACAATCGGGTTAAAGGATATCTTAGATTTCGTGCCGGTGTTCGACGGTAACCCAGACGAATTAGATAGCTTTATCTTTTGTGGGGATATTATTTTTTCACAGGCAGAGGACGACAGTCAGCATGCTTTTTATCTAAGCGTGGTAAAAACCAAACTGCAAGAACCAGCATACGACCACATCCGGTACAGAGTCATTTCAACCTGGAATGATCTTGCTTCGGAATTAATGGGAGAATTTAAAATTCTCACCTCTAGGTCAGCGACACAAAACAGTCTGGTGACAGCCAAGCAAGATAGCAAGGAAGATGTGAAGGAGTTTGGAAACAGACTCGCACACCTCCTGCATCTGCTGAACAAGGCCACATTTGAAAGCATTGTCGAACCTATGGTGCGAACATATCTCCTTGAAGAAAATAAAAAGCTCGCCTTGCATACATTTGAAGATGGTCTTAGGAATCCTAGTTTAAAACTCTTAGTTAAAGGACGAGGTAACCCAAGCCTTATATCAGCAATCAATTACGCTCTCGAGCAGACCCCACGACTAGGCGATAGAAACCTTCTTAATATATCTTATAATTCCAAATATAGTCAGCCACAAATTTATCAACCGTGCAATAAAACTAGACATATTTCTGCGACTTGTTATCGCAATACAAACTATCTAAATGTTAGTACCCAACAAATGAAGACAGAGGTTGAACGCCTCCAATGCACATATTGCAACAAATATAATCATTCCCAAGCAGAATGTAGGAAACGGTCCCATTTCAAAAGTCAAAACGACTCTCCAACAAATAAAAATGATTTTAGAACTCAGCCCACTTCTACCGCAAACGTTTGGAGAAGTGGAGTATTAACCAAAACGACCAGGGTGCAATTTATAAAAATTGATTCGGAGAAACAAAATACGGGAAAATTTGAACAAACAGCGCTAGAATCTAAGGGTATAGACAACAAGGTGTCGTCTACGGATGAAATTGGCATTAGGGATAATAGGGACATAAATCAGAGGCGGGACGATCTAGAGGCCCCCCAAATAAAGGGAGTAGCGACCATAGATCGTATCCAACAGTCAACATCTGAATCCGTTTGTCTACGGGCCGGATCTGATGATTCGACACAGACCCCTGAACATACTATCCTAACACATCCTTCTCCTTTCATATTCTTAAATCCTCCGACTTCCAGCAGCAAAATGTTCAAGATCATAGAGCACAAACTGAAAATCCCGGCAAAGTGTAAGCCTGAAGAGCAAGAACTCCCAGCAAACTGTAAGCCCGAGGAACAAGAAATTTCAGCTAAGTGTAAGCCTGCGGAACAGAGTCCCAGCAGAACTTAAGCTTGAAAAACCACAAGAATTCCCAGCATCCAGCCTAAGGAACAAAGATTTCCAGCTAAGAGTAAGACTGAGGAACAAGAAGTCGCAGCAGAATATAAGCCTGTAAAGAACAGCTGTATCAAATCACCTCTTTTAAATTTCTTGTTTGTCCGCATCGTTTGCTTCGTTTCTCTAATTTTTCAAACTGTAAAATGGGTTCTACAAATTAAATATAAAAATAAACAAATGATCAAAATCCCTTTTACATATAAAACAATGGTTGATCTTCCAAAATTTATTATGAATTCTGCATCCTTTAAAATGCCTTTCATAGATGGTTTTACTGCCCAAACTTTGAAAAATGTTACACAACCCAACCCTAAGAAAACATGGGAAATTTTTCATAAATTTAAAGAAAAACTTAAAATGAACAAATGGATTTTCCTTTATTATTCAAACATATATGTATACGTGTATGAACATATAAATAATAAAATACCAATTCTCGTATTATAAATCTAAAAATATTAAAAAAAACTATATGTAAATTAAATATGTCCACAATAAATATATAATTAATAATATTTAATTCCCCTTTTAACAATTAATTGTAAAACAAACATAAAAAATATATACATAATAACGCAAATAAATAAAATAAAACAACCAACTTTGTTTTGGAAATTGTATGTATCAAAAATAAAATTGTCTATAATAAACAAAGAGAATTTATAAATAATACCAGAGTATTAACAATTCAGGAGATAATAAGCAAAATATAATAGAAATACATCTCCGCAACTTCATATTATTAATACATAAATGATGAAACAAAGATTAAGCCACTCAATAAAACGAATTTTGTAAATATTATATAGCTAACGCTTATATATAAAAGCTTGACATAAAATAAACAAATAAACTGTCTTGAATTACTCAAATAGAAAGCTCTAAATGACTGTTGGAATAACTTTAAGTAAGCAAAAATTAATATAACAAAATCTATGAAATAAACAATATTATATACAAATTTCAAATACTTAAGTAATTATAAAACATTCTTCAATTAACCTAATCATATATCCTAAGAAAAATAAGGAATTAAAATTTTTAACTTTAAATCAAAATGAATTTAAAAAATTTAGAATTAAAACATTCTTTATAATACATGAAAAAAACATAAATATGGTCCCCAAAATGAATAAGAAATATACTCTGTAGATAATGTAAATTCCTATATAATACAAAAGCTGTAATACAATACATTATTACGACTTACCCAATATTTATCCGTATATATTATCACGAATTGAATTTAATACTTTATTTAAAATAACCTTATTTTATAGAAATAATTCGCCATTATTATTAAATATATTGGAAAAATAAAAAAATACTGTAAATAACATTTTTTTAAATATGTAATTGCAATATCAACACTTAAAAAATGTACTTATATACACGATAAGAAAAATTGTGAATTTAAGCCTTTAGTTTAACACATAATCTTAGACTTTATAAAAACAAGAACAAACATTTAAAAATGTAGCAAGCGATTGTAACTACAATGAAAATTTAAAGTAATCATTATAATTTGAAATCCAAATTATGTAACGAATCATGATGACATCGACCTTCACCTTTTATCGCGTCACTCCTAGCAAATTAATCTCATAAAGATCAATTTTCTTTTTTTCAAGGAGGGGAGGATGCAGTGCTCTAAAAAGCCCTACCACCTTTTTCCCCCATTCCTACATCCAAATCCTAGCTATTTTACTCTAAAACCCAAATCCAGTCAAAAACCCAAAAAAAAACCCAAACATGATCCAAAATTCGCAATAAACGAATCAAACATTCATTTATCGCATAACATTTGCCCCACGGCATAATTAAATCCAAAATCTTGAATTAAAATCAAATTCGCAATAAACGAATCTAATATTCGTTTATTGTTCTACATTCGCCCCACGGCATCATCATATCCAAAATTCAGAGATCGTTATCTCTATCTGAAAAATTCCATTAAACTAAACAAATACAAAACCAAAACCAGATACATATGCACATCTGCGCAATAGTTTCGTAAGAATTCAAGAAATTGAATTCTTATCTTAAATAAACACTGAGCATCTCACTCAGGATACAAAAATCGGGATTTTTGTATGAAATTGTGTATTTTCGAGATACAAACTCTCGATTTGTTTCTCTTTATAAGGGTGATGAAATTCGTATTCGATGATCAGTCTTGGTTGGCGTCCGAAGTGGTAGGACGCCAATAAACTAAATAAAATAATAAAATAAATGTAATTAGATAAATAAATTCAGTTTTAAATACTGGAAATACAGGTGATTGGTTTTTTATTGCGCTTGGCCGATTCCTAGGCCCATATTTAACAATCGGTAGCTGCTTTGCCCTCAAGGTTTGAGGAAGCACGGCGGCAACCGCAACGGGTCCCCTCAGGAGCTCCCTGAGATAAGGATCACTACAATACCTATAGAAAAGAGATGAGCATAATACGTTGCGCTTGTATTCTAACGACGGAATTGATCGTGTAGTGATCTTAAATCACCACCAGCACCCAATTGCTAATAAGCCTCAACCTAATTCCTTTTCCTCAAATGATGCATCATAGTACGAACCTTAAGTTCATGCTGTGCGTTGAACAATTCCCTGGAATGATAACATAATGAAATGCGTATCTTTAAATGCATTTCATGGTTGTGTCTTCCGCGAAATTTGTCAACCATAATCCTAATCATGTTCCCCAATTGAATCATATGCACGACAAATTTAACGGAAAGTCCATTTGTCGTGCATTGATTCAATTCCCATTAACCATTAACATTATGAAATGCCTAATTCTAAATGCATTTCATAATTTCTCCTTCCGGGAATTTGTTCAACCAAATTCCTATCCACTTCCCAGAAGAATCCCATTCCAATTGAAGCACACAAAATCTTGTTTGTGCTTCTTGGGATTTTTGAAGACAATTTTAACGAATCTCTGTCGCCACAGAGTATAAAAGGGCGACAGATTTTGGATTCGTGATCATACTACAGTCGATGGAAAATTCAATTTAATCCATCCGAAGCAGTAACTATAATTCTGAGTAGTAAACACTCCCAACCTACTTCTCGATATTCACAAAATATCCGAATACAAAAAGGAGGTACTACGATTAGACCACAGGACTGGATGAAATATCTTGGGCTCATCTATACATATTATATATATATATATATATATATATATATATATATATATATATATATATATATAAATATATATATACTTTTATACTTATATATATATATATATATATATATATATACTTATATATATATATATACTTATATATATATATATAGTTATATATATATATACTTATATATATATATATATATATATATATATATATATATATATATTTCATCAAACATGCGACCCACATTCTTCAAAGGGGCCTCGGTCGGACTAAGCAACTGCACAACATCTTGAAGTGGAGGCAACAAAATTGACACCAAAGTTAAGCTTCTCTGCTGTAACCAGCTAATCCGTTCTGGAATATCATACGCCTTTCCCATATGGTCCTGCATATGTTCGGCCCAAATGGAAAGACTGCGAGTTTTCGAAAGAAAACTCCTCTGAAGATGCACAAACCACTCTAGAAGGCCTGACGGCCGCCACTACCCGAACTCTCACCTATACGAAGGTGCTCTATAATCCCGATGGACGAGTACTTCCTACAGTTAGCATATAAGTACCTCGAAAGCATTCAGAACAGCGAGAACCCACTTGTACCGGAGTCTTGCGTTCTTGACCCTTCTCTCTCTCGATCTCTTCGGATCAGACCACCACAATTTCTTCTTCAGTACAAAACTGAAGAAAGCACCCTTCCCAACAACATCTCCTATCCAAGTAGTTAGAGAACGCTTGAACTAACCCTGTCCACACTATCCTTAGATACCTGTATAGCGTTTGAAATAATAGTGAAGAAGAACGTGTGATTCGAACTGACGCTATGACAGTTTGAATCACCAACAATTTTTACCTAGGGCGTTACCCATCAGGCTACTGACCGTGTTTTGAATTTGATTTTAAACTCGACTATACTCCACTGTTGTGAATTGTTATGTTATCGCTAAGGTATACGGCTCTGATGTATTTACTTATTCGATTTTTCGTTCGGTGCTCTTTACTATTTTGCTTGTAAATTGTGTGTGTATCTGTTAGAGTCGCCACACCTCCCCCCCCCCCCCCCCTTTCTTTTCAGATATCTCGAAACCGAGCCCAACATCCTCCCGGATGTGGGTGATTCTGGTTATCGCAAGATGACCAGAAACCAGAGACGAGGTGAAGGACACATTTGTCCCTGTCTCCCTAAAGTCGCCCTTCCGCCACCCCATGTGTTTTTTTTTTCCAGGAGGCTGAGACTACGGCCAAAGACATAAAGGCATACAACTTAAGTAAAGCATACAGCGTTTCCTTTAATCATCCATCTGTGGTGGGTAGCCTCACCACATCCAACGGTGAGAACTGTGGTTCGGTGAACCTCAATGATCAAGGCTCTCAACACCACGACCCAAAAGAGCCGGACGCCATCCTACGGAGAAAGCTATAAGACAGCTTAGCTTTTAAGCACCCGCAGGACCCGCGGGACTAGGAATGTCTCAGGGTTCTATACTGTCATTAACCCTATTTCAGTTTCTTATTATTGGTCTGATAGTATCAACGAGTAACAATACTTATTTCTACATTTTTGAACGATCAACCAGTAGGTAAGAACAAATTAACCTAAATTTATAACCTTACAATGGAGTCACAGCGGGGTCCCCAATAAGTTTCACTGTCCGCTTTTGCATCCTGTCGAGCACGTATAGTGCAGTTTTGGATGCGCCTGACCAATATGGGAGTTGAATTCCATTTTTGGACGAATATACGCCTTGTAAATAGTGGCCAGGTTGGATGGAGTGAAGTATCTTTTGCATCTCTTAAGGAACCCCATTACATTTGCTGCACTTTTCGCAGCTTCAAAATATATGGTCATTCCAGTTAAGAGTCGAATTAATTCGAGTCCCGAGGATTGATAGTTCCTTAACTTCGTCGATGCAAGTGCCGTTCAATAGATAGTGTATTTACTTTGGGGGTCGCCATTGACGACAAAAGACAGCACTGAGTTTTTTGGGCATTGGATTCTACTCGGTTAGATAATCCCCACTCATATATCTTGTTGAGGTCTGAATTCAATGTATCAGGCATAAGTTGCTGGTTGGTAGTGACATCCGAAGAGTTTGGACGGGAGTGTTGAGTATGAGAAACTCAACGTGCTATCATCAGCAAACGAGTGGATTGGGCTGTGAGTGATTGACAAGAGATCATTTATAAAGATCAGGAAGAGTGTGGGTGAGAGTACCGAACCCTGGGGAACACCTCCATTAATTTGAAGGGAGACAGATTTGACACCATCAAGAACCACTTGGATTGAACGGACAAAAAGACAGTCTCTTATCCATTGGATCAGGGAATGGTAGGTGCGTAGGTGCGTTAGAGCCTCGGGGCTCTTTCCACCACTGGGTTTGTATCTCCGACAGATTAGATACTTCACCTCAGCTGGTGGTCACCGGCTACGCCAAAATTGTTGTAATATATTTAAAATATGTAAACAATATAGTTAGGGTAAGCAAAGGGAACGGGACTTACTTGGGCCTTCGTTCTTGAACGGACCTCTTGGTCGGTCGTCGTTGCTACTGGTTTCCGGTTGCAGGGGACATTGATCCTTGTGACCCCCTGTTCAGCTGGCTAGTCTGTTGATGATGTTGATAATGTTGATAATATTGACAATAATTGATCCAGATTTTTGTAATGAATTGCAGTGGAACCCGGTGCGGTCGCACTTCTGATACTTATATGCCCAACTGTTACAGTCGTTCTTGCAATAGGAGTACGTCAACTATTTTTTAATTTAACTTTTTTCTCTTGTGCTCCCTTTTTGTTGGCAGAAAATCTCTAGCCTTCTATGTAATTCATTATTTTTTTGCCGTTGACGTTTTTATTTATTATTCGGCGCCAACGCCTTTTTTTTATTATTTTTTCTGCCAGATAGAATTTGCATAAAGTAGTTTATGCAAATTAGCTACTTGACGATATTTATTTCATTTACAGGTAGAGAGGGGAAATTTGAGGAAACTAGTGGGTGTTGGGCGAGGACATGGACGCGAGGTCCGTAACACATGTCGGGTTTTATCGATTGGTCTAAAAGACGTGATGCATTGATTATGTTATGTTTAGGTGATGATGATGAGTCAGGCGTTAACTCGTGCGGATTAATATGTTGCAGATTTTCTACAATTTATGTGTGATTATCATTCCTGAGTGATCTCGAATCGGTTAATATTGGAAATAGTTCACAAAAACTCCAAGTAATCGATAGTATTGTGGTGTTGTGTGATATCAGTTTGAATTATTACACGAAAGGCAATATGCGATATAAGACCAATAACTGAGTGATGTCTTTTAAATATAACCTGTATGAGTATCGGTTTACATTAATCCTCATTTCGGTATGCACGCATCTGAAGTGCAGTGAATTAAACCACATCTCATAGAGATATTTTGAATATTTAAGAAGTTTATATTCAGATTTTCTTTCTCCAGATATCCTGTTTCTAACGTGATGTGTCTTTTGTGCTGGCGGCAATTGGAGGACTTTCAGAATTTTTGCAATCGGGTCGATGCAGCACGGAAGAATTTAGCTATACAATTAGAAGTGGCACAGAACATTATTAAAAATTCCAATAATACAGAAACTACTGACGCCCAGGATGCATCTGTCAGCTCTGGTTGTACTCTGCCGTCGAAGAGGGATATGGTATTGAAATTGGAAGACGGAGTAGATCATGGAAATGAGGATGTGGGGCTTTTCAGGGCCCGAAGAGCCATGCATCGCTCGATCCCCACCATTCCCAGCGATGCGACTTACCTTGAAGTCGAATCTTCAGCAAGATTATGCAACCTTGCTACGGCATTAACCGCCAACCAATTCGCTGGAATTAATTCGGTTATCCCCAAGGATAACCGACATAAATATATATTAGGCAGCTTACCTGTTTTGGGGGCTTTTCCATCCTCTTCCCCACGGTCATTCCTAAAAGCATAATTCATGGCAAGATTATCATCTTGCCATGACATCAATTCATCAACCGAGCTTCCGCGACCGAACAATGGATGGCACATATCCACCAACACACGCTGATCTTTCCGTGTGTTATTTTCGTACCCATTCATTGACCTAGCATTATTTCGGGTTGCTTGCACATCTGCATCCAGATTTCCAACGGCATGTCTACGATCTATCTTTCCTAAAGTAAAGAAGATCAAATCAAACATTGGCCTTTCAGGCGCGCATATTTGCTTGGATCTTAGCATGACCGATTTATGATCCGTTGCCGTTTCTTGGAACGATCACCAGCATCGGTCATGGCCACCAATTTTAGTTTACACAAAGTAAACATTCAAGCGGATACTTTCGCCTGACAGTGCTTTCAACGGAATTAACATATCCCTAAGATAACATGCATCGAATCATACGACCGAAATTTGTTTATTCTAGATGATCTAACAACGGCCATGCCCAATGTTCGATTCATTTTTCCAAGATAGATTTCTGCCTTCGGCAAGGGTTTTATTGACTCACGTCAATCAAAGAATCTATCCCTTGCGTATGGTGGCAGTTTATCTTGCCCAAACATGTAGCAGCGGATTCGATCTGCTACATGAGTTTTTCTCTTTTCCTTTTGTTTGGACCTTCGCCATTGGCGGAGAATTCTTTAGTTTTTTTTTGGTTTTCTTCGGATGTCTGTAAAGAGACATCCAACAAGGAGTCAGAAGTCAGTCTTTATAGAGGTCGGTCGCGCCTTGTTATCCTCTTGATCAATACCTGCTAACATTAATAGAATAATAATTGCCTATTTGTGAACATAGTTAATTAAATAGTTGCCACTAGTGATCAATACCATAGTTACTTAAATAGTCGCCACTTGTGATCAATACCTGTTAACATTAATAGAATAATAATTGCCTATTTGTGAACATAGTTAATTAAATAGTTGCCACTAGTGATCAATACCTGTAACATTAATACAATAATAATTGCCTATTTGTGAACACAATTGTACGACTAATCAAAATATAGTTGAAATAAAAATATTAAATTGAAGTTCATCAGTGTGTTTTCTTGGCGATCATCGAGGCCGCTGCTGTGCTCCACTCTTTCACGGCTGAATTCTCCTAGTGTAACCGCGGTGGTGTTTTTATTGAATCTGCGTTCGTGCTACCTACAAGGACTCTTCATCTATTGAGGTAAATGAGAGAGATACAGATGCATCTGAGGCGGATTCTGTGGATCCAATAATAGATACTGCTAAATTAGAAAACAAAGCAATTACGTCTGAGTCAGTTGATCCTCTCTATCGAATACCAGGAACCACCTCCGAAGATGTGTGGCGACTCTAACAGATACACACACAATTCACAAGCAAAATAGTGAAGAGCACCGAACGAAACATCGAATAAGAAAATACATCAGAACCGTATACCTTAGCGATAACATAACAATTCACATCAGTGGAGTATAGTCGAGTTTAAAAATCAAATTCTAAGATTGGCCAGTAGCCTGATGGGTAACGCTTAGGTAAAAATGTTTGGTGATTCAAACTGTCATGGCGTCAGTTCGAATCACACGTTCTTCTTCACTATTATTTCAAACGCTATAGATGTCTTCGAACATTAAATGTCGATTCACGAACGGGTCCAATGATCAAACGACGGACTCTAAAACGGGCACAGTTAACCGGAGGAGCTGTGGCGGTGCCGCCAAACCCCACGGTTCACTTACCTAAAACCCCCATAACTGCCATCCAATTTCCTAACTTCACTAATACAATCGCATTAGTACCTGAAAATGCTTCACGCATCATATAGATCAAGTCAATGATCTTAAAGTCCCTGTCAAAGAAAACTTACCTTTGATGCATGCTATTCGCATATAATATCCCGTAAGAATCCTTTCTTTACCTTATCAGGCAGAACACCCATTATTACGAACCAATCTACTTCAGTTTCCGCTAATGCAACAGCATTAGTACCTGTAAACGCTGCACGCATTAAGCTTACCGAATATATTTGTTTTCAAGCGTCTGCAAAAGAATTCTTACCTGCAAGCATAACTTTGCATGTAAAACCCCCTATAAGAGTTCTTTATCTTATCTTAAATTACCTGAAAGAGAATTCATCGGTTCATATATAATACAACCGCATAATCAGGAAACCTCACCCTTGAGTTGTTTTATCCCAGCTGCATCATGGGTATCATAAATCATCAGACAAACACATTGGCTGGCGACCTACACCCAAGGGACTAAAACAAATACACGCATCTCTTGGCACCAATTAAATCCTACAGCATAAGCAAATGCAAATAGGAATTCAATACTTGTCCTTACCAGTGATGCCATAAACACCATTTCCTGGTAATCTAGCCAAAACCTATTAACACCATTTCTTCGTTGCGCCGCGTCTATTTATTTAGCCGCGACGCACATCTCAAACAAAGATGCAATTAGGATCCGACGAGTTTCGATTTTGTTTGTTTTACCAGACTCGCATCCCATGAATGTACCTCTTCCTTTCTTTGTTTAGATTCCTTCCCATGGGTTTGATCACTGTGGCGAACTTCCGTATGAGATCTGTTGGTTACCCCAAAGAGAGACTTTACGTCTCTCTTGGAACAGGAAATACATCCTAGATTTAAGAGAGCCAGCTTCACTGACCAAATTTCCCTTGATCAACGATTGAAGATCGTTGAGTCTTATTCTATCCTCCGACCACGCTGGTCGCCGAACTCCCGCTCTCCGCTGGTTGCGGGGATGCGTTAAAGTCGTAGTCGCGAGTGTCCGTGAATTCGGTAATTTTTGTTTGTGTATGTTCAACATTAAATAAATTGTACGCAATCGCGAAAGGTGTGTGTAAAGAGCTCTTCTGCTCTATGCCATTCTCGGCAGTCATAAATATTAATGTACCTTTTATCGTCCGTTTTGTTCCACAAACCGCTTCTTTAAATATAAATAAACGCATCATTAACATTAAAACAGTGAATTTTATTTCCTGTGTCGAGAAGTTTTGTTTTGTGTTGTCTACTTTGCTAACGATACGGGTCGGCACATTAGTGACATTAGGATGGAGGAGGAAGTGAATCTAGTGCCCGTGTCTGGTACTTACTTCCTCCCCACAGAGCGCTCCTGCGCCATCGTTGTATTTTTCACTCCGCTACAAGTAGGATAGCAGGTAAGACAAATTATTAGACGATTAGTGACTGAGGCATAGTTCAGAAGGGTTCTTGATTTGCCCTTCGATCGGCTTTTTTCTACTGCTTTCCATTCCCAAGCTATGTCATCGTCCTCGTATTCGAAAGCCTCCTCGTCGCGAGCCTTCCCCCTCAAACTAACTCGGACGGAATTCTCGTATCTCGATCTATGTTTTCTCCCGATTGACCCTGGCAGGTTGCGAAATCAGTCTCACGACGGACCCTATCTTGTTGTGAAATCGGTGATATGACCTACGCCAACGGTCCCTCTTCCCGGGTGCCTTGTAAGGTTGCGAAATCAGGCTCTCGACTCACCCTTTCAGGGTTCAACCTCGGTGAGATGACCTACGCCAATGGTACCTCCATATGTTGCTGGCCAGCACATCATAATCGACACAGAGTTCCTCTCTACACCATGTTCGAGGCCACGACGTTGAGCCCATCTACCCGTTCTCATTTCTTGAACACTCAGCGTGAGACGCTCACGTTATCTAACAGTATCCATGGTCGTGCGGTCGTTAGCAATGAAATCCTCTTTGTGAAGGGGTTAAGTTAACGAGATGGTTGTTATACTGATGCTCGAATAGTATTGGATTGTAACGAGTATTCTTCCATTGTCGATTGAGGACGATGATGCAGGACCTTAATCTCCTTTTTGTGGAAAGTTCCACTCACAGAACCGGTGGCATTTATAAGTTTATGCAGCAGCGTAAAATGGTCCCCCGAAGAAGCAGCGTCACAGTTGACGATGACGGTAAAGATGGTGAGTCAATTAGAATAAAAAAAAACCTTTTTAGGTAGCGTCGCTTACTTGAATCCATTGCTGGGTATCGCTAGGCGATCCGTTATGTCATTATTATCGATGGGAAATGAATGATGAGTGCCGCATCGGGTACGACTCCACTCCATGTATGACACCAGAACAGGCTGAGGATCACCTGAAGAAGTTAGTCCCTGAACTGAAGTATGGTGGTTGGTCAGCCGGCGAATGACCCTGGTGCACATAAGACAATTATCACTCCAAATCGTTAGAAAATTCACACAACGTGCAAGCCCAAACACTAGCATTGCACCGAACCGAATTGGTAACTTATTCAATGAACACAGGTATGATACCAGAACAGTCTAAGCATCACCTGAAGGAGTTACTCTCTGAACTGAAATATGATCGTTGGTACTAGGCGGTGAAGGACGCCGGTGCAACCAAACACTATCACCGAACCGAATTGGTAATTTAGTTAATGAACGCACAATCAACATAATTTAATTATTTTTTGCTATCCATTTACTTGGACTTTTCAAAATACCCAATTATGATAATAACCACAATCCAAGCAATGAACTATACAACTTCCTCATTCAACTATTGAGACACTACTGCCCTATCGCAGCCGACCTTGTTCCCTTCACGATCGATGTCCACTTGTCCTATTGGTTATGCTGAGGATCGGTTGTTTATGTTACGAATGGTCGCAGGTGGTTCTGGGTTGCGATGACATGGAACCGCGTGGCGAGGGTCGCAGCCTGGTGACAGCATCATGCACCAGTCAACTGTTGATGAGTTTTTGTTCCTGCTGATTGTTTATGTTTGGCGCAAGACTAATAAACTTGCCCGGAAAAACAAATTATTATGGAAAATTTAACAAGCCTCATACTTGCTAAATAAGGCCAAGACCAGATCCCGGTTGTAGTGCCGCCGATGATGATGATGATGATTGTTTATATTTACTATCCATAACCTAAGTAAACACAAGATAGATTCATTTGTGGGACTTCATAGATTCGGTCGATGAGGTTGACGAACTGGAGCATTTTGATCCGACAATGTTTGGTATTTGATGCAGTTTGGGGTGGAACGTGTTGTTGCTGTGATAATGAATGGTTTGCTTTAACAGAATCCAATAACCTGAATCGAACGACAAGATTAATATATTAATAGATTTAATCCTATCAATGACTTTGTCACATAGGCGATGGCGAAATCCCATTGGGTAGGTTGCCGGAAACCTGAACTCAAGGTAATTTGTCTCCATTGATATGCCGATTTTGAGGAACTTGCACGCAGCAAACAACTTTAGAGCGCTCGTCAGCATATTTGCAGGAGCTTGTATTAAAATGATGCAATCTGATGATGTCAAATTAGATTTGGTTTAACTCCATCGGTTCGGATCCGTCCAACCATCGGCGTGGGTGACTCGGTACGACTGCGCAGCAGGATTCACACGACCACCTGTGTGGTTGATTCGGTGGACGCTATGGACCATTTAGGTTGGTTCAAAGGGTTGTCAGATAGAGACTGTCGGTGGTTGCTAGCCAGCAGTAACGGAAAACCTCGGTCATTTGTTAAATTGAACGACAGCGAGACCTTTGTGTTGGGTTTGAATGAAATAGCTGGACCGTTGTCGTAAGTCAGTACATACGAATGAATCGATAGCAGTAACACTGTACCTTGACCGCCGAATGAATGAATGAATGAATGAATGACGTCAGAGCAGAACCGTCAGTTTATTTTGCTTAGTACAAGTGGTATAAACACATAAACTTATAAATAGACTTACGAACTAACTTAAAAACTAAAGCATGGGGGTTAGGGTTGGGGGAGTTGTGGACGTTCTCCAGCATTGCGCAAAGAACCACCCACAATTCCAACCCCAACTCCCTTGGCAAATCTGCAGCAACCTGCAAACATTTCCACCCCAAGGCCATCATCATTCCATGCATCAACGCATCGGTAAATTTCCCTGAAAACATTTCGGTTCACATATAATGTAACCATCCTAATCAGGGAATGTTATCGTTTTTTTTTCTCGTCGGCTATCCGTACAAAACTGAAGAAAGCACCCTTCCCAACAACATTCCCCTCTATAGTAGAGGATTCCTGGACCGATCCCATAGGTTCATACCACACGCACACACGCACGCACAGTACAAGACGGCACAAACATACACACACACCGACCTAAGACGTGATCTGCGTTTACTACCGCACTCAAGACCTTCCGGTCTTGTATGATTTCTTTTCCACCATCCCACTATCCAAGTAGTTCGAGAACACCTGAACTAACCCTGTCCACACTATCCTTAGATACCCCCCCCCCCCCCCCCCCCCCCACCCACCAACCTTTTTTCTTTTTCAGATATCTCGAGACCGAGCCCAACATCCTCACGGATGTGGGTGATTCTGGTTATCTCAAGGTGACCAGAAGCCAGAGACAAGATGAAGGACACATCTGTCCTTGTCTCGCCAAAGTCGGCCTCTCGCCACTCATTTTTTTTTTGATTCGAGATCGTCACATCAGCCAGCGTTTCAACAGGTTTGGAGCGGCTTTAGACAAAAGTGGTTTTGTTTGTTGGATTCAAAGTTTCTTTAGTAATTTACTATTGTGGCTTCGCGAATACATTGTGAAGCTTATGTTACATTATAAGTACAGTACCAATCATCTCCTTGCAATCGCACCCCCATGTTTACCTCGAGTGCTCTGTATCCAATACACTCATTACCCCTCTACTAATTGAGCAATGGGTGGCCGCTCTTCTTATGGTGTGAGCCATCTACCCGATCACGGCATGATGGCCCTTATAAATAAACTAAAAGGGGAGGTCGATGGTCTCAGGGCTGAGAACGCTGTCCTTAAAAAGCAATTATCCGCATTAAAAGCCACCCCACACCCACCCCTGCCCATTTCCGGTTCGGAAACTTTTGATTCGGAATCAAAATTCGAGCCCGAAATATAAAACGTCACCGCCAGTCCTGGTGACTTGCGTACCCCCACCCCAAATTCATTTAGGGCTCCAAAGCGCAAGACGCCGCTGCCAACATTGAGCTGCGAGGGAGGCCCCTCCAGTAAGCGTATCGGCAATGGCACGCCAACACCACTCCCGTCATCTTCATCATCATCTGTCCCTAAAAAAATGTTGATCCCACCGATAACCTCAAATACGCAAAAAATCGTACCTCCGCAGAAGTCTTGCCCATCAAGGGCCCACCAATTGCCGGAGCAATTGACTCAAAACCAAAGGTCGCTTGTGTTTCCAACACTGTGCAGCCAGCGGCCGAGGTCCGCGCACCTGTCGCCAAGAAGAAACAGCAACCCGGGGTCTTTGCATGAGACCTCAATCTGAAGAGCTTCGTTGCAACTTTAAGGCAAAGACCTTAAGCCCATCCCTAAACAAAATTGTAACCTACGACAGGGAAATGTACCCACCGCTCTTGTATAATTTCCTTCCCACCATCCCCCCACCCAAGTAGTTAGAGAACACTTGAACTAACCCTGTCCACACTATCCTTAGATACCTCCTCCCCCCCTTTCTTTTAAGATAACTTGAGACCGAGCCCAACATCATCACGGATGTGGGTGATTCTGGTTATCGCAAGATGACCAGAAGTCAGAGACAACACAAGTTGAAGGACACATTTGTCTTTGTCTCCCTAAAGCCGGCCTCTCGAAATCCCTTTGCCTGCGTCATAAAAAATGTGCGCATCAAGGCCGTTTCATGAGACGGGGATTATCTGCTAAGATAATTGCCGTAGAAAAGGGAACCGTCATAAAAATAGGTATTGTGTGAAAAAGATACTTGAAAATTGAAAAAGATAAATTGTAATCGCGAAATGATGTGTGATATTTGATATGACACATGAAATGAACTTAACCTAAGAGAAATGACAACAATGCGTAAGTTACAATACTTTAAATTAATAGATGATATGATTCTTAAATAATGATTACGAAAAAACATGGATACAATATTTTAGTTTAATAACTGATAATAATGCTTAAATTAACAACACCCTTTACGTCGCCCACACTTGAACCTCCACCCTTCCAGCTGGGACAGACGTCCACACTAGCAGGTAAGGGTAAAGCCGTAAACTTACAAAAATATAACCACACAAGCCACACAAAATGATATCCAAAATGGATTTACATTCGCCGATATGTTTAAAGGACCACAAACAAAGAGTATGAAAACTCTCCCAACACCTCTCCCCAAAAGAACCTATTCAAGTCTCTAAACGATCCGCTATACAGGCCAACGCAAAAGTAAATATGACGCGTTCTGTCCCCTAAGGGATGAATTGAATAACAGCCCATGGGGCAGCACTTACAGGTTAGTCATGAAAAGACTACAGAACAACAGTAGTCAAATGTAAGAAAGGGAAACTGACATGGCCAGAATCGCTGCTGTTCTCTTCCCGCAGTGTGATTGAGAGTGTGATTGAGAGTGTGGGGGTTCTCTATACTACATGGAGAACCAACCCACTATTTCAGGCCTATTTCGACCGCTAACAGCGCGTCATTTCAATCCCAATTCCTTCCGTCGGTTATTTCATTTGCAATAAGAAAGATCCCTAAAAGAAGCATGTCCGGAAGTCATTAATCTATCCAGTTAATGCACAATTGCATTTAGTCTTTTCTTGCCATACGGTAACACTATTGCATTAACCCATGAGATTTCCACCGGAAATCTCAACGTCATATTGGTTAGCAACAACCATGTCTGACCAAACGACGCGGTTGCATAATCGTGCAACGGCTGGGGTAATTCCAGATTCTTCGAGTTTGGTTCTCACGACAATATTTCCCTAGCCGATGTAGCGTCACTTCGACTTCCCCCAGACATTCTTTCCGCTTGGGATCAATGATCTCTTTTTGCAGGTGAATTGCACACACCATTTTCCTCTCCATCACATTTTCATCTTCGCATAGTTCATTGCACTCTGAGATCACCACAGTCACCGCACTAGGTTAGTAGGCCATCCTCAGGGGCTGCATGAATATGAGCACACAGGCCAAGTTAACCACGAGTTATTGCGCTCTCTCTTTTGTTCTGTTCATCCTTCGCATGCACAGCGACTGCCGAATGAGTGCACAGTTACTTATTCACCTCGCTGGGACATGAAACTTAATGAATTCATGAGAGAGCGCAATGATGATTGGCTAACCAGCCGCGCAAATATGATATCCCAAAGTTGCATCCCTCATTCGGATGAGTGATTACCCAAACTTCCGTTGTGTGCACACACACGAAATTTTTGTTCTTCCTCAGTAGAGCATGTTTCATCACCAGAGAGTCGAGAGTTAACCGCCACCGGGATCGGTCACATAGAAAGCGTTTCAGTCGATGGAGTCGTTAGTTATTTAATAAAGAACTACGCCCCATCAAAACAAATATATGTATATATATAACTATTTATGAATAAAAACCAAGTGACGTTTCTTCTTCGAGTTTAAGTGTTTAATATCCAGAAAAATCAAAATAAATATATGAATACATAAGCAAAAACCACAAAATCCATATTCGCTTAAGATATACCAAATAATTAAACTTTAAACTTTAAGAGAGATATCCGTTAGTGTATAAGATAATAAATGAAATAAATAAAATAAAGAAAACTTTGAACGGCAAAAGGATCTCCAGTGCGTCTCTTTTTATTTATTCTCGTTTGCTTCGAAACAATCGTTGGCGGGTGAAATGAACAGCGTGCCCATGACCGGCATATGACTTTCTACCCCCACAGGAGTATCACTGAAGGAGATATATCTCTTGTGACCACCCAAGAGGTGCTCTCGGCTGCAAGGGTTGTCAAAAAAACAAGACCCCGGGAATGGATGGTATCCCTAACGCTGTAGTGAAGACTGCTTTAACAAAAAGGCCGGAAGTGTTCAGCAGTTTCTTCACAACCTGTCATCAAATAGGAATATTTCCTAAACGATGGAAAAAACAGCGGCTTGTGCTTATACCAAAAGGAATCAAGAATCCAGAAGCGCCGTCGTCTTATCACCCGTTGTGCATGCTAGACACAACAAGAAAACTAACTAAAGATATAGCCGGACTGGAACAATTCACTGAGGAGACATCGGGGCTCTCTGAATCGCAGTATGGATTCCGAAAAGGAAGATCAACCGGTAAGGCGCTATCTGTGGTGTGCGACATCGCTCACAATGCGATAGCTGGAGTACGATGGCTAGGGGGTACAAAGAAATATTGCGCGGTGGTGACGCTAGATGTAAAAAATGCGTTTAACTCGGTGAATTGGAATCGGATTCTAGAAGCGTTGCGCGATCTACAAGTCTCACCCTACTTGGTGCGTATACTAGCAAACTATCTCTCGGATAGAAGACTGCTGTATGATACAGATGAGGGACCACAGGAATATCAAAAAACAGCGGGTGTACCTCAGGGATCTGTATTAGGTCCACTGTTATGGAATATAATGTATGATGGTGTGCTCAGGGTCATTGCACCGGAGGGGGTTAGAATCATTGGATACGCAGATGATTTGGCAATAGTGGCCGTAGCTAAACATCTAGATGAGCTGGAGAATATTTGCTCCCAAGCAATCCAGAACATGAAATACTGGCTAGATATTGCCGGACTGAAATTAGCTGGACATAAGACGGAGGCAGTTTTAATAAGCATCCCCAAGAAAGTTGAACACCTTGATTTGGAAATAGAAGGTGTGGGGGTTCCTTTTCGCTTGCCCGAAGAAGTTTAGTGAGGGCAGAACCCTCATTTTATTAGGCTTAATCCAAGCATAAATGAATACAATACCGTACAGACTAACTTAAACTCTAAAGTGGTAATTCAGAAATAATTAAAAAAAAAAAGGAGAAAAATCACGAAGGAGAAGAGGACTGGGAAGTAGGGGAGGTAGGGGGCGGGGAAAGAGCGAGTGTATGTGGGGGTGGCAAATGTGGCATTAGATAATCGTTAATATGGCGAAAGTTCTAAAAAAAAAAAGAACCTAACAGACAATCTTAAATCAAGAGTAAGAATAAAAAAGAAAATCCAGGAGGCGAAAATGACTGTTCGGCGGGGGGGGGGGGGGGCTAGGAAAGAGCAAGTGTATGTGGGGGAGGCAAATACGGCATTTGTGAGACGGGGTTAGGACGAGTTACTTCTGAGACGTCGTTTGAAGGCAGGTGTGGAGAGGTTGAAATCGGAGGAGGTGGGGAAAGAGTTGGCATGTCGTAGCAGACGCGAGATGGGCTCGTTAGCACCGTAAGAAGTGTGATGAGCGGGCACGTAAAACAGTCGGCATGGATTCTGCGCTCCTCAAGTGTGTTAAGATTGATTAGAAGGAGCCGGCCTATGTATGGTGGAAGGATGAGTGGGTTTTCCCAGTTTAGTCCACGGAGGGCAAAGCGCAAGAAACGACGTTGAGCGCCCTCGATCCTACGAATGTGAGACAGTTGATATGGGGACCAGACCTGACTAGTGTATTCGAGTAGTGGCTGGACGAAAGTTGTGTAGAGCGATCGGGTGACGTAGGAGCTTAGGAATTCCTTCGACCAACGTTTTACAAAGCCAAGGGCGGCGTTGGCCTTGAGGATTATGTCATCGATATGTGGGGTAAATCTAAGTTCCTTGTCGTATATGACGCCCAGGTCGCGAATCGATTCAACCGACGTTATCGGTTGGTCTAGCAAGAGATAGGAACGAGGCAGGGGGGGGGGGGGGGGGGGCGTTTCCGAGAGAAGGTGATTGTGTGACATTTGGCGATATTCAGTTCTAGGCAGTTGTTTTGGCACCAGATCGAAAAGCTGTCAAGATCCGATTGGAGAAGTGAGGAGTCAAGGGCAGAGCGGATTGTCTTGACAATTTTGGTATCATCCGCGTAAAGCGAGATGAGGGAGTGGTTGATGCACGAGCCTATGTCGTTTATAGTTATGATAAATAGTAAGGGGCCAGGGTGACTGCCCTGGGGGACGCCTGAGGTTGGAAAAAAAGGATCGGAGAGGGTGGATCTAAATCGCACACGACAGATTCGAGAGTTGAGATAGGATGAGATCCACTGGATCAACAGGGGTTCAAAACCAAGGGAGGATCATTTGAAGAGAATGAGGTTATGGGAGATTTTGTCGAAGGCCTTACTAAAGTCGGTAGTGACTACATCGACCTCATCGCCGTTTTCTAGGGCAAGGAGTGTGTGGGATGTGAATTCGACAAGGTTGGTAGTAGTAGACCTGCCTAAGAGGAAGCCGTGCTGGTTAAGAGCAAGTGTATGTTAACGCTTCATATAGAAGGCCTTCGAACATTTTAGGAATGTGCGAAAGCTTAGCAATGGGACGATAATTGGATATATCGGTTTTTGGTCCCTTTTTATGTATGGGGGTTATGTAGGAGGATTTCCAGATGTAGGGGAATAGACCTTGTGCAAGGGATAGATTGAAGATTAAAGCGAGCGGGAGAGAGAGAGAGAGAAGAGGACCATTTTTTTAAGAAGATAGCAGGGAGTCCATCTGGGCTGGGACTGAAATCGTCTTTCAGTTGTTCAAGTTTTTCTATTACTTGGTGTTGTTGAATGTGTAGAGGGATGAGGGGGCTCAGGGAGAATTCAGACATGCCGGTAAAGTAGGAGGGGTTCGGCTCGAATGAGTCATCCGTGAAGGATAGTTTGAAGAAAGACGCGAATAGATTGGCTATGGTATGGGAGTCAGATGTTGTAGAAAAAAAGAGTTGGGATAGGCAGCTGACTTCCGTTTATAGTTGATGAAGTGGTAGAAAGATTTGGGGTTATTGATCAGATTGAGCTGGGCTTTGGCAAGGTAATTGTAGTAGAGGGGGCTATAAAGCTCGGTGAATTGGTAAAAGTAACCGAGATAGTTGGAGTAGTCCAGAGGAGAACGTGTATTTAAGAAAATATTCCACAACTTATTCCTCTTGTTACAAAGTGTGCGGAGTCTGTGGTTATACCAAGGGGGCGATGAGAATGATAACCTGTTTCGGGAATATGGGACAAATAGGGATATGGCGTTGTAGATTACTGTGTAGAGCGAGGCTGTAGCGACCTCTACACTTATATCATTTAAGCTGGGTATGGTATTGCTGAGGTATTCATTTATGAGCTGGAAGTTGGCTTTTCGAAAATTGAAAGAATATTGGTAGGGGGGAATTGGGTGTGCTGTGGGCTGAGAAGTCGCGGTATTAGGATAAGAGAAGTGGGGGGTGGTGGATGTCAATAGTTGAGAGGATGTGGGGACTAGGGGTAACTGTGGAGTTAAAGGGGTCTGCCGTGAATACAAGGTGGAGTTGTCTGCCCAGATGATTTAGGGTATTGCTGACTTGGTAAAGGCTAGAGTCGGTAAGGTTGTCCATTAAGAGACACTCCTTGGTAGTAGAGGGGCAAGAGATATAGTGGGACTCATCGTCAGACAGCGTCCATTGGAGATGGGGGAGGTTGAAATCGCCCAGGACTACAACGTCGTCTTGGGAAGAACTCAGTTCCGTTAAGCGGTCGATTGCAGCAATAGCGAGTTCGTATGCCTCGGTAGGTTGCGAAGGTGAAATGTAGAAGCAAATGATGTACAAGGACTTTAAGCAGTGTTCAATTTTTATAGCGACATAGTCGATGTAGAGAGAGGAAGAGAAGGTGATAAGGGAAGTTGTTAGTCCGTTTTGGATGGCAAGTAGCACACCTCGGCAGGGGGTGTCAGGAAAGGAATGATTGGCATCGTCGCGTCGTCACGAAAAACTGTGAAGGAGGGGGGGGGGGGCAGTTCTAGGCTGTAGATACTGGGGATGTGGTTAGTTTCGGTCAGGGCGTATATATCATGGGGAAAGGAGTGGGTATTGTGTAAGATCGACTGGGTTTTGGACGGAAGTCCTCTGACATTCTGATAGTATATGGTTAGGGGACAATTATTGGGAGACCCCATAGAGGGTGGGGTAGGCAGCGGATTAGGATCGAAAAAATTTATTTTTAGTGGGTTCGCTGCGTGGCGGACCAGATGCAATTTTCGAGGAAATACTAAATATTATTACTTTAAAAGAACCCCCCATTATTACAACCCAACTTCCATGGTTTCCCGCCAATGCAATTGCATTGGCACCTGAAAACATTTCCTTGTCTAACGGCAATTAATGCTTCCAACGCATTAACTAGAAATTCCTGAAAAGAATTTCACCAACAAGGGCATTTTTCCGTGCATCAACGCATCGGCAAAACGTTCCCAACAAAGAATTCGTAGCATTTATAATTCAATGCATCATATTTACTTTCCTAGAAGAATTCCTTAAAGAACAAACATCATATTCCTGAAAGAAAACATATGGGTTACAGTACCATGTAACCATCATAATCAGGGATAATGATCATTGAGTCGGCTATTCCCAGACTTACAATGTGTACAATAATGTTTCCCACATACACATTGGCTGGCGACTCTTTTGTCCAACGACAAAGCAACTCCAAGCAGCTTATTGAAGCAGCTGCAGACAATTAGCGCAATAGCTGCTAAAACCAAATTCATTAGCATGCATCACGTGCAAACAAAAGAACGCTGTTCTCCCGCAGGCATTCTGGCGATACAATAACAAACCCAAATTGCTTGAGGCATTCCAAATGCATTTCCCATTTAATGAGTTGCGGCTTATTTATTTAGCTGACCCTAATTACAGACCGATGCCTTAGGTCGCTTCTCCCCTTGCTCCTTTTCCCTCGTTGTAGGTTTCGTTTATCCTTTGCTGAAACGCATCGATAAGCAGGGTGATGTGTACGATCACACATACACGCCACTGCATAAAGAGATTGCCGTCCATTGGTCACACCCAGTGAGGAAAGATCGCATTCGCTTGGTGGCCACACCCCAAAGAGAACATTTTTTTTTTTCTCCTCCTTATCTCACCTTTAACTGAGGATTGAAGACAAGTTAAAATTCAATCCCCAGTGTCTTTTTCCATCACCCGACCGAGCCGGTCGGGTCTCCACCTCCGCTCCCGTAGCGCTGCGGGACACGAGCCGCGTGATTAACGTTCACCATTCCTCATTTAACCGATCAATAAAGTAACTTTTTAATTAATAAACAACACGAGAACGCTTAGATTAAGATATGTGAAAAATTCCAAGTGACTTTTAATTCCTGTTTTTCATTTAACCAATCAATAAAGTAACCTTTTACTTAATAAACAGCAATAACCGTGTGTGAACATTTGGCCGCGGTGTTCGGTGCGCGACCGTCGGATACTTGTTGACTATTTACAGCGGTATTGTGGTGGAGGAAGAAGGGAATCCAGTGCAGCACGCCTGCACACTAAACTTGTTCCCCACAAAGGACAAATAATCAGATCCAGTCCCTACATTAAATATCTTGGTGTTATACTCGACAACAGGTTGACATTCATGGAACACTTGAGAAAAACGAGTGGAAAAACGGCAAGAGTATGCAAAGTTTTGGAGAGACAATTCCTGTACCAAGGCCTGTATCGGGTCTGTGCTCTTTGTGGCCCTAGATGAAGATGCCGGCATGGGGAAGGGGGGTGTGGTTGGAGCCACTAGCCTGTTATGGGTCGTATCGACCAACAGGTTGTGTGCGCCTAATAAGTCGAAACCTATTAGGGGTTCATTTACGTCCACAATGACGAAATGCCAAGTGATCGGACGTCGAAGACCCAGTTGAAGTGCCAGCTTTTTTCGACCGTACGTAAGTATCGGTGAATTATTCGCAGCTAACAGTTTAAGTGCGGCGGGGACGCGGTTGCGCGGAGCAAACGATCGCAGGAGGACTGAGATATCGGCACCGGTATCGACAGTAAAAGCGATATTCAGTTTAGCATCCCGGATGGTTAGGCGACTTATTACAGGGGTGCCGGCCGATTGCGCGAGGATATCGGTCGGCAATATTAGTTTAAATGGCGACCTCGGTTGGTGGTTGTTGGAGTCCGCCCACAAGGCGCCTTACAATTAAATGCGCGATCACCGTATCGTTGGTGATTGGCGCACCAAGGGAGAGTAACGGCGTTATTAGGTGTATTCTGCCTAATGGAGTTGCTGTTTCGGGGAGGTCGAGGCGGTGCTCGGTGGGAATTGGCCCGCTGAGGGGCATTTTGGGACGATTGTTGCCGATTGAAAGGACGGCTTGGCACGGCTCGATTCTGGGCGCTTTGTGGGTTGTTTCTCACCTCCGCGCGAAATCGATTTAGTTCGCGGCGGGGTGAGGTTTGGAGCGCCCGAAGGTCAGAAGTAGTTACCTGGGCTGGCGAGCTTCTCTGGCAGAATTAATTGGGACTTTCCTCTTGGTTCCGCTGTGGGAAATTGGTTGAGACGGGCCTGCTATAATGTGTGGATGACTGAGGAGGTTGCTGCGTTGGAGCCATCTGTGGGGCTGTGAGCGGCATGAGAGAGTGCGTCGGAGGAAGCAGGTTGGTGTCGGTTAACGACGCTGGAGGCAACTGGTGGTACCAGGGGAGCAGGTTGTGCAGGTTGTGCAGGTAGGTCCTGGTCGGTATCGACTTGCTCAGCAGGCTGGGCGTCGTGTTGAGAAACCGCCACTACCTGGTTCGCTGGAGGCTCAGAATGTTGGTCTGAGCTTTCCATAATTGCGTCCACAATTTTGGATAAATAGCCCAAACTCTGGTTGGGTTGAGCTATGAGTGCCGAACGGGCATGTTGGGGGAGACATCTCAAAAAGTGAGGCCTTATTAGGTCGTCCCCGATCCTGGTCCCCATATAGAGCGTAAATGGGTCAGGAAAAGGGACGGTCTCATCCCCGAAAGGTTGGTTTCGGCCACCAAGCGTTGTTGCCGCAGACTTCCGGGCTCGCCCAAAGCGTCGAGCAGAGCCTCACGCATGTTGCTATAAGGGTTGCGGTCGGCCGACCTAATGATGTGGGCAACATGCGTTCGCTGAGTGCGGTCAAGCACTCGCAACAGCTCGACTGCACGAAGGTGTTCGTCGTGCATGTCAGCGGTCCGGAAGATGCGATCCCCTACGGCGAACCAAAGGTCTGGATCCTCCTCATCGAAGGAGGGAAGCCCTATATTTGAAGGATGAGTCCTATTCCGGAGGCTGGAAGCATCGTGGAACTCTTGGGACTCTGATTGCCTATGGGCTTGTTGAGAAGTACCGGCGCGACTTGTGGGCATTATAATGCCAGGATCCAGCCAAGGGGCGACACTAGGGGCGTTAGAGCAGTCGGGAGTGCGCCGGAGGAAGCAAGTTGGTGTCGGTTAACGACACTGGAGGCAACTGGTGGTACCAGGGGAGCAGGTTGTGCAGGTTGTGTAGGTAGGTCCTGGTCGGCTCAGCAGGCTGGGCGGCGTGTTGAGAAACCGCCGCTACCTGGTACGCTGGAGGCTCAGAATGTTGGTCTGAGCTTTCCATAATTGCGTCCACAATTTTGGATAAATAGCCCAAACTCTGGTTGTGTTGAGCTATGAGTGCCGAACGGGCATGTTGGGGGAGACATCTCAAAAAGTGAGGCCTTATTAGGTCGTCCCCGATCCTGGTCCCCGCTATAGAGCGTAAATGGGTCAGGAAAAGGGACGGTCTCATCCCCGAGAGGTTGGTTTCGACCGCCAAGCGTTGTTGCCGCAGACTTCCGGGCTCGTCCAAAGCGTCGAGCAGAGCCTCACGCATGTTGCTATAAGGGTTGCGGTCGGCCGACCTAATGATGTGGGCAACATGCGTTCGCTGAGTGCGGTCAAGCACTCGCAACAGCTCGACTGCACGAAGTTGTTCGTCGTGCATGTCGGCGGTCCGGAAGATGCGATCCCCTACGGCGAACCAAAGGTCTGGATCCTCCTCATCGAAGGAGGGAAGCCCTATATTTGAAGGATGAGTCCTATTCCCGAGGCTGGAAGCATCGTGGAACTCTGATTGCCTATGGGCTTGTTGAGAGGTACCGGCGCGAGTTGTGGGCATTATAATGCCAGGATCCACCCAAGGGGCGGCACTAGGGGCGTTAGAGACAGTCGGCAGTGCGTCGGAGGAAGCAGGTTGGTGTCGGTTAACGACGCTGGAGGCAACTGGTGGTACCAGGGGAGCAGGTTGTGCAGGTTGTGTAGGTAGGTCCTGGTCGGCTCAGCAGGCTGGGCGGCGTGTTGAGAAACCGCCGCTACCTGGTACGCTGGAGGCTCAGAATGTTGGTCTGTGCTTTCCATAATTGCGTCCACAATTTTGGATAAATAGCCCAAACTCTGGTTGGGTTGAGCTATGAGTGCCGAACGGGCATGTTGGGGGAGACATCTCAAAAAGTGAGGCCTTATTAGGTCGTCCCCGAACCTGGTCCCCATATAGAGCGTAAATGGGTCAGGAAAAGGGGCGGTCTCATCCCCGAAAGGTTGGTTTCGGCCGCCAAGCGTTGTTGCCGCAGACTTCCGGGCTCGTCCAAAGCGTCGAGCAGAGCCTCACGCATGATGCTATAAGGGTTGCGGTCGGCCGACCTAATGATGTTGGCAACATGCGTTCGCTGAGTGCGGTCAAGCACTCGCAACAGCTCGACTGCACGAAGTTGTTCGTCGTGCATGTCGGCGGTCCGGAAGATGCGATCCCCTACGGCGAACCAAAGGCTTGGATCCTCCTCATCGAAGGAGGGATGTCCTATATTTGAAGGATGAGTCCTATTCCCGAGGCTGGAAGCATCGTGGAACTCTTGGGACTCTGATTGCCTATGGGCTTGTTGAGAGGTACCGGCGCGAGTTGTGGGCATTATAATGCCAGGATCCACCCAAGGGGCGGCACTAGGGGCGTTAGAGCAGTCGGGAGTGCGTCGGAGGAAGCAGGTTGGTGTCGGTTAACGACGCTGGAGGCAACTGGTGGTACCAGGGGAGCAGGTTGTGCAGGTAGGTCCTGGTCGGTATCAACTTGCTCAGCAGGGAAGTCGACGCTGGAGGCTTCGTGGAACTCGAGGGGCTCGAGTTGTTCTTGCGCCTTTTTGGCCGGGCGGTTTCGCGTGTCGACCATATTGGGCTGTGTTGAACAGAACTGAGATGAAGGCGTATGGGGTGGGTTTAGGTGCTTGCTACGTAGGACGCAGAGATGGGTCGTAAGATGACGCGAAGATTTGAAAGGAGGCCGATGATGTCAAGTGTGTGTTATTTTAAATAACGTTCGATCTCTTGCAGGTAGCTAACGATGGCTACGCTGTATATCGTCTATAGGACGATCGGCCGATGGGTCTGTAAATAAAGGGTAAGTATGCCATGCCGAATATAGAGAAAATGCTCCACAGCCCTGTTCGGGGTATTTATGTCGGTTATCCGTGGGGATAACCGAATTGTTTTCAGCAAATGGGTTGGCAATTAATGCCATGGCAAGATTGTGTGATCTTGCCGGAAATTCAACTCACAGGTAAGTTGTATTTGCTGATTATGGTGCGGTTCGAGCGATGCGTGGCTCTTCGGGCCCTGAAAAGCCCCACAGACCCACACCATGATACCTGATGTAGAAACATGGGTGAAAAGAAAACATGACAAGCTGAATTACCACCTGAGTCAACTAATATCAGGGCATGGATGCTTTCGGTAATACCTGAACAAGTATAAGCATGTGAATCACCCATAGTACTTGTATTGCGAAGGCAAAATAGAAAATGCGGAACATGTGCTCACAGAGTGCGTGAGATTCAAACCCGCATAGACATATGAGACGTACAGTTACCCCGGCAGGAGTAATAGAATACATGCTAAGTTCGAAACAAGAATGGTCCGTAGCAAATCATATTGTGTCTTAAGACCGAGTCCAATATCCTCACGGATGTAGGTGACACATTTGTCCTTGTTTGTTTTGTTTAAATCGGCCTCCCGCCACTTTTTGTTTTCTTTGTTCCGATGACCAGTCTCTATATTGACACCACACATAATCCTGCAACAACTTCCTCTCTCTTGGCCAAACGGCGCAAAAATTATACCTATTGCACATCAATTATTTTCATACCTTAAACTTTGAAATAGTCGCTCCTATCTTGGCACGCGTGCTGACTCAACTCTAAATATCTTCATAGAGTTATTTCACCAAACAGACAATAGATCCACAGGTATGGAACATAACATTTCACATAGCTTCATGATATTTTAACAATGCGCACATCTTTTAGTTCAAAGAAAACTTTAGTAGACAATTCAAACAATTGCTTGAGAAGCTCTGGACGGAACACATGTGTTCCACGATCCACCGCGTCTTCTAACTTTTCCCGTTCGAAGGAGAATTTTATGTTTTCATTTCTATCCAAACTTACCCACACTGAGTCCAGATTCCTCTGCAATGTCCTTCCACGCACGTGCTTTGGCTTCAAAGTTCTTATATTCAGGTGCTGTAATATTATAAATAGCGTCATATCGCTTGATAACATTTATGAAGTTCAGAGTGTTCTCCATTTATGTTGGTATTCCACAAATAACACTTAATTCACTCCTAAACAATAACACCGAGGTATTAACAGTTGTATGTAAAACAATATTTCAACAAGGTTCCGTCAGCAATATTACTATTACAACCGATCCGGACTTATGAACTGACGTGTGATAGTTATTGAAGTAGACCGCTGGCGGTACTATCGCATAACATGTCCCGTACTCAGGTAAATCGATTTAAGGACACTGCATTGAGTAGAATAAAGCAGAGGTAGTAGGCGGCGAGGAGCGTAGACGCTCTTGTTGGAGCGATGCTGTTTAGCAACTGATTCCTATGTGACGGGGGTGTATGTGGGGTTGAATAAACGACGACGCCCCAGCGACGAGGACGATTAGGCAGCAACTGGGAGGAGATTTTTTTTCTTTCCATTTTGGAGTAGAAAGAAATGACGCAGTTGGATATTTTTTTTTCACATGCCCTTTGCAAGGACAGCGACACTACCATGAGGGATTTTGGGTTGACGAGTTAGCAGATATATTCAATGTTTCGCAGTTTATTTAATGTTCCTTTAAAAATACTGTTCCGTATTTTCTATTTCTGCCCAATTATAAGAGCTCCTTGCGCAGAAGAAGAAGCAGTTGGGTACACAACTTGGACTGTATATGATAAGTTGATAAGGAATCAATTCGGTTTATACATATCAGGAACGCAAACAAATATTTGCGACCTTATTTATTAAGGTATGTGTAGTAGGGCGTTAAAAAAGACCGTTGAGCCAGTTTGTCAAAGGGCTTAAAGGTCGACTCCTCCAGGACATGGCACAATCATTGTTGCCAGAGTTAATAAATAAGGTTATGTTTTATTAAAAAAAAAATGGTTCATTCCTTATGTTATTCAAGTCTACATCCAGTATTCTTACAACTAATTGGGTTAAGATTGGTGATCTGTAGCTTTTTCATTCCCCATGAAACCTTGATTTTCCTTGTTGGCATCTCGATGGTTATCAGTTGTTAGTCATGGGATGCAGTGATAAGTTTAATGACTGAGGTGATGGTTGTGTCATACTTCAGCGATATGGATCTGTTATCTATAGGCTGTGATTAGTGTTGTGACTTAGGTGAATAATATCGGGTTTTCCAATAGGGACTTGACAACTTTGAATTTAATTTGTGAACGCACCCTTTCACTAATCATCGAACTGTCACTGTCAATTTATTCGGTAAACTCAACAATTATGGTTAAGTACACGAACGAACAACGTCTGCAATTTATAAAAATTTACTACCGAAATTTGGAGTCGGTAACCGCAACTTTAAGAGCGTTAACTCCAATTTCCGGTCATAATTCTCGCCCTAGTAGACAGGCAATAACAAGTTTAGTGCAAAAATTTGAGTCTACATAGTCGTTGTGTGATGTTGCTGTGCCAGTGAGACAACGTGTTGGTCGAAGTTACTGTGAATGGCCATCCTTATCGCGCCATGATTACCGATTATTTTTGGCCCGAATTGGAAAATACGGACTTGGGCGACATGTAGTTTTAACAGGAACGCGCCACAAGCCACACAGCACACGATACAATCGATTGAAGAGTAAGTTCTATAAGCGTGTTATCTCAAGAAATGGGCCAGTCGGTTGGCCGCCTCGTGCGTGCGATTTAACGCCTCTAGACTATTTCCTTTGGGGCTACGTCAAGTCATTGGTCTATGCCCACAAGCCGATGACGTTGGAAGAGCCCAGAGCTAACATTGAACGCGAAATAGCTGCCGTTTCGGCCTAAATGTGTGGCCGAGTCATCGAAAACTGGGTCCAACGAATCGACCGCTGCAAACGTGCCCGCGATGGCCATATGAACAAAGTCGAGTTGCATTCATAAATGTTTTGTATTGTACTTCAAGCCGATAATAAAGTTTTTGGAATATCTCAAATGGTTTGCGCTTTATTTTAAAAAAAGTTGTCAGGTTTTTTTTTTATTTTTTTTATTAGACTTCTCTCGGGAGAGGCGAACCTATAGCGTCGAGTGGGCGCATCGAGATGCCATCAAATAACTGTTGCAGTTCTTTTTGAACAGTTGCAGGTTGTAACGCTCCGGGACCAGTCGCGTGGGAAGGGAGTTCCACAGCTTCCCCGCTCTGTAACGGAACGAGTTCTGACACAGGGATGTTCGTGCTGTCGGGAGATGAACCACAAACGGGTGCGATCAGTCGGATTGTCTTGTGGAGCGCATATAGACCGAATTTCGCGGAACAATGCCAAGAATCCCCGAAGAACAGCACCCGTGATAATATCTGTAAAACAGACAGAGGTCGGCCACGCGCCTTCGATGTGATAGCGACTGTAGTCCCGACGTCAGCGCCGAGTCCCCGATCAGGCGGATCGCTCGTCTTTGTACGCTCTCAAGTAAGTCGAGGGTATGTTTAGGAGCCGAGCTCCAAACATGAGAGCAATATTCGAGCGCGGGTCTAATTTGGGATTTATATAGGAGAAGAAGTTGGCCCGGAGTAAAATATTTCTTGGCTCTAAAAAGATAACTCAGTTTTCCTGAGGCTGACCTGGCGATGTTCGACACTTGTTTATGCCATGATACATTCCCACAGACCGTGACGCCGAGCAATTTCAAACTTTCCCCAGCCTCGAGGGCCCGGCCACTCATCATCAGCTGTGGAACCGATGATCCAGTTTTCTTTGTGAATGTTGTATACTGGGTCTTCGTTGCGTTGAAGTCGACAAGATTGACCTTTCCCCACTGCAGGACTTTATCCAGATCCTGGTTCAGAGAGTCAATCTGTCTACATCTCAGCTGGTATGACGTTGATGCACCAATCGGCCGATCACTCGAAAAGGAGGAAATAAGCGTACTATCATCCGCAAAACTGAACACTTTGTTATCCGTTGTCTCCAACAAATCATTTATGTGAAGCAAGAACAAGGTTGGAGCCAAAATAGAACCCTGGGGCACCCCCGAATTAACAGGATACAGATCCGAACACTCGCCGTCCACAACAACCCGGATCGATCGATTCTCAAGGAAGCTCCTCGTCCAGTTGCAAAGCTGTTGCGAAAGTCCATATGAACGAAGTTTGCTCAGCAATGCCCCGTGCCAGATGCGGTCAAAAGCCTTGGAGATATCTAATGCGACCGCCCTTGAGTCACCATGCCGTTCAATCGCAGATGTCCATATATCGGTTATAAGTGTCAAAAGGTCTTCTGTGGACCACCTGCCACGGAATCCGTATTGACAATCATTCAGAAGTCCGTTGCACTCCAAATACTTAACTAACTCAGTATTGATGACTTTTTCCATTACCTTAGATAAAATAGACAGTAATGCTATCGGATGGTAATTTTGTGGGAGACACTTTTTTCCCGTCTTTGGGATTGGCTGAACTCGAGCGATTTCCCAGCAGGCAGGAAAAGTCCTCCGTGCATAAGATAAGCGGAAGAGTCTGCCAAGAACCGGCGATAGTTCTGGAGCACATTTCTTAAGGACTATTGCTGGTATTCCGTCCGGGCCGGTTGCCTTCCTACAATCCAGTTCACGTAGAATGCGTTGAATAGTGCGCGGACGAAATCTCACATCCCGCATGGAAGACTGTACCGGCGAGATCACAGGTGGCTCCAAAAGGCCGGGATCGAGGTTTGAATTCGCCGAAAATAAATTCGCGAACACATTAGCTTTATCTTTTGGATTCGTGACTAACGTCCCGCTGTCTGTCACCAACGGAGGGAAAGGGGAGGATGCGAAGTTATTGCTGACAGGTTTTGCCATTGACCAGAAGGAGTGCGAACCAGTTGGGCACCGAAGGAGATTATTGATCACCATGTCGTTGTGAGCCTTCTTCGCGGTATCAATCGCCTGGTTGCACGCGTTTCTGATTCTAACAAAATTCGTTCTGTTAACATCGGTGGGATTGGAGCGCCATTGCTTAAAAGCTCTATTTTTTGCCGCTGTAATCAGCTCGCATTTTTTGTCAAACCAAGGTTTATCAGACGAACTTCGTTTGATGCAATGTGGAATATACATCTCCATCCCCAGGAGAATAATCTCTGATACCGACTCCGCGCAAGCGTTAACATCGGAGTTTCCGAAGCACACCTCCGACCATGGAAAGGATGCGAAGAAATCTCGTTAGCAGCCCCATACTTCCATACATGGCGAAGCTGCCTAGGCCGGTTATTCGCTTGGTATGCATGTGCTTGCGCGACAGATACCAAGCAGTGATCTGAGTTTCCCAGTGGCGCAGAAACCTCTACGGTATAAATACTCGGTTCGGATGTCAAAAACAGATCCAATGTGTTCGCATAATCGCCTCGGCCATCCGGCTCTCGCGTTGGCTCCCCCACGAGTTGAGTCAAATTGTGGCTAACAGCAAACATCTCCGCCAGCCTTCCAGTCTAGAAGGTTCTGTTAGAATGTGCCAACCAGGCGTAATTGTGTACATTCAAATCGCCAAGGACAACAATTTCAGAAGCTGGGTGGTTGATCGACGTCGACGGTATATGAAAGATGTTCGAAAAATGTCGCCGGTCGATCGTCATTCGGGGAGCGGTAAAGACAACAAAGAAATTTAACGGAATTCCTCAGCACGACCCTCAACCATATGATGTCCATATTATTGGGCTCCAACGCCTCCATCCTCTGGCAAGCCAGACCGGACCGTGCGAAGACGCAGACTCCGCCCTTAAAACGGAATCTCGAATGTAAGTCGTATCCTGAGCAACGAAGATATGTCGAATCAGTTGACGAATCGACCTGGGTCTCAGTTAGGGCAAGGATATCAGGCTTCGTTGTTTGCAAATATTGGTGGACGGCGTTTACATTAGTATTGGTGAAACCGATGCCCCTGATGTTACAAAATGCCGTCACCAGTCGAGCGTTGGCAGGGCCTCGAGAGTTAGCCCGGTTATGCGATGACGAACCTCTCAAAGTTCCATTATTTATCATGATATCTGCATGATCTTCCCCCTGACATAGTCCCCCCGGAGATCCGAATGGGAGACTAGTTTACCTCCCGAATTCCTTATATCAGAAGGCACCATCATGACTTATCCCCGTGTCAGTCCGGGCCATCAGCCACACATCCGAAACACCGTCGAAGAACCCAGAGAAATTACATAGTGATTAAAGATTTTTGTAAGCTCCTTCAGAGCCCGAAGCACACGCGAACCGACGACACACTCAAAAAAAAAAAAAAAAAAAAAAAAAATTTTTTTCTCGTTTTCTCCTTTCGTGACGACCGCGAAATACAAGGGAAATTAATCCCCCGAAATAAAATCAACGCAGACATAGCTGCGCATCCGCGAAAAACCTTGATAGTTCTTACCTCCTCGTACTGCTTGTCCTCCTCCGAACGGAAAAGTTTCTCTCTGTCCGCTGCCAGCACAGTCGAACAACACGTAGGATCCTCTGGTGTAGGCCCACCCTTTTTACTATCTTTGGAAAATAGATAGAATCCTTTTGTGCTAGGCCTTTTCCCTGTAAATCTTTGGAATCAGCAGGTCGTTTTACCGCGTTCCACTCGAAAGACTTTTCGAAAAAAGTAAACGCGAACCTCTCTTTAACAGGCGATCCGCGCACCGAGCGACGGTAGTAGATGCCAACCACAAGATCGCAAGCTTCGATACAGAAAGCGAAAACGTTGAGAGGAAATATAATCGCTCTCCCACAGAGAAAATTAACGCGAAACCTCCCCAAGTCGACAGTAACCGCTAGATCGAAACCAGCTGCCGAAAAATTGAAAATGGCAAACGACGCCGGACCTTCGCCAACGACATCACAGGCTCCTGCCCTCCGTCAAGAAGCCGACATCCCATTCCAGGCGGACCACCGCCCACAACTGCGTAACGCAATATTACCGGACTTCACGTCCGACGACCCAGATTACTGGTTCGGTTACGCCGAAAGGGTTTTCAGAGTGGAAGGAATCACCGACGAGGAAGTGAAATTCCTCGTGGTAACACGGGTACAAGACCCAAAATTAATTCCATATGCGAAGTGTCTGATAAAAACCCCATCTCCGCAACCGTACACGGCGTTTAAAGAAATGGTGACTAACGCCTATAGCGAAACGCCGCAAAATCGCTTGCGACGTTTATTACGGTCGACCGACACCTCTGGGATGCGACCATCCCAGCGCGCCGCCTATTTCCGTGCGCTGGCCGGAACGGACATGTCCGAGACAGCCTTAACGGCTATATTTCGAGAATCTTTACCAGAATACGTTCAGGCAATCGTCGCGCCTCTAGCCGAATCTGGTCTTGATGAGCTAGCGCGACACGCCGAGGCAGTAATGGCCACGGATAGATCCCGAACGGATCTCCAATTCCTTCCGGCAACGAACCCCGCGCAAAATCCACCTCTGCCCCAACCACGAACCTCCACGGTAACGTGCACTCATTCAACACAGACGAGCGATGAGATAGAACGCTTAGGCAGGCAGGTCCAGCAGTTGCAAGCGCAACTGAATAACCTCAGCGTGGGGAACAATTCATGGCCTGGCCGTGACAGATCACGGCGACGAAGCAGGTCGCGTGAAAACTTTAGACGCGGGCGCGGTAGATCGCGCACCCCAACCAACGAAAACACCTTGGGCAGGTGTTACTTCCACCATCGTTTCGGGGCACAAGCCAGGAAGTGCAGGCAACCCTGCAACTGGTCACATGTGCCAGCAATACAGGCTAGTTCTTTAAACTAGAACTGCCGACCGTAGAAAAAGCGCAAACGGCCGGCAACCCCCAATTAAGTCGCTTGTCAATATACGATTCGAAGTTAAATATGGACTTCATTATTGACACAGGTGCGGATATTTCCGTTCTTCCGCGCTCATACGCACCTGCAAATCGGTTGCCGGGTAAATTGAGATTGTTCGCCGCGAACAATAGTCCAATTAAAACCTACGGACGGAAATTAATAACACTAAAAATAGGCCTACGTCGACCAATTCGATGGTACTTCGTAGTGGCCGATGTGACCGAACCCCTAATAGGTTCGGACCTGCTGCGACACTACAAACTAGTAGTGGACGTAGCCAGCAACAGACTGATGGACCCGTTAACGTCTCTCTCTCAGCCAGTAAACGCAAAGGCGGGAGAGGCATTGACGTTAACGTGCACTGTCGCAAACGGACCATTCAGCGATCTGTTGCGAGAATTTGCGGATATAACAGTTCCGCTTAGCAATTCCCGACGCGCAAAGGCCGGCGTTTTCCATCACATTGAAACGCGCGGCCCCCCAGTGAGCCAACGCCCGCGCCGATTGGCTCCCGAAAAATTGCGCGAGGCTCGTGCAGAATTCGAGTATATGCTCGACTTAGGAATCTGCCAGCCGTCCGACAGCCGATGGGCGAGCCCACTTCATCTCGTCAAAAAGAGTAACGGCGAGTGGCGCCCATGTGGTGATTATCGAATGCTGAACGCAATAACGACACCCGACCGATATCCGATAGCAACCCTGCACGACTTTTCTTATAAGCTGCAGGGGTGCGAAGTTTTCTCGACCCTCGACCTCACGAGGGCGTACCACCAAATCCCGGTGGCACCCGAAGATATACCGAAAACCGCGGTAACCACACCTTTTGGACTATTCGAGTTCAAGGTGATGACATTCGGTCTCCGAAATGCAGCGCAAACGTTCCAGCGCTACATAGACTCAGCTCTCCGCGGACTTGACTTCTGCTACGCGTATATCGATGATATACTCATAGCATCGAAAAACATGAGCGAACATCGCTCCCATTTGAAGCAAGTGTTCGAGCGCCTCCGAGAATTCGGCCTGGTAATCAATCCAGACAAGTGCCACCTCGGAGAATCGGAAGTCAAGTACCTTGGCTATTGTATAAATGGCCAAGGCGTCCGCCCATTACAAGACAGGGTGGAAGCACTAATGCAGTTTCCTCGCCCCAAGAATGTGCGAGAACTTAGGCGTTACTTGGGAATGTTAAACTTTTATCGCCCAACGCTTCGAAACGCCGCACAGGTCCAGGCTCCTCTGAACGAATACCTAGTAGGAGCCAAACGAAACGACAAACGACCGATTCAATGGACCGAGTCAGCTGACCAAGCTTTTCGCTTATCGAAAGAGCAGCTGGCGAACGCAACTTTGCTTCGACACCCCATCGAAGGAGCCCCATTGTCCATACAGTGTGACGCTTCCGACACTGCAATTGGGGCCGTACTCGAACAAGAGTGCGATGGTAAATGGGAACCGCTGGGCTTCTTCTCAAAAAAATTGAACCCGACCCAGCGACGATACAGTGCTTACGACAGGGAGTTACTAGCGATTTACTCCGCAGTAAAGTACTTCCGGCACATGGTCGAAGGACGCCAGTTGACGATCAAAACTGATCACAAACCACTGGTGTACGCTTTCCGAAAGAAAGCGGAAAGTTCAACTCCACGACAGGAACGGCACCTGGATTTCATCGGGCAATTTAGCACCCGAATCGAATATGTTCCAGGTGCAGACAACGTAATTGCAGACGCTTTTTCGCGTATCGATGCGATTAAACTCCGAGCGCAAATCGATGATGCCGACTTGGCACAAGCGCAAGGAGAGGACCATCAACTCGAGTCCCTATTGAAAGCGGAGACAGCACTAGTTATGCGTAAACTTCCTTTCAACGACTCAAACGATGAAGTCTGGTGTGATGTATCGACGGGGACAGCTCGCCCCTACATCCCAGAAAAGTTTCGAAGGAATGTGTACGAAACATTCCATAACCCAGCCCACCCAAGCGGACGCACAACCGCTGCGGCCGTCCGACGTAAATTCGTCTGGCCACATATGGCCAAAGACATCACAAATTGGGCACGTAATTGTTTGCAATGTCAACGTTGCAAAGTCGATCGACACAACGTGCTACAACCAGCACAGTTTAAGCTCCCCGAGGCACGATTCGCCCATGTACACATCGACATTGTGGGACCGCTTACGCCGTCGAGAGGTTACATGTACCTCCTGACGATGATCGATCGCTTCACTCGGTGGCCAGAAGCAGTGCCACTACGAACAGTGACCGCGGAGAATGTAGCCAAAGCATTCTATTCGACTTGGGTCACACGTTTCGGCGTCCCAGCCACTCTCACAGCTGATCGAGGACCACAGTTCGAGGCAGCGATTTTCAGGCAGCTGACCGATCTACTCGGCTGCCAACAAAGCCACACGACAGCTTATCACCCCCAGTCCAATGGGATGATTGAACGATGGCATCGCTCACTGAAAGCCTCACTGATGTGTCACGACGATAATCAATGGCTGGACGTACTACCGACAGTTCTTTTAGGCTTGCGCACAAGCATAAAAGAAGACCTGGGAGCCTCAGCAGCAGATCTGACTTACGGAACCAATCTGCGCCTCCCAGGAGAGTTCTTCGCCGATGGAGAACCACCGCTCGAACAGTTGCCAAATTTGGAAAACCTACGCAAACTTATGCGAAAGGTCAGGGCAACACCTGTCGCCAGACACGGTTCCAAGAGGATATTTGTTCACCCAGAGATGGACAGCTGCACGCACGTCTTCATCAGGGTGGACAAAGTTAGGAAACCTCTAGAACCGCCCTACGAAGGGCCATACAGGGTGCTGGATCGGATAAACAACCGTGTTTTCTCTGTAGACATCGACGGCAAGCCGTACACCGTCAGTGTCGAAAGATTGAAACCGTGCCACCTGGAACTACCACCAGATACCGTACTGGGAGAAGTGCATCAACAACTAGCGGCGGTAGCCGAAACCTGCCCCGTACGCCACCCAGCAGACTCCCACGAAACGCCAGGCACGTCAAATGTTGAGAATCAACCGAACCCCCGCGAAATGGTCGCGCGCGGGGCGTCGGACATCCTACACGGACCGATAACGCGGCAGCGCGCCCGAGATCTGCGCGCACAAGAAGACGCTGCGAAGATTCTCAATGTACGGCAACCTGAAACCCCAACTTCTGACAAGCGAAAAAGAACGACGAACGCGCTAACTTTCGCTCCTCTACCACCCAAACACCGCCCAATACGGAAGGGAGCACGCTCGTAAAACTCAACTACACCCCCCAAGCAACTAACTACCTCATATCGTGACTACGTCACTAGGGGGGGAGTGATGTAGCGTTCTACGAACGCACAAGTCTACTCAGGTAAGGTTCCTATCTTCAAAGAACGTACTTACCTGAGAGCGTTGCACGCGCCTACAGACGCGTGCCCCAAAGCCCGCGATAGGGCCTGCAACTCGCAGCCAACGTTGAGACCGACACCAAAAAAGCAAGGAACTGAACGTTCCCAAAGCTTTTTAGGTCAAGCTCAACAATTATAACTCTTCATGCCTGAAACAAAGGCATAAACATCCATGCGTTCTAATCCTAAGAAAAAAAACCAATTCCCAAAATGCCATACATGCTGCCTGCGCCCAGGAACATCTCATCGAACCGGCAATTCCGAAATTCGATACAAAAGAATTGCTACATCAAAGAATGAGCCGATCAACGGATGCACGTGCGGGTAATCTAACGTGAGGACCACCCAAATCCGTTGAACAACAGAAGGCAGCCACGACCTATCGCAATCGAATATATCTCAACGAGATATCCGATGATTTATGAGGAGTTAAGCCAACAAAGGCAATACTCCGGTCCCACGGCCACGCTAGAATTTCGCACCATTATAAAGATCTAATGGATTTCGATTCCGGGTACAAGTTCAAATAACACCCACCGACTGCACGTCAAAACAATCGCCGAATATCTCTGGTCTGGGCGCCAGATGTTCTGTGCAAACAGAAGGCTGTGGAAATGAAACTCTCTCAGCGATAATGATGATGTATGCAAGATGACCTTCCCCTTCCAGGAAACAAAAAAATATCCCGTGGGAGGTGATAACATGCTGCTAACAGAAATTCGGAAGTTCTGTTAGCAGAGCAAATAGGGAATATTGTTTTTGGATAGATACAGATACCAGTTTTGAATCTGGGTATCGTGTGAGCAGGATATGGTTGAGGGCGGCAGAGTGATTTCGATCGTCAACGAGACGAAAGCTAGTTTTTTTACGAACATCCATATCGCGAGGTCGAATTTTGATTGAGCATCCGAGGAGGTCTAGAACTATAGAAAACTTCATCGAGGAATCCCAACGGGGAGATATTCGCGTGACGAGTGTGCATCGTTAGTGCTGCGTGTCTTCGTATGATAACTCTTGTAGATACAGATGACATTTTAAAATTTATATATACGCAACTACGTGCGAAATCAACAACGAATCTCGTGTCGCGATTGTAAGACAACAAAAAGGAAAAATTGTCCATAAAAATAAAATTGCAAGAAACTATACCTTTTGTGTTTTGTGTTTTTGTGCATTCGCCCGTTGTTCCAGGTTGTTTATTTGTGTGTGTTACAGTGTTCAGGCGGAACACCAGCGTCAACGTATATCATAGACAAATACCACCAAAATCTCACCTTGGGACCGACTACCACCTAACAAACCTTTTCTCGAACCGGTCCATCAGCCAAGCTCCGAAAGATGGCCAGGGATTTCTCCCGACCATTTCACGGAGCCTAAAGCTTGATGGGGTGGTATTTCACCGGGCGCACAGGGCGTTGGGACCCCGGCTACCACTCGGCCTTTAGTCGCCTCTTACGACAAGCTGGCCTAGCTGTGAGTATATTCTAACGCCCTACTCACAGGGCTATTGGAAAACCCGATACTAAAGCATTTAATATTTTCGTACATGCATACATGGTCTGATGTATTGAAGCTTTGGTTGCACCTTTTAATAATTCTAACTATCATGGCAGAGCTTCGAATCGCTTCCTCTTCACTGTGGTCCCGAAACGCCGTACACCTCCATTATCGGTGAGCTTACGTATGTCTTGAATTAGGTAGACTTCAGCGATCTTGCAAGTTGCCAAATTTAATCTAGTTCTTGTTATCAAATGCGAATTCTAGCAATCGTTTTCCTTTCTTTTATTATTTTGTTCTCTTCAACATTTTTAACTTATGCTCGGATTTTAATGAACTTTATTAAATTTATACATATTGAATAAGTTGTTGCTGATTTGAAAAATGTCTCATTGGTTTCATCTTGCACGGTACTTTTGTGTCAATCTCTTGAAGCATTTCTAATACTACAGGGTGGCGCAAAATTAATCACCCTATAGGAAGATGTTATAATTTTTCAAATGGCGTCGTACATGCCAATCAGTCAACTAGACAGCTGCAGTATACAAACAGACAAGCAATGGAGCAATTGCAGCTGTCTAGTTCATGATTGATTGACTGATTGATATAAGACGCCATTTGCAAAAATTATAACATCTTCCGATAGGGTGATTAATTTTGCGCCACTTTGTATTAAACGCTTCCAAAAAACATAAAAAACTTATTCAAGAATTTAATACATCAATTGTAAAAAAAAATTATAATAATAATTAACAAATAAACTGCTATCTCATTACCACTTGTAAATAAGAGAATCGATAGTTTTTTTCCCCAACTCTATATATTGTAGCGAGCTTAGGGTTCGCTGGATTAATTATTTTTAATAAATAAGAGCCGTTAAATCGATTTTGAATTAATATAACACTTTATTAGTCCGTTAATGACAACCGTTACTTTTACCGTACACATAACGATTTCTTGACTTATCGCTTCTTATCGCTTGCTTACTCTACTTACTTCTCACTTATTACTTACTTCCCGATCTGCGTGCGACGTATTTATACCGTTTTTCCTCATTCTGATTTGGTGTTTCGTTTCCGTCCGTTCCATAGTCTTGATTGTTCTACTGTTCATAGTCTCCAGTTTTCCAGTACTTTCTAGAATAATCTAGTACTTTGTTTCGAACTTTCTAGAATATTCTAGTACTGATTGTCATATGCCTCACATTACCCTCCGCCTAGATTAGTTCATCCCGAACTAAGTTCACTGGTCCTCTGAGTTAACAAAAGTCGCCAGTCGGTCACGATGTACCACTTTCATCTTGGCGTTCGGTCTTCGCTGAATCCTATAGACAACGTCGTTACTTCTTGTGAGAATCTTATACGGTCCTTCCCAATGTTGCTGCAACTTCGGAGACCTTCCTTTTTGCCGATGAGTGTTATAAAGCCACACGTTATCGCTTGCATTAAATCCGGATGCGTTGGCTCGAACGTCGTACCTTGTTTCCAACCTGTCACTGGATACCTTGATTTGCTTTCGAACCAAATGATGAATCTCATCGAGGCGATTTCTCCATTCGGCTACGTAGTCTTCGGTCCTATCTATGGCGTCTGGAAGTATTCCGAATCGCAGATCGGCTGGTAAGCGTATCTCTCATCCAAATATAATACTTACTGGAGAATGGCCTGTCGTATCGTGACTAGCCGATCTATAGCTCATGAGAAAGGTTTGTACATATTTGTCCCAATCTCGTTGGTGATCACTAACGACCTTCGATAAGTACTCTTTCATTGTTCGGTTAAACCTTTCGACCATTCCGTCTGACTGTGGATGTAAGGGTGTTGTCCTGGTTTTCCTTACGCCCAGTGCCGCACAGATGCCTTGAAATATCTGTGATTCGAAGTTTCTGCCTTGATCGGAATGCAGCTCACAGGGAACTCCATATCTGCTGAGCCAATTATTGATAAGCTGCTCAATGACGGTTGTTGCTTCTGTGGTGTTTTTTCTTGCCACAGAATATTTGTATAAATATAAAAATTTACCTGTCGTTAAGGTGACTAGATTAGCAACCTTCTCAGCTCGGCTCCGGTCTGTGCGGCACTTTCCCTCTGGCTGTGGCTTCTAATTCCACGAGAACTCAGCTGATGGTAATTTCCCTCGCACTTGATTCGATTCCTCTCACCTCCGGGTCAGCAGGCGGCCGTGATTCCTGCTCCAGGAAATTAACAATGGCTTAATACCAGACTGTCTCTTGTTCTTGGACCTGGGATGGGTGGCAGAAATGACCCGAATCAATTAGAGTTCTGTTTGCTTGACCCAACTTTGTCGGTTTCAAGTTGTGTAAAGTCCAACACCGATGTTATCACACGCAATATTTGTATATTTTTGTGGTCACTTGAACTCACTCCAGTACGCAGCTCCGATTGTGACCTTCCCCGTAAGCAATTTAAAGTCTTCCTCTCTTTTGGTTGCTATTTAGTTAATTTATTCTGTTTCTTTCACTATCTTAAACTTATTCTGCATTTTTCCCTTACAGTCGCATGTCACGCACCAAAAAAAAACTTCTTTTTTTTTCTTTAAAACAACGGGGCGTTGCAGTTCTTTCTTTTTTTCTTTTATCTATATCCCGACGTTCAACTTCAAAACTCAGTTACCAACTCTATTCTAACTGCTCTCAAAAACAGTCAACAAAACGGAATCAAAATTAACTGAATCGAAGATTCCTCTTGCTCTCTCTCGCTCCCCCTCGACATCCACTCCGAAAACAGAATTCGAACTCGCCCACGATCCACACTCGAACTGGGGCGTGTTCGAACACTCGTATGTGGATCGTGCGCTTTCCACCACCTTACCATCAAACTATATTAAAACAAAATTATACTAAAAACAATCTAATGCTGGGGGTATCGGAAACCGCACGTAACATACGCCCCCCCACAAGACTGCGTGGCATTCTTGGGAGAGGAATGTCACGCCGGAGAGTGGATGGCGGAGATCAAACAAACATATAACTAACAATCAACAAAATAAATAAATAAATAAATAAATTAGCAAATCAAATTAACAATCAATTATCGAAATTAATGTTAGTAAACTATATGCTACTTATATATTAGTGTTAGTAGGAAATAAATAGTGCTTAAGTGTTAATATTAGTAAGTTTTAGGCTACCTAGTTGTTAGTGTTAGTGGGATAATAATAGTACTTAAATGTTAATGTTAGTAAATAAATAATACTTATGTACTAGTGTTAGTAAGAAATAAATAACAGTAATTTCATAGGGGAACACCAACATGAACCCCCCGAAGACAAGGACAGAACAAACAACACAGATTTCCATCAATCGCGGCGGGCCCGACACTTAAACCGATGGTCCGACCGAAAGCTCGACCGTCCATACGATCCGGTTAGGGCCCCCTCGCTAAGGCGAGGTGGTCCCCTCTCGCCCAACCTCCAAAATGTCACCCGGCCGGCGAGATCGTCCCGCCCCTATGATCTTTATTTTAATTTTCATCTTTTGGACTGTGATCCAACCCCCAGCAGTGGGGTTTGCCTTTGCTGCGCTGGGTGTGCGCCTGCAGCATTAGGCCTGGCCTTAAAGACTTTTCGTCAGACTCTCAGGTTGGTATCCCTCGACGAAAGTCCTTTACAAGGACGAAGATTCCGGGGGGAAACCAGAGTCTGGCCAGCTGGGATCAGGGGCTCCAAGTTAAAGGAAGGGTTGACCTTTCCTTAATTGTTTTTTATAAAAGGTGTTGCCTATAACCATGTTATCCACGTCCGCTGTTCGGGGTTCATCCGGATGACCTCGTGGGTAGCACGTGGTTGAACATCTTTTCGCAGCCCTCCCCTGTATGGGTAGGGTCTCCGGGCGAGTACCTTCCGCAGTATCGACCTTGACAGGTCCCTTTGGCACGTCTCCCCGTTCGGCTGCCACATGTTCAACCCTTCCCGTCCCATAGTTGACAAATTGAATGGAGAATGGCACGGGATTTACGGTCGTTCGGGGAAAAATCAAATGACCACCCGGCCCGTCTACCTTACAATTCCGAGACAGGAAGTCGTACCCCAACAATCCGTCTTCCTCCTAACCCGGCAAGGAGTCTACTATTTGGAAACTGCAGGGAATCTCATGGTGCAACTTGAAATTCCCAGTGCAGCATCCCCTCGACTTTCCTTTGACAAACAGCGCTTCGAGCGTTGTAGATGTATGCACAGCCATGCCATATCTAGGATGGAGTGCCTTCAGCTTCAACAGGCTGGTCTCAGCGCCTGTGTCCACGATTAGGCACGTAGAGTTCCTACGGCCAATGTCCAAAGGAAGAGTGACAATCGGGGCCTGATTCGGCGAAAACTGAGAACAGCTGGAGCTGGGTTGCGTTTCTAGTGCGGTCGGGTTGGATCTTGCCGACCCGACTTTTGGGAGTTTCCCGAACTCTCCCATTTTGCCTTATGTCGACACTCTGCCGCCTTGTGAGTGTGTCGACCGCAAAACTCGCACAATGATCCGCTCCTCCAGAACTGGAGCTATTCTTTCTGCCCACTTTGGGCCCAATGCGCCGGGGTCGCCATTCCCGGTTCCCCGCGCTGCCTGATGCGGCGTCATGCCTCGCATCCGTTTTCGAGGACTTCGAGTCCATGGAGTCGGGTCGTTTTCCGCCACAGCTCGACACGGACGATCGTCGCCTATTATCTTCACTCACCTCCCGGGAGTCCAAAGCCACCGCGCGACTACTACCGGCTCCTCGATTGCGCCGACGCTGTCTCCGACCCTTTCCGCGCCTATTTCTCGCGCTCGCCCCAGTCTCCACCTGGGTGTCCTGCTCTTGGCTCGCAACAGGTGCTGCTCCGGCGTGCCGCTTGTGGGGAGAAACCTGGGAACCCTGTTGCTGTTCCCACCTTTGTCTATATTCGCACCCGCGCAAGCTATGACCTTGTCGGCCACAAAACTCGCAACAGCATCGGGCGCTGAATACTCTGCGACCCGACGTCGCCGGCCTGCCACCCGTAGACGGGGGCTGCGGCTCCGGCAGGGCTCTCCTCTGAAACTGCGGTCGCTGATGGGGTTCGCGCGTCCGCGTCGGACGATCCGGGCAGTCCACTATGTCGTGGCCATGCCGCCAACACTCACGACAGAAAGGAGTATTTCGTCTCCCCAGACAATCGTCGTACACATGACCCCTTACTTTGCAAAAGCTGCATGTTGTCTGGGATTCCAGGGGGCGCGCCGATCGACCAACCGGATCCCGGACCGGATTGGCCCCACCCGATCATTCCTGGGGCACATACGCCCCCTGAGCCCAGCCCTGCGACTCTCCACCCCGGCTCAAGGAAGGCACAGTGTTTGACCACGCTCCCTCGTCAGAGGAGGCCGGAGCATAGGCACCAGCATCTGTGCGATAATTAAGAGGTCCGTACGGCCGCTCGCGAACGAAACCGTCCTCCTCCCGTCGACGACTATATGGCTCTTCGCCAGGCAACACGAAAGACACCGCCCGGGGGTCAAGATTCGATAAAACCGGCGCCGGCGCCGCGGGGTAATTCCTAAAAGTGGAGGAAGGGTCATCTATAAAAGTTGAGGAACTTCCCGGTCCTACATTTAAGGATTCCGACGTTCGATCGGCGATTCCGGGCCGCGCATCCACAAACAAGTCGTCCTATCTCAACATTTCCCTTCGAGCTCGCTCGAATCCGGTCAGGTGGTCCACCATGCTTCGAAATGGGACATCACCCAACGTGAGGAGGAAGTGTCTTAGTCCTTCCTCCCTTAAGCCCCTTACCAACGCCGGTTTGGCCATTCCCTCAAGCTGGCTTGCGAAGACGGACCTACCCTGGCGACCATAGTAACGCTCAGCGGCTTCCTCGCACCGTACCACGGCCCGCTTCACTCGGGAAACGAAACTCGTGGCATCCTCGGAGGGAAGCTGTCGCGTTTTGGATAGTTGTGCACACAACTCCTCATACGACACCCGGGGTTCAAAGAGGCCTCTCTGAGACGCTGCTCCGCTTCGAGGAAGGTCGTGGGTGGCCTCTCCTCGAACATTCGATAGGCTTCGCCGCTCAGCCTAGAGGGTAGCCACCGGAGGAAGGTATGCTCCTCCTCCACCGCCAGACTATCCAAGGTCCTTCTGCAGCCCTTGAGAAACAAAGAGAGTTTCTCGCCTGTATCCGGTCCTTCCTGTCCCGAAAACATAGGGACCGCCTTCGACACAAGGTCGAAAACCCTATCTGTGTCCAACATGGTCCGTACAGGACATGGCTGCGGGCCCAGTTTAAAGTACGAAGACATTGGTGTGTTCCCCGTGCTTTCAACTGCCTGTTTGCTAACGGTGGGGGGGGGGGGGGCGCGTTGGCGATCGTTCGTCCACAAATTCGTCCCGCGAATCGTGGAATGCCTCCGGATCCACCTCGTCAACCGGCGGTTCGGGAAGTGCCTCGGGCCGCGCCCGGGCAGGGGTGCCCTCTCGGCCATCTCTTTGCCGCTGTCTCGTCTGCATCTATACCTTAACTCAAATCTTCCCGATACTAGGACCAAACCCGGAACCCCAACAAATCCTATGGCCAACAGCAAAATCGGGAAAAACAACAGACCAACCCCGAGATCCAACAAAAAACACAGCAACAAACACAACACCTCCAACGAGAGAACCAACCCGAACGCGACAGAACCAATCCGCACACGAGACGGCTGTATATCGAAAACTAGCTCACAACGCCTGAGCTGATTAGTGTTTTACTTCGAAATCTCCGATCGTTAAAAGGCCGCACACGATTCGAGGGGGCGCGAAAAACAACAAGGAACACCACTCCCACAACAGACAAACAAACACTCCTACAGGGGACAAACTCCTCTCGCAGCCACAAAACCACAGACCGCGCGAAGGACCCCACAACATAAACAGCAACTACACCCACCGAGAAGAGAGAGAGAGAAAGGGGGAAGGAAACTCCAAACGCGCCTCCTGTCGCGTATAAAAACAATATATAGTTTATGGTAAATCTTGCACCACAGCAAAAAAAAAAAAAAACAAACAAAATCCACCGCGAAGCTGAAAAAGAAAGAAAAGCAGAATCCCGGTTCCAAAATAGAAAAGTAACAATATCAAACATAAATTCGTAAATTAAATATAAATATAAATAACAAAAATTAGGGCTAAGACTAACAATGAATAAGCCCCAATAAAATATTCAAAAAAAAAAATGTTAACATTCAACATATCACTTATAACTAACACATTTTAACAATTATCGATATTAAATCTGGAAAAATTCAATATTAACAACAAAAAAACAAAAAAAAAAAAAAAAAACCCCGCTACGCCGGGTTCTCGCCAACCGCCGCCAAAACTGGCTCCACCATGCACGACCTCCTATTTATATATATTGTGACGCATATGACAGTCAGTACTAGAATATTCTAGAGAGTCCGAAACAGAGTACTAGAATATTCTATAAAGTAATGGAAAACTGGAGACTAGGAACAGTAGAACATTCAAGGCAATGGAACGGACGGAAACGAAACGCTGAAACAGTATAAATACGTCGAACACAGAGCATAGTGAGAAGTTCTAAAAAGGAAGTGAAGCAAGCGATAAGTAGAAAGTAATAAGTGAGAAGTAAGCAGTGAAATACGCGATAAGTACGAAAGCGATAAGTCAAGAAATAGTTGTGTACGGTAAAAAGTAACGGTTGTGATTAGCGGACTAATAAAGTGTTATATTAATTCAAAATCAATTTAACGGCTCTTATTTATTCAAAATAATTAATCCAGCGAACCCTAAGCTCGCTACAATATTATGCTGAGCCTCCACCAAGAGTCTGCCTCTCTGCAGCTGCTCCCCTGCAAGTGTAGGGACGTATGGAGCCTCTGGGCTCCACCCACCAATGGTCTTGCACCTCCGAGCTAAACGTGCTCGAGGATTTAAGGCAAAATGCCAGTGCAGAGCCAACTAATGGGCACCGGCTGCGCCACTGTGGTGTTCTTTTTTTTGCCACAGAATATTTATATAAATATAAAAATTTACCTGTCGTTAAGGTGACTAGATTAGCAACCTTCTCAGCTCGGCTCCGGTCTGTGCGGCACTTTTCCCTCTGGCTGTGGCTTCTAATTCCTCGAGAACTCAGCTGGTGGTAATTTCCCTCGCACTTGATTCGATTCCTCTCACCTCCGGATCAGCAGGCGGCCGTGATTCCTGCTCCAGGAAATTAACAAAGGCTTAATACCAGACCGTCTCTTGTTCTTGGACCTGGGATGGGTGGCAGAAATGAACCGAATCAATCAGAGTTCTGTTTGCTTGACCCAACTTTGTCGGTTTCAAGTTGTATAAAAACTCCAACACCGATGTTATCACACACAATGTTTGTATATTTTTGTGGTCACTTGAACTCACTCCAGTACGCAGCTCCGATTGTGACCTTCCCCGTAAGCAATTTAAAGTCTTCCTCTCTTTTGGTTGCTATTTAGTTAATTTATTCTGTTTCTTTCACTATCTTAAACTTATTCTGCATTTTTCCCTTACAGTCGCATGTCACGCACAAAAAAAAAACTTCTTTTTTTTTTCTTTAAAACAACGGGGCGTTGCAGTTCTTTCTTTTTTTCTTTTATCTATATCCCGACGTTCAACTTCAAAACTCAGTTACCAACTCTATTCTAACTGCTCTCAAAAACAGTCAACAAAACGGAATCAAAATTAACTGAATCGAAGATTCCACTTGCTCTCTCTCTCGCTCCCCCTCGACATCCACTCCGAAAACAGACTTCGAACTCGCCCACGATCCACACTCGAACTGGGGCGTGTTCGAACACACACATGTGGATCGTGCGCTTTTTTCCACCACCTTACCATCAAACTATATTAAAACAAAATTATACTAAAAACAATCTAATGATGGGGGTGGCGGAAACCGCACGTAACACTTCTTGGTTTGGAATTGGAAGGACTTCCACCCACTTGCTGAAGTAATCCATGATGACCAACATGTATTTGTTGTTGTTGTTGGTTTTTGGAAATGGTCCTGAGATATCAATCGCAATTCGCTCGAAAGGTGTACTGCTTCATAGCGCTCCTTGGTTTTGCTGTTGGTCCTTTGGTCGCAGTGCAAGTTGTGCACTTCCTACACCACGACTCGATGTCATCTCTCATGTGAAGCCAGTAGAAGCGAGATCGTAAATTTGAAAGTGTCTTATTAACTCCCAGATGTCCACCGGAGGCCCCGTCGTGCATTTCTGTTAGTACATCCTTCACTTTTGATGGTGGGACTAGAATCTTCATTCGATGGAATTTTCCATCCGCGGCTTCCCATTTTCGCTTTAGAATTCCATCTTCCACCAGCAAGGAATTCCATTGTGCCCAATATGCTTTAAATGTTCCACTCTTGTCGGAAATATTGTTCCAAGTTGGTCGCTCGTTCTTTTCTTTGTGTTCCAGGATTGGCGACATATCTTCATCCTGAAGTTGAGCTGCGCGTATAGCATCACTCGTACACCCATCTAGTACTTCTACTTGTACATTTCGCAGGTCGTACGCCTCTTCTTTCTCTTCCGCCCTATGACAATGTTTACAATCTGGCTTACATGGTCTTCTTGATAGAGCATCAGCGTTATTATGCACCTTCCTTTGACGGTGGGAAATTTGAAAATCGTACGTTTGAAGTCGTTCGATCTATCGAGCTGTTTGTCCTTCCGGATTCTTAAAATTTAACAACCATTTCAGGGCTGCATGATCCGTCCGAAGGTGGTACTGTGGCGGCCCTTGCGAACGCCACTACTCACCTGCTAGCCTACCACCAGGTAAACCCTCGTTTATAAGCCATCGGCGCCAATAAGTCGTGTACTTACCTGCACTAGCACATTGAATAACCGCAATGTCAGCTGATACATAAAGTGTATCAGCAATAACAGGCATCCCCCCTAAATAGAAATGCTTAAAAAATATATAAGAGTACAACATGGGCATCATAAAACCTGAAAGGTACGACCTACCTGCCCATACGACCAACCACCGGCTGCAATATTTAACTGCGCTGTTCAAATATTGCCAAACCCAAGCACGCCATAGGAAGTACAAATTGGTCGCACATCTAGCAACCAACATTGCATTATCCCCTATCAAGAAATTGGTCAAAAGAAACGGCGACTATGCAACGAGAAATGTTTATATTTTCTCTTGATACGTACCCGAAATGCCACACACAGGCAACATAGAACTTACCAGCGTAAATACACGCACGCCGGCGCGACTTTGTCAATGCCAACGGCCACCATGCGCACGATCGGCAATCATGCTACAATGTAGGCGCTGATCATGCAAATACAATAACCTTTCCAGAACAACTCGCCCCAGCTGCGAATGTGCTGTTATTATGTTTACTCAATGTATATGGTCCGCATGCTGGGCGACACAAGCGATGATCACTAACGAGGGATCATGCTGTGTGTTCAACCCTTAGAGGATAGGGAACCAAGTAAGTAGAAAAAATGACCAAATATGGTCATCGAGGCGATAGGTAGGTTTTTGGTATCCAGTCGCCTCGAGTGCAGAGGAGTATCGTTTCGGACACAGAGTGAACGAGTAAAGGCACAGAGTTCGGTAACATTAAATACGTTTAATACAGTTTGCTCCGCCATCAGTAAATGCACAGAGTTCGGTAACATTAAATACGTTTAATGCAGTTTACGCCACCATCAGTAAATGCACTGAGTTCGGTAACATTAAATACGTTTAATACAGTTTGCTCCGCCATCAGTAAATGCACTGAGTTCGGTGACATTAAATACGTTTAATGCAGTTTACGCCACAATCAGTAAATGCCGTGAATATGTTTGCTCCACCATCGGTAAATGCACTGAGTCGGTAACGTAAATACCTTTAATACAGTTTACACCACAAGCAGTAAATGCAGTGAATATGGTGACATTGAATACCTTTAAAACAGTGCACATCATCATCATCATCGGCACTACAACCGGGAGCCGGTCTTGGCCTTATATTTAGCAAGTCCTGAGGCTTGTTAAATTTTCCATAATGATTTATTTTTTCTGGGCAAGGTCATTAGTCTTGCGCCAGAGGCTCCCCGACGGGGAATCGAACCCCGATCTCCCGGGTGACAGGCGGGTATACTAACCACTATACTATCGAGGAGCTGCACATATAATGTATTAAATACCAGATTAAGACACTAAATATTATTACATATAATAATTGGAATGCTGTGTAAGTTTACTGTGTAAATTTAATCCATGGAATGTTATTACATATAATACTTTAAATACCAGTGTAAGTTAATTCATGAAATACTGTACATTTGAATCATATATACTATTATATTTAATACTTTAAATACCAGTGTAAGTTAATTCATGAAATACTGTACATTTAAATCCTATACACTATTATATATAATACCTTAAACACCAGTGTAAGTTAATTCATGAAATACAGTACATTTAAATCATATATACTATTATATTTAATACTTTAAATACCAGTGTAAGTTAATTCATGAAATACTGTACATTTAAATCCTATATACTATTATATATAATACCTTAAATACCAGTGTAAGTTAATTCATGAAATACAGTACATTTAAATCATATATACTATTATATTTAATACTTTAAATACCAGTGTAAGTTAATTCATGAAATACTGTACATTTAAATCATATATACTATTATATATAATATCTTAAATACCAGTGTAAGTTTAATTCATGAAATGTTATTACATATAACACTTTAAATACTGTATAAGTAAATTCATTAAATATACTGTGTACATTACATTCATAAGAATATATACTGTTACTTTAAGTTCAATAACTATCATTTGTACCGATTAAATAAGTTTTAGTTAAAAGAATAAAAATAGACTTAAGTAATCACCAGTGGTTTGCTTTCACCATCGAAGCTCGTCGAGCGGGCATGCAGTAAGGACGTCTCGGTGAACCAGTGTCGGACGGACACTCTATCGAGACGAGGGCAAAACCCCTCATAATAGAAGAGCCAAGGTAGTGATCACCACAGTACTTATGGGAATTCTTAACGGCTTCTACGACAGCCAGCAGTTCCTTTCTTGTTGCGCAGTAGTTTCTCTCTGGATTAGATAGAACTCGACTATAATCTGCAACAACTCTCTCTTTACCATCGACTTCCTGTAGCAACACTGCTCCGATTCCTGTGTTACTTCCATCAGTATCCAATATAAATGGGCGATCCGATCTTGGGAATGCCAATGTTGGAGTCTTACACAACTCGGCCTTCAATGTGGTGAATGCTGCCTCACACTTGTCTGTCCAATTGAATTTCTTGTCTTTACCCGTTAGTTCGTGTAGGGTTTTAGCCACATTGGCGAAACCTTTAACAAACCGTCGGTAATATGTGGCTAGTCCCATAAAGCTTCTTAACTGTTGTTTATCTTCTGGAGTAGGCCACTCTTCGACAGCTGCTATCTTATCAGGATCCGTTTGAACTCCTGCAGATGAAACGATGTGTCCCTGGAATTTTACTCTCCTTTGGAAGAGTTCACATTTCTTCGAATTGAGCTTAAAGTTGGCCTGTCTTAGTCGTTCGAAGACGGAGCGCAGATTATTGATGTGTTCTGGTAAATTCCTTCCAACAACGATGATATCGCCCAAGTACACAAGACACGTCTTCCATGTAAGTCCCCGTAGAACACTTTCCGTTAATCGTTCAAACGTTGCTGGAGCATTACACAATCCAAAAGGCATCACGTTGAATTGATAAAGTCCGTTTCCGGTAGTAAACGCTGTCTTCTTCTTGTCCTCCTCCTTCAATTCCACTTGCCAGTAACCGCTTTTTAGGTCCAATGTTGAAAACCACTGAGCTCCAGAAAGGGTATCTAATGTGTCGTCGATTCGAGGAAGTGGGTAACTGTCTTTCTTCGTAACGTCGTTTAACCGGCGGTAGTCGACACAAAATCTAGTTGTCCCATCCTTCTTCTTGACGAGCACTACCGGTGAAGCCCATGGGCTCGACGATTTCTCGATGACTCCTTGCTCTTCCATCTCTCGAATCATGTTGCCTGCTTCAGATTGTTTGGCCAACGGTAGTCGACGAGGTGGCTGTCTTATAGGTCTTGACTCACCCGTGTCAATACGATGTTTAACTATACCGGTGCGTCCGAATTAATCATTTCCTGTCACAAAAATATCAGAAAAATCGTTCAGGAGTGATTTAACGCTTGCCTTTTCTCTATCTGTTAATCCGATTTTCTGGGGCATCAACCTATTAACCACAGAGGATGCACCAGAGGGCTGTTGAATTGAATAGTCCTCTCCCCTTGTCTGAATTGAGCTTATCATTGATATGGGTGCACATTCTGCGATTACCTCTCCTTTTCTTACTGCGACCGGCTCCTTGGACGCATTTAGTACTCTGTCAGGTACGATGTGCTTCTTCGCATCGATAAGGGCTTTTCCAACGAGGATGTTCCCCTTACGCTGATTTTGTACAGCTTCGGTGATGTAAAATCGATTGTCACCGGGATCACTCTCGAGACTGGTCCAAATTACCGAGTCTGAACGAGCTGGGATCTCATCCTCCTCACGCACATAACATTTCAGTCTTCGCAGTTGTTCGTCCTGCAATGTAATAGCAACCTCCAAGTTACCAATTCGCAGTGTTCTTTGCCCGATATCTAGAACAACTTAATGCTCCTTCATGAAATCCATTCCAAGAATGCATTCGTCCGTAATATCGGCAACCAAAAATTGGTGGGAGATGGAAATATTGCCCAGCACTATTATGCTCTCGACTTCTCCGTAGACTGTAGAATGTTCTCCTGTGGCAGTCTTCAAAGTGTATCTTCTATTTTTATTAAGGGCTATTTTGTCCACGACATCCGGCCGAATTATGGATCTCGTTGCTCCAGTGTCGATTGTTACTGTTGTCGTCCTTGCATTAACGATCGTAGTTATAACCAAACCTTGGTTATCCCGTTGGAGTTGTGATACAGTTACGATGCTGGGGCTGCACATTCCACCAGGCTACTGCCCTTACAAGTTTCTCGAGCTATTGGTTTCAGGTTGGTCCGTTGATAGTCTCCTCTTATGATTAGCGCATGAACAACAATTCTCACTTGATGTTTCATTCATTTGTCGACGTTTCCTACAGTTAACAGAGATGTGGCCGACTTCGCCGCATGTCCAACACTTCATATCAGGTCTCGCGGTTCTCCGTTGTACATGCCCGATTCTTTGGCAGGAACATTCCTGGACGGACGTTTCTCGGACTCTATATGTACTCCTGGTAGCCAGTTTAGGAGATTCATATGCCAATGCGAACGCTAGTATTTCATTAGTCGTCTTCTTTCCCGCTAAACGAACGGCTTGTTGCAAGTCCCGATCTTGGAGTGCGTTTATAAATGCATCCATTGCTACCTCGTTCAGAAATTCCTTCAAATATGACTATTGAATAAGACAAGTTTGCCAATCGCTCAATGTCTGCCTGCAACTGTTGAAGATTTTCTCCAGATTTCTGCGTTCTGCTCCGCAGTTGCTTGTGGTAGACCTGCTGCATGTGGCTGTCTCCATACCTAGCTTCAATGCCGTCTGTTACAGCTTGGAAATCTGTTTGCTTTTCTGCTGGTATGGTTTGTAGCAATTCTGCAGCCGCCCCGCGGGGTGACAAGATTAGTGATGTTGACTTCTGCCCATCCGACCACATATTATAATTGGCCGCAGCGTCAAACTGACGTATAAATACGGAGAAGGGTCCCGTTGCATCGAAGGTTGGCGATTGCATCCTTGTATCTTTGTAGTCATGTTGATTGCTAGGTGATGTCTTATTTCTCTCAACACACTCAAGTCTCTTCTCGATTCGCGTTATTTCATCGGTGACTTTCTTAAATTGAGCTTCGTTTTTTAGATCCATTTCTTCCTTAAAGTGTTGAAAATTACATTTCATCCACTGCGTTTGGGCTTCCAATTTTGCATTAACATTTGCAGCTTGCGCATCCAATTTTGAATTAATATTTGTTGCTTGCGCGTCGAATTTTGTCATCATCATCCTGAACATCTCCGAAATGTTCAACAGTGGCGAACTCTTCTCCGTTACATTGCCACCATCTTGACTCGCTGTTTCTTCTCCATCCGGACAATCTGGCCCAATCGTAAAAACATGTGTGTCGACATCAATACCCTCTTCCTCCATTGCTGATTGCAGACGCTGTAGAAGAATTTGCCTCTGTCCTCTGCTATCCAGATTCCGGTCCTCAAGTTCCTTCTTCAACTCAGGAACGCGAAGATCCTCTAAATGTCGATCTGACATCGTCACAATACGCTTTCACAGACTTATTCACTTCACCAATAATTAATCCCACTTCTGACACCAATTGTAGCGAGCTTAGGGTTCGCTGGATTAATTATTTTAATAAACAAGAGCCGTTGAATCGATTTTGAATTACTGTAACACTTTATTAGTCCGTTAATAACAACCGTTACTTTTAACGTACGCTTAACGATTTCTTAACTTATCGCTTCCCTACTTATCGCGTCTTTTACTTCTTCACTGCTTACTTCTCACTTATTACTTGTCTCCATGATCTGTGTGCGACGTATTTATACCGTTTCCTCATTCTGATTCGGCGTTTCGTTTCCGTCCGTTCCATAGCCTCGAATTTTCTACTGTTCATAGTCTGAAGTTTTCCAGAACTTTCTAGATTATTCTAGTACTTTGTTTTGGACTTTCTAGAATATTCTAGTGCTGATTGTCATATGCGTCACAATAATAATAAACAAATAAACTGCTATCTCATTACCACTTGTAAATAAAAGAATCGATAGTCTGTCTCCAACTCTATATATATTAGTGTGACGGGAATGTTTGGAGTTGTCCACTGTTCCCGTGTAGAGAGGAACCCGATGAAACTGGCATCAAAACGGGAGCAGAAGAAAACCGAAACCGAACTCGATGTGGATCTTTAGGTTTTTATTGTTTAAGTCGGATGCGACTTAGTTTACAATTTAGTAACAACGCACAACAATTTAATTTCTCTACATGAGATTGAGTTAATTTACTTCATCATTTATGTTGGATCAGCAACAATGACACGGAATGTGTGCGCGTGATAATAGCTGGTAGCAGACTGACTCAGTGGGCATAACTGCCAATTCAAAAAAGGGACGCTATGACCTCATCGTTGGTGGCAATCGGCCAGCTGGTCCGTGACAGCTGCTGTGCAACTGGTATACACTGCGAATGTACTAGATTTCTCCAGCACATCCCAGCACATTCAATTGCCAATCCGCAACAATTAGGAATGTGAAATCTACGAAGAAGAAGTTTGTTGAGCGTGTCAGTGATTATGATTGACAATCGTTTTCTGTTTTAAATTATCCTCTTGTTGTTTTAATTGTACAAGAAGCATGCAACTGTTGGCGATTCCATTGAGAAACAAAAAAATATTTTGCAGTTAATGATATGTTTAAAAACCAAATGTTTATACATACGAAATAAATTATTCCGAAATCACATTTTTAAGCTTTTCCATTATACAAATACAGATTGTTCTGCCTTTTCCACATGAGAAAATTGTCTATCCTTATTTTAAGTGCACTTCCTGAATATAAGTCATCGAATGTGGCAATCATGCGGGAACACTCTTCCATCTAAAATGATTTAGGTTTTTGTAAAATTATATTAAATTCTACTATCCAGCTGAACAACTGTTTTATTTTAAATTAATGTGTTTACGATAGAAATTCTAAGGCATATAGGTGATACTACTACAACTACCGGTGTTTGTGCGACCCCGAAGCTTCATACAAAAAATCCAATTAGAGAGTTTCTTAAAAGCGACGGTGCGAGGGAATGTTTTTTTTTATGTATCCAGTGAAGGGTCCTATTGATGCGGTTGGATTTGTTGAAATGTGCTGCCTTGGGCGGAATTGTTGTCTACTTGTGGTCGTTGACGATGATTTGCTTTTTTTATATGCGTTTATTCAAAACCTCTATGGCTTGGAAAAAACCCTGGCCGATGGATCAAGGGAAACTTTTATATGACCAATGTGTAACCAAACGTGTGAGCATGTACTGAGGTCTTTTGGGACGTAAATTGTGACCTTAGAGTTATGCGCCGTCTGAGTTGCATGTATAAAGCTCATATAATATTTTCTGGATGTTTTTCAACAAACATCTTACGATCCGGCAAAGGGTCTGTCTCGACATGATGTCGGGACTTTTAGGTTATGCATTAGATAATCTTAATGCGCTAAGCTTTGCACGTGTTAATGCAATTGCATTAGCGGGGACAATGGGGTTTTGTAGCTTCAGGGCAGGAAGCTTTGGAGGTGTGGGGCTGGAGGTCGTGGTGCCGACGTACGGCACGTGGTTGGCCTTATCCCCAGCGATGTTCGACGAAAATCGTTCGCAAAAGCACCCAAGAGAGAAAAAGCGGGCACGGAACCAAAAGATAAACACTCGTGTACCGTTATTTCCCTTATTTAAATTTACACTAGTCCATACGTTTTTCTTTTTGTCCAAATGTTCTTCCTTTTATTTAGTCAATTAAAGTTTACACAAGTTTTGGTATCGTTTTTGCACTAGGTTCTTCTTTCCCTTCGCCTCGAAGTGAGACGGCGGGTTACACAATAACCGACATTTATTCACAACGCGACAGGCGGGTTGGTCGTTATTTTATCTTTGTAAAAGGAGTTCAAGCGAAAACAATAAGGGGAAGTCGTATCTCGCAAAACTTTCTTCGAGGAAAAGAAAACTCCCAAGCTCGACTTTGTTGCGACTCGACTGCAATGTGACTCCTGTGGTTGTGCACCGTTAGGCGCATGGATCTCGACTGACTTGGCAAGGGCAAGAATTGATTCATCGTGTCGTGGCGGTTGAGTTATAACGAAGTAAACTCACTGCCACTTACTAGGAACTTTGGAAAGGGTTGCTATGCTCGCATAGGGGATTTAGTTTTGGAATCATTGCCGTATAGGCCGAGTTAAATTCCTCTGGCGCTATGTACACGAGGAATTGGTTTGGAAATACCACCGAATATGGACATGAGTTGTCGGTTAGACAACGGGATCTGGGTATTGGTCGTCGCGGTGGTCATTTCGTACCTCCGTGCGAATTTGGTTTAGTTCGCGGCGGAGTGAGGCCTGTAACGCGTAGAGGTCGGATAGTGTGACGTGTGGGGGGGAGTGGTCTGAGGAAGTCTCGCGGGGCCTGCTGTCTTGGGTCCGCTGTGGAAATTGGGTTGCGCAAAATGGAGCCCTAGGTGCTGCCAAAGGGCGTGGCGGGGCGGCGTGTTGATTAACCGCCACTACTTGGTACGCGAAGGGTTCGGAATGTGGTCGAAGTTTTCCATAATCGCGTCGGCGATTTTGGATAGGTAGCCCAAGCTCTGGTTGGGCTGGGCTATTAGTTCCGTGCGGGCATGCTGTGGGAGGCATCTCAGGAAATGAGGCCTGATCAAATCCTCCGAGATCCTGGTCCCCGCTATGGAGCGCAAATGGGTCAGGAAAAGGGATGGTTTCATTCCCGAGAGGTTGGTCTCGCTTGCCAAGCGTTGTTGTCGACTACTCCTGGGCTCGTCCAGAGCATCGAGGAGCGTGTCCCGCATGTTGGTATAAGTTGGGGTCGGTTAACCTAATGATGTGGGCAACATGCGTTCGTTGGGTGCGGTTGAGCACTCGCATCAACTCAACTGCACGGAGTTCCTCGTCGTGCATGTTGGCGGCCCGGAAGATGCGGTCTGCTAAGGCAAACCATAGCTCTACGTCCTTTTCGTCGAAGGGAGGGAGCTAGATATTGGGGGGATGGGGGCTGGGTTCGACACTCTAAGGGGGAACCGGGGTTGAGAAGGTTGGAAAGAATCGAGTCGTGTCTGCGTGAGTAGTAAGGGGGTGAAAGGGGACTCGGAGAGTCGAGAGGAGCCGCAAGAGTGTCGAGCAAGGTTCAGTATCGTCAAAGGAATCGTAGTGGACGCGAGGAGTCGAAAGGCGTTAAATGAAGTCGAGTGGTGTCGCGAGTGCTGTGAATAAGGTGTTGTACACTGATTGTACCCAGAAGGGGCTTACGATAGTTTGTAATTTTAATACAATTATTTCGCCCAGTTTAGTTTTAATATTTTCGGTTTTCGCCGCTTTGTTACTCTAATGTTCAATCTCGATAAATTTATAATTGTTATTGTTAAAGGGTAAACGGTTATTGGCTGGTTGATTTTATGGTTGCAAAATGTTTAATTGTTCTCTCGCTCTTTTCTCTTGATCTTTAATGTTGTTTAATACACTTTTTATTATTACGTCGGATGTTTTATAAAATAATAAATGTGTTTGTGTATATATATCCTGTTTTTCTATTGTAACAAATTATGTTTGTGTATTTGTTTTAATATTTGCGATTTTTGTTTAAAAGCTTTTAGGTATTCTTGGAAAGGTTTAACAATTTATACTGTTTTTTTTTCGCTTTTTCACAGCTTTAACTATTTTTATTAGAGAACAAGCTAGGAGAACAAGGCGACCCATATGGATTTGGAACTTGGATACGTGCTATATGTATATGCTGCTAAATACAAACTTTTCTTGATTTATTTTATTTCATATTATATACTTGATACTAAACGGACTTATTGGGTTGAATTTTACTAGTAATTACTGCATGTGCCTTCGCTAATTTCTATTGTGTTGTTCTTGTCACTTTTAACTTGTTAATTAGTCTAAAAATTAATTGTATGCATATAAATTTAAGTATTTAAAGGAAAATTAAGAGACTTTAAGGCGATGCAATGCACTGGCAACTAAAGTTTGGGCGCAAGTTTCTAATTAGGAGTTGTATTATTTTTTTAAATTGGTGTTTGGCAACTTATCGGTTACCTTACTACCCTCAATCCAAACAATAAATATAATATAATAATCACATTGTAAATATTATTTTTAAGTCATAATCAAGTAATAGTGACGTTATTGCAATATCGAATATTGTAAATTATAAATAAGATTAGATTAAGTTATGTTGAGTAATTTTAAATAGGCTACGTTAAAATAAACACAGTTCCTGGTTATTTTTCTGACCTTTTCCAGGAAAAACAAATTTACCAATATATCTAAATCCCATTAAATCCTAAGCACATAAAAAGAAAACTGTTTGGAAAATGTTAACAAATAACATGTAAACAATTATTATATAACCAATCTATTATAAGTTAACTGTATTGCTTATTGTAACATTTAATTTTCGGTCTAATAAATGCAGTATATATAAAAAAATATCTCCCGTGGAAATATCTGAAGATCCAGTAATTCTAGAGGTTGTGCCTCAGGAGAGCCATTGTATTTAAATTAAAATTAGGTTACGCAGTGCATTAATAAAAGTACATTGAGTTAAATAAAAGTAGTCAGTTTTCTTTGAAACAAAAGTTCGTTCCAGCGTGTGTTGGCAGCTCCAACTTTAATTTAAGGCGAGAGCAGGTGGCAGTAGTGAGGTTAACATCCTTTTCAGCTTTGCCGTTACTGGGCATCACCTGTCCCAAGGAACCTAGCCGGAGCCGCTGGGTTGCAGAAGGCAAGGACTATTCTCTATACAACGATCGGTCGTTACTCTTCCCGGAGGCCCCGGAAGTACAGTGTCGACCGCAACGGGCGAACTTAGGGGATCTATAAAGAAATCTCGTTCGTAAAGAACAAAAACAATATCCTCCCAAGTGACGCCACTAGTACAGCATAAATACACAGTATTATTTGTTATGTATCTACATCATTTACTTTATAACAGGTATTACGAGGGTGGACCCAGAATTAATCAGCCTGACATAAACATGCCGGTAGTTATTAAAATATAATGACTGTGGTAGAGAGTACCAACCTTAGAAATATTAACCCTTTGCACTCCGCTGTCCCCTCTCAGGGGACATCGTAATTCTAACATATCACTCAGATGTTACATATTTAATCGTTTTGTTTTAAATTTATGCTTGTTAAAAACAATATACGTGTAGAAATAATTATTATTATTATTTATTGGCCTGTAGGAACCCGGAAGTTCATGACCTCACCGAGACGGCTTCGCCATCGTTCCCTGTCCTGGGCACTCTCCTTCCACGCTTGACCATTCGATCCGATCTCCTCAAGGTCAAACCTAACATTGTCCTCCCATCTCCGTTGCGGCCGTCCTACCGGTCTCTTTTCCGTTGGTCTACCGTCAAGAATTCTATGCACTATCGTTCCCCATTCGCGCCACGTGTCCGGCCCATCTTAATCTTCACGACTTGATTACTCTCACTATTGTAGATTTGCGATATAGCTCTTCCAATTCGTGGTTATGGAGTTTCCTCCATTGTCCTGCCTCCTCGTCACATTTACCTCCAAAGATGCCCCTCAAAACTTTATTCTCGAATACGCGGAATTTGTTTTCTTCCCGTTTTGTGAGAGCCCATCTTTCGCATCCATATAGAACAATCGGCATGATTAATGGTTCTATAGACACGGAGCTTTATGTTACTTGATAGCAGTCTGGATTTCAGCAGTTTACTGACTGTGTGCCAACTAGCGTTGCCGGAATGCAGTCTCTTGTTAATTTCCTTCGACATTTCGTTACTGGCCATCAGTATCGTTCCCAGATATTTAAATTCTTTAACTTTTTCAAATATCTTACTTCTGACGTTTATGTGTGTTCTCTGAGGCCCACCTGCTCTCGCCGTAATCATGTATTTTGTTTTGTCTTCATTTATTTCTAGGCCCACCTCTTCTGCCGCTTGCATGATGATTTCACAGTTTTTACTAACAGTTTCTAGATTATCGCGCAGAACGGCGATGTCGTCCGCATATGCGAGCACTTGTGTGACCCCGTTCCGGGGGATGATCCGGGGATGATCCGGCCATGTCGTCGTCTCGTACCTTTCTGATGACATACTCGAGCACAAGGTTAAAAAGACACGGCGATAGACCATCTCCCTGCTTTAGTCCGTCCCGGATTTCAAATGGTTCTGAGAGGTGGTTTTCTATTCTGACTCGCCCTTTGTCTTCGTTCAAGCAAATTTGAATGAGGGTGTAGCATATACAGCCACACAAGATTTGATCAATGGAATATAAAATTTTGTTACCTGGGTTTTACGCCTTTTTCTGTTACTTTGCCGGGGAGAGTTGGAGGTCGGTGCAGCAGCTTTCACCCGACTCAGTCCTGGTTCCTCTTCCTTACCACGGACAGGGCGGCCACAGCCAGATGGTGATTTTGTAGGGAATCTAATTTATTTCCCCGTCCACGTTTTATGCCTGCGATATGGCTGTGACTGGCCAGAGAAATCTTTAAGCACTTGCGCTTTTACTTTTATATTGCATAACAAAACTTTATTTTCACGAACACTTTTTAGTGTTTTATAATTTTTATTTCGAGGTTAACACTTTATCTTTATTACAATTTTTACTTCTCCAAGAAAGAACAAAGAACAAAAAAACGGGAACACCTTTTTCTTTCTGCCTTTCTTCCACAACCTTGTTTTCAACTCTCTCTCAACGGAACTCGAAAACGTATCTGTCAAAAAGGGTCAACCCTCCATCTCTCTCGCTCCCCACTCACGTCCACTTCGAAAAACAAATTCGAACTCGAAGAACTGCACGATCCACACCCGAATCAGGGTGGGTTCAGAAACTCACTTCAGGATCGTACAATTCTTCCACCACCTTACCATCATACTATGTTAAAACAAAATTAAATGCAAATTATTAAATGATGGTGGTGGCCGACGTACGTAACACACCTCCCCCCCGCACAAGACTGCGTGGCATTCTTAGGAGAGGAATGTCACGCCGGAGAGTGGACGGCGGAGAGCAAACAAACAAACAATTAACAAACCAACCAATAAATAAATAGATAAATAAATAAACATGCTTAGGTGTTAAGGTTAGTAAGGATTTTCTATATATTTAGTACTACTTATACATTAGGGTTAGTGACAATAAATAAATAAATAAATAAATAACATTTAATAGGGGAACACTAACTACACAGATTCCCATCTATCGCGGCGGGCCCGACACTGAAACGATGGTCCGACCGAAAGCTCGACCGCCCACACGATCCGGTTAGGACTCCCTCGCCAAGGCGAGGTGATCCCCTCTCGTTCAACCATTCCAAAATGTCACCCGGCCGGCGAAAACGTCCCGCTCTTATATATTTAATCTAATCCTCCTCTTCTGGACTCAGTACTTGCCCCGGTCCATGGGTTGGTAGATCGGGGGGGTTTCCCGTTTCGGCGGCAAAACCTACCATCACCCGACATTATAGTGCGCTTTCGCACTTTCATATATGCGATCCAACCCCCAGCACTGGGGTTTGCCTCTGCAGTCTTCGCTGGGACTGCGCCTGCAGCATTAGGCCTGGCCTTAAAGACTTTTCGTCAGACTCTCAAGTTGGTATCCCTCGACGAAGGTCACAAGGACGAAGATTCCGGAGGGTAACCAGAGTCTGGCCAGCTAGGATCAGGGTCTCCAAGTTACCGGAAGGCTTAACCTTTCCGTAATTGTTCTTTTATATAGAACGTTGTCTATAACTATATGTTATTAACGTCCACTGTTTGGGGTTCATCGGGATGACCACGTGGGTAGCACGTGGTTGAACAGCTTTTCGCAGCCCTCCCCTGTATGGGTAGGGTCTCCGGGCGAGTACCTGCCGCAGTATCGACCTTAACAGGTCTCTTTGGCACGTCTCCCCGTTTGGCTGCCACACGCTCAACCCTTCCCGTCCCATTGCTGATAAATTGAATGGAGAATGGCACGGGATTTACGGTCGTTCGGGGAAAAACCAAACAACCACCCGGCCCGTCTACCTTACAATTCCGAGACAGGAAGTCGTACCCCAACAATCCGTCTTCCTCCAAACCCGGCAAGGAGTCTACTATTTGGAAACTGCAGGGAATCTCATGGTGCAACTTGAAATTCCCAGTGCAGCAACCCCTCGACTTACCTTTGACAAACAGCGCTTGGAGCGTTGTAGATTTATGCACATCCATGCCATATCTAGGATGGAGTGCCTTCAGCTTCAACAGGCTGATCTCAGCGCCGGTGTCCACGATTAGGCGCGTAGGGTTCCTACGGCCAATGTCTAGAGGGAGAGCGACAATCGGGACTCGAGTCGGCGAAAGCTGAGAGCAGCTGGAGCTGGGTTTCGTTTTTAGTGCGGTCGGGTAGGATCTTGCCGACCCGACCTTGGGGAGTTTCCCGAACTCTCCCATTTCGCCTTATGTCGACCCTCTGCCGCCTTGTGAGTGTGTCGACCGCAAAACTCGCACAATGATCCGCTCCTCCGTTCAGGAATATTCCGCTCGGGAGTCCCACTGGACACCGAACTAGCGGAACTGGAGCTATTCTTTCTGCCCACTTTGGGCCCAATGCGCCGGGGCTGCCATTCCCGGCTCCCCGCGCTGCCTGATGCGGCATCATGTCTCGCATCCGTCTTTGAGGATTTTGAGTCCATGGAGTCGGGTCGCTTACCGCCACCGCTCGACACGGACGACCGTCGCCCATCATCTCCATCCACCTTCCGAGAATCCCTACTTTTCGCGCTATCATTACCGGCGCCTCGATTTCGCCGACGTTGCCTCCGACGCCCTCTGCGCCTATTTCTCGCGTTTGCCCCAGTCTCCACACGGGTGTCTTGCTCTCGGCTCGCAACAGGTGCTGTTCCGGCGTGCCGCTTATGGGGAGAACCCTGGGAATGCTGTTGTTTTTCCCACCTTTGCCTGTATTCGCACCCGCGCAAGCTATGACCCTGTTGGCCACAAAACTCGCAACAGCACCGGACGCTGAATACTCTGGGGCCTGATGTCGCCGGCCCGCCGCCCGTAGACGGGGGCTGCGGCTCTGGTAGGGCTCTCCGCTGAAACTGTGGTCGCTGATAAGGCGGTTCCTGCCGTGCGAATCCGCCCTGCTGACCTCTACCCCTGTATGTGGTCTGGGGACCGCGCGTCCTCGTCGGACGATCCGGGCAGTCCACTATATCGTGGCCATACCGCCAACACTCGCGACAGAAGGGAGTGTTTCGTCTTTGTAGACACTCGTCGTACACGTGACCCCCCAGATTGCAAAAATTGCATATTGTCTGGGATTCCAGGGGGTGCGCCGATCGACCAACCGGATCCCTGAACGGATTGTCCCGACCCGATCGATCCTGTGGCACATACGTCCCCTGAGCCAAGCTCTGCGACTCTCCACTCTGGCTTGGCATGGCATTTGACCACGCTCCCTCGCCAGAGGAGGCCGGAGCATAGGCACCAGCATCCCGTCGATAATTGAGAGGCCCGTACGACTGCTCCCGAACGAAACCATCCTCCCCCCGTCGACGACTATCAGGCTCTTCGGCCGGCAACACGAATGACACCGCCCGGGGATTTAAGTTCGATAAAACCGGCGCCGGCGCCGCGGTGTAATCCCTAGAAGTGGAGGATGAACCCTCCAAAAGGGTCGAGCAACTTCCCGGTCCTAACTCTAATGTTTCTGACACTGTCGGCCGCGCATCCACAAACAGGTCGTCCTGCCTCAGCATTTCCCTTCGAGCTCGCTCGAATCCGGTTAGGTGGTCCACCAGGCTACGAAAAGGGACATTACCCAACGTGAGGAGGAAGTGTTTTAGTCCTTCCTCCCTCAGACCCCTTACCAACACCGGTTTGGCCATGCCCTCAAGCTGGCTGGCGAAGACGGACCTACCCTGGCGACCATAAAAGCGCTCAGCTGCCTCCTCGCACCGTACCACGGCCCGCTTCACTCGGGAAACAAAGCCTGTGGCATCCTCGGAAGGAAGTTGTCGCATTTTGGAAAGTTGTGCACACAACTCCTCATACGACACCCGGGGTTCGTAGGCCTCTCTAAGACGCTGTTCCGCTTCAAGGAATGTCGTGGGTGGTCTCTCCTCGAACATCCGATAGGCCTCGCCGCTCAGCCTAGAGGGCAGCCACCGGAGGAAGGTATGTTCCTCCTCCACCGCCAGCCCATCCAAGGTCCTTCTACAGCCCTTGAGAAACGAAGAGAGTCTCTCGGCCGTATCCGGTCCTTCCTGTCCCGAAAACATGGGGACCGCCTTCGACACAAGGTCGAAAACCCTATCTGTGCCCAGCATGGTCCGTACAGGACATGGTTGTGGGCCCAGTTTAAAATACGAGGGCATCGGCGTGTCCTCCATGCTCCCGACAGGCTGTTTACCGACGGTGGGAGGGGGGCGTGTTGGCGATCGGTCGTCCACAAATTCGTCCCTCGAATCATGGAACGCCTCCGGATCCACCTCGTCAACCGGCGGCTCGGGAAATGCCTCGGGTCGTGCCCGGGCAGGAGTGCCCTCTCGGACATCTCTCTGACGTTGCCTTGTCTGCATTTATAAACTTCAAAATTTCTCGATGCTAGGACCAAACCCGGAACCCCGAAACAAAACAACACCCGGGATCCCCAGAAGAGAGAGCAACCTCGCCGTCGACAGAACTAACCAACAGCAAGGATACGAAACACAACAATAAACACGCTCCCTCACCATGAACGAACGAAAGACGGCACAACACAAGCGACCACTACACCGCCCGAGAATGGAGAGAAAGAGAAAGGGGGAAGGAAGAAAAAGAGAAGGGAAAAAAAATTCTCAAACGCGCCCCTCGTCGCGCACAAAAACAATATACACCTTCAGATAATTCTGCAACGCAGCAAAAAAAACAAACAAAATCCACCGCGCAATTGGTTAGGGAAGAAAAGCAGAAGGAGAGAGTACCTGTACAAAAGTGTGGCTAATAATTTAAAATCTTGGAGTTCCAAATTAACATATAAATGAATAATAAATAATAAATAAATGATAATAAATAAATGATATACATGATCAAAAACCTCAACCCGATTCACAATCAGTGGGATATACAAATCTCGAAACAAAAACAAGAATATTACATCGAGTACATTTAGCTTAACAAAACGGAGTATTCAAATAAACTCAAAAATTCAAAATATAAAGTTTTACAATAATACAAAAAAAATTTCACGACAAAATTGGATTCACCAAAGCATTTAGGATCTCACAAAATTTCGATCTGGTGACAGTCATATATTAAGTATATAATACTAAGTTTAAGACCTCGTAATTGAAATATGGTATGTTTATAAGTTTTAAATTTGACATCTAACATATAAATTATTCTAATTTTACGCAAATCCTTCATTTAAACAATGTTCGCTTTGCAGCTACTGCATCACAATTCACAGTTGTAAACGATGAAAAGCACCAAACGCCACAAAAAAAATCATCCACAGCGCCAGTGCAACGTTATTCCGCTATTCGATTACCGCTCCCAGGTCAGTTAGCAACAGTGTACTGCATAATTTTGAAACGTTTTTCTTTCTTCCTTCTTGGTACTCAGTAGTCCAGATCTAGATGTTTCTCAGGTTCCTTCAGGATTCGGGCTTTGCGAGCGCTTACGAGTTTTCAACCTCGGGCTTCCTCGAATCCTGGATTGTCCGCAGCGCCAGTTGTAGCATATACAGCCACACAAGATTTGATCAATGGAATATAAAATTTTGTTACCTGGGTTTTACGCCTTTTTCTGTTACTTTGCCGGGGAGAGTTGGAGGTCGGTGCAGCAGCTTTCACCCGACTCAGTCCTGGTTCCTCTTCCTTACCACGGACAGGGCGGCCACAGCCAGATGGTGATTTTGTAGGGAATCTAATTTATTTCCCCGTCCACGTTTTATGCCTGCGATATGGCTGTGACTGGCCAGAGAAATCTTTAAGCACTTGCGCTTTTACTTTTATATTGCATAACAAAACTTTATTTTCACGAACACTTTTTAGTGTTTTATAATTTTTATTTCGAGGTTAACACTTTATCTTTATTACAATTTTTACTTCTCCAAGAAAGAACAAAGAACAAAAAAACGGGAACACCTTTTTCTTTCTGCCTTTCTTCCACAACCTTGTTTTCAACTCTCTCTCAACGGAACTCGAAAACGTATCTGTCAAAAAGGGTCAACCCTCCATCTCTCTCGCTCCCCATTCACGTCCACTTCGAAAAACAAATTCGAACTCGAAGAACTGCACGATCCACACCCGAATCAGGGTGGGTTCAGAAACTCACTTCAGGATCGTACAATTCTTCCACCACCTTACCATCATACTATGTTAAAACAAAATTAAATGCAAATTATTAAATGATGGTGGTGGCCGATGTACGTAACAAGGGCGGCATATTTTTTTGGGATTCCCAGCTCAACTAGAATATGGTAGAGTCTCTGCCTTGCGACTGAGTCGTAGGCTTTTTTGAAGTCAACGAACAGTTGGTGAACCGTCTCTCCGTATTCCCACTTCTTTTCTAGGAGTTGTCTTATTGTGAACATTTGGTCGCTTGTTGACAGGTTCCTACGGAATCCACGTTGGTAGTCTCCCAGTATCTCTTCTGCGTACGGTGTGATTCTCGTCAGAATGACATTTGTTAATATTTTGTATGTGGTTGGGAGTAATGATATTCCTCTGTAGTTTTCGCAGTCAGATCTGTCGCCTTTTTTGAAAATGAGGATGACTATTGAGGTTTTCCATTCTTCCGGAGTGACTTCCTTATCCCATATTGTTTGGATGAGCTGGTGGATCTTTCGAGCGGTTGCCTCTCCTCCATGCTTCACAAACTCTGCCGGTATGCAGTCGACTCCGGGAGCCTTGTTGTTTTTCAATCGGTTTATTGTGTCTACAACTTGGTTGAGAGACGGCTCTGGGATCTGAGGCACGGCTGTATGTACGCTTGGTGCATTTATCTGTGGTTGATGGGTGCGTACATTGAGCAGGTTTTCAAAGTACTGCTTCCATCTTCAATTCAATTCAATTTTTATTTAGTAGATAATTACATTTATGGTATATTTTACAACTAGTACTTAAGAGATTTAGGATAGCAATTCCTTTACAACTATAATCTTAAATCTATATAACGACAATAGCACAATTTTAATGAATAACAAATAATAAATTAAGGGAAAACTACAATAAAAAACCCTTATATGAATCTTAAGACTAATATTGCACGAGCTTCCGGTTATTTTATGTAGTAATGACCTCGATATAATTTTCATAGACAGAGTACATATGTAGTGACTTAGGATAACGCAAGACGAGAAACGAGAATATTGTCAGAAAAAGAACAATTGACGAAGAAGTTTCGATTGAATTTGTCAATGTAGAACTCTACCTGTTTAACGTTAGCGTTTTCATGTAGTTCATGTGTCGAATAATGCCATGGCAAATTCAGCAACATTTTCAATATTTTATTTTGACACCTTTGCAATTTTATTTTGTGTGTGCGAGCACAATTACACCATACAGGGGCCCCGTACAGGAGTATCGCTTGAAAAATGGTTTTATATATTATAATTTTATTTTCGATGCTAAGCTTTGACTTTCTACACACTAATGGATACATAACTCTTACGACTTTGTTTATTTTGTCAATTGTGGTAGTGATGTGTTTTTGAAAGATAAGTTTTTTATCTAGAATAATACCTAGATATCTACAGTCTTCAGACCAATCAATATCAACTGCACACATACTGAGTTTAGTGCCATTTGGTAGGTAGCAGTGTTTCCTACATCTCGAAAACCAGACAGCTTGTGTTTTATTACCATTTATTTTTATTTTCCATTTCCTGTAATACACTGCTAGTTTGTCAAGAGCTGCTTGCAAAGAGTTGTAGACATTAGTGAATAAAGCACCCGAAGAGAAAATGGCCGTATCATCGGCAAACATAGCTACCTGAATGTTTTCACCTAGATATGGTAAATCTGCGACAAACAATGTAAATAATATGGGACCAAGAACCGAGCCTTGGGGTACACCATGGTGGATTTGGTGAGTAGAGGATATGTCGGTTCCTAAACTCACAACATATTTTCTCGAACGAAGAAAGCTCTGGATAATTTTGATAAGCGGTATTGGCAGCTTAAGTTTTAGTAGCTTATAAATCAAGGCATTGTGCCATACCGTATCAAAAGCTTTTTCGATGTCTAGAAGAACCAGTCCCGTTGACTCCTTGTCGATGAATTTACCAGCTATGTGGTTTTTAATGCGCAAGACTTGGTGGATTGTGCTGTGACCACTACGGAAACCGAACTGAAAGTTTGGTAAGATGTTATTGTCTTCCACAAAACGATCAATCCTTTCCTTAATGATTTTTTTCTAAGACCTTACTTAGACAGCTAAGTAGACTAATAGGTCTGTAGCTTTCGGGGCTGTTCTTCGGTTTTCCGGGTTTCGGGATAGGTGTTACCTTTGCTGTTTTCCAACAGTCCGGAAAATAACAATTCTTAAGACAAGCGTTGAAAATGAACGTTAAATAGTGACTTGCAGCAGGTGGAAGTGCGACGATTTCGCGGGGGTTCGGTTGATTCTCAACATTTGACGTGCCTGGCGTTTCGTGGGAGTCTGCTGGGTGGCGTACGGGGCAGGTTTCGGCTACCGCCGCTAGTTGTTGATGCACTTCTCCCAGTACGGTATCTGGTGGTAGTTCCAGGTGGCACGGTTTCAATCTTTCGACACTGACGGTGTACGGCTTGCCGTCGATGTCTACAGAGAAAACACGGTTGTTTATCCGATCCAGCACCTTGTATGGCCCTTCATGGGGCGGTTCTAGAGGTTTCCTAACTTTGTCCACCCTGATGAAGACGTGCGTGCAGCTGTCCATCTCTGGGTGAACAAATATCCTCTTGGAACTGTGTCTGGCGACTGGTGTTGCCCTGACCTTACGCATGAGTTTGCGTAGGTTTTCCAAATTTGGCAACTGTTCGAGCGGTGGTTCTCCATCGGCGAAGAACTCTCCTGGGAGGCGCAGATTGGTTCCGTAAGTCAGATCTGCTGCTGAGGCTCCCAGGTCTTCTTTTATGCTTGTGCGCAAGCCTAAAAGAACTGTTGGTAGTGCGTCCAGCCATTGACTATCGTCATGACACATCAGTGAAGCTTTAAGGGAGCGATGCCATCGTTCAATCATCCCATTGGACTGGGGGTGATAAGCTGTCGTGTGGCTTTGTTGACAGCCGAGTAGATCGGTCAGCTGCCTGAAAATCGCTGCCTCGAACTGTGATCCTCGATCGGCTGTGAGAGTAGCTGGGACGCCGAAACGTGTGACCCAAGTCGAATAGAATGCTTTGGCTACACTCTCTGCGGTCACTGTTCGTAGTGGCACTGCTTCTGGCCACCGAGTGAAGCGATCGATCATCGTCAGGAGGTACATGTAACCTCTCGACGGCGTAAGCGGTCCCACAATGTCGATGTGTACATGGGCGAATCGTGCCTCGGGGAACTTAAACTGTGCTGGTTGTAGCACGTTGTGTCGATCGACTTTGCAACGCTGACATTGCAAACAATTGCGTGCCCAATTTGTTATGTCTTTGGCCATATGTGGCCAGACGAATTTACGTCGGACGGCTGCAGCGGTTGCGCGTCCGCTTGGGTGGGCTGGGTTGTGGAATGTTTCGTACACATTCCTTCGAAACTTTTCTGGGATGTAGGGGCGAGCTGTCCCTGTCGATACATCACACCAGACTTCATCGTTTGAGTCGTTGAAAGGAAGTTTACGCAGAACTAGTGCTGTCTCCGCTTTCAATAGGGACTCGAGTTGATGGTCCTCTCCTTGCGCTTGTGCCAAGTCGGCATCATCGATTTGCGCTCGGAGCTTAATTGCACCGATACGCGAAAAAGCGTCTGCAATTACGTTGTCTGCACCTGGAACATATTCGATTTGGGTACTAAATTGCCCGATGAAATCCAGGTGCCGTTCCTGTCGTGGGGTTGAACTTTCCGCTTTCTTTCGGAAAGCGTACACCAGTGGTTTGTGATCAGTTTTGATCGTCAACTGGCGTCCTTCGACCATGTGCCGGAAGTACTTTACTGCGGAGTAAATCGCTAGTAACTCCCTGACGTAGGCACTGTATCGTCGCTGGGTCGGGTTCAATTTTTTTGAGAAGAAGCCCAGCGGTTCCCATTTACCATCGCACTCTTGTTCGAGTACGGCACCAATTGCAGTGTCGGAAGCGTCACACTGTATGGACAATGGGGCTCCTTCGATGGGATGTCGAAGTAAAGTTGCATTCGCCAGCTGCTCTTTCGATAAGCGAAAAGCTTGGTCAGCTGACTCGGTCCATTGAATCGGTCGTTTGTCGTTTCGTTTGGCTCCTACTAGGTATTCGTTCAGAGGAGCCTGGACCTGTGCGGCGTTTCGAAGCGTTGGGCGATAAAAGTTTAACATGCCCAGATAACGCCTAAGTTCTCGCACATTCTTGGGGCGAGGAAACTGCATTAGTGCGTCCACCCTGTCTTGTAATGGGCGGACGCCTTGGCCATTTATACAATAGCCAAGGTACTTGACTTCCGCTTCTCCGAGGTGGCACTTGTCTGGATTGATTACCAGGCCGAAATCTCGGAGGCGCTCGAACACTTGCTTCAAATGGGAGCGATGTTCAGTCATGTTTTTCGATGCTATGAGTATATCATCGATATACGCATAGCAGAAGTCAAGTCCGCGGAGAGCTGAGTCTATGTAGCGCTGGAACGTTTGCGCTGCATTTCGGAGACCGAATGTCATCACCTTGAACTCGAATAGTCCAAAAGGTGTGGTTACCGCGGTTTTCGGTATATCTTCGGGAGCCACCGGAATTTGGTGGTACGCCCTCGTGAGGTCGAGGGTCGAGAAAACTTCGCACCCCTGCAGCTTATAAGAAAAGTCGTGCAGGTTTGCTATCGGATATCGGTCGGGTGTCGTTACTGCGTTCAGCATTCGATAATCGCCACATGAACGCCACTCGCCGTTACTCTTTTTGACGAGATGAAGTGGGCTCGCCCATGGGCTGTCGGACGGCTGGCAGATTCCTAAGTCGAGCATATACTCGAATTCTGCACGAGCCTCGCGCAATTTTTCGGGAGCCAATCGGCGCGGGCGTTGGCTCACTGGGGGGCCGCGCGTTTCAATGTGATGGAAAACGCCGGCCTTTGCGCGTCGGGAATTGCTAAGCGGAACTGTTATATCCGCAAATTCTCGCAACAGATCGCTGAATGGTCCGTTTGCGACAGTGCACGTTAACGTCAATGCCTCTCCCGCCTTTGCGTTTACTGGCTGAGAGAGAGACGTTAACGGGTCCATCAGTCTGTTCCTGGCTACGTCCACTACTAGTTTGTAGTGTCGCAGCAGGTCCGAACCTATTAGAGGTTCGGTCACATCGGCCACTACGAAGTACCATCGAATTGGTCGACGTAGGCCTATTTTTAAAGTTATTAATTTTCGTCCGTAGGTTTTAATTGGAGTATTGTTCGCGGCGAACAATCTCAATTTACCCGGCAACCGATTTGCAGGTGCGTATGAGCGCGGAAGAACGGAAATATCCGCACCTGTGTCAATAATGAAGTCCACATTTAACTTCACGTCGTAAATTGACAAGCGACTTAATTGGGGGCTGCCGGCCGTTTGCGCTTTTTCGACGGTCGGCAGTTCTAGTTTAAAGAACTAGACTGAATCCAGTTGCAAGGTTGCCTGCACCTCCTGGCCTGTGCCCCGAAACGATGGTGGAAGTAACACCTGCCCAAGGTGTTTTCGTTGGCAGGCGTGCGCGATCTGACGCGCCCGCGTCTAAAGTTCTCGCGCGACCTGCTTCGGCGTCGCGATCTGTCACGGCTAGGCCATGAATTGTTCCCCACGCTGAGGTTATTCAGTTGCGCTTGCAACTGCTGGACCTGCCTGCCTAAGCGTTCTATCTCATTGCTCGTCTGTGTTGCATGAGTGCACGTTACCGTAGAGGTTCGTGGTTGGGGCAGAGGTGGATTTTGCGCGGGGTTCGTTGCCGGGAGGAATTGGAGATCCGTTCGGGATCTGTCCGTGGCCATTACTACCTCGGCGTGTCGCACTAGCTCATCGAGACCAGATTCGGCTAAAGGCGCGACGATTGCCTGAACGTATTCTGGCAAAGACTCTCTAAATATAGCCGTTAAGGCTGTCTCTGACATGTCCGTGCCGGCCAGCGCACGGAAATAGGCGGCGCGCTGGGATGGTCGCATCCCAGAGGTGTCGGTCGACCGTAATAAACATCGCAAGCGATTTTGCGGCGTTTCGCTATAGGCATTAGTCACCATCTCTTTAAACGCCGTGTACGGTTGCGGAGATGGGGTTTTTATTAAGCATTTCGCATATGGAAGCAATTTTGGGTCTTGTACCCGTGTTACCACGAGGAATTTCACTTCCTCGTCGGTGATTCCTTCCACGCTGAAAGCTTTTTCGGCGTAACCGAACCAGTACTCTGGGTCGTCGGACGTGAAGTCCGGTAATATTACGTTCGGCCTTCGTGGACGTTGGTCCGTATAGGGGGGTATGTCGGCTTCCCGTAAGGGAGTTGGTTGAGATGCAGTCGGGGAAGTGTCCCTGTTAGTTGCCATTGTCGCTGTTTCGCCCGAAAATTGCGACCTCGTGATTGGCATCTACTTTGAAATTCTGCGTCGTAAATCCGTCGCTCGGTGCGCGGATCGCTTGTTAACGAGAGATTCGCGTTTACTTTTTTCGAGAAGTTTTACGAGTGGAACGCGATAACGACCTGCCGATTCCAAAGATTTTATTTTCAGGGATGGGCCTAGCACAAAAGGATTCTATGTATTTTCCAAAGATAGGGAAAGGGTGGGCCTACACCAGAGGATCCTACGTGTTGTTTGACTGTGCTGGGAGCGGACAGAGAGAAACTTTTCCGTTCGGAGGAGGACGAGAAGTACGAGGAGGTGAGAATAATCGAGGATCTTTCGCGAATTCGCAACTGTTTCTTCGTTGCCTTTATTGCGGGGTTTGGTTTCACTTTAATTCGCGGTCGTTACCAGAAAGAAATATCATGTGTTGTCGATTCGCTGTGTTTCGGACTCTGAAGGAGCTTACAATAATTTTTATATATTATTTTTCGTTTAAGTACTACTACTATTTACTATTCGAATTCTCTGGGTTTATTTTTCATTTACTATCGCGTTTACAATAGTTAATCGTTGAATGCTAATTGGATTATTAAATTTTCTCAATGTAACAATTATTGTCCTACGTATCTTGTCTTGATTTATACCGATTTAACCAGTTACATGATAATTTACAATTTAATTGGGTTCTTTCCACATTGGTTAGAAGTTTTTATTACAAATTTAGAGTTTTACAAATTGTTCGTTTTCGTCTTAAATTCTTGCTCGGAAGGAGCTTTATAAATTCACTTTGGGCTCAGAAGGAGCTTTCACAAGAGAGAAGAAAAAAAATTATGTATTAAAAAAAATAATAATAAATAAATAAAATATATTTAAAAAGAGAAGAAAACAAATTTTTTAAAAGACCTGCGGTTTTTTTTTTTTTTTTTCTAAGGATGTCCTCTGGTCCGTGGTCTCGTGGTGATCTGCTATTCGCCATATTTTCATCAGTTGGTGGATCTTTCGAGTGGTTGCCTCTCTTCCATGCCGCATGAGCTCTGCCGGTATGCAGTCAACTGACGTTGTTTTTCAATTGATTTATTGCGTCTACAACTTCGTTGAAAAGGGGCTCTGGGATCTGAGCCTGGACTGTATGTACGTCTGGCGCGATTATTTGTGGTTGATGGATGCGCACATTGACCAGGTTCTCAAAGTACTGCTTCCATCTTGTCACGACATTGTTTGTTTCTGTGACCAGACAGCTGTTTGCGTCTCGAATTATTTTGTGTGTAGAAATAAATATATATAAATATTTTTTTTTTAACAAGCATACATTTAAAACAAAACGATTAAATATGTAACATCTGAGTGATATGTTAAGTTTCAAGTTTGGAGTCGCTACGTAGTTTATTATTTGTTTGACAGCCATCGCTCTCAGTGAATTTGTAAACATGAAAACAATTCACACATGTTATTACAGTGGCAAAAATCAATAATTTGAAATGCGAATTGCTTCCTTAGTCCCCTCGGACTATTTTCTCTTTCCAAACTTGAAGAAGTGGGTCGGTGGTAAACTGCAATAACGGTTGTTTGAATTTTTTCCACGTTTTCACTATTGATGGCTGGCAAAGTAGCTTTTTTAAACTTCAAACTTAATATTTCTTAGGTTGGTACTATCTACCACTGTTATTATATTTTAATAACTACCACCATCTATGTGTCCGTGCGATTAATTCTGGGACTTCCCTCGTATATTCCACACTAATACTTCTTACGAACTGGTACGAGGGTGGGCTGAAAAATGTTCGACCTAACAAAGATACGAGACATTTTTTTTCTTAAAATTTATTTTTATTTTTCTACATAGTCTCCTTGTAACTCTTCATATTTCTTCCAGCGATGCTCCCATTTCTCTAACCCGTCCAAATAGTACTCGGCGTTTTTCTTTGCAAAATAACTGTTCACGAAGGTGATTGTCTCCTCATTTGACGAAAATCTCTGTCCTCCGAGCACAATTTTTAGATTAGGGAACAAAAAGAATTCGCCTGGGGGTAGCTCTGGTGAATAAGGCGGATGTTTCAGCAGTTCAAACCGTAATTCTTGGATTTTCGCCATGGTATCCGCTGAGGTGTATGGGGTGGTGAGGTGTAGTATACCCGCCTGTCACGCGGGAAACCGCGGTTCGATTCCCCGTCGGGGAGCTTCTGGCGCAAGACTAAATGACCTTGCCCGGAAAAACCAAATCATTATGGAAAATTTAACAAGCCTCGGGACTTGCTAAATAAGGCCAAGACCGGTCCCCTGTTGTAGTGCCGATGATGATGATCCGCTGAGGTGTGAGACGGCGAGTTGTCTTGGTGAAACCGGATTTTCTTTTTCTGAAAATGTGGTTGTTTTTCTGCAATTTCTACTTTCAGTTGGTCAAGTAATGATGCGTAGTATACTCCTGTAATTGTTTTTCTTTTTGGAGGTAATCGATTTCTATAACTCCATGACTATCCCAAAAAACAGTCGCCATCACTTTCCCAGCCGAAAAACAGTTTTTGCTTTTTTTTTGAGGCGATTCCTCCTTTACAGTCCACTGTTTGGGCCGTATTTTTGTTTCGGGAGTATAATAGTGTATCCAAGTTTCATCGACAGTAATTAATCGACGCCGAAACTCGGATTTATAGCACCTAAACTGCGCCAACAGAGCGTTGGAAACGTTCATTCGAACCCTGTTTTGGTCTGACGTGAGCAAACACGGCACCCAACGCGCGGACAGCTTTCTCATGCCTAAATCTTGATTTAATATGTGAGAAACACATTCTTTGGACATTTTCATAGCCTCTGCTATCTCTGTCACTTTAATTCGGCGGTCGTCTAGCACCATTTGGTGAACTTTTGCGATGTTATCGTCAGTTGTTGCAGTTTTTGGACGTTCCGAACGTTCACCGTATCCCAAGCTCTCACGGCCATGTTTAAATTCAGCTGCCCAAAATTTCACTGTGAAAAATGATGGTGCAGAGGCCCCACGCACCGAGTCCAACTCATCTTTAATATGCCTACCCGTATTGACTTTCAAAAACTAAAATTAAATGACAGCTCAATTTTGTCCAATTTCACAAAAACGCTCACATCGACTCACTTAAACGACTGTCAAATAAAAACTACGCATCCAAAATGGCTGAAATTGGTGAATAACTGTCAAAAGATGCACAACTACATTCACTAGCTTTTATTGACGAGTGCTGCTATCTTCACGTTGAGGTCGGAAACTTTTCATCCAACCCATGTAAAGAGTGAACATATGTCATACAAATATGGGTTGAGAGTTTAATTATTATATATTCTTAGTCCACTTATGATGATTTACACAAATTTTAACGTTATTTACCTGATTCATAGTCAATCGCGCTTGTAACACTACTCCCAGTAGTCATAAAACAATCCACAGCAGAAGTAACGCCAGAAGTCCGATTTCTCTGGCAAAGTAGCGTGAGTGCCGTTTTGCATAAAGGATAAGAAATACAACACAGGAAGCCTGAGTTAAAGTGTGCATAAAATTTACTCCCGACACCTCGCCATATATTTCGTTTACGGGCACAATGAGCTCGCAGTAGTTTTGATAATGTTGTATTAAATCCAAAAGATGCGATCTCTTGACTTTCTCTGCATTAGGCCTTAGATTAGCGTGTACCGTAAATTCGTTTTGGAATAACTTAAAACGAACCCTTAAAAAATGCATAAAACTTATATGAGCATAATTACATGCTAATGGGCCTATGGTGCAGACTGAATACTCGAAACACATTAGCATTGCTTTCCATCTTGGATCAAACCGAAATAAGTAAAAGAAATTCAGCGCTCCACCAAAAATTAAGGAAATGGAATGAGAAATTAAGTTCTGCTTAGAAATCTTCGAATAATCTATGCTGATCCTAAGCTTGCTCATAAGAATTCTATCCAACTTATAAGCCTGTTCGTACATATTCTTGTGTAGAACCTTATTGCTTCCAAAGATGAGTGTGATTCGTATAAACACAAAAATAACAGACACTATTTCAAAGATTTCCATGATCATAGTAAAGGAAAGTAACCGTTCTTCAACATTATAAATTGGATACTCCTTTAAAATCCAGCCTCCAAAAATACACAGAATGATAATAACTCGGGCGAGGTTCATTCTAACAGCGAAATCACTAAATTCCTCTTGACTATTTACATAGAACGACAGACAGCCGGAGAAATAAAGCGGAAATAAAATAGAGCGCACGTTGCGAGAAACTTGCTCCTTGTTGGGTCTCATTGGCGACAAACAACGCGATTGACTGCTGGAAAAATTGCCTTAAGCAATGATAGCCAAAAGACAGTAAGTAGATTTTAATTGGTTTCTACCCATACATAAAATAATTGATTAGTTCATTGAAAAAGGATTAATAATAGAAGGGTAACAATTTCGGGAAATCGAAATTAAGTATTTATAGGATATGAGGACTGCTAAAAGGACTGTATATAACATAGGAGAAGAAAACCCAAGACGATGTTATGAGGGGCATTTTTTTCTATTCACTAACAAGGATTTTTATGATGGACTTTCCGCTGCTCTATCGAGGTGAGGTTATTAAATATGATCACCTCGAATGAGTCCAACATAAAGACTAATTAAATCCATGAAGTCCATTCAATGTAATTTCTGACAAATTATAATCGAGACTGAGTCAATGAATGAATGCATGAATAAACTTTATTGAAACATATTATTGTCAGCACATATTACCTCATTGATATAAACTTTTGCCCTGTGAGTAGGGCGTTAGAATATACTCACAGCTAGGCCAGCTTGTCGTAAGGGGCGACTAAAGGCCGAGTGGTAGCCGGGGTCCCAACGCCCTGTGCGCCCGGTGAAATACCACCACATCAAGCTTTAGGCTCCGTGAAATGGTTGGGAGAAATCCCTGGCCATCTGTCGGAGCTTGGCTGATGGACCGGTTCGAGAAAAAGTTGGTTAGGCGGTAGTCGATCCCAAGGTGAGATACCAACCCGCCACGCTGTACATTCCGCGATATCGCCGAGAGAAATCTTCGACGGTGTTTCGGATGTGTGGCTGATGGCCCGGACTGACACGGGGATAAGTCATGATGGTGCCTTCTGATATAAGGAATTCCGGAGGTAAACTAGTCTCCCATTGGGATCTCCGGGGGCGGGGGGGGGACTATGTCAGGGGGAACATCTTGCAGATATCATGATAAATAATGGAACTTTGAGAGGTTCGTCATCGCATAACCGGGCTCGCTCTCGAGGCTCTGCCCACGCTCGACTGGTGACGGCATTTTGTAACTTCAGGGGCATCGGTTTCACCAATACGAATGTAAACGCCGTCCACCAATATTTGCAAACAATGAAACCTGATATCCTTGCCCTAACTGAGGACCAGATCGATTCGTCAACTGATTCGACATATCTTCGTTGCTCAGGATACGACTTACATTCGAGATTCCGTTTTAAAGGTGGAGTCTGCGTTTTCGCGCGGTCCAATCTGGCTTGCCAGAGGATGGAGGCGTTGGAACCCAATAATATGGACATCATATGGTTGAGGGTCGTGCTGAGGAATTCCGTTAAATTTCTTTGTTGTCTTTACCTCTCCCCGAATGACGATCGACCGGCGACATTTTTCGAACATCTTTCATATACCGTCGACTGGATACAGATCAACCACCCAGCTTCTGAAATTGTTGTCCATGGCGATTTTAATGTGCACAATTCCGACTGATTACATTCTAACAGAACCGACGACGGCTGGGAGGCTGGCGGAGATGTTCGCTATTGGCCACAACTTGACTCAACTCGTGGGGGAACCAACGCGAGTGCCGGATGCCCGAGGCGATTATGCGAACACCCTGGATCTGTTTTTGACATCCGAACCGAGTATTTATACAGTAGAGGTTTCTGCGCCACTGGGAAACTCAGATCACTGCTTGGTATCTGTCGCGCAAGCACTTGCATATTAAGCGAATAACCGCCCTAGGCAGCTTCGCCATGTATGGAAGTATGGGGCTGCTAACTGGGACGATATGCGAGATTTCTTCGCATCGTTTCCATGGTCGGAGGTGTGCTTCGGAAACTCCGATGTTAACGCTTGCGCGGAGTCGGTATCAGAGATTATTCTTCTGGGGATGGGGATGTATATTCCACATTGCATCAAACGAAGTTCGTCTGATAAACCTTGGTTTGATAAAAAATGCGAGCTGATTGCAGCGCCAAGAAATAGAGCTTTTAAACAATGGCGCTTCAATCCCACCGATGTTAGCAGAACGAATTTTGTTATAATCAGAAACGCGTGCAACCAGGCGATTGATACCGCGGAGAAGGCTCACAACGACAGGGTGATCAATTAGCTCCTTCGGTGCCCAACTGGTTCACGCTCCTTCTGGTCAATGGCAAAACCTGTCAGCAATAACTTCGCATCCTCCTCTTTCCCTCCCGTTGGTGACAGACAGCGGGGCGTTAGTCACGAATCCAAAGGATAAAGCTAATGTGTTCGCGAATTTATTTTCGGCGAATTCAAACCTCGATCCCGGCCTTTTGGAGCCACCCGTGATCTCACCGGTACGGTCTTCCATGCGGGATGTGAGATTTCGTCCGCGCACTATTCAACGCATTCTACGTGAACTGGATTGTAGGAAGGCAACTGGCCCGGACTGAATGCAAGCAATAGTCCTTAAGAACTGTGCTCCAAAACAATCGCCGGTTCTTGGCAGACTCTTCCGCTTATCTTATGCACGGAGGACCTTTCCTGCCTGCTGGAAAATCGCTCGAGTTCAGCCAATCCCAAAGACGGGAAAAAAAGTGTCTCCCACAAAATTACCATCCGATAGCATTATTGTCTATTTTATCTAAGGTAATGGAAAAAGTCATCAATACAGAGTTGGTTAAGTATTTGGAGTGCAACGGAGTTCTGAATGATCGTCAATACGGATTCCGTGGCAGGCGGTCCACGGGAGACCTTTTGACACTTATAACCGATATATGGACATCTGCGATTGAACGGCATGGTGAGTCAAGGGCGGTCGCATTGGATATCTCCAAGGCTTTTGACCGCGTCTGGCACGGGGCATTGCTGAGCAAACTTCGTTCATATGGACTTTCGCAACAGCTTTGCGACTGGACGAGGAGCTTCCTCGAGAATCGATCGATCCGGGTTGTTGTGGACGGCGAGTGTTCGGATCTGTATCCTGTTAATTCGGGGGTGCCCCAGGGTTCTATTTTGGCTCCAACCTTGTTCTTGCTTCACATAAATGATTTATTGGAGACAACAGATAACAAAGTGTTCAGTTTTGCGGATGATAGTACGCTTGTTTCCTCCTTTTCGAGTGATCGGCCGATTGGTGTATTTACGTCGCACCAGCTGAGATGTAGACAGATTGACTCTCTGAGTCAGGATCTGGATAAAGTCCTGCAGTGGGGAAAGGCCAATCTTGTCGACTTCAACGTAACGAAGACCCAGTATACAATATTCACAAAGAAAAGTGGATCATCGGTTCCACAGCTGATGATGAATGGCCGGGCCCTCGAGGCTGAGGAAAGTTTGAGATTGCTCGGCGTCACAGTCTATGGGAATGTATCATGGCATAAACACGTATCGGGTATCGCCAGATCAGCCTCAGGAAAACTGAGCTATCTTTTTAGAGCCAAGAAATATTTTACTCCGGCCCAACTTCTTCTCCTATATAAATCCCAAATTAGACCCGCGCTCGAATATTGCTCTCATGTTTGGAGCTCGGCTCCTAAACATACCCTCGACCTACTTGAGAGCGTACAAAGACGAGCGATCCGCTTGATCGGGGACTCGGCGCTGACGTCGGGACTACAGTCGCTATCACATCGAAGGCGCGTAGCCGACCTCTGTCTGTTTTACAGATATTATCACGGGTGCTGTTCTTCGGAGATTCTTGGTATTGTTCCCCGCAATTCGGTTTATATGCGCTCCACAAGACAATCCGACTGATCGCACCCGTTTGTGGTTCATCTCTCGACGGCGTGAACATCCCTGCATCACATCCCACTCGTTCCGTTACAGAGCGGGGAAGCTGTGAAACTGCCTTCCCACGCGAGTGTTCCCGGAGCGTTACAACCTGCAATTGTTCAAAAAGAACTGCAACAGTTATTTAATGCCATCTCGGGGCGCCCACTCGGCGCTTTAGGTTCGCCTCTCCCCAGAGAAGTCTAACAAAAAAAATAAAAAACATAAAAAAACCATAATTCTCGGCCGGCTTAAGATATGTCTGACTTACCCTATGCATTACAGTAAAGAAAAACGTTCTCAGTGTTTTAACTATAAAAAAAAATTATAACATAGTTTTATTCTTTATTTTTTTAGTTGCGATCGAAACTTTGCTGCTTAAGGTATTCCACACCTATGACTAGAGATTCAGAGTTCAAACACTAACTATTTCCAACCACTTCAAAGTCTAATGGAGGACTTCCCTGAAATGGATTCTACCAACGTCGACCAGTGTGCAGATGTAACAAAAGACACCGTTCCGCCAATTGTGGTTTTAAAATCAACCAGTGGTAAAGTGCGAAGTATTGTGAATACATTAAAATAGACAATTACTTAATTAAAAACATATCATCATCATCATCATCGGTATCGTAACCAGGATCTGGTCCCGGCCCCATTTAGCAAGTCTCGAGGCTTGTTAAATTTTCCATAATAATTTATTTTTACGGGCAAGGTTATTGGCCATATCATTTGGACAAAAAATATGTTCCCCAACAATGGATATATACAACAAAATTTGAACCGAACTCTTGTGGTTAAAGTGTTAGTTTTTTACCCACTCGCGAAAGGAAAATCGCCCACTAAAGGCAGTGTTATCCGGTTTAGACCTAATTAGCAATGACATAATAAAAAATGAATTAATTACACTCGGGATTAAGTGCCTAATTAAAACCATCACCTTAAATTCATCAAAAAAAGCCCTGTCCAAACACTACTTGTTCATAGTCTACATTCAATGCGGTACTGTGGGGTAGAAAGTATTTTGTGCCAGCGTACGGCACTGGTTCACTTCCACTCCCATCGTCACTAAAAGTTCCACCGTATATCGTCCGCAGGAAATGGTCACCCAGAAACAACAGAAATAATAAAGCAATATTTTATCTTCATAACCGAGCGGACACAGAACCACTGAAATAAATACACAGGATATTGTTTTTACTTTATTGTTTGTCGGTTATGCCTTTTATTATCCTTCTTTATTTTTACAGTACACTAATTACACAGGTTACACAAAACTAAACAATGGTGTCAGATCAGGTTCTTACTACGTGGCATTTGTACACTCGAGAATTCAACAGAAGTTACATCCAGTTTATTCATCAATAAAACGCGATTTATAAGAATATGGTTAAAGGTACGAAGGGAATTACCGATTACCACTCGACTTGGGTATAGGGACTGTACTTGCTTTTCGTGCGCACGGGCGTACGTAGTCCCGTGCGCACACTACTTAGGGTGAAACACGATGCGCTCGTTAGAGGTTGGGTTACAACTCACCGAGGGTTGGAATCTGGCTCTTGATTAACCCTCGATTCGGTGGTGGTGAATATCCCCTCGGCTAAGGATATGGTTTACTTACCACAAGAGAAACGTAGTCTCTCTTTGTGGAATAGAAAACCAGATCTCGTAATGAAGATCATGGTGGTATGGGTGTATGTGTGATCGTGAAGATCACATTGGTATAGATCATTGTTTACGATGAGCATTGTAGCTATAATAGACGGCAATGCATCGGAGAAATGGTACTAAAAGCAAATACGGGCATCAATACAGTCATGGATGAGTGGTGCAGTTGCGATAATAGACGTATCGCCACTAGGAAAAGGTGCTAATGGGTTTTTAGATGTTTATGGCATCTCTGACTGCAGTTCCTACTGTTCTTGTATGTATTAGAAAATGCAGGAGGATTCGGCTTCGATGATTATGCTTGAGATGCGGTAATACTTTGTCGATTGGACAAACGAATCGCGGGTCGGTTTATTGCAGCTGTATAAACAAGCTGTCCGACATAGCATTTTAACGATGACAAAGGGTGCCGAATGATTTGGGATTTATGATGCCTATGTACATTAATGAATTCTTTCAGGGAATTTGAATAGCGCGTTAAATGCGTGAATGTTGGGAGATTCTTTTTAGGAATTGTGGATAATGCGTTGTATGCATTAAATGTCGTTGGAAAAGGAAATGTTTGCAGGTGCTAATGCAATTGCATTAGCGAAAAATAGTGGGAGTTGGGTTGCAATTATAGGGGGTTTTGGCGGATGTTTTCAATTCGGTTGTAAGGGTTCCGCCGAACACTGTCCGCACACTGAGCGGAACGGCACAAATAAAAACTCAGAAGGTTTTGGTGTATAAATGTACTTTTATTGTACTTGCTCTTGTTTATATTTAGGTTATTCGCTTACAAGCAGCTATTACAAGTTCACTGTTTACATTTGAATAAACTTAGTGCCGTAGATATTGCAAGTTTACCGTTTCAGTTTGACAAATTTAGTGCACGCACGACCGTCTTAATCACCACGGAATCACAACTCGATAAGTTACTGTTTGAGCACACGACGATTTTCTTAATCGACACTACTAGTTTTCCTACGACGCGAACTCACACGACTCACAACTCGCGCTACTCGGATTTATTCTGTTTCTCGACTATAGTACACCTCCACGATGGCGTTCCTCCTCGTTCGATGCAATTATTTTGCCTTTTAGGCTCGCGTATCTTTTAGACTCTCGATACTCTCGCTATTAGATACAGACCTCTCGTCCCGGTGACGATCCAAATTAGACTGTGTATCTGCCCAAGAAAAATATCCCCCATCGTAAGGGAAATTTTTCCAACGTATCTGTGAAACGGAATTTCCCTTAGTATCTGTAAAAAGGAGAAATCTTCCTGATGATCATTATCATCATCATTACCATTAGTTGTTGGCGGTCGGTATCTCGTCCCTTTGTTTGTGTCATTCTCTAATCACTGTTTGTTTTTCCCATCTGGCCTGGGAAACGAGGGTTCTCATGCTATTCAGATGTATACAAAGGGCTATGGGATCGGTAATGCTTTGTTTGCCTTTTCCATCGTAAACATCTATCAGGGATAGTGTTTAGAGTTTATGGCTCTATGGCTGCTAATCAGCAGCGCAACGATAAGTTTTATTTGGACAAGTGTGCCTTAGCTGGGTTGGTGTTGATTTTCAATAGCCACCAGAATAGGCTTCTGTTGTTCGGTTTAATTAACGGCAATGTAATTCCTTGGAAACATCGTGCAGATGTTCGGAATTTAAGATTTGTTTCTTCAATTGTTTTTTGAATATGATGGAAGAAACGTTGAACTGGATATTGGAAGCTTTTGGAACGTTAAGTTCCTTGTTTTTTTGATATCGGGTTCAACATTGTTGCAGCTTCCTATGACCCTTGTTACAAGTATGATCAAGAGGTTTGGGACACGTGTCTGTGGGCACGTGTAATGAATAAGGTAAGTATGTTCCTTGAAGGGTAGGAAACTTAACTGGGTGGAATTGTGCGTTCCTAGAACGCTACAGGGTTCTTCGTGTAAGCTTAACAGAACCCCCACAGTACTATTAAATTAAACAAACTTAAACGTAACTACTCCACTTTGTTCCAAACCATCGTTCGATGGCACTTCAAAACACATCATCCAGGTAAGGTAACGCAATATCATAATTGCAAGCTTTACGGCCACGGCTCGATAGATTGTCACATAAATAGCTTCTGTGCAATCTGTTCTGGAAACCACAAACCATCCGACTGCAAAACGAATGAGGTCATCAAGTGTGCAAATTGCAGTGGGCCTCATAAATCCACCGATCCTGAATGCATTAGCCGAAGGCAGTACCTAGAAATTCGCCGCAAATTATCCCCACGTGGACGTGGTACAGCAAATAAAACATTCCTTCAGCCTCCGAGTGATAAACAGCAGCCACGACCGATTCTCCATTGATAATTTTCCTCCACTACCGCGATCTGTACGTCAACCTTCACTTCCTTCGTCCACCTGGGCTTCTGGCCTCCATCAAACTCAGCAACCTTCCAACAGTGATACGACACACACTAAGAAAAATCCAACTGAAACTCTAAATAATGATAACTTTTTCTCTTTTAGCGAGATAAACTCTCTTCTTAATGAAGTTGTAACCAACCTTAGTGCTTGTCACACCAAATCTGACAAATTTAACGTCATTACCTCATTAGCTATTAAGTATCTATATTCAGAAAAATCATGTTAAGAAACTCTCTTAGCATCATAACTTGGAATGCGAGAAGCATTAAGAACAAACAGCATGAATTTTGTAACTTCTTAATAAATTTTTATATTGATATTGTGGCGGTTCCGCCAAACCCCACGGTTCACTTACCTGAAAAACCCCCATAACTTCCACCCAATCTAATAACTTCACTAATGCTATCGCATTAGCACCTTAAATGCTTCACGCATTAAAGAGATCAAATCTGTAATCTAAAAGTCCCTGGAAAAGAAAACTAACCCTTCATGCATCTCTTCGCATACAATTCCCTGTAAGATTTCTTTCTTACCTTATCAGGAATCTCAACCCAATTCGGCACCTTCGGTGCCAAGCAAATCCCCCTAGACGAATTCCAGAAAACAGGATGATTTGGTTTACACACAACGTACCCATCATAACGGGGACCATACACATTGCGTCGCCTATTTCCCGTCCTCGCCAAGCGTATCATAAATCACCTTGGCGACCTACACCCAAGGGACCAAAACAAATATACGCATATCGCGTCTCTTGGCACCAATTAAATCCTACGGCATAAGCAAATGCAAATAGGCATGGTATATTTACCCTTGGCAACGATGCAATAAACACCAATTCACGGCAACCTAGCTAAAATCCATTAGCACATTTCCACATTGCATTGCCGCCTATTTATTTACCCACAATGCACATCTCAGACAAAGACCCAAACGTTTCCTTTGTCTTTTCATATTTCGGGATCTGCTTCTCATCAGCAGCAGTATAAGTAAACACAAACCCAATTAGCATCCAATGAGATTTGGGTTGTTTGCTTAGCCGAATTCATTTCTCATGGATGCACGTTTTTCCTTTCTTTGTTTAGATTCGTTCTCATGGTGTGTCCCATGAAAGAACCCATGTACACACACACACACATGTGTACTACCAACGATCTACACCCCAAACGATTGAATATCGTTGAGTCCATTTCCATCAGCAGACTAGCGCGGTCGCGCGATCTCCCGCTGTCCGTAGCGCTGCGGACACACGAAAAGTCAACCGCGAGTCGCGTAATTAACATTTATCACAAAATCGTGAATTGTATATGTTGAACGATTCAACGACTGCGTTTGAATTAAGATAGGTGTAAGATGGCAGTGACATTTATATCATGTTTTGTTTATTTAATTAATCAAAAAAAGTAACTATCAGTGAGTAACAATAAAAAAAGAACCTCTCCAGAATAAACAAAAGTGTGTTTTATTTGCTATCTGTTGGACAGTGTTTTTCCTTTGCATTCGGTTGTGGACAAACGTGGCGGTGTCGCTGAATTTGTTTAGTTCTTTTGATCAACGGTGGACCGAACTCGGTGGAACATTTAGTGGAAATAGTGGGTGGATGGTAGAATCAGCGTTCATGCCGACGCCCAGACCATTCGTCCCCCACAGTACTGCACTTGTTTCAGAAACCTGGCTCAAACAAGACATTTCTTTCTCTCATCCAAATTACATATGTCATAGCCTAGACAGGGTATATGCTAGTGGTGGAGGCGTCGCCATTATTGTGAAAAAATGTATAGAACATACCTCGCGTCCTTCATCATCATCATCGTCATCATCGGCACTACAACCGGGATCCGGTCTTCCCCTTAATTAGCAAGTCTCTCCACCGGTATCCGGTCATTATCCAAGACTTGTTAAATTGTCTATAATAATTTGTTTTTCCGGGCAAAGTTATTAGCCTTGCGCCATTGCGTCCTTCATTGCACCTTAAATTAATTGAGGAAATTAGTATTGATGTAACATTAAGTGATAACTCCAAGGTGAGTATTTTTTCAGTCTATTTCCCTGGAGGAAATACAAACATTGAGAAATCTACTTACTTTAAGTGGGATCGGCATAAATTGTATAGACTCAACACTCCAAACAAGGTACTTATTGGTGGTGATCTAAACTGTAGACATCAGTTGTGGAATTGTCTTTGGGCAAACTGCTGGGGTAACATTTTACTAGATGCTACTGAATCCAGCCCAAGTTTTTCCATACTTTATCCACTTCTCCCCACCTATATCCCATCGACTGCTAACAAGAACCCCTCAACTCTCGATCTATATATCACTAATATTCCAAATTACTGCTCAGTACCATTAACTCTAAATGCGTTAAGTTCAGGCCACCTTCCGATCAGCCTCACAGTGAACCATACAGTATCGGTAAATCATACCAGTTTATACCACAACTATTTCGTCGCCAACTGGAATTGTTATAAATCATATATAAACATGAACTTGGTTCCAGGCTATATCAGCCTAAATTCTATAACCTGCAGCGAGCACATTGATACCCTATGTAACAATTTTGTTTCTGTTATCAATAGAGCGACCGATCTTGCGATACTTAAATGTTCCACTGCTCCAGTTGATAAGGCACCGCTTCCTGAAAATATCTTACATCTGATTAGGCTACGAAACTCTGAAAGAAGAAAATGGCTTCGTTATAGAATCGATTGTTTTCTAGTTAATGTTAAATTCTTAAATAATATCATTAAAAAAGAAATCTCAGCATATAGGAACAAGTGTTGGAATAAACACCTTTCCTCTCTTGACAAAGCAAGCAAACCGTTCTGGAAAATATCAAAAATTATGAAAAAATGGTTGTCTGGGCGCAAGGCGCTTGGACATTATATTCGTGACAACGTATCCTAAATATGTAACATTGAATATTCAAGTTATTAAATAAAAATTAAAGTGTTTTTATTCCTTTTATTCCTGAAATGATAATTACATATATAAGTAATATATATATATATTTTTTATTTCTTAATATTTTACATTTTGTGATATATTTTTATAATTATGTTCGATATTTTATTTTATGTTGCATTATTTCTTTCGATTGCTTTTACTCTGTTGACGATAGGACGATGATACGAGAGGTAGGATATCAATGGTAACATCTCAACTGTAACGTGTCTTGAGAAGCTTAGGTCGAGGGGTGTTCCTCCCAATGTTGTAGGCTTGTTGACATTCGACGTGCATTCGAGATTGAATGTACTCTTCATGAAGTTAATAAATGCGCTATCAGTTGTGACATTTATATTGAAGTCGCCACAAAGAAGAATTGGTATGTCTGCATCAACTTCATAGATCCTCGGTACACTCTGATTGTGTACATATGGGAGTAATGCTTGGTGCAACAACAAACCAATGTTCGAGATAGTTGATCCAGGAAGAATGTACACTGCCCCGAGTAATACTTTGTACAGCCAAGCACACATCACCCGTGTTTTTAATATGACGAGCTGAATCGGACAATTCAACTCGAAGAATTTCCTTTGCCATGGACGGCGATGATAATCTTCTATAAATCACTACTCCACCAGCTGCGTTTGTTTCAGAATCCGAACGATAGTTCTGCTTCGTAACGCACTCATAATCATTGATTGGTACTGAATCACAATCATCGCGCATCCACGTTTCGGTTAATACGAGGTAATCTGATCTTGGTATGACAGTATCCGTTTGAATATCCTCTGAATGGGCCGACAAACTTTGCACATTGAGGTTTGTCACTATTGTTTGTTTAGCGTTGTCAGCTTCGTCACAGAATTCCACTGCCTCCTTGGTAATAGTTGAAAGTATGTGTCCGTTGAGTCGCAGATACTCGTTGCGGATATCGCGTGTATTCTGTGAGTCATTCCCTTCACGCCCATGCTTGAAGACAAATGGCTCATCGTTCTCCGAAACGACATACAAGCCGTATAGATTCGTTACCCGACTCATCGTTACGTACACTAACTGCTGCGGTTGCTTGGCAGAGTATTTATATACGATCTTTTCAAACGTCCCACCCTGCGATTTGTGAATCGTAATCGCACAAGCGGGCACACAGGGAAACTGTTTTCGTTTGCACTTTACGGTTTTTGTTAGCGTAATGTTCACTACTTTTTTATAAATCGGCACCCATTTTCTAGAAATTATATTTCCTTTGCTTTGTACGTAAGGTCGACATTTGATTTTAGCACTGGTATCTGTAGTCGCTTCGGGAAACTCAAACCACAAGGCAATTATTTCTTCTTCAAGTGCCGGTCGATCTTTGTTGTGCGATGCTTCCACATTTTCAGAATTATCGCCTTTATTTGATAACTGACGCTCGATATGTTCCAAGACACCAATAGCACCATTTACAAGTCCATCAGCACCATCTATATTGCAAGTAATCATGTACGGATACCCCTTTGCCAATGGAAGCAAGTGCGGCAATCCGTCGGTTTCTGCCACAGACATTTTATGAAGTTTACCCCGACACTGCGTGTTCTCTTGTTTACTCGAGTATCCGATGATGATGTCTTGCGCTAGACAATTGTTCGCGTTAATTATGGCGCTTCTGTTGAACGAATCAACTTCGTTATTACTGTAGTACAGCCGAACGACATTCTGTGCGTTTTCCTTGCACCAAAATTCAGTTTTGTGCCTGGACTCGATAAGTGCGATCTTATCGTCACTCAGTTTCAGCCCGTCGCCAATTTTCGTCAATATGGTAGAGAATCTTGCGTCGCTCTGCCGCACGACACGAACCAGCGGAAAGTAACTAATGCTGTGCCACAGAATTGATCCTCCGAGTTGATTGATCGGTATACTGTAACACGGACTTGCTCGTACCGGCGGCAGCTGTCTGAAATCGCCGCATAAAATCACGTGGAAGCCTTCAAATGGTTTGTCGTATATATCGGCGATCTGTTGCAGTCGATAATTTATTTTCTGAAGAATATCAGAACTCAACATACTGATTTCGTCTACAAACACCACTCTGACGCCTACAAACGTATTTCTGTAAGCCTGTAAATTCTCTGTCGACAAGAGTTTCGTCATGCGCGAAGTGGTTGAACGGAACGCCGAATGAACAGTAGTGCCGCCAAGAGCACAGCGGCTTTACCTGTACTCGCACAGGCAATGTATGCGTTGTTCATTGAATTATGCTGCTGAGTGTAGCGGTTGTACGTTTCCATTAGACATTTCAAAGTATACGTCTTTCCACAACCTGCGGGGCCTGTAAAGAAAATTTGTATGGGTTCAGATACACCGTCTCCACAACCGTGTATTCGATGTATAACCTCCAGAACAATCTCTCGTTGCTCCGGATTGGTGGTTCGTATAAGCTCGCAATACTGCTGTTTCGTCATCACGTTGCTGCGCTTCTCTACAATAGATAGCCTCGGATGCGAAACTATTTCGTGAATATCGTCAAAATTTTCAGCACCATTCTCTCCGAGCACGCGTTCGACAAATGCCGTTCTTGATTCTGCTTCTTGCACATTTGTACTCTTATCTTCGTTCTGCAAAATCATCATTGCTTCCAATTCTTTCATGACGTTTTCAATGTTCAGGTTCGCCTCGAATAAACTGCGGCGTTCCATGATCAAGTTTTCGTTTTCCTCAAATATTTGCAGAAGTTTATTCTGATCGATAATTTCTGTCACTTCGTTGCGAAACTGAACGTAAGTACGAGAGTACAAGAGAACCATCTCTCGTTTATAGTCTCTCTGCACTTGACTTAGGAGCAATTAATGTTGGTGGCTCAGTAATTGGCATTTCGTCCATTGATACGATATATTCTTGCTTCTTCGACAGTTCACAATACTCTCTCTTCTTTTATTTTATTCGTTTTGCTATGTCAACCTCTCTCTCTCGCTAGTTGCGCTCTCGCTCACTGCGGCTCGTGCGTTATCGGTTATCGTTATCATAACGCTACAAACTTTTTTCCGAATGCCTCCCAAGGTATACCGATTTATAAGACGTTGTCACGTCAAAAAGAGAGTGTCAAGTATTCCTCCGTTGAAAGATCACGACAAGTTGTTTATTTCTTCACTGGAGAGATCGAACCTACTTGCTAACACATTTAATAAGAACCACTCCATATCTATGCATCTAAGCGACGCGTATACTGAGGCTGAAGTTGCTAACACTATCCATGTACTTTCTCAATCACCAGCTGAAAGTATTTACGCAACTAATATTAGCAAAGTTGAAGAATTGATTAAAAAATCGAAATCAAAAAAGGCTGCTGGTCTTAATAATATTAACAACAAATTAATTAAAGCACTTCCACCAGCTGCAAGTAACTATTTAACGTTCATTTTCAACGCTTGTCTTAGGAACTGTCATTTTCCGGGCTGCTGGAAAACAGCAAAAGTAATACCTATCCGGAAACCCGACAAACCGAAGAACAGTCCCGAAAGCTACAGACCTATTAGTCTACTTAGCTGTCTGAGTAAGCTCTTGGAAAATATCATTAAGGAAAATATTGATCGTTTCGTGGAACCCAATAACATCTTACTAAACTTTCAGTTCGGTTTTCGTAGTGGTCAGAGCACAATCTACCAAGTCTTGCGCATTAAAAACCACATAGCTGGTAAATTCATCAACAAGAAGTCAACGGGACTGGTTCTTCTATACATCGAAAAAGCCTTTGATACGGTATGGCACGATGCCTTGATTTATAAGCTACTAAAACTTAAGCTGCCAATACCGCTTATCGAAATTATCCAGAGCTCTCTTCGTTCGAGAAAATATGTTGTGAGTATAGGAACCGCCAAATCCTCTACTCACCAAATCTACTATGGTGTACCCCCAAAGCTCGGTCCTTGGACCTATAACGTTTGCGACGATAGTGGAGAACGTGTGATTCGAACTGACGCTATGGCGGTTAGAATCACTAAAAATTGAACCAATGCTCAACACATCAGGCTACTCCCGCGTGTACGAATTCGATTTCCAACCTCAAGTACACTCAACTAATGTGGAATTGTTATGTTATCGCTATGGCATACGGCTCTGATGCTTTTGCTTATTCGAATTTCCTTTCGGCGTTCTTCACTATTTCCTTGCATATCGTGTGTGTATCTGTTAGAAACGCGACTCTACTCCCTCCTCAGTAACTTTGTTACGATCAACTTTGTATGCGAACGACGGAGCGAGGAACGAGTGAACGAGTGAACGAGAGGACATCGGAGCAGGCGAGTGTGCCGGCGCTCTATGGAGAAGTCGGGATCGTAGTTTAAAGTCCTGTTTACTATGGGAAAGTGTGTGCTGTGTGTGCAGACTACACGTTGGGATTGTAGCGTTAAGCAAGGATAGGGAAGACGGTGATTTGAACATACGATGAAACGGGTGAAAAGCGAAGCAATGAAGCATCAGGCTACTAGCCGCGTGTACTAATTCGATTTCTAAAGAGAATTGTTTAGGTTTATTCTGTGTTCTATTTCTCGATAAATGGGTAATGCAATGGTTGTATTTGTCGTCGTTTGTTTAGTGACGTCATTATCAATTAATTTATTTATTTATTTTTTTACACTAACGCGCGCACAAAATGTGTTATGTGGTTTTAACAATATTAATCGTAATATAGATTATATATTTAATTGTAATTATCAATTTTATTTAATATGGTAAGTGGGGTGACTTACGTGAGTTTGACCGTTGAGCGGTCGTTGGAGAAGCTGCTTATCAGCAGCTGGTGGTTCTGTTGCTGTTGTCTGCGACTGGTTGCAGGGGGGCGATGATGGCTGCTCCCCTGTTCAGCTTCGTTGTGTTCTCTGGTTTGAGTATTCGCTTGTTGTTATTCGAATCTATTCGGCTTCCAAGTTAACGTCGTATGAATTCAAGGTTTTACGTCGAATGACTTATTTATTTTTTTCGCCGTTGACGTTTTATTTTATTATGTAATTTTATTATTTTCTCTGCCAAGTAGAATTTGCATAAAGTAGTTTATGCAAGTTAACTACTTGGCGAGTTGTTCTCCGTTTAAAGGTAAAGAGGGGAACCTAACAAAAGGGGATTAGTGGATGTTGGGGGGACCTGGTCTCAAGGTCGGTCCGTAACAAAGGGGATTTTGAAGTACCCTTAAATGTCTGAGCACAGTGCGAGCGGGTGGGGAGGAAGTGGATAAGGAAAGGAGGTGTCCATATATATTGGTCTTGAATGTCTGGACATCACAACGAACAGGAAACACATGATCAGGCAGAGCATTCCACATTCGTCTGGTTCGGCTAAAGAATGACTCTCTATATTTAAATGTGCGTCTGAAGTCCACTTTCAACGTGAACTGATGCGCATTCCCTGATTGACGGGTATCGCGGGAAAATATCTGAAGGGGCGGAACGCATTCAGCAAGTTGAGTTGAGCAACGACCGTGGTAATACCTATAGAAAAGAGATAGGCATGATACGTTACGGCTGTGTTCTAACGACGGAATTGATCGACTTACGGCTGAGTCCCCAATAAGTTTCACTGCCCGCTTTTGCACCCTGTCGAGCACTTGTAGTGCCGTTTTAGATGTGCCTGACCAAATATGGGAGTTGAACTCCATTTTTGGACGAATATACGCCTTGTAAATAGTGGCCAGGTTGGATGGAGTGAAGTATCTTTTGCATCTCTTAAGGAACCCCATACATTTGGCTGCACTTTTCACAACTTCAAATATGTGGTCATTCCAATTAACAGTCGAATTAATTCGAGTGCCGAGGATTGATAGTTCCTTGGCTTCGTCGATGCAAGTGCCGTTCATCGACAGAATATTTTACTTTGGGGTCCGCCTTTGAGGACAAGAGGCAGCATTGAGTTTTTAAGGCATTGAATTCTACTCGGTTAGTTAATCCCCACTGATATATCTTGTTGAGATCGGAATTCAATGTATCAAGCATAAGTTGGTGGTTGGTAGTGACGTTCGAAGAGTTTGGACGGGAGTGTTCGTATGAGTATGAGAAACTCAAAGTGTTATCATCAGCAAACGAGTGAATTGGGTTGTGAGTAATTGACAAGAGATCATTTATAAAGATAAGGAAGAGAGTGGGTGAGAGTACCGAACCCTGGGGAACATCTGCATTAATTGGATGGGAGACAGATTTGACACCATCAAGAACCACTTGAATTGAACGGCTAGAAAGATAGTCTCTTATTGATTGGATCAGGGAATTGTCCACTCCATATGAATGCAATTTTGACAAAAGGGCTGGTTGCCAAACTTTGTCGAAGGATTTTAAAATATCCAATGCGACTACCTTGCTTTCGCTGAGGTAGTGGATGGAATGGTTCCACTATTTGGTAAGGTACGTTATTGTCATCGACAATAAGCGATGGAATGGATGATGAGACTGAGTTTTAAATGTTTTTCGATGTAGTATTTTTTGTCTCACGCTCTGGTCATGTAAGAACTTTGCTCGTTGAATATGCACATTGCAGTCATTTCTAGCTCTCCTGAATCTTTTCCGGTTTTCCTCAGTATTGTTTGGTTTATACAACAAGAAGCTCAACTCTTTAGCCTTGTTACGTGATAACTTCCCCCCGCCGTCCTTGTCTCGGTGAGAAAGATATAAAAAATTAAAAGACATAAGGAAAGGATTTGAGAGAACGGATCGGAAACGCACTCTATAGAGGCGGTTACTCAAGTATAAGGAAATCCGCATTATTAATATGGGTTCGAAGCCCAAGGTGGATAATTTGAAGAGTATCAAAATTGTATCGAAGGCTTTAATAAAATCCATAGTAACAACGTCGACCTCGTTTCCGTTCTCTAGGGCTAGGAGTGTTTGGGATGTGGGAGAGTTTAGCGATGGGACGATAGTTTGAGATATCGCCTTTGGGTCCCTTTTTATGCACAGGCGTAATAGACGAGGTTTTCCAAATATTAGGAAACTCACCTTGAGAGAGCGACAGATTGAAAATAGTCGAAAGAGGGGAAGAGAGAACGGAGGGGGAATTTTTTAGCAATATAGCGGGGAGAGCATCAGGCCCGGGGGTGAATTCATCTTTGAGCTGAGTTAGTTTGTTTTCTATCGTGAGTGGATCTATAAATTGCGAAAAAAACTGGAGGTGAGATCGGGAACGAAAGAGTGGTCAGGGAAGGATTGTCTGAAAAATGAGGCGAAGAGGTTCGCAATCTCGTGTGCATCCGTTGAGGTTTCCAAGTTATAAGAGAGGGGGTGGAATAATCACCGGATTAACGTTTGTGATTGATAAATTGGAAAAACGTTGTGGGGTCATTTATTAGGCTAGGCTGAGTTTTTGTTAGGTATTTGTGGTAAAGGTCATCGTAGAGTGCATTGAAAATAAGTGCCAAGGTAATTGGAGTAGTCGCAGGCGGAGTGAGTACGGAGGAAGGTAGCCCACAGCTTGTTCCGTTTATTACATAACGTACGAAGCTTGCGATTAAACCAAGGAGGTGAGGAGGTAGGATTTTTGCGCCTGGAATAGGGAACGTAAAGGGAAATAGATTTAAAAATGTTGGTATAAAGATAGGTGGCAGTGTGGGGGTTGAAGATTTATTTTGCCGATCGTGGGCACAGATTCACTTTCTTCCCCACTGTACTCACCGATTATTCTGTCTTAAATTGTTCAAGAGAAGGGAATAAAAACGAACTGATGTTGTTTATCCCGTTAATAGGTTTTTATTTAACTTGATGCTTATAATAAATTATCACTAGATTAAATGTAGGGCTCCTCGATAGTATAGTGGTTAGTATACCCGCCCGTCACCCGGGAGACCGGGGTTCGATTCCCCGTCGGGGAGCCCCTGGCGCAAGACTAATGACCTTGCCCAGAAAAAATAAATCATTATGAAAAATTTAACAAGCCTCAGGACTTGCAAAATAAGGCCAAGATCGGTTCCCGGTTGTAGTGCCGATGATGATGATGATGATGAGATTAAATGTAAGGACTTGTATTCATATTTACACAAGAAGGGATCACGACACAATGTTACTATTGTAAAAGTACGATTTGGCCAGTAATACACAAGGAACTAAAAACATTTTGAAAGTACTGCGGCGAGTATGTTGGATGGCGTTTCAGATATGGTGACTGCGTGTCTGTCCGCGATGGTGATTGAGTAACGGCTCTGGTTAAACCCAGACGAAATAAAATTATTCAGAGCGGTGGCGTGACCAATCGCGGCTGTGACTGTGTAACGACTGACTCGAATTAGTTATTAAGATGGGTAATTTAATATTTTTGTACACAAGACAACCAATAGAGATCATACTTCTGCTCTCTCATTGCCACGCCCGTCGATGTGTGGTGAATACATCGGTTAATTCGATAGTCGACGAAAATGGAAGAATGAGATAACAGAAACACGATGTACGATAATCTCGGGGTGGGTTTGGTTGTGTGTGCTGGTATCAAATGCAATTTCTAAGAATGACCTACTGCCCTAGTGTTACGGCTGTGGTGAACTTGTGGTGGGTTTTTACCTGAGCGTAGACACGGACGCGGGTTCTGCAAAAACACCACTTAAGGACACTAGGAGAATTCAGCCGTGAAAGAGTGGAGCACAGCAGCGGCCTCAATGATCGCCAAGAAAACACACTGATGAAACTTCAATTCAATATTTTTTTATTTCAACCATATTCCGATTAATCGTACAATTATTGTTCACAAATAGACAGTTATTGATCACAAGTGGCAACTATTTAAGTAACTATTGTTCACACGAAAGCAATTAATATACTATTAGTGTTAACGCAGGCAAGGAATTTAACACTTATTGAGTTACACAGCACGATCACGCTCTATTTTGCGATATTTGTCATGTAGTTGTTACGCTTTCAACTACCAAAAAAGTTCGCCCAACACACGACGGTGATGATCAATCAACGGGATAACAAGGCGCGACCGACCTCTATAAAGACTGACATCTGACTCGCTACCGAAATCAAACACTGACATTACACGGCTTGACAAAAACTACGCACATGATAAGACTAGACTACGTGAAAAGGCCGAAGAAAAGGAATTCAATGAGTATCCGGGTTGATTCCTCAGAGTAGGTGCGCACCCTCTAGATGGTAAAATCTGACTCCTTTTCCATACGTCTACACACGAAGGAACCGGTCACGAATAGCCTCAATAGGGGAGGAGCTACACGATCAACTCGAGGCAGTCAATCATGGTTGGGTTGAATAACATGCGGTGAATTTTCCATGTATGTGTATGCGCTACATACGACCATCAACGGACGAACATAGATGGATGCGGGCGCCGTTATTGCATCCCATCAGAATGATCATTAGCTGGTGAAAAGGTCTCTGTGATCTAATATCAACAGAAACGCTAATTCCCATGATCAACGACGGGGACGCGGATTGTTTGGGTTCGCCAGCATTGGATAGTTCGGTAGCAGTGTACACAATTAATTTGTGCTAAGCGCTAAGATGCGGCTTCATTAGTACAGGCAAATGCAAATGCATTAGGATTGTTTATACCGCCGATTCGAGATAATTGGATGCACCTGAATAGGCATCGATTTGCCTGAGGTGATCGGGTGATCGGTGATTGCTTGGGAAAAGCAAACACAGGAAGATTTTTGAGAGCATGATTGACATGAATGTCGGAAGGAGGCTGTGGGAGTTTTCCTAATGGTTGGGAATAGTCATGGGTGCCGATCAGGGGACACGAATATATTTTTAGGAAAAATGCTTCTCCGCCATGTTCGGATGAAAGTTTTTGTTGCCGCTGCAAGGTAGTAATCTTTGCCGTGGGTTTATGTTTTCAGGTGGGGAATGCTCTCATGCGGGTAAGTTGTTTGCAGATATTGGTAGTGGGATATGGGGCCAAAGTGTCGCGTGGTTTTTCGGGCCCTGAAAACCCCCACAATCTCAGAGTGCGTTGGAGCGTAGGGAGACAGAATTATGGAGGAGAGGAAATGTGGTCGGTGCTATTCACCTGTGAAAAGAGATCATTGATCCCAAGCGAATGGATGATCTGCGGAAAAGCCGAAGTGACGCCAAATTGGCTAGGGTAATTTATCGTGAATACTAATTAGATATTTCGATAAATTCCCCAGCGGTTGGATGATCATGCAACAGCGTCGTCTGATTCGATTCTTTGTTGCTAACCGGCATGATGCGATTTCCGATGGAAATCTCATGGGCTAGCAAAAATGGAGTTGCCGTATGGCAAAAAGGTAGCTGAATTCAATTATGCATTATCTGCATAGAAGAATGAATTCAGTTATCCGTCCATTTGGAAAACATGATATTTCAGGTGAATAGCACGAACGGTGGAATAGGGGATAATGTGACGCGCTGTAGGCGGTGGAAATTAAGTTGGGATTGTGGGTTGGTTCTCCGTGTAGTATAGAGAACCCCCACAGCAGCATCTTCTACCGTCAAATGATCGAAATTGAATGAAATTTTGTTGAGGTAGTCGATAATGAGACGATAGTTTGCTTTGTGGAAGTCATGTGAGTAAATGTCACGGGATGGGGTGGGCCGCGCTGAAAAATTATGAAAAAAAGATAGGGTAAGAGGGGAGTGGTGATTGTCGATGGTGCGGAGAACGGGGGAAAGGGGGCTACTGAGGAATTAGTAGGGTCCCTCGTGAAAATAAAGTCTAGTTTTCTGCCTAGGTGGTTTACGACATTACTAACTTGATATAGGCCTGAATTAGTTAGTTGCTCAATAAAGAGGCATTCCTTGGCGCTGGAGGGATCGTGATGTAGAAGGAATGATGCTCTGACAGAGTCCATTGTAGGTGTGGGAGATTAAAGTCGCCGAAGACAACGACGTCACCCCGAGAGTCGCCTATCACGATTATGTGGTCGATAGCTTTAATTGCTAGTTCGTACGCTACAGCGTGCTGGGGTGGCAGAATGTAGAAGCAGATGACATATATTGATTTGCGATATAATTTTATTGTGACAAAGACATAATCTAGTTTGGGCGAGGGGGAGATAGCGACGAGGGTTGCGTCAAGGTTACTTTGAATGGCTATGAGCACCCCACGGCAGGGGGAGTCAATGGGCGGACGATTAGCGACGCCCTCGCGATATACAGTAAAGGAGGGGGGAAATAACGCTAGATTGTTGATACTGGGTATTAGGTTGGTTTCAGTTAGGGCGTAAATTTCAAAAGCGAGAGAGTGTGTCACTTAGAACGAAGAGCTCTTACATTCTGGTAATAGAAAGTGAGAGGAAGATTATGAGAGGCTATGATGGGAGAAAGATACGGTGACAGTGCAAGATCGAAAGAATGTATTACGGTCAGCTCTATTACGTTGAAGATTAAAACTCAATGACTGGACGTGTTGGCCGAAAGCCCGGAGGTCCTTGGACACTTTAAGTGGTGGTAAGTTCAGATTCGCATGAAATTTGATGAAAAGCTTACGAAGGGTGGGGACATCAATGGATAAGCCTTCCTGTTGAATGGCAACCATAACGCTGGTTTTGGTGTTTCCCTCGAAGCATACTGTGTCTGGTTTGTCATGGAGATAGGCCAGGAAGAGACGAATATTTTCGTACGTGTTTTTATATCTCAGTTTAGAGAACGTGTAGCGACAATCAGACGAGTTAATAGTTTGCTGAATGACTTTTACCGCTGGGGGAAGTAGCGGGTCGAATATTGGGCAAGTGGAATTTGAAATTGAGGTAGGGTAAGAAGAAGTTGAAGTACGAGGAGATGGATTCTCTGCAGATATTATCACAAATATTGCTCAAATGAAGTGAGCGCCATGTCGCGATACCCTTCAATAAGAAAGTTCACAATCAGAGTCCATTTTAAACCTTAAACGACAGATAAACACAGAATCGTTAGTCGAGGTCATGTGTTCCGCATCGATTATAATTTACAAGCAATGTGCTTTATTTTACAATCTTCTCTCTATTCTTCTGCTCGTATTGTATCCATATTTTTAAGGGACCCCTTAGAAATTCCAAGAAATATATTTTTTTCATATATCGAAAATATAACACATTGAGAGTATTTAAGAAAGAGGAAAAATCGAAATATTAAATCTTTACGGAGTTATCGGTCGAGCCAACCGGGGCGCTCATATTGTAAACTAGCTAACTAACTTTAAACGCGATTATCTCGAAACTGCATTTTCAAAAACTCCTGTACTGTAACTCACAAAGTTATTGATCGATTGGCTGTAACTTTGTGAGGCTCATCTTTATACCATTATCGGAAGGATGTACGTAAAATTTTAAAGATTTCGTATAAATGAACTATTTTTTTTGGAATAAAAAATGTCGGAAAATTAGTACAACATTTGAACATTTTATTAAAGAGCGTACCTAGTTTTTAATTTTATACTTTTTTAGCATTTTATAGATTTATCCTTCCCATGCATATGTCAGAAATAGGAAGTCATTTAATTTTATTTGTTTCAGATTAACAGAAAAAGAGTGACAAGTGCAACACTTTTGGACCGCGTGCCAGAGACACCTGAAGGAAATTTTTACTAAGCCGCCATTTAAAAAAAAAACAATTATAATAAATAAATAAATAAATAAGGTTTGTTTGTACTCTAGAACGTTCAAATAATATGATGATCCATTATTTTAAACATTGAAAAAAAAATTACTCATTTTGAGGCGTCTAAAGTCTAAGTTCACTGGACTTCTGGGTTAACAAAAAGTCGCCAGCCGGTCACGATGTACCACTTTCATCTTGGCGTTCGGTCTTCGCTGAATCCTATAGATAACGTCGTTAATTCTTGTGATAATCTTATACGGTCCTTCCCAATGTTGCTGCAACTTCGGACAACTGAGGGATATAAAGCCACACGTTATCGCCGGCATTAAATCCGGATGCGTTGGCTCGAACGTCGTACCTTGTTTTCATCCTGTCACTTGATACCAAATAATTAATCACATCGAGGCGATTTCTCCATTCGGCTACGTAGTCTTCAGTCTTATCTATGACGTCTGGAGGTATTCCAAATCGCAGATCGGCTGGTAATCGTATCTCTCGTCCAAATATAATTTTTGCTGGAGAATGGCCAGTCGTATCGTGATTGGCCGATCTATAACTCATGAGAAAGGTTTGTACATATTTGTCCCAATCTCGTTGGTGATCACTAACGACCTTCGATAAATGCTCTTTCATTGTTCGGTTGAACCTTTCCACCATTTCGTCTGACTGCGGATGTAAGGGTGTGGTCCTGGTTTTCCTTATGCCCAGTGCCGCACAGATGCCTTGAAATATCTGTTATTCGAAGGTTCGACCTTGATCGGAATGAAGCTCACAGGGAACTCCATATATCTGAATGACGGTTGCTGCTTCTTGGTTTGGAATTGGAAGGGCTTCCACCCACTTGCTGAAGTAATCCATGATGACCAACATGTATTTGTTGTTGTTGTTGGTTTTTGGAAATGGTCCTGAGATATCAATCGCAATTCGCTCGAAAGGGGCGCCCACGTTGTACTGCTTCATAGCGCTCCTTGGTTTTGCTGTTGGTCCTTTGGTCGCAGTGCAAGTTGTGCACTTCCTACACCACGACTCGACGTCATCTCTCATGTGAAGCCAGTAGAAGCGAGATCGTAATTTTGAAAGTGTCTTATTAACTCCCAGATGTCCACCGGAGGCCCCGTCGTGCATTTCTGTTAGTACATCCTTCACTTTTGATGGTGGGACTAGAATCATCATTCGATGGAATTTTCCGTCCGCGGCTTCCCATTTTCGCTTAAGAATTCCATCTTCCACCAGCAATTAATTCCATTGTGCCCAATATGCTTTAAATGTTCCACTCTTGTCGGAAATATTGTTCCAAGTTGCCCGCTCGTTCTTTTCTTTGTGTTCCAGGATTAGCGACATATCTTCATCCTGAAGTTGAGCTGTGCGTATAGTATCACTCGTACACCCATCTAGTACTTCTACTTGTACATTTCGCAGGTCGTACGCCTCTTCTTTCTCTTCCGCTCTATGACAATATTTACAATCTGGCTTACATGGTTTTCTTGATAGAGCATCAGCGTTATTTTGCACCTTCCCTTGACGGTGGGATATTTGGAAATCATACGTTTGAAGTCGTTCGATCCTTCCGGATTCTTAAAATTTAACAACCATTTCAGGGCGGCATGATCCGTTCGAAGGTGGAATCGACGTTCGAAGAGGTAATTATGGAAATTCTTAACGGCTTCTGCGACAGCCAGCAGTTCCTTTCTTGTTGCGCAGTAATTTCTCTCTGGATTAGATAGAACTCGACTATAATATGCAACAACTCTCTCTTTACCATCGACTTCTTGTGACAACACTAATCCGATTCCTGTGTTACTTCTATCAGTATGCAATATAAATGGGCGATCCGATCTTGGGAATGCCAATGTTGGAGTCTTACATAACTCGGCCTTCAATGTGTTGAATGCTGCCTCACACTTTTCTGTCCAATTGAATTTTTTGTCTTTACCCGTTAGTTCGTGTAGGGTTTTAGTCACCTTGGCGAAACCTTTAACAAACCGTCGGTAATATGTGGTTAGTCCCATAAAGCTTCTTAACTGTTACTTGTCTTCTGGAGTATGCCACTCTTGGACAGCTGCTATCTTATCAGGATCCGTTTGAACTCCTGCAGATGAAACGATGTGTCCCTGGAATTTTACTCTCCTTTGGAAGAGTTCACATTTCTTCGAATTGTGCTTTAAGTTGCCCTGTCTTAGTCGTTCGAAGGCGGAGCGCAGATTATTGATGTGTTCTGGTAAATTCCTTCCAACAACGACAAGACACATCTTCAATGTAAGTCCCCGTAGAACACTTTCCATTAATCGTTCAAACGTTGCTGGAGCATTACATAATCCAAAAGGTATCACGTTGAATTCATAAAGTCCGTTTCCGGTAGTAAATGCTGTCTTCTCCTTGTCCTCCTCCTTCACTTCCACTTGCCAGTAACCGCTGTCGAAGAATTTGCTTCTGTCCTCTACTATCCAGATTCCGGTCCTGAAGTTCCTTCTTCAACTCAGGAACACGAAGATCCCCCAAATGTCGATCTGACATCGTCACAACACACTTTCACTGACTTATTTACATTACCAATAATTAAGCCCACGTCTGACATCAATTGTAGCGAGCTTAGGGTTCGCTGGATTAATTATTTTAATAAATAAGAGCCGTTAAATCGATTTTCTTTGTAAACACTTTATTAGTCTGTTAATAACAACCGTTGTTTGATATTTCGCTAATAATTCGGTGACCCTTCTTTCACTTCCGAGACATATGGTTTAATTCGTATCGCTAAAAAAAAATGGTGTGGCGAGAGGCCGGTTTTAGGGAGACAAGGACAAATGTGTCTTTCATCTTGTCTCTGGCTTCTGGCCGTCTTGCGATAACCAGAATCACCCACATCCGTGAGGATGTTGGGCTCGGTCTTAAGATATCTGAAAATAAAGGGGAAGGAGGTATCTAAGGATAGTGTGGACAGGGTTAGTTCAATTGTTCTCTAACTACTTGGGTGGGGGGGGGGGGGGGGGTGGTGGGAAAGAAATCGTACAAGACCGGCGGGTCTTGGGTGCGGGATATTCCGATCGTTTCTTTACTCCGCTTCTTTACTACCCGCTTCCTTACTGCTTACTTCCTCGCTTGATCTGAGTGCGGTGTATTTATACCGCTTTCCCTCATTCTGATTCGGCGTCTCGTTTTCGTCCGTTCCATAGCCTCGAATTTTCTACTGCTCATAGTCTCCAGCTTTCCAGTACTTTCTAGAATATTCTAGTACTTTGTTTTGGAGACCTGCACCATATCACTGCTGATTGCCACATGCGCCACTACATATATATATATATATATATTGTGACGCATATGACAATCAGTACTAGAATATTCTAGAGAGTCCGAAACAGAATACTAGAATATTCTATAAAGTAATGGAAAACTGGAGACTAGGAACAGTAGAACATTCAAGGCAATGGAACGGACGGAATCGAAACGCTGAAACAGTATAAATACGCCGCACACAGAGCACAGTGAGGAGTAAGATGTAGAACGTGAAACAAGCGATAAGTCTCGAGCGAGAAGTAAGCAGTAAAATACGCGATAATTACGGAAGCGATAATAAAGGAAACGTTAAGTGTACGGTAAAAAGTAACGATTGTTATTACGGACTAATAAAATGTCACATTAATTCAGAATCGATTTAACGGCTCTTATTTATTTTTAAATAATTAATCCAGGGAACCCTAAGCTCGCTACAATATATATATATATATATATATATATATATATATATATATATATATATATATATATATATATATATATATATATATATATATATATATATATATATATATATATGTATATATATATATATATATATATATATATATATATATATATATATATATATATATATATACTCTCGTTGTCATCGAGAGGCTGCTCCGTTGAAGAGGCTGCAGTCGCTGGGTGGCGGCTGATCTGCACGTTGTCGTGGACGTCCGTTCGCGGCGGCGGTTGATGTCGAAGTGCCCGTGTGTTCGCGCCAATTGTCCACACATGTGGTATGTGTCAAACGAAATTGGCGGGAAAGATCCGGCGTCGGTTCTCGTTCTACGTGTGATCGAGACCAACGTAGTACCGCGTCGACTCCACGCCAATTCAGCCGTGACTCTCCTTTGTGTGTGCGGGTGACCGAGAGTGTGCTTGACTTAATTAGTCGAAAGCCACTTTCGGTGTAAGTCTTTGCTTACGGCGACTGCGTGGAAGTTGTGGATTGTGCTGATCCGCCATATATATATATATATATATATATATATATATATATATATATATATATATATTATATATATATATATATATATATATATATATATATATATATATATATATATATATATATATATATATTGTAGCGAGCTTAGGGTTCGCTGGATTGATTATTTTAACAAATAAGAGCCGTTAAATCGATTTTGAATTACTGTAACTCTTTATTAGTCCGTTAATAACAACCGTTACTTTTAACGTACACTTAACGATTTCTTAACTTATCGCTTCCCTACTTATCGCGTCTTTTACTTCTTCACTCCTTACTTCTCTGCTTACTTCTCACTTATTACTTGTCTCCATGATCTGTGTGCGATGTATTTATACCGTTTCGTCACATTCTGATTCGGTGTTTCGTTTCCGTCCGTTCCATAGCCTTGAATGTTCTATTCTTCATAGTCTCCAGTTTTCCAGTACTTCATAGAATATTCTAGTACTTTGTTTCGGACTTTCTCGAATATTCTAGTACTGAATGTCATATGCGTCACAATATGTATATACATGGGTGGACTGAAAAATTTCCGACCTCAACGTGGATAGCAGCACTCGTCAATAAAAGCTAGTGAATGTAGTCGTACATCTTTTGGCGCGCAGTTTTTATTTGACAGTCGTTTGAGTGTTTTTGTGAAAATGGAGATAATTGAGTACCTTGCTGTCATTAAATTTTTGTTTTTGAAAGGCAATACGCCTGTAACACCAGAGTGTGACCTCTGATATTATCATTTAAAATTTTTATGTTATCAGAAATAATGATTGGTTAAATTATTTATATTTTATTAGGCCCCACGTTGGGCGCCAAAATGTAATACCTGGGCGTAACTCCAGATATTAACATTTATTATTTAGTTATCGGAGAGTGGTTGTTTATTAATATTTACTTTTATTATTTCCCACGTTGGGTGCCAAAAGGTTATATATAGGTTTTTATTGATCATACCACATTTAGCCTTATCATTTATTCATGTGAATGCTTAGTTTTAGTTGGATATTTATTCTTGTGCATGCCATATTTAGCTATAATATTTATTCGTACGAATTAAAGGTTGCTTACTTGTGCCTTGGGTCAGTAGGCTTCCTTCCGGGTTGGCCTGTTACTCAAATGGGGACTTGCCTTCCTTGGTTGTGGTTTCTTCGACGATTTCCTTGCTTCCCTCTGGTTTGGGTCGGTTGTTGTAATTAAAACAACACGTTCTCTTTACCCGTACTTAAGCTTAACAATACAGCACCACTTCTAGTCTTTACAAACGTCTTCTTTACTTTCATTTAAATTTTAATGTTAAGACTAACACTTCTAGTCTTTACAAAAGTCTTCTTTACTTTAATGTTAAAACCAACACTTCTAGTCACAGCAAGAGTGATTTACTTTTATTCCATAACGAGAAGACCCGCTGTTCTTACGCTAGGCCGCAGTCTTTTGCTTGGATTTTACTCTACACTGTGAAGAAACTCGTTTGCACACCCCTTTTTATACCAAATTATTGGTGAGTTAATGCGGATGATGCATTTTCCTCACCTAGAACGTGTAACCTATTCGGAGGCTATTTGCCTGTCATAAGCCATTCGCAATATTCAATAGTCATTTAATTTGCTCTGCTAAAAATGCAGCGACAAAGAATTGAGCAATTACTTAATTGGCTTCATGCGGAGAACCAATTATAGGGCATTGCCCGTGTGTGCTAATCGTATCATACGATTAACTGCGCCTCACTGCTGTGTTCACTACTTCGCCGAACTTAGCACTTTACCGACGCTCAATTATTTCGTAGTCGGCGGCCTTTGACAACGCCGCTTGTGGTCATATATCGTGTATCACACTTCCCGGCAAAAAAAAATGTATTTGCAATATGAAACCGTGTAGGTCCGCGGACAGGTGCTCGTTTGATTTTTGAAATACGAAGCAGAATGCAGTGGCCTCGGGAAGTGGGTCAAGTGTTTGACACATGATAATTGTTTTGGCAATGGAAGGTTGGCATGAATGGGTAATTATCGCAACGTGTGCGATATGAATTAATTGCCCGTGGAGAAGGCTTTGCTTCCGAATGAATGCGAATTTTAATTGTATGCATTGTATGCCAAATAATTTGAGGATTGTTTGAGAGTATTGGATGCAAGGATGATGGAATATTAATTGTTTCAGAGGGGGTGTAAAGCGAGGTGTAACACGCCTATGCAAATAAAAGACGAGTTGGACTCTGTGAAATTTTGGGCAGCTGAATTTAAACGTGGCCGTGAGAGCTTGCGAGACGATGAACGTTCGAGACGACCAAAAACTGCAACAACTGACGATAACATCGCTAAAGTTCACCAAATGGTGCTAGTCGACCGCCGAATTAAAGTGAGACAGATAGCAGAGGCTATGAAAATGTCTAAAGAACGTGTTTGTCACATATTCAATCAAGATTTGGGCATGAGAAAGCTGTCCGCGCGTTGGGTGCCGTGTTTGGTCACGTTAGACCAAAAACGTGTTCGAGTGAACATTTCCAACGCGCTCTGTTGGCGCAATAATTCCGAGTTGTGGCGCCAATTAATTACTGTCGATGAAACTTGGATACACTATTATACGCCCGAAACAAAAATACAGTCAAAACATTGGACTGCAAACGGGGAATCGGCTCCAAAACAAAAAGCAAAAAACATCGACTCACTCAAACGACTGTCAAATAAAAACTACCAGTCCAAAATGGCTGAAATTTTGGTGAGTAACTGTCGGAAGATGCACAACTACATTCACTAGCTTTATTGACGAGTGCCGCTATCTTCACGTTGAGGTCGGAAACTTTTCAGTCATATATGTATATATATATATATATATATACATATATATATATATATATATATATATATATATATATATATATATATATATATATATATGTATATATATATATATATATATATATATATATATATATATGTATATATATATATATATATATATATATATATATATATATATATATATATATATATATATATACAGCGTTTGCGACGATAGTCAAGAGCAGGTGATTCGAACCGACGCTATAACGGTTAAAATTAATAAAAGATAGAAAGCTCAACGCATCGGGCCTTTGCCGCGTGTAAAAATTCGATTCCTAAGCTCAAGTACACTCAACTGATGTGGAAATGCTATGTTATTGCTATGGTATACGGCTTTAACGGATGTGCTTTGATTTTTCAACTTGTCTTTTTGGTGGTGTTTTTTCTTCACCATTAGTCGTGTGTGTATCTGTTAGAAACGCCTATATTCCCATTTTTATACCTATTGCGAAGCTATGGATATCCGTTGACATATCTTTCTATGTAATACAACTCATCCCTTTCGTATTCTGTATTGCTTCCTCAAAAAGTACAAAAGCATTAACCCACCATCCTACCAGATATTTGTTGCTTTTTTTATATTTACAGAAAACATTGCATACGTTCTACTAGTTTTCAACGTTTGAAAAAAGCTCCAAAAAATACGAAAAAGCTAATCGAATAAAAATTTTACCCTTTGAAAAGAACTTTGAATAATTGAGGGGTTCTATGTAAAAATTCTGAAGCTGGGAATACTTTCGTATATATTGCTGCTGGGCAGTGGATGCATACTATTTCCATTTCAGAGGAGGTCAACCTCCCCACATTCTTCCACCTAAATTGATGCTGCATGCAAATGAATGTTAAAATCGTATGTGCCGGAACATATATGGAGTGGACATAAACACATCATTCCATTAAAAAATCAGCAACCCCGGGTGGCGAATATTTGAAGGAGTACCCATTCTTCTGGTTATTTTTTCTATGGCGGTAGGAACCCCACCCAGTACATGAAGAGAATCATCCCTTTTTATGAATGCTGGACATGGAGTTGAAAAAAGTGAAATATTTACACAATTTCATTTAATTTAAACACAAAAAAACTTGACTGGAATAAAGGAATATAAAACATCAAAATATAAATTTGTTGACGATGGTATATTAGGTTTGCTATATGTTCTGCGGTCGTGAAATATTGAATCCTCACGAATGGAGTTAATCCACATTAGTGTGTTTCAATATATAGCACACAATATCCTTTATTATCCTTAAATTGATTAGTGAAACTATAATTAGGCTTTCCTGTCCTTCTTATCGATACCATTTGTATGCGGAACATCATGGATCATTGCGGGAGCTGGATTAGGATAAGGTCGTAATGTTTTCTGTAGTACATGAGCATCCGATGGTTCAATGCGTTTGTAATAATGTTGTTTGGTTTCGACGATTTCAAATCCGAACTTTTTGTAAAACGATATCGCGCCATCATTGCTAATTTGCACATGTCTATAAAACAACAACAACAAAACGAACAAATCGATTTCAATCTAACACCACATTTGGAATACAGAAATTTCAATATACTTACAGAAAGATACTATCAAAATTTCCATCATTTTCCACATAGTTTAATACATGATTGACCATTACTGTGCCAATGCCCAATCTACGGTAAGGATACAAGCAACCCAGTGTCATGATATAAAGGCGCCTCTGATTTTCGGATGTGTCTATCCGACAACATACTGCACCAACGACGATATCATTGTAGTATGCTAATTTAGCTAATTCACCGGCTTCTAGGACGTCGATATAGAATTTATCGTTATACGAAACTGGAAACACAACTGTGTTAAGCTTCTTTAGTTGTTTTATATTGTGTGGAGTAACATCGCCGAGTTCAATACTTGCTCTAAGTGATAAGAAAATTTGTTTGTCTATTTATTTGTATATATCGGAAGATAATGTACGTTAATCACCTTGTCATCTTGCCAAATATAAATAATATATCAATTTACAAATTTAACAATTTCCTTTTTTCAAATAATCGACCCGAACAGAAGGTTATAACAAACTGTCCCACATTTGTGAGGCGATAAGTTGACAAGTTGAAAACACTTTGAGTCTAAAAAAGAACTTGCCTAGTGGATCGTTTTTTTTTTTTCCTTTTTTTTGTTGCCTGATTTGTATTATACCTGTTTCAGGGTTGTTATACAGATATAGTTGTCATATTCTATGCCGAAATGAAAAGCATTCAGTGAAGTCACAATGAGATTATACTTAGCGAAAACACTCTTGTAAAAAACCAAATTTGTTTCGGAAACTGAACAAGTGTGTTTTAATTTCAGACACTTATGATTTAACAAGTGATATAACCGCATTTAGTTACACATCTATAAGATAAAGTATTAAAAAATTCTCCAGAAATAAATTTGAAGTGGGCGACACTGCTATTTCATTGAATACTCGTATTAACGATCGAGAAGTTTTGTTTCTAAATATTGGACGCATATGACAATCAGTATAAGAACAATCAGAATAAGTAAACGGTATAAATACGTCGCACACAGATCATGTGGACGAGTAACAAGTAGAAAGTGAAACAAGCGATAAGTGCGAAAGTAGAAAGTAATAAGTAAGAAAGCGAGAGTAAAATACGCGATAAGTCAAAAAATCGTTAAGTGTACGGTAAAAGTAACGGTTGTTATTAACGGACTAATAAAGTGTTATATTAATTCAAAATCGATTTAACGGCTCTTATTTATTCAAAATAATTAATTCAGCGAACCCTAAGCTCGCTACAATATATTGAACAGTGTATAACGAACAATTGGAAGACAATGAAGGGAAAATATGAAGACTATCGTACAATACAGCCTGTGAATATTCGCACAGTTAAATTAAAGTGTGCTAATAATGGGCTAACTTGAAATTACACACAAAAACATTATACGAATAAAATAACACTAATAAAAAAATTAATAAATACAATAGACAGAAAGGTAAAATTCCCCCGCTTGGGGCGTGATGCGGGGGCTTAAACTACAATGAATCACTCAGGCTATGCTGACGGAAGTTTAGTTTAGTTTTTGTTTAGTGAGGGCAGAACCCTCATTTATTTAGCTTAATGCAAGCTTACATTAACTTAAATTAAATTAATATAAAAACCTTACAGGCTATCTTAAATCTAGAGTAAGAAGGGGAAAAAGGGGAAAAAAAACAGGAAGGTGAAGATGACTGTGCAATGGGGAAGGTAGGAGGCTAGGGAAGAGCGAGTGTATGTGGGGCGGTAAATTCGGCATTTGTGAGACAGTGACAGGTAGGGGGCGGGGTTGGTGAGCTGGGGGGAGAGGTTTAAATGGTGGGTGTGGCTGGGGGAACTATTTTGGTGGGTGGGGGTGGGGGAACTATTTGGTAGGAGAGGAGAGGTGGGATTGCAGGGTAGAGGTTGTTATTAGAGGGAGGGGGCGGATGTAAGACGGGTTTATTCTGAGACGTTGTTTAAGAGCGGGAGTAGAGATGTTGAAATCGAAGGAGGTGGGGAAAGAGTTGGCCTGTCGTAGCATACGCGAGATGGGTTCGTTATCACCGTAAGAAGTGTGATGAGCGGGTACGTAAAACAGTCGAGGGTTACGTACGTTATGGCGGTTTGTATGCAATGTTAAAGTGGAGAGCAAGCTTGAGCAATTGATTGAGCCAGACAGAAAGGGATGGACAAAGATGATGTTGGCATGGATTCTGCGCTTTTCAAGTGTGTTTAGGTTGATTAGACGGAGCCGGCTTGTGTATGGTGGTAGAATCAACGGATTTTCCCAGTTTAGTCCGCGGAGGACAAACCGCAAGAAACGACGTTGAACTCGCTTAATCCTGCGAATGTGAGTCACTTGATACGGGGACCAGGCCTCACCAGCGTATTCGAATAGTGGCCGGACAAAAGTTGTGTAGAGTGATCGGGTGACATAGGGGTTAAGGAATTCCTTCGACCAGCGTTTGACAAACCCAAGGGCGGCGTTTGCCTTGAGGATTATGTAATCAAAATGTGCGGTAAATTTGAGCTCTTTGTCGCATAGGACGCCCAGATCGCGAATCAATTCAACCGATGTTATCGGTTGGTTCAGTAAGAGATAGGAGCGCGCGTGAGTGGGGGAACTCTTCCGAGAGAACGTGATTGTGTGATATTTGGCGATATTCATTTCTAGACCATTATTTTGGCACCAAGTCGAAAAGCTGTCAATATCCGCTTGGAGAAGTGAGGAGTCCAGGGGAGAGCGGATTGTCTTGAAAATGTTGGAATCATCCGCGTAAAGCGAGATGAAGGAGTGATTAATGCAAGAGCCTATGTCGTTTATGGTTAGGATAAATAGGAGAGGGCCGAGATGACTACCCTGGGGGACACCTGGGGTTGGGAAAAAAGGATCGGAGAGGGTGGATCTAAAACGCACGCGGCAGGTTCGATAACTGAGATAGGATGAGACCCACTTAATCAGCGGGGCTTCGAAACCGAGGGGGGATAGCTTGAAGAGAATGAGGTTATGGGAGATTTTGTCGAAGGCCTTGCTAAAGTCGGTAGCGACTACATCGACCTCATCGCCGTTTTCTAGGGCAAGGAGTGTGTGGGGTGTAAATTCGACAAGGTTGGTAGTAGTGGACCTGCCGGAGAGGAAGCCGTGCTGGTTAGAAGAGATGATGGGAGTGCAGTGAAAACATAACGCTTCATATAGAAGGCCTTCGAACAGTTTAGGAATGTGCGAAAGATTGGCAATGGGACGATAATTGGATATATCGTTTTTTCCCTTTTTATGTATGGGGGTTATGTAAGAGGATTTCCAAAAGTCGGGGAATAGACCTTGAGCAGGGGATAGATTGAAGATTGAAGCATACGCATACAGTAGGGCCACCCATGTCAGACAGACTAGCGAGGAGTAACACACAAAAATCGGCCACCCCTAATCCAGGGTGTTTCGCGTCACCATGCCCATTGGATGGCTTGCAGCCAGGGGTATACCGGCTGTATTATAACGGCGCCTCTCTGGCGCCGGGTCGAATCAGAGCAGTAAGCAGACCTCACCACTTCAAAACGGGGCTCTGATATGGCGGACTATTTGAAACCCCAAGACTCATAGGAATAATCAATACACACAAAACAGTCCCACGAAAAACCCGGAAGGCGTAGTTGTGATGAGCCGACACAAATCATGAAGGAGGCAACAATTCGCCCAAAAAAGATGTAGGGAATAACGGAAAAAGCGGGATATACGCGTCAGCAGGTGAAATGTTCGAATAAACCAGGCGGGATACAGACGGTAGTAGAAAACGCGAAACAATATAAAATGGACACCGTCGCGCATCAGGAAGTCCGACTCCCACATCAAGTAATCGAAACCAACGGGTTTACACTAGCGTGTGGAATGGCCACTCACACATAACCTTGGAACCGCCTTCATCATAAGCAAGAAGATTACGCCCCACGTAAAATATGTGGAATTTATTAATGACCGAATGTTTGTGCTAAAAATACAGGTTTCGTTTCGTTTTCTTTGTGTCTATTGTATTTTTCTAATTGGGGGCTACAAACAGTACTAAACATGTCAAATTGTTCGCGTTTACTTGTTTTGTTTGTTATTTCTTTTCCCCTTCTAAACCGTTCAGTCGTGCATCGTCTTCGTTCATTTTATTTATCTTCTTCTTTTTACTTAGTTTTTAGTCACTTGAGTCCCGAACAAAGCGCGTCACTTCGTCACATCATTAACAGTCCTTCTGTTTTGCTGACACAATACTGACTCTATGTTGGAAAACGGTATTATATGATAATGGACATCGCCTCTGGGCTTTGACTTATGTAACGGGGGAGCGATGTGCGCTCGGCGGCGGTTGTGACTCGACTGACTATTAAGGCAAGAAAAAGTTTGTCGCGTCGTGGCAGTGGAGTTGTAGCTAAATAGACTCACGGCCACTTACTAGGAACTCGAAAAGGGTTGCTATGCTTGCATAGGGAATTTATTTCCAGAGAATCACTGCCATACAGTCTGAGTCAAATTCCTCTGGCGCTATGTATACGGGGAAATTGGTTTGGAAACACGACCAAGTATGGGCATGAGTTGTCGGTTAGACATGGGAATATGGGTCTTGCTCGTTGCGATGGTTGTTTCGCGGAAATGCAACGCATCGTGCTGGTGACTTACCAGTACGGAGAATTGATGTTGTTTCAATTGTTTTAGTTGGGATGGGAGCCGAAATGGTTTTCGGGGAAGATAAATGTAGCTTGATTACAAGCGATGAAAATGGCTTAAGCAGGAAGTGAGCCGGAATGATTTTCGGGGGAAATTAGAACTGCTTGGTTGCAAGCGAGAAATATTATTTAAGTAGGAAATTGACCGAAGAGGTTTTTGGGAAAAATGTATGCGTTTTGATGTAGTTAAGGGTGATCCACTTAGAAAGATATGATGAAGTCAACGCAGAAAGATACGCGACGATCCGGAAAGGGACAACGAGACTTTTCAATCGCATAAAACGCGAATGGAAGAAGACTCGGATCGAAGAAATCCTAGAAAATGCCAGAGCAAAGAACATCCAAGGTATGTATGCCGGCTTAAATTCAATTAGAAATGGCTACCGAGGGAGAGCCAAAATAATGCGAGACGCAAACGGCTTTCTGGCCAAAGAAACAAACGATCTCGTGACAAGATGGAAGCAGTACTTTGAAAACCTGCTCAATGTGCACACCCATCAACCATAAATAAACGCACTAGTCGTACATACAGCCGAGCCTCAGATCCCAGAGCCGTCTCTCAACGAAGTTGTAGACGCAATAAAGCGATTGAAAAACAACAAGGCTCCCGGAGTCGACTGCATACCGGCAGAGCTTGTGAAGCATGGAGGAGAGGCAACCGCTCGAAAGATCCACCAGCTCATCCAAACAATATGGAATAAGGAAGTCACCCCGCAAGAATGGAAAACCTCAATAGTCGTCCCCATTAAAAAAAAAAAAGCGACAGATCTGACTGCGAAAACTACAGAGGAATATCATTGCTCCCAACCACATACAAAATAATAACAAATGTCTTATTTTCCGGACTGTTGGAAAACAACAAAAGTAATACCTATCCCGAAACCCGGCAAACCGAAGAACAGCCCCGAAAGCTACAGACCTATTAGTCTACTTAGCTGTCTGAGTAAGCTCTTAGAAAAAATCATTAAGGAAAAGATTGATCGTTTTGTGGAAGCCAGTAACATCTTACCAAACTTTCAGTTCGGTTTCCGTAGTGGTCACAGTACAATCCACCAAGTCTTGTGCATTAAAAACCACATAGCTAGTAAATTCATCGACAAGGAATCAACGGGACTGGTTCTTCTAGACATCGAAAAAGCCTTTGATGCGGTATGGCACAATGCCTTGATTTATAAGCTACTACACCTTAAGCTGCCAATACCGCTTATCAAAATTATCCAGAGCTTTCTTCGTTCGAGAAAATTTGTTGTTAGTATAGGAACCGACAAATCCTCTACTCACCAAATCCACAATGGTGTACCCCAAGGCTCGGTCCTTGGTCCCATATTATTCACATTGTTTGTCGCAGATGTACCATGTCTAGGTGCAAACATTCAGGTTTGCCGATGATACGGCCATTTTCTCTTCGGGTGCCTTATTCACTAACGTCTACAACTCCTTGCAAGCAGCTCTTGACAAACTAGCAGTATATTACAGGAAATGGAAAATAAAAATAAATGGTAATAAAACACAAGCTGTCTGGGTTTCGAGATGTAGGAAACACTGCTACCTACCAAATAGCACTAAACTCAGTATGTGTGCAGTTGATATTGATTGGTCCGAAGACTGTAGATATCTAGGTATTATTCTAGATAAAAAAACGTATCTCCCAAAAACACATCGCTACCACAATTGACAAAATAAACAAAGTCGTAAGAGTTCTGTATCCGTTAGTGTGTAGAAAGTCAAAGTTTAGCCTCGAAAATAAAATCATAATTTTTAAAACCATTTTTCAAGCTATACTCCTGTACGGCGCCCTGTAGGGTGTAATTGTGCTCGCACACACAAAATAAAATTGCAAATGTGTCAAAACAAAATACTGAAAATGTTGCTGAATTTGCCATGGCATTATTCGACACATGAACTACATGAAAACGCTAACGTTAAACCGGTGTGGATTCCGTAGGAACCGGTCAAGAAGCGAACAAATGTTCACAAGAAGGCAACTACTGGAAAAGAAGTGGGAATATGGAGAGACGGTTCACCAACTGTTCATTGCATTCAAAAGAACCTACGACTTAGTCGCAAGGCAAAGACTTTACCATATTGTAGTTGAGCCCAAAAAAAAAAATGCCGCCCTCATTCAAATTTGCATGAACGAAAACGAAGGGCAAGTTAGAATAGAAAACCACCTCTCAGAGCCATTTGAAATCCGAGACGGACTAAAACAGGGGATGGCCTCTCACCATGTCTTTTTAACCTTGGGGTCGAGTATGTCATCAGACAGGTACAAGACGACAACATGGCCGGATCATTCCTGAACGGGCTCACACAAGTGCTCGCATATGCGGATAACATCGCCGTTCTGGGCGATAATCTAGAAACAGTGAAATCATCATGCAAGCGGCAGAAGAGGTGAGCCTAGAAATAAATGAAGACAAAACAAAATACATGATTACGGCGAGAGCAGGTGGGCCCCAGAGAACACACATACACGTCAGAGGTAAGATATTTGAAAAAGTTAAAGAATTTAAATATCTGGGAACGATACTGACGGCCAGTAACGAAATGTCGAAGGAAATTAACAAGAGACTGCTTTCCGGCAACGCTAGTTGGCACGCAGTCAGTAAACTGCTGAAATCCAGACTGCAATCACGTAACATAAAGATCCGTGTCTATAGAACCATAATCATGCCGATTGTTCTATATGGATGCGAAAGATGGGCTCTCACAAAACGGGAAGAAAACAAATTCCGCGTATTCGAGAATAAAGTTTTGAGGGGCATCTTTGGAGATAAATGTGACGAGGAGGCAGGACATAACCACGAATTGGAAGAGCTATATCGCAAATCTACAATAGTGAGAGTAATCAAGTCATGAAGATTAAGATGGGCCGGACATGTAGCACGAATGGGCAACGATAGGACCGTACGTAGAATTCTTGACGGTAGATCAACGGGAGAGTCGGGTAGGACTGCCGCAACGGAGATGGGAGGACAATGTTAGGTTTGACCTTGAGGAGATCGGATCAGATGGTCAAGCGTGGAAGGAGAGTGCACAGGACAAGGAACGATGGCAGATCGAGTCGGTGAGGTTATGAACTTCCGGGTTCCTACAGGCCAATAAATAATAATAAAAAAAAAAGGAGAAACCTAAAATTTCCTTAAAGCATAGTAAATGATATTTTGCTCCATCAGTTCTAAACAGAATTTACAAATCATATAGTATATTTCAATTCCCCTATTTCGTCAGGAGTATCCAAACGAATAGGATGTAAAATCGAGCACAGTAGTATGTGGGAAACGGAAGCCCACCACGCTCAATTCCATCGTTATAATACATGTGGAATGTACCTTACTTTACACGTATTGTCCCTGTTCTATTATAGCAATCATTCCACAAGCAACCTTGAAAGTTCATCAGTCAAACGCATAATTGGTGTATATTAATGTTTTTGAGTTCTCATGCAATAGTACGATTTCGAAATAAATGCTCCTTGAGGCGGATATGATAGTATGTAAATGTTCTTACTTTACGTTACGTACCTCAAAGAAATTGCCTATTAGCATTTCAAACGTCAATTTGGCAATCGACAGTCAAATTTATTTGACAAGTCGTACTTTGTTAGGTTCGAAGTTCGGTTAATAACAAACAAATTGTTAATACGTCGCCGGCTATGCTTTTTATTTATTTATAAAGTTTACAATTTTTGCTTCCCTCATGACTATACGTTTATTCCTGATATTTTTATTTGTTGTACAAAAGATTCCTTATATTCCGGCGATCGAATGGGATTGTAACGAACTACTAATGGGTCAGTATTTGTGTCCAGATCCGAGTAAAAAACATATTGATCCGAAAACACAGCAACTGGCAGGTTGCACGAAAGAAAACAAAGCAAGGGGTACAATATTATGAATAATTTTTTATTTTTGCATATTACATGCTCAATTGTGTATTGTAGTTTGGTGCATAGCAGCTGATGGCATTAATTGCACAGAGACTAGGAACAACACCTTCACAAAAGAAGTTCCATGCAAGTGGACGTAAGATATACATAATATGTTCTCAATGTGAAGCTTCACAAAAATTTATTTATTTATTCTTTTTCCATATAATCCTTAGTAATGGATACCGATTCGACACAGCGCTCTTGCTGTCAGTCTTCCTCGGCATGTTCGGAATCGATAGATTCTACTTAGGCTACCCTGCTATTGGATTAATGAAACTATGTACTTTAGGATTTATGTTTCTAGGGCAATTGATAGATATTATTCTAATAGCAACACAAGTTGTTGGACCAGCTGATGGGTCAGCTTTTATTATTCCATACTATGGTGCTGGTGTTACTATAATTCGAAGCGACAACACCACGTACCGATTACCCAGGGACGATTGGTAAACGAATAATCAGAATGTAAGTTCAAAACCAGAATGTAAATACTCAAATAATAATAGTTTTAAGTTTATTGTAATTTAGTTCATAATATAAATGTAAGAAATTGTAAAAAGAATTTATTTTGTGGATGGCTGTTCCGAATTACCGCTATTTCTAATTTTATGGCGATAGCAAGACACAAAACACTGTAGCAGTTACAATGTGAAGGACAAAACAGTAGAAATGATTGGGATCAAACCACGTTCACATTTACCGTTAATTACACTGTGCTAATTTCAAAATCCGCCAAGCAAGACACATAGCGGGACAAACTTAGTTTGAGTCCGCTAAATCTAGTGGTGTTAACTGTTTCTATAGGCTAGCTCTGGTTTTCGAAATATTTGAGGTTGAAATTTAGAGATGTTTTTACTATTCTTGTTGACATACAAACCCATAAATTTTAATCTCAAATATGTAGAATACCAGAATTAAACGGCTAGAACCACTGGCTTTCTCCCCAGGGTGGCATACTTGACAGAAACAAATGTCTCCGATTCGAGCACAGTGCCATTATGGTTTCAATCACATCGGCATTTGTTTCTTCACGGAAAGTTTAATTCTAGTGCGCAACTTTGGCGTTTTCAGATTCTGAAGAAGCAATATTTGTGAGCCAACATTCAATGTTAATATGTGCGGTAGTATTACAGGTGGGGTTGGAAAGGTGTATGGGAGAACTAGTTTGAGGGAGCGAGAAGAGAGGACTGCAGGGTAGAGGGGAGCGCAAGAAACGACGTTGAACACCCTCAATCCTGCGAATGTGAGTCACTTGATATGGGGACCAGACCTGACTAGCGTATTCGAGTAGTGGCCGGACAAAGGTTGTGTAGAGTGATCGGGTGACATAGGGGTTAAGCAATTCCTTCGACCACCGTTTGACAAACCCAAGGGTGGCGTTAGCCTTGAGGATTATGTAATCAATATGTGCCGTAAATTTGAGCTCCTTGTCGCATAGGACGCCCAGATCGCGAATCAATTCAACCGATGTTATCTTGGTTCAGTAAGAGATAGGAGCGTGGGTGAGTGAGGGAACGCTTCCGAAAGAAGGTGATTGTGTGACATTTGGCGATATTCATTTCTAGACAATTATTTTGGCACCAAGTCGAGAAGCTGTCAATATCCGCTTGGAGAAGTGAGGAGTCCAGGGGAGAACGGATTGTCTTGAAAATGTTGGAATCATCCGCGTAAAGCGAGATGAAGGAGTGATTAATGCAAGAGCCTATGTCGTTTATGGTTAGGATAAATAGGAGAGAGCCGAGATGACTGCCCTGGGGGACGCCTGAGGTTGGGAAAAAAGGATCGAAGAGGGTGGATCTAAATCGCACGCGGCAGGTTCGATAACTGAGATAGAATGAGACCCACTTAATCAGCAGGGGTTCGAAACCGACGGAGAATGATGTTATGGGAGCTTTTGTCGAAGGCCTTGCTAAAGGCGGTAGCGGCTACATCGACCTCATCGCCGTTTGCTAGGGCAAGGAGTGTGTGGGTTGTGAATTCGACAAGGTTAGTAGTAATGGACCTGCCTGAGAGAAAGCCGTGCTGGCTCGGAGAGATGATGGGTGCGCAGCGAAAACATAACCCCTCATATAGAAGGCCTTCGAACAGTTTGGGAATGTGCGAAAGCTTGGCAATGGGGCGATAATTGGATATATCGTTTTTCCCCTTTTTATGTATGGGGGCTATGTAAGAGGATTTCCAAAAGTCAGGGAATAGACCTTGTGCAAGGGATAGATTGAGTCGGGCTCCTCGATAGTATAGTGGTTAGTATACCCGCCTGTCACCCGGGAGACCGGGGTTCGATTCCCCGTCGGGGAGCCCCTGGCGCAAGACTAATGACCTTGCCCGGACAGAATAGATCATTATGGGGGATTTAACAAGCCTCAGGACTTGCTAAATAGGGCCAAGACCGGTTCCCGGTTGTAGTGCCGATGATGATGAAGGGATAGATTGAAGATTGACGCTAGCGGGAGAGAAAGAAAAGAGGAACATTTTTTTAAGAGGATAACAGGGAGTCCATCTGGGCCGGGACTGAAATCGTCTTTCAGTTGTTCAAGTTTTTCTATAACTAGGTGTTGTTGAATGTGTAGAGAGATGAGAGGCCAGAGGGAGAATTCAGACATACCAGAGTCGTCCGTGAAGGATAGTTTGAAGAAGGACGCTAAAAGATGGGAGTCAGTTGTAATAATTGAGCCGTAGAAAAGAGATGTGGAGTAGGCATCAGATTTGCGTTTATAGTTGATGAAGTAGAAGAAAGATTTGAGGTCGTTGATCAAGTTAAATTGAGCTTTGGTGAGGTAATTGGGGTAGAGGGATCTGTAAAACTTGGTGAATTGATAAAAGTAACCGAGATAGTTGGAGTAGTCCAGGGGAGAACGCGTATTTAGGAAAGTGTTCCACAACTTATTCCTCTTGTTACGAAGGGTGCGGAGTTTGCGGTTATACCAAGGGGGCGATGAGAATGATAACCTGTGTCGGGAATATGGGACATATAGGGATATGACGTTGTAGATTTCTGTGTAGAGCGAGGCTGTAGCGACCTCCACACTTATATCGCTTAAGCGGAGACTCCTCTTTTAGTGGTGATCGACGACTCAACTTGATATAGACTTCTCGGTGGGTCATTTTTTGGTCGAATTCCGCCAGCAATATCTCCTTAACAGAATTCCAGCAATCAACACGAACGGTTCTTAAAAGTACCTTGGCAGTTCCTGTCAAAAGTCGACGTGCACAGAGGTATTTGGTGCGATCATCGCAACAAAGCAACTGGGCCACATCCTAGTTGTCTGCTGCCCACTTACGAATGCTATAATTGTCGTCGCCGGAGAACAAAGAGACTGCATTCTCAATGTCGTTGAAGTCCACCTTTTTTGTAGTCACTGGAACCGGCTCCTTATCTTGCAGCTCCCTCTGCAGTTCCCGAATGCGTATCTTTCTCTCCAGTCGAGCAAGTTCTCGTTCCTCAGCATCATCAGAAATGGTCCCAGAAGTTGCGTCAGAAGTTTATCGTCCGCCAGCCACCTGCTGAGCAGCTAGGCCAGAAGTCGGTGCACCGTCGGAAGAGAGCGCTTTGCCAGAAGTAGGGGCTCTACCAGAAGTGGACGCTCCGTCAGAAGCGAGTGCTCCGCCAGAAGTTGTGAACACACCTGAAGTTCCGGAAGTTTCTTCGCGTGTATTTTCAAGCTCAGAATGACCAAACGCTTCCTTGTATATTGTCCGGATCCGCCCAATCGTGGCTGTAGTCGGGACATCTATCCCTACATCGTGCAGTGCTTCCGTCATCTCGTTCTTCCCGGGTCTATCGGGCATAATTTTGATTGGTGATTAATCCGATTATGTTCGATGATCCGCTGAAATTTTATTACTCACTTTGTGGAAAACCACACACCTGATGTTTTATGACTTAGATTTTCAGTTAAATTATCGGAATTCCCAATTTTAATTTCTTTCTTACGTCCACCCGCCGGGACTGCTCGAACAAGAAGAAGGGAAGGAACCGGAAGTCCATCCATTATCGTCCTATTGTACTAGATCAGCCACAATGGGTTTACATTAATGATGGGCTTACAGTATAAGGTGTAGTCATAAGTTATGTGTACCATTTTTTTATTTTTTTACTAATACAATTTGTATTAATTGTGTAATATTATTCATTACCTTTATATCAATAATATATCTATACTCATTGGTAAAGTAAAATATTTTCTCTTTTAATGTCACTTTGTATTGGAAAATATACAGATAGTTTTGCGAAAGTTTTGGAAGGCAATGTGTTATTTGAATTTTGTTTTGTTTTATTTTTCTAAATTCTACGTATGTGTGTTAGACTAGGGGCTTTTTCGCTTTTCTTATCGTGTATAAAAGCAAATTTTTAGGTTTCGGTATTGAGTTGATTAAAGATTATGTTGTAATTACATATATGGTATTAATAATGTTTTTTACAGTGTTTTTATTTCCTTTGTATTAATATATTTAAAACTTGTTTGTTATAGGTTATTTCTATTCCAATGCTAATCATATCAGTATTTTATTTTTAATTGATTTTGTGTTGAAATATATGGACAAATTGTAGGTCGATTATAATAATATTTATATTACAATTTGTGTATTACATGAGATTTACGTTAGGTATTGTACGATATTTACAGAGTATTTTTCCAGTTTTATTTCTTTGAGGACCTTTCATTGTCCTGATTTATCGTGTATTTTTAAAACATTTATTAATACACATTTTAATCCTTTTGTGGTAAGCTAAAAAATGTTAATTCAAACAAAGTGACAAAGTTCATAGCTTTATACTAACTTTGGAGCCGATAGTGGAGTGTTTCCACTATTTGCTGATTATGAAACTTACCCATAGCGCATGTATGGGCGGTATGTCATAATCTTATGTTTATAAGATACCAATCCTTATTCCACAAGACTTCTTGCATAACTGATCAATCAAGTTTATATAGACTAACTGGGGCTTGAACTTTTTACAAGAGGGCGCATGTTCTACAAAAAAAAATGTATAAGCTATTTGGTGTCCATTTGAAATCCATCATCATCATCATCATCATCATGGGCACTACAACCGGGAACCGGTCTTGGCCTTATTTAGCAAGTCCTGAGGCTTGTTAAATTTTCCATAATGATTTGTTTTTTCCGGGCAAGGTCATTAGCCTTGCGCCAGATTTGAAATCCATCCAACTTGGAAATCCATCACCTGTCGGAGACTAACTCCGGAAGGAGCCTACGGTGAAGGTCGTCTCACCGGAGAATTCCGCTAGGGGAACTGTAACGACGTACCCCTCTTCGCCACCTCAACTGGACCCTTACCCTGCCAGCCGGGACCAGCAGGCCCATGTAATATTAACATGAATTATTAACAGTTATTTATATCCTCCTCCTCCTCCGAGATTATAACTGTTAATATTTACTCGCTTCAATCCGTCTCCTGAGGGTGGCCCGCTGGTGTCCTCCTTCTGCAAGTTACCGGAGTGGGTTCGCTGGGTGTTAGATTGGTGTTGTGGTGGTAGAAGTATAGTGTGCAGGCGTACTGCACGGGGTTCACTTCTATCCTCACCATTACTTGAAGTTCAATGAAAATTGTTCGCTGACGAAACAGGAATGACACGTAAAACAAACGCTGTAAGTCCAAGAAATAAAACACACTGTAGGACTTCTGTAACTAAGTTTTCTTTATTTAATCCACTCTTCGTACATTGCATATATGGCACGCATGCATTAAACATCTTGATGGGTGACTGGAACGTATTACACAGCAACAGAGATCCAGTCACACTAATCAGTTCTACTTAATTGTTCTAATTACACTCGGATATAATTTGTTACTGCTCGCCCGTTCATTTACCGCGTTTGAAATCTATTTTCGAATGCATGTATCAGGGATGAATATATTGAAACGCGGGCAATTGGACTGACACTACTTTAACTGATGCGCACACTTAGAACGTGAAATTGGACTCCGAAACTCTACGAATGCGGCACGTGCGATCGATTGACTCGATCATATGGCCAGTCTCAACTGGGGTAGGTGTCGGGGTATAGCGTTTGGAATGATAGTGAAGAACGTGTAATTTGACCTGACGCTATGACAGTTAGAATCACAAAAAATGTAACCAATGCGTAACATATCAGGCTACTGGCCGTGCTTAGAATTCGATTTTTAAACTCAAAAATATATTTCACTGATGTGAATTGTTATGTTATCGCTATGGTAAACGGCTCTGATGCATTTTTCTTTTTCGATCTTCGTTCGGTGTTCTTCACTATTTGCTTGTGTATTGTGTGTGTCTCTGTTAGAGACACCACAGGAGTTCTCCATACCGCATGGAGAACCAACCTACAATGCCAACCAATTTTGACCGCTAACAGCGCGTCACCCTAACCTAACCCGTAACCCATTTCCCAACATGCAAAAACACATCCCAATATGCAACAGCATCCGTCCCCAAATCCGCAATTGCACACATCCCCATACTTACCAAGAATCCATTTCCCAAGCTGTAATAAATGCATCTTCCAATTTACACCGGAATATTAATCATCTCCCTCAATTACATCACCCCACATATAATTTTTCCCAAAAACCACCTCGGTTAACTCCCTATTTAAATTACATTCTTTGCTTGCAACCAAGCAATTCCAATTTCCCCCGAAAACCATTTCAGTTCCTATCCTACCTAAAAGACGTAAAACCACATCAATTCCCTACAATCAAACCGCATGCATTTTCCCCAAAAACCACTTCGGTTCATTTCCTCCTTAAACTATATTTCTCGCTCACAACCAAGCGACATCCAGTTTCCCCGAAAATCATTTCGGCTTCCATCTTACCCAATACCAATTTTCTTTACTGATAAGTCCCCAGCACGATGCGTTGCATTTCCGCGAAACAACAATCGCAACGACCAAGACCCATATCCATTTGTCTAAGCCACAACTCATGCCCACACTCGTTCGTGTTCCCAAAAACGGATTTCTCAGTACGCATAGCAACCGAGGAATCTAGCCCAGCCTGTACGGCAGCAATTCGCTGGAACTGTATTCCCTATGCAAGCATAGCAACCCCTTTCCAAGTTCCTAGTAAGTGGCAGTGAGTTTATTTCAGCTATGACCAATCGCCACGACACGATGAATAGACTCTTTCCATTATTAGTCAGTCGTCGTTCAACTACCAACACGCGCACGTTGAGGGTCCCCTGAAAACCGCCGCGGCCACGCGGGGGCATGCCGCCCCCGGGTGTAAGAGTCAGTCGAGTAATAACCGTCCCAGAGGACAGCCGGTCCCCACTACCCCCCGGGTGCGCGTTTCTGGACAGTCCATAGCCATAATTAAAGTCGCCGACAAAGACGGTCGTGCCTAAAGTCGGTGTTGTACCGTCGGTGGAAACGTGCCTACTATCGAAAACCAAGATTACACTTACGGCTCTGAATACAACGTGTTATAAAGCCGTTACAATTTCAACATGTTGGTATAATTATATAATCATAATCATAAATAGTTTTAATACATAATTGTAATCACAATATACAAGTTATGCTATGAAGACATCACAATTTGAATGGACTTGTAACCACAAAATAATAAACTCAACCAAAACTGTGTGTTACCATTTACGTGAAGTACATGGAGATTACTTTCGGCGGTCGCGTTCTTGTATTCAACGGTATTCTTTATGGGGCAGGAGAGAACCAGTGCCGTACGCCGGCGCACCCCTTTCCCCTCCCCCACGTGGGTTTTCCTGTTTGTGGTGAATAACGATTTGCCTCCGCTATCTATCCGACAGCCAATGAGAACGCGATTTTGGGTTTCGCTGGGAGGATTTCCATTGATATCATACAGATAAGTGGGCTGTCCGTACCTTAGGGGCGAGGGCAGCGAAAGATGCGTTGAAGAAGAAAAAGAAGAAAACCGATCAGCGGCTGTTCAAATAAATGAACATGCCCAGAGGCTGAAAGAATTGCTATTGTAAACGATAGAGGGTATATTGTATAAACAATCCCACAGGCAAGCGCTAAAATGGATATATGTTTGTATTAGCGCGCGAACATGGGACGAGACCGTTCCAAGATTGTTTGGTTAAGCGAACGAAACATAGGACGTGACCGTTGCAAGATTGTTTAGAGTAAACATTATGGTCGCGTCCAATTCGATGCTAGTTTATCGCTTATGCAACCGCCCAGAGATAATTGGCTGCAGCTGTCTAAGCAAGCGATTTGCCATGGCCTGATCGTGGGACCAACGGTTGCTGGAGAAGAGTAAACACGGTGGAATTGCTGTGTAAACGATAAGCATGGATGTCGGCAAGAGGACTCGGTGGATTTTTAATGAATCGTAATGGTCATAAAGGGTGTGAACCGAATGTTTACCAGAGAGTTTGATGCTGCCCAAATACTGATAGTGAAAAATGGTTGGTAAGGAAATTGTGCTTGATGCCATGGCAAGATGAAGATCTTGCCGTGGGTTATATTTCAGGTGGGAAATGTTGAAAGAGAGCTTTGCACTGCTCGTATGCAGGTAAGAGTTAATGATTGGTGATGTATTGCAGGTTGGGAAAGGGGAGTTGGGCTAGGACGATGGGTGGTTCTCCGGGCGAGCCTCAAAGAACCCCCACAGTGTCACCAATTAAAGAAAGAGCTAAGAACCCGTTACTTAAACTTGTTACTTAAGTTTTCTTATCTTTAATGAACTTAATCTATTACACTAGTTTATCTCGAGTAACAGGCGCGCTGTTCCGTGGCGAGACTGCAGCCTGTTGCCTTTGTTATAGACTACTCCGTTTAGTCCCTTTGCAACCACTCTTTATATATCGCAAAATCGGGTGTAAAGCAGTAAACGATGCATTTTCTATAGCCTGGACTTTAATCCAGAACGCATGACCCGCATTGACACCGATTTTCCCATATGAGCCGTCGATATGCCTCAATTATCATTTAAACTTAATTGGCCTTCGCCAGGTATATCCGTTTGCTTCAACGATCTACCTTGATCCGGTCATTCGCATCATGCACACGCCAACCGTGTCCGGCAAATCGAAATACGAGCGATTGCATTTGTTCTGAGCAGTGGACCCACGTCAAACACAAACGGCAACCTCGGATTTGATTTCGCTTTATTGCTTTTATCTCGACGGTAACGCCGCCGGTGTCATGCGTCCAGTGAAGGTCCCAATGGTGGATGTAAAGTCGCCTCTAATGCAATCTGATATCGTATGGGGCGTGGCTACAGACGCCGGCGAGCGCGTAACATGAATATTCATGATACGATGAGCGTGTAGCTCTGAATACGGAGGCAATCAGTGGGATATTCGAATGAATATCTCAACGTACGCGATACGAACATTAATTGCCTGTGGGAAGAGGCATCACCTAGTTAATGAGTGGGAAGGAGCGTTAATTGCTTGAGGATTGCTTTGTGTGCGATATGAATTATGGGGTTGGTTGATTAATTAGTGAAGGGTGTTATGTAGCGAGATGCAAAACCACACCAACACCCGATAGGTGTGTTCAAGACTTCTTGAATAGCTGATCAATCTGGTTTATATAGACTAATTGGGGCTTGAACTTTTTACAAGAGGGCGCATGTTCTACAAAAAAAAAAAGTATAAGCTATTTTCATGGTAGTCATTTGGTGTCCATTTGAATCGAAGGCTTCCGTGATCTTTAACCACTTAACCACGCTTATGGTTGTGCCGTTTTTTCACTGCACTGTGGTTGTGCGGATTCTATTCCGCTGTTGTTCCATTCGAATGGAGTGAACTTGAACTTGATTTGATGTTTTCGAAAGTAGCATAATGCTCGATATTCTCCTTTTCTAGCTCGTATCAACACCACCTACGGATCTCTATATAATCTTTCATCTTTCGTAACGATCTCGCCGCAAGGAATTCACCACATTCAAATAGGATATGTTTGGTAGATAACGTTTAGTTTAGTTTAGTGAGGGGATAACCCTCATTTATTTGGCTTAATTTAAGCATTATAAATGATCTTACGGACTAACTTAATATCTAGAGTAATTATTAAAGAGAAAAAGAAGAAAAACAAAGAAAGGAAAAGGGGGCTGGGCGACTGGGGTGGTAGGGGGTTGGAGGAAGGCGAGTGTATGTAGGTGTGGTATTTGTGTCATTTTTGAGACAGCGAGATTGAACGGTATACATTCGAGAAGGTAGGGTGCGGGTTAGAGAATAGGAGGGGCGAGGTTGAAGTTTAGGGAGGGGCTAAAGAAGTGTATGGCGGAAAAACTAGTTTGAGAACGGGAATGGAGAGGATGAAGTCAAGGGAGGTGGGGAAAGAGTTGGCTCTTGGTAGCATACGTGAGATGGGTTCGTTAGAGCCATGAGAAGTGAGATGGGCGCGCAGGTAGAAGAGACGAGGGTTACGTAAGTTACAAGGGTTTGTGTGAAATGTTATGGAGGAGAGCAGGCCTGGGCCTGACAGAAGACGGTGGACTAAGCTAATATCGGAATGGATTCTGCACTCTTCAAGTGTGTTAACATTGATTAAAAGGGCCGGGTTGTGTATGGCGGTAGAGTCAGAGGATTTCCCCAGTTTAGTCCTCGGAGGGCAAAGCGCAAGAAACGACGTTGAACGCTGTCAATGCTGCGAATGTGAGACCACACAGAGTGGGCCGAAAAAACTTATTATTAACGGTTTCACTGCATTGGGAATTAGAAGCCATTTCCGTTCTGATGTATTGACGATATTGACGAAGTGGAGTTAGATGCGCAGATGTGGCAGATGGGTGGGTTGGACTTGTTAATGAGATATTGATTTTTTTTAAATATAATTCTCTCGGGAGGGGCGAACCTACAGCACCGGCATGGCGCCCCGAGACGCCTCCAAGTAACTGTTGCAGTTCTTTTTGAACAGTTGCAGGTTGTAACGCGCCGGGATCACTTGTGCAGGGAAGGGATTCCACAGGTTCCCCGCGCTGCGTAGAGTGCATAGAAAGCGAATTACGTGGAACAATGCCACGAATATCCGAAGAACAGTACCCGCGATGATATCTGCAAAACAGACAGAGGTCAGCTACGCACCTTCGATGTGATAGCGACTGTAGTCCCGACGCCAGCGCAGAGTCCCCGATCAGTCGGATCGCTGGTGTCTGAATGCTCCCAAGTACGTCGAGGGTATGTTTAGGAGCAGAGCTCCAAACATGAGAGCAATATTCGAGCGCGGGTCTAATTGGGGATTTAAACAGGACAAGAAGTTGAACCGGAGTAAAATATTTCTTGGCTCTAAAAAGATAACTCAGTTTTTCTGTGGCGGATCTGGCGATGTTCGACACGTGTTTATGCCACGATACATTCCCACAGACCGTGACGCCGAGCAATTTCATCCTTTCCCCCGATTCGAGGGCCTGGCCATTCATCATCAGCTGTGGAACCGATGATCCAATTTTCTTTGTGAATGTTGTATATTGTGTTTTCGTTGCATTGAAATTGACGAGATTGGCCTTTCCCCACTGCCGAGCAATTTCATCCTTTCCCCCGATTCGAGGGCCTGGCCATTCATCATCAGCTGTGGAACCGATGATCCAATTTTCTTTGTGAATGTTGTATATTGTGTTTTCGTTGCATTGAAATTGACGAGATTGGCCTTTCCCCACTGCACGACTTTATCCACATCCCGATTCAGAGTCAATCTGTCTACATCTCAGCTGATGGGACGGTGATGCACTACTCGAAAAAGGCGAAACAATCGTACTATTGGGGGGTTCTTTAACTTTACGCAAGAACCACCCACAATTTCGACCCCAAACTCCCTGGGCAATTTGCAGTTACCTGCAAAAATCCCGTTCACATTTCTTTCATTAAGGTTTTATCCCATGTCCCTGTAAAGGAATTCTTACCTTTCATGCATTCAATGTACATCCAATATTCCTGAAAGAATTCTCTTACATACACATCATAATCAGGGAATGTTATCTTCGCGTCGGCTATTCCCAGCCTCACATTGGTTGGTGACTTTTTTGTCCAACGACCAAAGCAACGTCGGGCAGCTTGTTTGTTCAGCTGGAATATACCCGAGCCACGATCCCTTGTCCAACCGACAAACCATCGCCGGTAATAGATACGATACAGATTTCCCATTGTGTAAATAGTAAAATCCATTAGCACCCAATGCTGCTCTAATGAGGTACAGAGTATTTACTCAGCTGAACCCTCATTACCAAGCATGCCCTTGGTACTTTTTCTCTTTGTTCTTTGTCTCCAGTGCAATCTCGTTTATCCTTTGTTTCACCGCATGGATAGACAGCGTGATCTTCATGATCAACTACACGCACACCACCACAGGACCTCACCAGCGAGATCCTCTTCCCTCGTTTTCACCACGAGAGAAACACTTTCTCTTTCGAGGAAACTCACCCCATTAACGAATGCATATTGGTGAGTCGTAATTCAACCACTAGACACACAGGTTGTGGTTTCTCCCGCTCCGTCATCCGTCGACTCCAACAAATCATTTATGTGAAGCAAAAACAAGGTTGGAGCCAAAATAGAACCTTAGGCACCCCGGAATTAACAGGATACAGTTCCTAACACTCGCCGTCTACAATAACTAGGATCGATCGGTTTTCGAGGAAGCTCTTCGTCCAGTCGCAGAGCTGCTGGAAGAGTCCGTATGAGCGAAGTTTGCCTAGCAATGCCCCGTGCCAGACACGGGCAAAAGCCTTGGAGATATCCAATGCGGCCGCCCTTGACTCACCATGCCGCTAAATCGTAGATGTCCATATATCGGTTATATGGGTCAAAAGGTCTCCCGTGGACCGCCTCCCACGGAATCGGTATTGACGATCATTCAGACGCCCGTTGGGCTCCAAATACTTAATTAACTCGGCATTGATGAACTTTTCCATTACCTTAAATATCATAGACAGAGATGCTATCGGACGGTAATTTTGTGGGAGACACCTTTTCCCCTCTTTGGGATTGGCTGAACTCGGGCGATTTTTCAGCAGGGGGGGAAGATCCTTCGATCATAAGATAAGCGAAAGAGTCTGCCAAGAACCGGCAATAGTTCTGGAGACAGTTCTTGAGGACTATTGCTGGTATTCCTTCCGGGCCTGTTGCCTTTCTACAGTCCAGTCCATGTAGAATGCGTTGAATAGTACGCGGGCGGAACCTGACATCCCGCATCGAGACCGTACCGGCGCGATCAAAGGTGGCTCCAAAAGACCGGCATCGAGGTTGGAATTCGCGAACACATTAGCTTTACCTTTTGAATTTGCGACTAACGGGTGAAGAGAGGAGGAACCGAAGTTACTGCTGACAGCCCTTCCTATTGACCAGAAGGGACGCGAGCCAGTCGCGCACTCAAGGAGTCTATTAGTCACTCTGTCGTTGTTAACCTTCTTCGCGGTATCAATCGCTTGGTTGCACGCCTTTCTAATTCTAACAAAATGAGTTCTGTTAACCTCGGTGGGATTCGAGCACCATTGTTTAAAAGCTCTATGCCGCTGTAGTCTGCTCGCATTTTTTATCAAACCAAGGTTTATCAATCGAACTTTGTATAATGGAATGCGGAATGCCGATCTCCATCGCGAGAAGAATAACCGACTCCGCGCATGAGTTAACAACAGAGTTTCCAAAGCACACCTCCGACCACGGAAAGGATGCGAAGAAATCTCGCAAATCGTCACAGTTAGCAGCCCCATACCTCCATACATGGCGATGCTGTTTACTGGTGACAAATGTATGCTCAAGTATTTTGGAATTCTCTTTTAAAGTACCTACCTATATCCTTATTATCATGATCGTAGAAAGTTATTAGGAGTTCTTTGATGATCAGTTTAGCGGCGGCATCTGCTAGTTCGTTGACTCCTATATTGGGTGGCTAGACACCCAGAGAATCTTTATTTTATTTTGTTTATTAGTCAAATTATTCGTGATTAAATGGATGATTCTGTTTTTAATATTTGTGTTTTGGATTGCTTGGATAGTTGATTGGCTGTCCGTCCAAATTAGAGTTTTGTTCTTTTTTACTAACTTGACAGCTTCAAGAACAGCCGCTGCTTCTGATGAAAGTATAGACAAATTTGGGTATAAGGCCCTTTCTGATGAACAGTTTTCGCGTTATTGACTACTGTGAACGATGTGCTGTGGTATTCTACTACATACACCCCATTGAATATAATAATAATATTATACAACGTTACCCCTTTAATTAGCTGGATGCGACGCACAGAATCCTTCATACCCATAGGTGTATATTTTTCGCATCGTATCGCATATCGTCATCAATATCCAAAAACTAAAAGCAAGCGTCACACCAGATGGGATGGGAGATTCCTTGGCAATTGCTTACGCCCGCAAATATGAAACGTGCGGATAATAACAAATCACCATACACCTGTTCTCATGCACTTAGGGATTTTCTAGTAGAAATGCTTATGCCTGCGAAAGTAAGACATATAAATAATAACGAATCCCCACCGGTGATTCGAAGTGACGAGGTATGCCAAGGCCACTGGACTTTAAGTGGATCAATCAAACGAAACAAATGACTCGTGCCGGGCGAATGCAGTCCACGAGGGTCAAAGCCGACTAAGTGAAACTGCGGCAGGGCAAATGACTTGTACGTGAGGTCATGCTGAGTGGAAAAGGATTGAATGCATCGTTTGCGATTCTTCCTCAATAATTTGAGTATAAAAGCAGTGGTTACAAAGGGAATATTTCAGAGTTAATTAATTCGTCATAGATAAAATGTCGTAGCCACACAATAGACAGCGGACCCCTATATATTAATAATAAAAGTAAATTAAAAGTATACACATCTATTTATTTAACTCTCCGCGAACCAACTCTTCCCTTTAAATAAGGAACCACCGTCGTCAACAGTGTCTTCACTTGTCTGGGAACGGTCGGTGAAGAGTAAATCACATTCCCGGTGTTGATTGTTAGTATACTGAAAATGCTGTTGATATACTAGGTGGTTTGTTGTATTTTTAAGGAGTTAGGTTAACTCGATGATGAATATGTTTGATGATAATAACCACGTAGGGAGAATGTCTATTCTATTTGAAGTTGTTTAGCAAGTATTATTGCCTGTCCTAATGCCGACGTGTATTTTTGAGGCTGTTTTCTGATAAGGATGTGTTTAATACCCTCCCATATAGGCAGGAGGTATCTCAGTTATTCATTGTAGCCATTCGCCTTCCAATATATACTTCCTTATAGGTAAATTCTCGCAGGCAAGGCAGCAACAGAGTAGTTGCAGGAAATTACTGGCGCAATGAAGGCGAGCTGTTGTGGCCAACAAGAAAAACCACGCACAGAACGAGTCATCGCAGCATACAGAAAGGAGCGTCTAGGGCCCCTTACCAAACGGTACAGAACCTCGAACGGATACGTAGAGGGTTCAATGAAACAGACACCACCGTATACGAGAGCGTCCATGAAGGCATCGCCACAAAATTCAAGCTGATAGAAGGGACAGAAGAAAGCCTCAGCCAGGATGAAGAAGAAAGGCCAAAACATTCCGAGACAGTTGTTAAACTGATACGAAAGCAAAAAACTGGCGTGAAAGGGCTAAGGAGGATCTGCACGCAGATAACTAACCTAGAGACAGATGCAGAAAAACAATTTTACCAAGTCCAAGAGAAGTCCATCGAACCATATTGGGGGGACATCCAAGCTATGCACGATAAAATATACGAAACGTTTTCTGATCCCGGTCGTGAAGGTTAAGGCATCGTTAAATACTACGATATAGATGAAGACGCACCAGGATGCCTAATTAAACTGCGTGAAATGAGGTCAAGGCATGCACAAGAAATCTCAAGGATGACCTGCGACAGCGGTATGAGACTTACGCTCCCTGAAATATCTCCGCCGAAATTTGACGGACATTATATGAAATGGACACAGTTCACCAAGCTAGTGCATAATCGACGAATGTAGTAGTTTAAGATATGCAGTAGTTTAAGGCAGGTCTCATCCTGGTCTTGAGCAATCAAGGAACCGGCCTGAGACAGGCTAATATATTACTCGGAACTGCAAGGATCAACCTAACCGACGTCCGCAGACAGCCGATAGAATGCAATTAGAATGGTCCCATTATACCGACGGGCAGCAGAAGAGACTGACAGGCAAAAAACAGATCTCGGAGACAAAACGGAAATCCGAATCCCATTTTCACCAGACAACCACAGTCAAACCAATGTGAGACTTTCGTTCAAAACGAAACCTACTGTAGAGTAACAATGTAAACACGAGACGATTATACAAAAAACTCATCGTAATGAATTGCTTTAGTTACAAGTGTCATCGGGCGTGCACTCGGTGCCGGCAGTGATTCAGAAATATTGAGGTCTACTCGTGTCATTGTTCTACTATATGATAAGCAAGTGGTACAAGTAAGATTAGCGTAGTAAGCAAATTATATTTATGAATGAATAAGTAATGATTTGTAAACATTTGGAGTGGACGATCGATTGTATAAATATTTCGTAGTTTGAGAATAACATCAATTTTAGCCAAACCTTGTTCTTTGATTCATCCATTGCGGCATTCTTGCCACCCTCTTTTAGCGTGCTGTGCTTTGTACAGCAACAATAGGGACGTCTGGTTTTAGACGTAGGGCTATCCTTTCTACATCCTGTACATTTTTCTTCACATTACTAGGTTGGAAGAATCTAAGGATCTTAGCATTCAAGCAAAGGGCCACAATGACGGCTAACATCGATGAACAACACCAAAAATATAAGAGTAACACTGAATATACGACACAGCTTCAGGGTCAAGAGTTCGTTCAGGGGAGTGCAACGACTTATCCGATCGGCAAGAACAAAAGCACAATACGTACTTGGCACATCAACCGACATCCTTATGAGCCTAGAACAGCAAATGCAAAAAGCTAAGTATCATGCAAGAAGCGGAGCTTGGAATGAATAAAGGACGCCATCATTGGTGAAGTACACACGGCCAACGGCATACTTCGACAAGCCTTTCATAGACTAGCCCCACTACCCAATAACGACGACTCTGTGCTCAAGTACGAACGCGTAGATTCCTGAAGCGCATACGCAGAGAGTTCAGTGGGGATCAAACCCCGAAAACGTAGAGCACACAATTCGGCGGAAAAACCCACTGATTAACAGATGGTATAAATCATTTATTCAAAACTGCAGGAGTGAACGGTTGGCTTGGTTGAATGTAGATCGAAATTAAATTCTCCTGGCTAAAACTACACGTTCGTAAGCATATCATACATTACTGCTTTCTTTACAGAAGCCCAAACTTGGATAGAAATGCATCCTTTAACGAATTTGATGCTCTGTCTGATTCTATCGATAGGATCTTGACCCTATATCTGTACACTGAAATCGTTATTGCGGGTGATTTTAATGTGCATAACTCTCAGTGGCTTCGTCACTCCGAAACAACAAGACTTGAAGGTCAATATGTCCAGCTTTTTGCTGATTCAAATAGCTTAACTCAACTTGTCAATGAGCCAACACGGGTACCAGATATATATGGTAATTTCGCGAGCACAGTTGACCTGTTTCTCACCTCCCACCCAAACAAATACACAATTGAGGTTTCTTCACCCTTGGGCACTTCAGACCACTGTGTCGTGTCAGCTAAATTTCCTCTAAACAACGGTAACGTTATTGAAAAAGCTCGAAAAAGAAGAGTACGGTTCTACGAGAAAGCCAACTGGGAAGGTCTGAACGACTTTTTTGGGAGGTTAAACTGGTCGTTATTTTTCCTCAATAACGATGTTGACTCTATAGCGGACACATTGACAGGCACGATTCTACTTGGCATGCGGACCTTTATTCCACACAGAGTAAAGAGTATCAAACCCAAGAGAAATATGTGGTTCGATTCCAGGTGCAGAGAAACCATTAAGGCTAAAGAGTTGAGCTTCCGGTTCTATAAATCAAACAATACTGAGGAAAACCGGAAAAGATTTAAGAGAGCTAGAAATGACTGCAATGCGTATATTCAAGGCACAAAGTTCTTGCATGACCAGAGAGTAAGACAAAAAATACACCATTCTCCCACAAGTAGTAGAAACTTCTGGGCATTCGTGAAAAACATCCAAAAGTCGGTCTCGTCATCCATTCCATCGCTTATAATCGATGACAGACCAGTCACCAGTACAATAGGGAAATCGAATCTACTTGCTGCATATTTTGCAGCCAACTCAACGCTGCCTAATACTACATCAGTTCTGCCTCAAGTTGAGCATAAGCAACACACAATGAGCCAGATTCACTTCCATACGCATTCTGTTGCCCGCGCGCTCAAGGAGCTAAAGGCAAACAAATCTGCTGGTCCGGATGACATTCCCCCAATTCTCTTGAAGAGATGTCCCTCTTCACTCGCCAAACCACTGTGGAAACTCTTCCATTTGTCTTATTCTACTGACCGTTTCCCAAATAGATGGAAGTCAGCGAACATTCGGCCAATTTCCAAAAAGGGTGACAAATCATCCCTTTCTTCTTATCGACCCAAAGCACTAACTTCTATTCTCTCCAAGGTAATGGAATCTCTTATCAACTGTCAACATTCGAAATATCTGGAATCAAATGACCTCAATGACCGCCAGTATGGCTATCGTAGCAACAGGTCCACAGGAGATCTGATGGCGTACCTTACCGAAAAGTGGAGCCATTCCATCCACTACCTCGGTGAAAGCAAGGATATTTCAAAAACCTTCGACAGAGTTTGGCATCCAGCCCATTTGTCAAAATGGCATTCATATGGAGAGGACAATTCCCTGATCCAATGGATAAGAGACTATCTTTCTGGCCGTTCAATTCAAGTGGTTCTTGATGGTGTCAAATGTCAAGTGTCTGTCTCCCATCAAATTAATGCCGGTGTTCCCTAGAGCTCGGTACTCTCACCCACTCTCTTCCTCATCTTTATAAATGATCTCTTGTCAATTACTCACAACCCAATTCACTCGTTTGGTGATGATAGCACGTTGAGTTTGTCATATTCATACGAACACTCCCGTCCAAACTCTTCGAACGTCACTACCAACCAGAAACTTATGCTTGATACATTGAATTCAGACAAGATATATCAGTGGGGATTAACTAACCGAGTAGAATTCAATGCCCTAAAAACTCAGTGCTGCCCCTTGTCGTCAAAGGCGAATCACAAAGTAAATATACTGTCTATGAACGGCAGTTGCATCGACGAAGCCAAGGAACTATCAATCCTCGGCACTCGAATTAAGTCGACTCTTAACTGGAATGACCACATATTTGAAGCTGCGAAAAGTGCAGCCAAATGTATGGGGTTCCTTATGAGATGGAAAAGATACTTCACTCCACCCAACCTAGCCACTATTTACAAGGCGTATATCCGTCCAAAAATAGAGTTCAATTCCCATATTTGGTCAGGCGCATCCAAAACTGCACTACACGTGCTCGACAGGATGCACAAAACGAGCAGTGAAACTTATTGGGGACAATAACTTAGTGGCAACGACACTCACTACTTCAATTCCACCATCACCAAATAATGACATAGCGCGAGTACAAGCAATAACGAGCATACGAATAGTCTCATTTTAGCATAATCATCAATATCAACCTATAAAACGGCAAACGGAATCACAGATGGTCGTCCAATAAAACGTCGTTAGACCGAAATGGAAGAGCAATTTAAATAAAGACGAAAGGTCCTGTGGAGACATGAGTTTAAGCAAAAAGAGGTTTTGTTTTTTTTTTTCAATCCAGTTGTACTCAACCACATTATTTGCGCACAAAAAGGGATTTTGAAGTTGTCTTAAATGCCAGAGCACAGTTGTGAGAAGAAGAAGAGATAGTGGATAAGGAAAGAAGGTATCGATATATATTGATCTTGAATGCCTGGACATTACAACGACGAGGAAACACATGATCAGGTAGAGCGTTCCACATTCGTATGGCTCGGCTAAAGAATGACTCTCTATGTTTATTTGTGCGCCTGAAGCTAGCTTTCAATGTGAACTGATGCGCATTCGTAGATTGACGGGGCGGAACAGGTGCAGCAAATTCAGTTGAGCAATGACCGTTGTAATTCCTACAGAAAAGAGATCAGCATGATACGTTGGCCCTATGTCCTAACGACGGAATTAAACGACTTACGGCAGGATTCCGAATATGTTTTACTGCTCGTTTTTTTTACACAAACGCGGGTATAAATTGGGATTTTGGAGTACCCTTAAATGTGAGAGCACAGTGTGAGCGTGCATATTTCAGGCATATTTGCCTAACCAAATATGGGAGTTGAACTCCGTTTTAAGACGAATATACGCCTTATAAATGGGGCATGGGAGCGAACATACAGGGTAAAGTTTCTGCTTTCAACTCGGCGAAGGCCAGGACGATCCTTGTCCCTGTTCAATCCAAGTTGACATGCAGTCTCCACGTGAAACCCCTGGATAGCTACTTTGGCAGCCGCCAAATAATGAACCAATGCATGTAGCGACGTGCTGAGAAAGGTTGGCGCAAGGCTAATGACCTGGCCCGGAAAAACAAATTATTCTGGACAATTTAACAAGTCTCGGATAAGGGCCGGATACCGGTGGAGAGACTTGCTAAATACGGCCAAGACCGGACCCTGGTTGTAGTGCCGATGATGATGATGATACGCCTTGTAAATAGTGGCTAGCTTGGATGGAGTGAAGTATCTTTTGCACCTCTTAAGGAACTCCATACATTTGGCTGCACTTTTCGCAGCTTCAAATATGTGGTCATTCCAATTAACAGTCGATTTAATTTGAGTGCCGAAGACTGATAGTTCCTTGGCTTCGTCGATGCAAGAGCCGTTCATCGACAGAATATTTTACTTTGGGGTTCTTCTTTGGCGACAAGAGACAGCATTGAATTCTACTCGGTTAGATAATTACCATTGATATACTTTGTTGAGATCGGAATTTAATGTATTAAGCATAACCTGCTGATTGGTAATGACGTTCAAAGGGTTTGGTCGGGAATGTTCATATGAGTATGACTATCTCAACGCGCTATCATCACCCAACGAGTGGATTGGATTTTAGGTAATCGACAAGAGATCATTTATAAAGAGCAGGAAGAGAGTGGGTGAGAGTAGAGAGCCTTGCATTAATTTGATGGGAAGCAGATTAGCCACCTCCAAGAACCACTTGGATTGAACGACCGGAAAGATAGTCTTCTATCCATGGATCAGGGAATTGTCCACTCCATAAGAATGTAATTCTGACAAAAGGGTTGGATACCAAACTCTGTCGAAGGATTTTGAAATATCCTTGCTTTCGCCGCGGTAGTGGATGGAATGGCTCCACTATTCGGTAAGGTACGCCATTAAATCTCTTGTGGACCGGTTGCTACGAAAACCATATTGGCGGTCATTGGATTCCAGATATTTTGAATGTTGACGGTTAATTAATGATTCCATTACATTCGAGAGAAAAGAAGTTAGTGGTATGGGTCGATAAGATGAGAGGGACGATTTGTTGCCCTTTTTGGGAATTGGCTGAATGTTCGCTGACTTCCACCTATTTGGGAATCGGCCAGTAGAATAAGACAAATGGAAGAGTTTCCCCAGTGTTTAGCGAGTGAAGAGGAACATCTCTTCAAAAGAATTGGGGGAATGTCATCCGGACTAGCGGATATGTTTGCCTTTAGCTCCTTGAACGCGCGGGCAATAGAATGCGTACGGAAGTGTATCTGGCTAATTGTGTGTTGCTTATGTTCAGGTTGAGGCGGAACTGATGTGGTATCAGGCAGCGTTGAGTTGGCTGCAAAATATGCAGCAAGTAGATTCGCTTTCCCTATTGTACTGGTGACTGGTCTGTCATCGACTATAAGGGATGGAATGGACGAGACCGAGTTTTGAATGTTTTTCACGGATGCCCCACAAATTTCTATTACCTGTGGGAGAATGTAGTATTTTTTGTCCCACTCTCTGGTCATGCAAGAATTTTCGCGTTGGATATGCGCATTGGAGTCGAGCTCTCTTGAATCTTCTCCGGTTTTCCTCAGTATTGTTTGATTTATGCAATCGGAAGCTCAACTCTTTAACCTTCATGGCTTCCCTGCACCCGGAATCGAACCACATATTTCTCTTGGGTTTGATACACTTTACTCTGTGTGAAATAAAGGTTCACATGCCAAGCAGAATTGTGCCTGTCAATGTATCCGCTATAGAGTCAACATCGTTATTGAGGAAAAATGATGACCAATTTAACTTCCCAAATATTAAGATTATAACGTTAGAATATTTACAACACTGTACGAAAGCGTTTTGAATAGATAACTATACACTAGAATTTACTTGCCGAATTTTCTTTTAGTGATGTTTACTTCTCGAGACTATAGCGTTTGGAATAATAGTGAAGAAGAACGTGTGATTCGAACTGACGCTATGACGGTTAGAATCACCAAAAATTGAACCAAAGCGCAACCCATCAGGATACTGGCCGTGTTTTGAATGCGATTTTTAAACTCAAGTATATTCCACTGATGTGAATTGTTATGTTATCGCTATGGTATACGGCTCTGATGAATTTTCTTATTCGATTTTCGTTCGGTGTTCTTCATTATTTGCTTGTGTATTGTGTGTGTTAGAGACGCTACAAGACTTTGCCGATAAATGAATGCCGCTATAATATTTCGGATAGTATTCCATTTGCATTAAAAATTTACATTCATTTACTTCTCTGACTCTTCTGACCTTTAATATGAACGTTTCTTTCCCACACAGTAAGATTTTTTTTCAAAATACAAGTATTTACTCAGTCGTGTGCCACTGAGAATTAATCAGCATTGAGTAGTGTTGAATGGTCTTTAGCGTCCTTAAATTCCAATCCGTATTCATTTCTTAAGGAGAGGCCAACAAAAGGTCCCATTATACTCAAAAAGGTTACAATTTCATTCCGACTAGTTCCTTTTTGAGATAGAATTTCTGCAGTACGGCAGGGGTGTAAACTTAGAAACGGTGTAAATAATATCGGGTGGTCGCATTGTGTTAAGATTGACAACATTTCTCCTCGATTCTTTTCTTCGTTAAATGGATTACGAAAAATTTTCCATGCATCATCTAGGTCTATAGGTCTGCCATCTGTAAAACAAAAATAATTAATAGATTAAGTAGTCAGATCGATTACGTCTATGTAATTAAAAAATCTGTAATGGCAATTTTGTGGGGAAAATTAATTCGGTACCAATCTACGGACGGGGATGAATTACTACGCATTATATTTGATTATGTATGATTGAATCGGGGTATATCTAGCTGTTTTATGGATATCCCTACCAGAATTATATTTGCTTGCACGTATATCACTCAGTAACCTTCGTGGTTGATGTTCTCATTTAAGCTGTGGGAGTCCATATATGGCCAGTTTGAGGACTTCTGGTCTACGCTGGTTTTTAAATTCGCCATGAGGACTTTTTTTTTCATATCCAGACATTGACTGACCATTCCGAGAGTAAAAGGAATTATTATACTTTGGAGCTCCCGAAATGTTGACCTTTCCATAACTAGAAAGTTATGAGGTACTGGAATACTCTGTACACCATACTTTGGTTTGTGACTGCCTTACACACGTCCAGCATTTTCAAAAATCGATATATTTTTTTAAAACTATTGTTCTCTGTGGTTTAAAGCTCATTTCAGTAAAAGCAGTTGCTTGCAAATTGCAACCATAGAGAACGTGGTCAACCGACATACGTTTCCTTAGTTAGTTTAGGATAGGCTCCACCCTGTTGGTTCTCTAAACACCAATATACTCCAGTTTGATATAGACATGTATCTGCCGTTGAGAGATTTCAACTTAAACATTTTCAATAAAAAGTTGGGGAAATTTGTTTTTTTTTTTCATCCCGCGTCTAATTCTTTTAATTTTTGGGAATTAAAAATTTGAGAGTTAAAATTAAAATTTCAATTTGAAAAAAAAAGAAGAATATTTTGAATATGTTGAATTTTTATTTTCAATAAAAATTAAAAATATTTATATCAAACAAAACCGTCTGCAGAAAGGCCTACGCTTCACAGATTTTTCTATGTAAACAAAGCTTCATATGTACTAACTGAATAAAATCAATGACTAGCCGAAAGCCTTAGTTGATAGTGCTACTAGATTTAAGTTACTATTTAATTTGCTTACATTGTAATAAATAATAAATAAATAAATAAAATGAATAAATGAATTTTATACTACTTTTTCAATTTTCCAGATCGGCCAATATTTGCTGGAGATATGAAACCAAACTTGAAGCCACTTAACCAGTTAACTGTTTATGACGGAGATATACGTCATGAACAAATTGTAAAAAATTCAGTTATGACGAATATATTCGTCATGCGTCTTCAGTAGTGACCATTGGCAGTTAATTTAGCAATTTTAGTTAAAACTAAAATGTATTCCTAAACTGCAATAAGTTTGGATAATTTTGAGGCCATGTCGAAATAAAAAGAACCAATAAAATCGAAACAGTTAACTGGTTAAGAACACCTAAAGTAATTGCTAGTGAAAAGTCCTGAAACACTTTTTCTGTACTTTAACTATCCATAAAAGTTATGTAATATTATTTTTTTATTAATTCTGTTGTTATTCCCACCCAATAACGTGCATCATAGGCGCTGCTAGGCGCGTGCATTTTCCCTTTGTTTATTATTTAAATTACGGCAGACGCACAAATCATTTAAAACAGTCGATTTGGGATACCTACCACTTTCATGTCCTCTGAAGTACAAAACAGGGACCTGATAAGACAGACTAAACGCCACATGATACTCAATATCGAACACCTCCTCTACACATTCTGTGCGGCTTAGAGAATTCAAATCTTGTGGAATAGAGTCTGTTGTAATTGCACTTGTGTCTGCTTCATCTTCTATGTCGGCAGCGACATTTATTTTTACTTTCCGTCGAACCACAAGATAAGCATTCCCTTCTTCATCGCCCTTCGTTCATGGAAAAGAATGTAATGTATTTTTTAAAAAAGTACACAAGCTGCCTTACCTTCTTGAATAAATTCCATCCATCGTCATATTTGTCCGAGATGTTTACAAACTCTTCTGCTTGTTTTAGAAAAGCTTTCCAACTTAATAAGCACATTTTAAATATATTTGAATCTTATACTATTTCTAGAAAAGATAACGTTGTTTTCTAATGTGAACAAATTAAAAAATTATGTTGATGCTAAAAAAACAAAAAATAATTGCGGTTATTTCAACAAATTACACACGCAACTGTAACAAAGAACGTAGCATTAAGAGAGAATTGAAAAAATCATCCACGACGTACACCGGAGCATTTACGTAGCAATAACAGCTTAACATCCTCGCAAACAGGCAGAGGTGGCCTGATACCTCGGTGCTTTGGGTTTAACATTTTTTATTGTGGATTTGAAACACTATTCACTGCTTCGCAAAATGCTCTAATAGAGAGGAGACCCCGACATGATCAGTACTCAACAAAAATACTCTCCCATAATAACATCCGCACTAGTTAATCGTACTGACGCTCCCTGGAATCCTAACATAGTTACTGGGAAGAGAGTAGAGTCGCAATTTTTCACCCTCCTTGCAAAATGATATGACTACATTCAACAGAGCCTAAACATAAACCAACTAAAAATTATACGGTTCGTCGTATTTCTACATTTGTACATACCTTAGGTTAAGCCTAGTTAAGGTAGCTCTTATGAGCTCTAGTTTGTAACTTAGATACAGTTTAGATGTAGGTAATTATATTGCTTGAATTAAGCCAATAAATGGGGTGGTAGCCCCACTAAACCTAAACTACAGTCATAAATAGTATAAAAACACACCTAAAGTGTCTTGAAGATTTTTTGTTAATTTGTTTTCCAACCTTACGCTTTCAAGATCGGAAATTTAGCAACTTGATATGATAACATCTAAATAGACACCATCCGTTTACAATCATCATCATCGGCACTACAACCGGGAACCGGTCTTGGCCTTATTTAGCAAGTCCTGAGGCTTGTTAAATTTTCCATAATGATTTTTTTTTTCTGGGCAAGGTCATTAGACTTGCGCCAGGGGCTCCCCGACGGGGAATCGAACCCCGGTCTCCCGGGTGACAGGCGGGTATACTAACCACTATACTATCGAGGAGCCCCATCCGTTTACAAACTGGTTTACAAAAGACAACGTTTGGATTTAGTGCCAAAAGAATTTTCTTGAATTCAACATGTCAGTCTATTAAGTACTTCCGCAAACATTCTCACCACCTTCGCGACCAACTCAATTTTTAATTACACTACACCCTTAATTTTTACTTATTTAGATGAATTTAAGTTGCTCTACGATCAAGTAATATCCAAGGCAGTTGGAATGCTTGATTTTATAAAATGCCGGATTCCATATAACGTCACTTTCTCTGATTTGCTCATTCTCTGGTTCCCATGAAATGATCTAGTATAACTACCCTATTTATGAAAATAAAATAGAGCTTGCAAGTGTTGACTAAGAAGAGGTGATTGTACTAACATACCATTTACAGATCAGCCACTGAATGGTAACACTGACTGTACAGCAGTAGTTCAAGTTATCGTCCCAAATCTGAAACTTCGAAACCTTAGAATAATTTCTTTGTTCCACATCGAACGAGGTCGAACTGACTACATTCTCAACAAACCGATCCCTCAAATGTGTAACGCAACAATTCAAGAGAAATATTGAATTCATTGAAAACATCTCTTATAATTATAATCAGCGGGTTGGGTTTGTTAAGTTGGGGTAAAACTAGACATAAGTTTACTTTATTAGATTAATTTTTTATTACTATTTATTGGCCTGGAGAAAACAAATTCCGCATATTCGAGAATAAAGTTCTAAGAGGTATCTTTGGCGGTAAATATGACGAGGAGGCAGGACAATGGAGGAAGCTCCACAACCATGAATTGGAAGAGCTATACCGCAAACCTACAATAGTGAGAGTAATCAGGTCGTGAAGATCAAGATGGGCCGGACATGTGACGCGAATGGGCAACAATAGGACCGTGCGTAGAATTCTTGATGGAAGACCAATGGGAAAAAGACCAAGAGGACAGCCGCGACGGAGATGGGAGGACAATATTAGGTTTGACCTTGAGGAGATCGGATCGACTGGTCAATCGTCGAAGGAGAATGCACAGGACAGGGAACGATGGCGAAGTAGAGTCGGCGAGGTCACGGCTTCCTACAGGCCAATAAATACTATAAACCCGGAAGTTCATGACCTCGGCGATTCGACTCCGCACTCGTTCCCTGTCCTATGTGCTTTTCTTCGACGCTTGACCAGCCGATCCGATCTCCTCAAGATCAAACCTTACATTGTCCTCCCATCTCCGTCGCGGCCGTCCGGCCGGTCTCTTTCCCGTTGGTCTTCCATCAAGAATTCTACGCACGGGGTTCTATCGTTGCCCATTCGCGCCACATGTCCGGCCCATTTTAATCTTCGTGATCTGATTACTCTCACGATTGTAGGTTTGCGGTATAGCTCTTCCAATTCGTGGTTATGGAGTTTCCTCTATTGTCCTGCCTCCTCGTCATATTTACCGCCAAAGATACCCCTTAAAACTTTAATCTCAAATACGCGGAATTTGTTTTGTTTCCCGTTTTGTAAGAACCCATGTTTCGCATCCGTATAAAGCAATCGGAATGATTATGGGTCTATAGACACGGAGCTTTATGTTAGGTGATAGCAGTTTGGATTTCAGCAGTTTACTGACTGTGTGCCAACTAGCTTTGCTGGAGTGTAGACTTTTGTTAATTTCCTTCGACGTTTCGTTACTAGCCGTATTGTTCCCAGGTATTTAAATTCTTTAACTTTTTCAAATATCTTGGTTCTGACATATATGTGTGTTCCCTGGGGTCCACCTGTTCTCGACCATAATCATATATTTTATTTTGTCTTTATTTATTTCTAGGTCCATCTCTTCTGCCCCTTGCATGATGATTTCAGTTTTTACTTGCAGTTTCTAGATTATCGCCCAGAACGGCGATGTCATCCGCATATGCGAGCACTTGTGTGACCCCGTTCAGGGATGATCCGGCATTGTTGCCGTCTTGTACTTTTCTGATGACATACTCGAGCACAAGCTTAAAAAGAGGCTATCCCCTGTTTTAGTCCGTCGTGGATTTCAAATGGTTCTGAGAGGTGGTTTTCTATTCTAACTCGCCCTTTATTTTCGTTCATGCAGATTTTAATGAGGGCGGCATATTTTTTCCCAGCCCAACTACAATGTGGTAAAGTCTTTACCCTGCGACTGAGTCGTAGGCTTTTTTGACGTCAACGAACAGTTGGTGAGCCATCTTTCTGTATTGCCACTTCTTTTCCAGCAGTTGCCTTATTGTGAACATTCGGTTGCTCGTTGATCAGTTCCTAAGATATCCGCACTGGTAGTCTCCCGGTGTTTCTACTGCATATGGTGTGATTCTCGTCAGTATGACATTTGTTAGTATTTTGTATGTGGTTGGGAGCAATGATATTCCTCTGTAGTTTTCGCAGTCAGATCTGTCGCTTTTTTTGAAAATGGGGACGACTATTGAGGTTTTCCATTCTTCAGGACTGACTTTCTTATCTCATATTGTTTTAAGCAGTTGGTGGATCTTTTGAACGGTTGCCTGTCCTCCATGCTTCATAAGCTCTGCCGGTATGGAGTCTACTCCGGGAGCCTTGTTGTTTTTCAATCGATTTATTGCGTCTACAACTTCGTTGGAAAAGGGCTCTGGGATCTGAGGTTCGGCTGTCTGTACGTCTGGTGCGTTTTTTTGTGGTTGAAGGGTGCACACATTGAGCAGGTTTTCCAAGTATTGTATCCATCTTGTTACGATATTGTTTGTTTCTGTAAACAGACAACCGTTTGCGTCTCGATTTATGTTGGCTCGCCTCGGTCGCCATTTTTAATTGAGTTTATGCCAGCATACAACCCTCTGATGTTCTTTGCTCTGACATTTTCTAGGATTTTTTCGATTCGTCTTTTCCCATTCGCATTTTTCGCGTTTAAAAGTCTCGTCGTCTCTTTCCGAATTGACGCGTATTTTTCTGCGTTGACTTCATCATGTCTTTCTAAGTGGATCACTCTGAGGCGTTTACGTTGTTCGATTGTCGCTCATTACTTCCATTCTTTAGGGTGCTAAATCTATTCGTTAATTCGTCTTGATATTCAGCCCTTTTGCACAGGTCTTTTAGTTTATCAGTGTCCAACTTTTTGCTCATCTCCCGTGACTGCCCATGTAGGTTTGCTGCGAGTTCCGCTATATGATCTTACGTCAAAGATGTTCGAGTGGTGTCTTTTGTCTATGAGGAAGTGGTCTATTTGGTTACGCGTTACGCTGTCGGGTGAGATCCATGTGGCTTTATAGATTTGCTTGTGCTTGAACATCGTGCTTTTCACTAACAGCTCTTTTGGCACTGCGAACGTGATAATTCGAATACTCATTTTACCATTATCATTTAAAACGTCGTGTAGGTTTTCTTTACCTATAGTTGGTTGAAAGATGTCTTCCTTTCCACTTTTCGCATTTAGGTCCCCGAAGAGGTTTTTAAAATCGAGTGATGAGATCCCATCAAATGCTTCCTCTAGGTTTTCGTAGAATGTGTCATGCGTTTCTTCGTCGGTAGATTCTGTTGGGGCGTGTACGTTCATAAATACATAATTGTACCATGGTCCCTGTATTTGTAGCACCGAGATTCGGTCATTAATAAATTTCACATCTTTTACATGGGGCGTAATCTTCTTGCTTATGATGAAGCTGGTTCGGAGGTTATGTGTGTCGCCAGTGTAAACCCGTTGGTATCGATTACTTGATGTGGGAGTCGGACTTCCTGAAGCGCGACGATGTCCATTTTATATTGTTTCGCGTTTTCTACGACCGTCTGTATCGCGCCTGGTTTATATAATGTTCGAACATTCCATGAGCCGACGGGTATATCCCAATTTTTCCGTTTTTCCCTACGTCTTCTTTTAGCTGATTCGGTTTTCCTTGATGATTTGTTCCCTTGTCGTAGTGTCGGCTCATCACACCTACATCTACCGGGTTTTATTAGATTAAGCATAGGTAGATAAATAAAATGTCAATTCATCTGGAGACTTTCCAGAGTTGTATAACATATGTAGTAAAAAGAAATACATTATTTTTGCATGCAATTAAGGCTTTAATAAGCATATTTAGAATGATCTTATTGTAGTGCTCCAAAAAGCCCTACCATCTTTTTCCGCCATTCCTAATCCAAAATCCCAGCAAAATTACCCTAAAACCCAAAATCCTATCAAAACCTGAAAAAACCCAAACATTATCCAAAATTCGCAATAAACGAATCAAACATTCGTTTATCGCATAACATTTGCCCCCACGGCATAATAAAATCCAAAATCAAAATTAAAATTAAAATTCACAATAAACGAATCCAATATTCGTTTATTGTTCTATATTTGCTTCACAGCATCACCCAAATCCAAAATTCAGAGATTGTTATCTCTATCCTAAAAATTCCATTGAGTTAAACAAACAAAAACTCAAAAGCAGATACATTCACACATCTGCGTAATGGTTTCGTAAGAATTCAAGAAATTGATTTCTTATCTTGTGTAAACACAATTTCGCTCGAAATATCCAAAAGATCGAGATTGTTGCACGAAAATGTGTATCTTTGAGATACAATTTTCGATTCCTTTTCCTTTATAAAGGAATGGTTTAGTGATCTCCGGGCCGCAGTTTAAATTCGTATTTTGTCCCTGGAGGAGATACCTCAGTGGAAGAAAAAATAAAACTCTTAAAATTGAAAACGAAGACAACCCGGATTTTCATTTCACTAAATATCACCTGGCCTGGAAGACCAGAAGAAAATCAAGGACAAAAGGCCAAATCTAAGGACGTTGCTCTTCCCTTTGGACTCAAAGGAAGCACGGCAACGAACCCTGTTGTGCGACAGGTTTTCGGGAACTTTATAAGAGATCTCTTAGTCCTTTTAAGGATCAAGAAGCACGCTTCCTGAAACCAGAAACACAACATTATAGCGTTTGAAATAATAGTGAAGAAGATCGTGTGATTCGAACTGACGCTATGACAGCTCGAATCACGAAAAAAATTTTACCTAAGCGTTACACACCAGGCTACTGACCGTGTTTAGAATTTGATTTCCAAACTCGACTATATTCCCACTGATGTGAATTATTTTTATTTTATCGCTTGGTATACGGTTCTGATGTATTTTTCTTATTCGATTTTTCGTTCGGTGTTCTTCACTATTTTTGCTTGTGAATTCTGTGTGTATCTGTTAGAATCGCTACAATCTTATTTAGGTCAAATGTGTTCGATAACTTATTGCCATTTCGAAGGTAATTCAATATACCTCTCTCATAGAAATCCTCGTCCCTATTGGCAAAAAACTGGGACAGTCTGTTTTCACAAGCTTCTCTTGAGGCGAATTTTTCACTAGTAAAATAATTCGCCATAGACAGGAACAGGTGGTAATTACTTGTTGCCGGACTATAAGGTGGATACATAGAAACCTTCCAACCAAGCTCCCGGAACTTCTGGCGGATCTCTATCGATGTGTGTGGCCTGGTGTTATCCGGATAGAAAATATTATAATTTCTCTCCTATTGGCCAAAGCTGGTCACTTCTGGGCGATTGCTTTTTCCAGACGATCCAATTGTTGACAGTACACATCCGAATTAAGGGTTTGGCCATAGGGGAGCAGCTTATAGAAGATGATTCCCTGCCTATCACACCAAACACACAGCAACTTATTTTTGACCATCAATTCTCGCTTACCCTCCGATCGCACCGGATAAGCGCGACTTAACCACGACCGTTTTCGCCTGAGGCTACTATAAGTGATTTCACTTTTCATCAGCAGTCACCATCCGCTTCAGAAATGGATCGATTTTGTTGCGATTCAGCTTTAACTCGTGTGGCACCCATACATCGAGCTTCTTTTGTACCCAGCTTTTTATTTAAGAGATTCCAAACGCCTTTTTGTGCAATCTTTAGCTCCTGGACAATCGAAACAGTGCTTACATGACGGTCGGACTCGGCGATTTTCATGATTTTATCGATGGCCTCCCAGAGCGAGGTGCATATTTGACATATACATTAAAACCAAAGTTACGCATGGTTAGCTGATACAGTATCAGGACCATATGCACTATTCACATTTTCTGCCGTCTGGGTTGCGTTTTCGTCTTTATCGAAGAAAAACTGTAAATATTGCGTATTTTCTCTTTGATGGTGTCCATATTAGACGCGCGCTCAAACAAAACCGAGTTAACCAATCAAAAATTGTCTGAACAATTTTCTTAGTGCGAAATCTATCTTTCTAATGGCATCTAGCGTAACCCGATCGCACTTATACAACGAGAGGTATAGATACTAATTACTAAAGAAATCTATTGGAAAAATAAAGGATTTCTTTTACTACACCTTATATATTCCCTGTATACTAGGACCACATCCCGGAAACTTAACATTCGTGTTCTTAATTTGCTCAAATCTTTCAGAAGTTAATGGTTTGCTTAATGCTAAATTTTTCGCCCTAATGAAAAAATGGCTCAGAAGATTATTCAATTGTGTTCAAGTCGTCCCAATTGCCAGTAGTTAAAAGTAAGTCAGTTATCCAATCTTCTGGAAAAATAAAAGACACATTAACACGCTCGCTGTTGCCGTTATTTACTGTACGATATCAATATTTCAGTACACTTAAAAATGAAAATGGCAGACATTATTTTTAGGTTGCATATTTTGCTAGGCATAAACGGTGAGTTTGTTGCATTTGTCAATTAATGCTTTTAGTTATGAGCGTCTTCCGAGAAAACACGCCCGTGTGTTCGATTAAACGTTTGTCACTATCGCAAACTTTATATCTTTAGGACAAAATTATTTTGAAAACGTACCATACAGTCAGTTACTTGCAATTTGATCGCCATTGTTCAAACCAAGCAAATAATATTAAGAAAAAAATAGCAATGTAGTTGAACTGCTAACTACGATATTTTTGGAACATTTAGCCTTTAGTCGCCTTTTACGACAAGCTGGCTTAGCTGTGGGTATATTCTAATGCCCTACCTCACTGGGCTTGTGATATAAGGGGATTTTAAAAGAATGATTCCAACAGAAGAAATAGTAATTGGCAAATATTAGAAAAAATTAATGAAAAATAAATAAATAGGGGAGTGTTTGAAGTTAGTCTCGCAATGCAAATAGGGAATCGGAACCAGGTGTGCAGTGATATCTGAAAATCCGCGTCACGACACATGCGCACAGAAAATGTAATCTCATCAGCACTTAGCAAAGGAGAGAGTGAAAGTCGTCTTCCAAACAACACTCAGCAGAGATCAATAGGGCAGCTATGTTGTGAAGGCTAACATTTCTTAAATCAGAGCGCTGAAGGGTTTTCCTTTTTGTAGATGCTGATAATAATTCATTGGCTCCTCGATAGTATAGTGGTTAGTATCCCTGCCTGTAACGCGGGAGACCGGGGTTCGATTCCCCATCGGGGAACAAATTATCATGGAAAATTTAACAAGCCTCAGCACTTGCTAAATAAGGCCAAAACCGGTTCCCGGTTGTAGTGCCGATGATGATGATGATAACAATTCATAATAACTCGATATGTGTTTGAACAAATCATATTTCGCTGCCTCAAAATGTAATCAGTTGGGCTGCTTGGATCATAGGCTTGTTTACTTTAAGTTTTGAGATTATCATACACATTACTTTTTTGTCGATTTAGTCGGAAATGTTGCTCTTCAGGGCGTTTAATTGTTAAGCTTGGCATCATATTCTTCATTATGCAGAAGTATTGTAGTTCCCATGGAGGCTATCCAAAAATGCTGCTGTTTAACTTTAAAAAATTCCTGTGCAAATTGCATCAGTTTGTTAAATTTTTATGAAGCGAACATTGTTTTTTAGAAGCACTAATTCGCCTCACTCGCTTTACCGGCCTCCACCACAGTAACAAAATTAGAGAGATCAACGTTAAATTAAAAGAAGCAGTCGGACACAATACATTTAGAATAGTCTCACATAATGGGAATTCAAAGCATTCTCCTATTTCATCGGTTGCCTTATAATACGAGGGCAGTTTGATAAGCCAGTGACTTTGTGAATTTTTTGCGCAGTAACTTTAAATACAACACAGCTTCAAAAAATGAGGTGGCAAGAGGCCGACTTTAGTGAGACAAGGATAGATGTGTCTATAGCGTTTGAAATAATAGTGAAAAAGATCGTGTGATTCGAACTGACGCTATGACAGCTCGAATCACGAAAAAAAAAGTTACCTAAGCGTTACACATCAGGCTACTGACCGTGTTTAGAATTTGATTTCCAAACTCGACTATATTCCACTGATGTGGTATACGCTTGGTATACGGTTCTGATGTATTTTTCTTATTCGATTTTTCGTTCGGTGTTCTTCACTATTTTTGCTTGTGAATTGTGTGTGTATCTGTTAGAATCGCTACACGTCCTTCATCTAGTCTCTGGCTTCTTGTCGTCTTCCGATAGCCAGAATCACCCACATCCGTAAGGCAATCTGGCGTTGGAGAAAGCAATCCGTGACTCAGGGAGACTATTGTCACCAAGTCCACCTGAATACTTGTTTACGCAGATGACATCAACATCATCAGTAGATCTGTGGCGGTTCCGCCAGACCCCCCTGACTACTTAACTAAAGAACATCCATCCCTACGACCCAATCTTATAAGATCGCTAACGCAATCGCATTAGCACCTTAAATGCTTCACGCATCAAATAGACCAAATTTATTTTACTAAAAGTCCCTGTAAAAGAATTCTTACCTTTCGTGCATCTCTTCGCATACAAATTCCCTATAAGAATTCTTTCCTAACTTATCATGAATCCCAAAAACTATTCGGTACCTTCGGTTGCCAGGCAAATTCCAACCTTCCACACCTGCACCGCAATCTCCCCGCAGCACAAACATTTCCTTCCCAAGGATAATTAATGCTTTCAATGCATTACCTGGAAATGCCTGCAAAGAATTTGTCGTACAAGGGCATTCATACATGTATCAATGCATCTCTGCATTAGCGACCAAAAACCGAATTTCCAATTAGTGTAGATATTCACACTATAGTTCGATCCTGGCGTCGCCATAGATGCCATGCATAATTGACAGATGGTATACACAACCGTCATTGTGTATCCATCTAAATTGTTTCCGAAGACTTGCAACTATTGATTCAGCTGCAAGCGCTTCTCGCGGAAATATTTCTTTGTTTGAATCTTCAAACAATCACCGAAGTCGCGCTTAGCCGTCGGATTGGATTCAATAGCATAAACATATGCAAACAAAAGAATCCGATTCTCCCAGTCGGCAGAGATACGATATACGATCTCCATTATTTCAATCCCTTTAATCTAATGAGTGGCTGCTATTTACTCAGCTGAACATTACCGGACGATGCATTAGGTCGCTTCGTTCTTTGTCTGTATCCCTTGTCTAGGTTTCGTTTCGCTCTTGACCTGCAAGCAAGTAAACAATCTGATCTCAACGATCGACTTCACACACACCACTACATGACCTCACCAGTGAGAACCTCTTTCCTCGTTTTCACCACGAGGAACACGTTCTCTACCGGGGAAACACACCCCATTAGCGAATCGGCTCTGCACGAGCCGTTTATCGCTGAGTCGTTTTACATCCGTTGACCGAGCAGGTCGCGGAACTTTCGTTCAGTGGATGATGGAGGAAGGAAGTGTACCGAGTGCCCGTGTCTTGGCACAATACTCCTTCCCCACAGATCCGATTCGAGTGTACAGGACGCCTTCACCCAGATCGTACAGGCGGCACAGAAACTGGGACTGCGCATTAATGAGGGGAAAACTAAGTACATGGTGGCAACTTCTGCGAAGAGAAGACCTAATGTTGGTCAAACTATCAGGGTAGTGGAGCACGAATTTGAAGTAGTGCAATTCTTTAACTACCTTGGGTCAATAGTATCAGCCGATAACAATGTGGAAGAAGAAATACGCGAACGGCTGATCAAATCCAACAGAGAATTCAAGCAACATAATTACCTACATCTAAAGTGCATCTAAGTTACAAACTAGAGCTTTTAAGAACTATCAACTATCTTAACTAGGCTTAACCTAAGGTATGTACAAATGTAGAAATACCTAAGGTATCTACAAATGTAGAAATACGACGAACCGTATAATTTTTAGTTGGTTTATGTTTAGGCTCATACATAGACATTAATGTATGTAAAAAAAACGAAATACATGGTGGCAACTTCTGCAAAGAGAAGACATAACGTTGGTCAAACTATCAGGGTAGTGGAGCACGAATTTGAAGTAGTGCAATCCTTTAACTACCTTGGGTGAATAGTATCAGCCGATAACAATATGGAAGAAGAAATACGCGAAGAAGAAACGGCTCTTTAAATCCCGAAATTTATTCAGAACATCCAAGGTACTACTTTACAAAACCATGGTCTTCCCAATACTCATGTATAAATCCGAGTCCTGGCTAATCAATAAAAGGCGCTCTGAACTCTTAGCCGCGTTTGAGAGGAAGGTCTTAAGGAGAATTGTTGGCCCCGTATCTGAGGGAGGACGATTTCGGAGACGCTACAACCATGAGTTGTACGCAATCTACCTTGAAGCTAACGTTGTAAGAAAAACCAAGCTCGGTAGACTCCGGTGGGTGGGACACCTTACTCGAATAAGCGAAGAGGAACCTGCCCGGATAGTCCTTTGTGGCAGGATGTATGAAAGGAGACAGCGCGGCAGACCTTGTCTGCGATGGAGGGATGGCGTAGACTAGGACGCCCAGAGCCTGGGAGTGCCAAACTGTATGACATCGGCTCGAAATAGGGACCGGTGGAGAGATTTGTTAAATAAGGCCAATACCGGTTCCCGGTTGTAGTGCCGATGATGATGATGATGATATTTATTCATATGTTTAAGATTTTGCTCCCTCGTGGTGTTAGCACAGTGAATCAGTGTTTCGCTCTCCACTGGATTGTTGGTGGTGTCGATTCTCCTCTAATTTATTCATATATTATATATGTACTTATTTGGGGATAAACGTTGATAAACAAAATACAGTATATTACTAAGAGCAAAACCTTATTTTTTCCACCTTTACGGAATATAATCTAATGTTACTAAATTTCGACATCTAACTTTTACATAATTTTCCTTTCCTACATTCACTTTCTTCCACAAAAAAAAAAAGCTAAGTCTAAAGTAAACCAGCTGGATGTTTCACTCGGATGTACACCCAAGCACACATCCAACCTGCCCACTTCACTGGGGAAAGAGCATTCTCAACCACCGCAATCGCATTTACTCACGTTTTCCAACCTTACCAGCGAAACGTATTGAATCTTGGAAAGAACCAGAACAACGACCTCGTGGGTGATTTGGACCTCAAAACTAAGTAAATGTCAAATACTTTTGACCTATGTCGACCCTCCCGCGATAGACAATTAACACAATGGAGAAACAAATCTTCTTGCCGTACACGGGGGAGGCAACTAAACGCCGTTTGCTTTTACTTGTGCACGAGCATCACACCATAAGCCAGATTCGCTTTCGAACTCCTATGGCTGTAGCACTTAAGGAGCTGATCATAGATTCACTATTCTTGACGGATTCTCGCCTATTTATTTGAAGAATGTTATTCTTCGCTCGTTAAACCATTACGAAAGTTCTTCCATCCATCCTATTCATCTGATCAATTCACAAACAGATGAGAGTTAGCAAATATTTAACTAATTGCCAAAAAGGGTGACCGGTTAACCTTGTCTTTTTTTACCCGTAGCATTGTCGAAAGTTATGAAGTCAATGATTAATTGTCAGCTCTCTAAATAGTAGTTCGGGGAATCTCATTATCTTTGGGCTAGAAGACAGCAGTGTGGCGTTTTTAACCGATACACACAGAGTACACAAGCAAATAGTGAACAACAAAAGGGAAAGAAAATCGAATAAGAAAAAGCATCCGCCGTGTACCAAGCAATAACATAGTAATTCCACATCAGTTGAATGTACTTGAGTTTAAAAATTGAATCCGTACACACGGCAGGGGTCTGATGTGTTGAGCATTGGTTCATTCTCATAGCGTCGGTTCGAATCACACGTTCTTTACTATCATCGCAAACGCTATATTCATCATCATCATCGGCTCTGATGAATTCCAAACTGCTATCACGTAACATAAAGCTCCATGTCTATAGAACCATAATCATCACTCTCAATAGTGAGAGTAATCAAGTCGCGAAGATTAAGATGGGCCGGACACGTGGCGCGAATGGGCAACGATAGGATCGTGTGTAGATTTCTTGACGGTAGACCAACGGGAAAGAGACCGGCCGGACGCCCGCGACGGAGATGGGAGGACAATGTTAGGTTTGACCTTGAGGAGGTCGGATTGAATGGTCAAGCGTGGAAGTAGAGTGCACAGGACAGGGAACGATGGCGGAGTCGAGTCGGCGAGGTCATGAACTTCCGGGTTCCTACAGGCCAATAAATAATAATTGGCCGGTCAGCGTCGGAACTACAGTCCACAAGGAGAGGAGGAAGCTGAGACGTCGCCGGAGAATGCGCCGTCCGCAGAGCAGTAACACACGTTATAGTCAAAATTAGTGCTAAGCGGTTATGGTCTTTTTTATCATTACAAAACTTCATAAATAATACCAAATCGGTATCAAAAGATAAATTCCAAAAATCGCTTAATCGGGTATATCGCCAATAGAGAATTGTGCTTACACGAGAGAAGTATTACGAAGTTACCTTTAGGGTACCAAGTTATAGACCAAAACTTTGGTTATCTGACTCAAATTGGAAAATCCGAAACATGTTAAATAAAATCTTGAAATAAACTTAAAAAAAGTAATTTTTTTTCTTCAAACTAATACCGTCGTAGAAACGGGTCTACGTATACCTCACAGAAAAGTGAAGTCATTCCATCGGCTACTTCGGTCAATGCCCACTTGTCGCATTGGAAATCTCAAAAGCTAACTCAGCTTGTTGTCGAAAGTGCTTTCCTATAGAATTGACTAATTCAATGGATACTAGACTGGCATTCTGGTCTCTTAATCCATGTAATTCTGGAAGCCAAATCTGCTTCCCGTTAAATGAATACTGATGTTCCTTAATTTAAATTTACTTAAATATATATAACAGCCGGTATGAATAAAAATAAAATACTTGAGGTAAACATCTGAATCAACACAGGTATCGTGTTATATTGGGGTGCACCACATGAAATGTCCGATTTTCGCTCAGTCTGAAATAAGAAGTTCTCGCGTGAACATCTGTGCCAGAACCTTACATTTTTTTTTTTTTTTTATAAAGTAGAGTGGTACGTGTGCTTGACGTGTGAGAACATTACGGTTCGTTACAACTACAGTTACTTTATTTGTAGGAATTGTTTACCATGATGTCGGCACTTAAAATTCGTACCCTCTTCCCTTATGAATTTAAAATGGGACATAATGCGTCATTGGTAATGAAAAACCTTAATGTCGTATTTTAGGATGTAGCAGTAAACGAACGTTAGTTTGGAAAGTTCTGTTTGGGAGGTTTCAGCCTCGAAAATGAACCACGTGGGAAGCCGGGAAAACATTAGTTGACGACGATGTTTTAAGAGCAACGGTGGATGCGGACCCAACGAAAGCGGTTCGGGAGATTGCACAAAGTATGGGAGTATCCCCAATGACAATAAGTCGACACCTTTCTCTCATAGGAAAGATAAAGAAACCCGATAAGTGGGTACCCCAAGAACTGAACGAATCCCAAAAACTAAAGCGCCTGGAAATCTGCGCATCGTTTACATTAAACACCCAAATTGAACCGGTATTGCACCGGATAGTCACCTGAGATGAAAAGTGGATTCTGTATGATAACCGTAAAAGACCTGGGCAGTGGTTGGATGCAGGTGAAAAACCAAAACACACCCCGATCTTCACCCCAAAAAAGTTGTGGTGACAATTTGGAGGACATCGAAAGGACCAATCCAGTTTTCATTTCTTCAACCAGGAGAAACGATAAACGCTATCAAATATTGTGAGGAAATCGACATATTGCATGCCAAATTGGCTGAAAAGCAACCCGCGTTGGCCAATAGGCACGGCCCGATCCTTTTGCATGACAATGGTAGACCCCATACCTCACAAGTAACGATGCAAAACTGTTGCAGTTGGGATTTGAAATTCTTCCGCAGTCACCGTACTCTCCTCACATTTCCCCAACGGACTACCACCTTTTCCGCAATATTTTCTATATATCAATGGGGTTATTGCGGGTGATTTCAATGTGTATAACTCTCAGTGGATTTGTCACTCCGGGCACACAACCTCTGAACGTCAATATATCCAGCTTTTTCCAGATTTAAATAGTTTAACTCAACTCGTCAATGAGCCAACACGGGTACCAGACTTAGATGATCATTCCGCCAACACATTGGACCTATTTCTCACCTCCCACCCGAACAAATACACAATTGAAGTTTCTTCGCGCTTAGGCACTTTAGAACACTGTGTCGTGTCAGTTAAGTTTGCTGTAACCAAGAGCATCGTTAACGAGGAAACTCCCAAAAGAACAATATGGTTTTACGAGAAAGCCAGCTGGGAAGGTCTGAACGACTTTTTTGGGAATTTTGCTCAATAACGATGTTGACTATATAGCGGACGTATTGACAGACACGATTCTACTTGGCATGCGAACCTTTATTCCACACAGAGTAAAGAGTATCAAACCCAAGAGAAATATTTGGTTCGATTCTGGATGCAGAGAAGCCATTAAGGCTAAAGAGTTGAGCTCCTGGTTGTATAAATCAAACAATACTAAGGAAAACCGGAAGAGATTCAGGAGAGCTAGACTCCAATTCGCATATCCAACGCGCAAAGATCTTGAAAAACCAGAGAGTGAGAAAAAAAATACTACATTCTCCCGCAGGTAGTAGATACTTCTGGGCACTTGTGACAAACATTCAAAACTCTATCTCGTCATCCATTATCACTTCGAAGTCGAAAACAGATAAGTCACCAGTACAATAGAGAAAGCGAATTTACTTGCTGCATATTTTGCAGCCAAGTCAACGCTGCCTGATACCACATCAGTTCCACCCCAACCTGAGTATAAGCAACACATCATCATCATCATCATCGGCACTACAACCGGGATCTGGTCTTGGCCTCATTTAGCAAGTCCTGGGGCTTGTTAAATTTTCCATAATGATTTGGTTTTTCCGGGCAAGGTCATTACTCTTGCGCCACAATCAAGGAGCTAAACGCAAATAAATCCGCTGGTCCGGATGGCATTCCCAATTCTCTTGAAGAAATGTTCCTCTTCACTCGTTGAACCACTGCGGAAACTCTTCTATTTGTCTTATTCTACTGGCCGTTTCCCAAATAGATGGAAGACAGGGAACAGTCAGGCAATTCCCAAAAATAGTGACAAATCGTCCCTCTCTTCTTATCGAGCCATAGCACTAACTTATATTCTCTCGAAGGTGATGGAATCACTTACCAACCGTCACCTTTCGAAATATCTGGAATCAAATGACCGTCAATATGGTTTTCGTTGCAACAGGTCCACAGGAGATTTAATGGCGTACCTTACTGAGAAGTGGAACCATTCCATCCACTACCTCGGCGAAAACAAGTTGTCACATTGGATATTTCGAAATCCTTCGATAAAGTTTCGCATCCAGCCCTTTTGTCAAAATTACATTCATATGGAGTGGACAATTCCCTGATCCGATGGATAAGAGACTATCTTTCTGGCCGTTCAATTCAAGTGGTTCTTCATCATCGTCATCGGCACTACAACCGGGATCCGGTCTTGGCCTTATTTAACAAATCTCTCCACCGGTCCCGATTTCGAGCCGATGTCATCCAGTTTGGCACTCCTAGGCTCTGGGCGTCCTGGTCTACGCCATCCCTCCATCGCAGACAAGGTCTGCCGCGCTGTCTCCTTCCATACATCCTGCCACAAAGGACTTTCCGGGCAGGCTCCTCTTCGCTCATTCGAGCTAGGTGTCCCGCCCACCGGAGTCTACCGAGCTTGATTTTTCTTACAATATTAGCTTCAAGGTAGATTGCGTACAACTCATGGTTGTAGCGTCTCCGGAATCGTCCTCCCTCACATACGGGGTCAACAATTCTCCTTAAGACCTTTCTCTCGAACGCGGTTGAGTTCAGAGTGCCTTTTATTGAGCACCCGGGTCTCGGATCCATACATGAGTACTTGTAAGACCATGGTCTTGTACAGTAGTAGCTTGGATGTTCTGGATAAATTTCGGGATTTAAAGAGCCTTGATAGACCATAGTAGGCTTTGTTGGATTTAATCAGCCGTTCGCGTATTTCTTCTTCCATATTGTTATCGGCTGATACCATTGACCCAAGGTAGTTAAAGGATTGCACTACTTCAAATTCGTGCTCCACTACCCTGATAGTTTGACCAACGTTAGGTCTTCTCTTCGCAGAAGTTGCCACCATGTACTTAGTTTTTCCCTCATTAATGTGCAGTCCCAGTTTTTGTGCCGCCTGCTCGATCTGGGTGAAGGATTCCTGTACCGCCGATTGGGTTCTACCGATGATGTCAATGTCATCTGCGTAGGCAAGTATCTGGCTGGAGTTGGTGACAATAGTCCCTCTTGTTGTAACACCAGTCACGGATTGCTTTCTCCAACGCCAGGTTGAAGAGGAGGCAGGCCAGACCGTCCCCTTGTCGGAGTCCATTGTAGATGTTTATTGGTTTGGACAGCAATCCCGCTACTTTTACTTGACTAGTTACGTTGGTCATGGTCAACTTACAAAGTCGTATCTCAGCAATGTTATACCCCTATAGTTGCTGCACACTGTGATATCTCCCTTCTTATGTATGGGACAAATTATACCACGACGCCAATCTTCCGGCATCTCCTCTTGCTCCCATACGTGCATCACGATTTCATGAATTGTGTGATATAACGCTGCCCCTTCTTGTTTGATTAGCTCAACTGGTATGCCATATCAGCTCCGGGGGCTTTATTTGATTTGAGCTGTCTTATGGCTTTAATGCTTTCTCTTGTCGGTTACCCAAAACCCAATTCACTCGTTTGCTGATGAAAGCACGTGGAGGTACTCATACTCATATGAACATCCCCGACCAAACTCTTCGAATGTCAAACCAATCATCAGGTTATGCTTAATAAATTGAATTCCGACCTCAACAGGATATTTCCAAGGGAAATTATCTAACCGAGTAGAATTCATTGCCTTAAAACTCAGTGGTACCTCTTGTTGTATTCCAGAATACTACCCTTATTCGCTTTAACACTAATCTCATGCCCTTTCTAACACAACCTTTAAAACTACATCCTCACATGTCTTACAATTCTCATTTAATACAATTCATAAATAAACAGACACAATATTCTATATCCAGTCACTTACAGCACATTTAAAAACATGCCCCTTTTCATAACAAGCACATTTTTCATTTCAAAACATAGCCACTTTGATTTTCGTTCAAAGTTTATTCGAAATTTTAAGTCACAGAGACTTCTAGATTGTTTTGTTCATTTTATACGACCCAGTTAGTTGGAACAAAATGTTCTATAAAAACAGGAAAATTTATATTGTAAAAGTAGTTCAGAAGAGAGCTCAGCTTGAGATAGCTGAGTTCAATAAAATATAAAAATAAATAAAACCTATAATTAATTTAATAACTAAGAACTATAATTGTTTCAAATAAGAAAAGATATTATAACCCCCACGCTCTTCCCTCGAAAGAGGAAGCACGGCGCTGGAGACGTAACACTGGTGGCAGCGGTGGGATCCACGAAGACTGGTGGACTCCCCGACGGACGACAGAGGATCCACGAAGACTGGTGGAATCCCCGAAGGACGACTTAATCCTCGAAGGAAGACCAATCCCCGAAGGACGACTTAATCCCCGAAGGAAGGCCAATCCCCGAAGGAAGACTCAATCCCCGAAGAAAGACTTAATCCCCGAAGGAAGACCAATCCCCGAAGGACGACTTAATCCTCGAAGGAAGACCAATCCCCGAAGGACGACCCAATCCTCGAAGGAAGACCGATCCACGAAGGAGGACTCGATCCCAGAGATTAGTGCGATTAACGACGACGCGGGATAAAACCCTAAAGAGGGAAGGAATGTCCTCATTTTCGACTTGGATGGCGGAACATTCGATGTATCGAGTGTAACTATTGATGAAAGTTCCTTGTACGAAGTCAACGCAACTGCTGAGGAAATCCAAATTAACCTCAGAGATATAATAAGACATAAAACGACGAAAAAAAAAGAAAGAAAAAAAAAAGACCAGGATAACACACAACTATAGGGCGTGAAGTCTGCCTGGCAATAATAAGAAAAAAAAAGCGGAAAAAAAAGAAGACAATAACTCAAGAAAAAATATTTTTAAGAAGAAACTACACTATTGGAATCCAGGAAGTGGTAATCTCGAAAAGAACAAAACATCAATCAACAGTTAGCCCACATATATTAGTAGTAAGAATCGTTAGCAAAATATCAATTTTTCTCTCTTCATTTTCCCGTAGGAATAGTTTCAACTTGGAACTTTTAACTTTTTACAAACAATTTTTTCCGATAGAAATTACTTCGAATATTCTCTTTCCAGTATTTCGACGACATTTGCGTTTTTTCTTTTTCGCCGAATTTTCTTTCTTTACAGCTTTGGGACCAAATTAACTTTCTTTTCCATATATATATTGAATAACTAAAAGAAAGGCCATTTTTATATACCGAATTTTTAAGAAGTGATTTTAACCATACATTGATTTCAAAGTTTTCAATATTACGAGTCCTTATTACACGAGACAGGCGGCTAGGCAGGGGGAAGAACAAATCCACTCTCTACAAATACACCATAACCCCACTGAAATGGCTCTTTCTGTCGGAATTTCTGATGTTTTCAGAATCGTCCCTACCTTTGACGGAAAACCCTGCGACCTAGATAAATTTATTTCCGGGGGAGACGTTTTATTTAGATCTATACAAAGGGCAGACCCGGAGATATATGAAACATTTTTGGAGCTAGTCAAAAATAGATTAGAGGGTCCTGCCTATGATCTAATTAGGTATAGCACAATCGCTAAATGGGAGGATTTAAAGAATAAACTTGAATCAGAATATAAAGAGGAGCAATCTCGGTCAACGGCACACAATGAGTTGATTTCTCTGAAACAACACTTCAGAGAAACCGTTCGGGAATACGGAGATAGAGTTGCGAATGCTCTGAGGACGCTGAACTCTGCTACGTGTGAAATAACAGCAGACGCGGTGGTTAGGGAATTCTTGATAGAAGAAAACTCAAAATTGGCCGTGCAAATATTTGAGGATGGTCTCAAGAATGAACAACTGAAAATCCTAGCCAAAGTCCATGGGGGAAGTAGTTTAAAACAGTCAATTGCACATGCAGTATCACATTCTGCTCGAATGGACAACTCTCCCAGGTCATATCAATATAACGAAAATCCTAGATTTAATCATAGAGTCTGCCAAACCTGCGGTAAGCCAGGTCATGCTCAGGACACATGTTATCGGAACATGCAGTCCAACAATTTTCCGAATAGACGACCCATAAAAAGAGAATTTAATATTACTTGCAATTTCTGTGGACGGAATAATCACACAGAGAACGAGTGTAGATACAAGATATCTAGGAATGGACCGTCCTTAACAAATTACCAACAAGGTACAACAACGCGTAATCTATTCCGAAATAATCCTACCGAAAATCGTTTTAGTGAAAATCCTAGAATCACCAATAGACAAAACGATAGGCAAAATGTTCACTTTTCTCGGGTGCAAGAGTCGGAAAACGAGGCCTGACGCCAACCCAATTTTTGGGAAGACAGACAAATTTTTTCTATTTATAACATTAGATCCTTGGCAATAGATAACGACAATTTTAATGAAGCTCCTAACCAAATAACTAAAGCGATACAGATAAACGAAGAGAAACCAAGCACTAATATAAATATTCCGATTCATACTCCAATTTTGGAAAATAATTCAGCAACACAGACTGAAAATTCGAAATTTTCAGCAGTATTAAAGACTGAAATCCCTAATATTTCGGACATCCCTATTGACAACACAGACACTTCAGCGACCAGGACTGAAAACTCAGCAACATTAAAGACTGAAAATTCAGAACTTGCAGAAAATACACAAACAAAAATCCCTCACATTTCGGCTGTCCCTATAGACAACCCCGAAACTTCAACAACAAAGACTGAAAATTCAGCAGTGGTAAAGACTGAAGATCCAAAAGGTGCAATAAAAATCGAAACCCAAGTCAGTTCAGTAGCTAACACTGAAGAACACCATGTTTCAGCAGCAAAGACTGAAGGATTGAAGGTTTCTACAGCAGATATAACTGAAGAAATAGTTCAAACAGCAAATAAGACTGGGAACCAAGATGTTCTAACAGCAAATAAGTCTGAAGAACTATACGAATCAGTAAATGAGACTGAGAAACTAAACGATCCATCAGCAGTGAGTAAGACTGAAAAGGTAAACGTTCCGACAGAAGTTAAAGCTATAGAAAATGATGACATTGAGCCGAAAACACTAAACATTTTAAATAACGATACTGAACACCAACACGAAGTAATGAAAATTGAAAATAATAATTCAATTAAAATAGGTATTAAAAAGAAAAACCATATAAATACCTTACATATTAAATTTAACAACAATAAACATGTATTCGAACACAAAATAAGAAAAAATAAAAAGGTACACAGTCATTTGGGACAACTGAGATCATTTCTTAAGAAAATTTTTGGTATGCATTGCTATGCAGTCATCATAATAATAGGCCCAAAAAAGTTTTGGAACATTTTCCATAAATTTAAGGAAAAGATAGACACTTAACAAATGGCCTTTGTTTTTATTCAATATATAAAACAATTGTAAGAAATGGCGGAAACGAAAAAAAAAAAAAAAAAGTTAAAAAAGGGGAAGAAGAAAGAAAATTTTAGAGTTAAAATATATATTGGGATATAATATATTGGAAATTTGAAAGAAAAAGAGAATTTTGAGAATTAATATTAATCATATATATAGAAAAAAAAATATGTTGGATAATAAAAGAAAAGATTCCAAGTGGAAATATTAAGTTAGTTGGAAATATTTAAAGTTAGTTAAAATATAATGTAAATGTAAGTAGACTATAAGTTAACTTTTGGATTATTATAACCTATTTTTCCAGTATTAAGAACTTTTGGATTATTTTTCTAGTATTAAGAACTTTTGGATATTTGTAACTTTTGATATAAGATTAACTTTGAACGCCATTGTAATTGAACGAAAATCCAAGTCTGTAATTAATCCTAAGCTAAGCAATAGTTAACAGAAAATTATTCTCTTCAAGGATAATTTTCTTTCTCGAAGAAGGGTGGGATGTTGTATTCCAGAATACTACCCTTATTCGCTTTAACACTAATCTCATGTCCTTTCTAACACAACCTTTAAAACTACATCCTCACATATCTTACATTCTCATTTAATACAATTCATAAATAAACAGACACAATATTCTATATCCAGTCACTTACAGCACATTTAAAAACATGCTCCTTTTCATAACAAGTACATTTTTCATTTCAAAACATAGCCACTTTGATTTTCGTTCAAAGTTTATTCAAAATTTTAAGTCACAGAGACTTCTAGATTGTTTTGTTCATTTTATACGACCCAGTTAGTTGGAACAAAATGTTCTATAAAAACAGGAAAATTTATATTGTAAAAGTAGTTCAGAAGAGAGCTCAGCTTGAGATAGCTGAGTTCAATAAAATATAAAAATAAATAAAACCTATAATTAATTTAATAACTAAGAACTATAATTGTTTCAAATAAGAAAAGATATTATAACCCCCACGCTCTTCCCTTGAAAGAGGAAGCACGGCGCTGGAGACGTAACACTCTTGTCGTCAAAGGCGAATCACAAAGTGAATATATTGTCGTGAACATCACTTGCATCGACGAAGCCAGGGCACTATCAATCCTCGGCACTCGTATTAATACAACTTTTAATTGGAATGAACACATATTTGAAGCTGCGAAAAGTGCAGCCAAATGAATGGGGTTCCTTAAGAGATGCAAAAAATACTTCACTTCATCCAACCTGGCCACTATTTACAAGACGTATATTCGTCCAAAAATGGATTTCAACTCCCATATTTGGTCAGGCGCATCCAAAACTGTACTACACGTGCACAAACAAGGGAATGCAAAAACGAGCAGTGAAACTTATTGGGGACCCAGCTGCGAGTCGATCAATTCCGGCGTTAGAACAACGCAACGTATCGTGCCTATCTCTTTTCTATAGGTATTACCATGGTCGTTGTGCAACTGAACTTGCTCAATGGGTTCCGCCTCCTCAGACATTTTCTCACGAAATCTGTCAATCTGAAAATGAGCACCAATTCACGTTAAAAGTAAACTTCAGGCGCATAAATAAATATAGAGAGTCATTCTTTAGCTGAACCACACGAATGTAGAATACCTTAACTGATGATGTGTTTCCTCGTCGTTATAATGTCCACACATTTAAGACCAATATACATCGATATCTCCTTCGTTATCCACTTCCTCTCCTTTCGTCCGCACAGTGCTCTGACATTTAAGGGTACTCGAAAATCCCCCATTTTGCGCATAATAATATTGGCTTTTAATTTTTTATTATAAAAGCGGACATTTCATGTGGTACAACCCAATAATTTAAGTGGCCGAAACGCAGTAATTTATGATATTCCGGTTATCTTAAAATAGTTGTCGGGACCAACTAGAATTTAAGTATTTTTGGTCTAGCAAGCAAGATACAAAACTAAAAGAAATAATAAAATAAAGAATGTACATAAAATGTACAATACTTAAGATAAGTTTTAATTTCTGCACTAGTTTTACCCTTCGAAGCAGCTCTGGGTGAACCCGTTTTACTGTAAACTTAAAACTTTGCATGACATGCATTTTGAAAATAAGACAAATTCACTGTTGTTCATTATCACAATCCCAGCGTTTTATTACACTAAAATTAAACAATATAGTAAAACAGATTTCTTTACCTACGCGACACTGACTTTAAGCATTTCTTCTAATCCATTAACAGCAGTTAACTTGTATACCATTCTGTTCAGCATCTTATAATCACATATAACCTCTCCACTTAGAATGTGCTGAATCCATAATAAGGACTGATTTTGCGCTCCATTTAAATAATGCAGCAGCTCAAAATATTTACTACAATACATTACGTTGGTGCACACTAATAGATAACCAAGAGATACCTTAAAAACTTTTTAAGATCTAATAACAAGGAAAAAATTTAAATTGCAACAGAAGAAATTTACCTAGTCACTTATATTAAGCTTCAAATTTTCTTACGATTAACTGATTTAAGTAGTCTCGTCCTGCACATTTTCTGTTCGTCGAATTTGCACCACGGTTACAGTGGAGTTGTTGTCATCAAATTTACATGTTACAGTCACTTCACTCAACTGAAAAGTGAATATTTGCGATCCATACTTTGTTCGTAGGTAAACTGATCGAGGATCCGCCTGTAGGACATCAATAATACACTGTTTATGTACTTGCAGTTCATGTAGTTGCTTCTCAGCCCGTTCATTAAAAGCAACATTGAGCCGGCGATTAGTTGCAACCCAATTAGGTATCTTTATAGCAGTAGGCGGTGGAGAAATATGGTTGGCGAATTTTGGCGGGTTGGGTAAACTCACAGCCCCATTCATTTCAAGTTCGGATTCTTCACCATCTGGGTCTTGGCGGGAGTTGTAAAAATCCATTGCAGTATCACCCACAGATATTCGACCTACAGGCAGAATTGAAACGTATGAAGAATATTAACTACGTTTTGAACTTTATTTTATAATATAGAAATTAAAAAAATTAAACGTTGTTCAACATTTTACGAGAAGCCGATATCACATTTGGCGCAAGACTAATGACCTTGCCCGAAAAAAAAAAAAAAAAAAAAAAAAAAAAAAAAAATCATTGTGGGAAATTTAACAAGCCTCAGGACTTGCTAAATAAGGCCAAGACCGGTTCCTGGTTGTAGTGCCGATGATGATGATGATATCACATTACGTTTTATATAACACTATAAAACACAAATTAATAAAGCAATTATTCAATCGACTTTTTCTTCCCAGAAAGTTGTTTTGCAGATTTATTTAAGGAAAAAATAAAAGCGGGACATGGATTGAAAATCAACTAAGACTAGTATTGCCGCAGAAGATATAATGTTCGAAATTGATAAAAGGAAATACTTCATAAATAGATGCTTTCACCAGAGTAAAGATTAAAGATAGGATATTATAATAAACCATCAATTTTTATGGAAAAAGTAATCTTTTTAAAATACTAAAATATTGGCAGTAATCAAAGTTAATATTTTAAAATCGCGTTAACGATTTTAAGTTAAGATTCTTCTTTCGTCCAGATCTTCCAGATGAAAAATGAACTCCCAGAGTTGGATGGCGTATTTCACCGCATTGGGTGTTTCTGTGTGGGAAAGTATCAGATGTTTATCTCAAGTTCTGTATTTAAAATGAATCTAAAGGATATTGCGAGGGTTCTATATATCACTTGGAGTACCATACCAGCCCACAATCCTAACCTAATTTCGACCGCTAACAGCGCGTCACATCAACCCCTATCCCACCGTTCATGCTATTCACCTAAAATATCATATTTCCCAAAGGACGCATAGCTAAACTCATTATCCTATGCAGGTAATGCATAATTGAGTTTAGCTACACTTTTTGCCATACGGCAACTCCATTCCTCTAGCCTATAAGATTTCCACCGGAAATTCCAGTTCATGTTGGTTAGCAACAGCCAAGTCGAATCAAACGACGCGGTTGCATCATCATTCAATGGCTTGGGTAATTACCGCCTTCCTTAGCGTTTTTCCCACGGTAATATTTCCCTGGCCGATGTAGCGTCCTATCGATTTCCCGCAGATCATCCATTCGCTTGGGACCAATGATCTCTTTTCGCTGGCGAATAGCACCAGATACATTTCCTCTCCTCCATAATTCTGTTTCCATAACGTTCAATGCACTCTGAGATCACCACAGCCGTAACACTAGGGCATTAGGTCATTCCCAGAAACTGCATTTGATACCAGCACACACAACCAAACCCTCTCCGAGATCATCGTACATCGTGTTTCTGTTCTCTCATTCTCCCATGTTCGTCGACTATCGAATAGACCAATGTATTCACCAGATATCGACGGGCATGGCAATGAAAGAGCAGAAGTATGATCTCTATTGGTTGTCCCGAGCAAAAGTAAAATTACCCACTTTCAATCCTTTTTGATTCAGTCGCTATCCAACCACTACCGCCGGAGGTCACGCCGCCGCTCGAGGCTCACCATAATTTCGCGTGTATTTAAGTCGTTACTCAATCACCATCGCTGGTGCACACGCGCGAGCAACAAGTTTTAAAGAAAATCCGATTAACAATTAAAACGTTATTTACAAATGGAGACGTACCGTGAAATCAACCGCGAGTTAATACTTAATAATCAAGACTTTCATAGTGCACTAGTTAAATCGAAACGCGAAATTTGCTATTTAAATTCGTTGCTTATAGATACAAGAAAAACTCAAGTACTAAAGAAGTCGCAGGTGAAGTGAACTTTAGTAAATCAAATTTAAACGTTTTTTTTATGTAAATAAATGTGGATACTTATGAAAATAAAAGAAAACATTAACTTCAAATCAACACCAGTGCATTTCATTTCTTTCCTTGTGGTGCTGGAATTTTTGGTGACAATTTTTGACGACGTAAGTGTTGGCGGGTGAAGTCAATCCATGCCCATATTTGGCACACCTACTTCGTAACCCCACAATATTATCACAACATCACAACAAACAAGTTATTAGTTGCCGACAGTTTATACTATTTATTAATACTCTGGATGCACTTAATATCAAAGCACAGAGTGCGCAGAAGGTGAGGTAAAAAATAAAAGAATGCTATGTCAGGGGCAACATCACGCAAATATTTTAATAAATAACCGAACTTTAAGAAATTCGTCATCGCGTAATCGGATTCGTTTTCGAAACTCTGTCGACGTTCGACTGATAGCGGTATTTTGTAACATCAAGGTCATCGGTTTCACCAATTCGAATGTAAACGCCGTCCACCAATATCTACAAACAACGAAACCTGATATCCTGGCCCTAACTGAGACCCAGGTCGATTCGTCAACTGATTCGACATATCTCCGTTGCTCAGGATAGGACTTGCATTCGAGATTCCGTTTTATGGGTGGACTTTGCGTCTTCACGCGATGCGATCTGGTATGCCTAGGTATGGAGGCGTTAGAACACAATAACTTGGACATCATGTAGTTGAAAGTTGTGCTCCGGAATTTTGTTAATTTTTGTTTATTAGACTTCTCTCGGAAGACGCGAACCCATATCGCGTGGGCGCCCCGACATGCCACCAAATAACTGTTGCAGTTCTTTTTGAACAGTTGCAGGTTGTAACGCTCTGGGAACACTCGCTTGGGCACAGCATCCCCGCTCTGTAACGGAACGAGTTCTGATGCAGGGATTTTCGCGCCGTCGGGAGATGAACCACAAACTGGTGCGATCCGTCAGATTGTCTTGTGGATCGCACGTAAGCCGAATTGCATGGAACAATACCACGAATCTCCGAAGAACAGTACCCGTGATAATATCTGTAAAACAGACAGAGGTCGGCTACGCGCCTTCGATGTGACAGCGGTTGTAGTCCCGACATCAGCGCCGAGGCCCCGATTAGGCGGATCGCTCGTCTCTGTATGCTCTCAAGTAGGTCGAGGGTATGTTTAGGAGCAGAGCTCCAAACATGAGAGCGATATTCGAGCGCGGGTCTAATTTGGGATTTATATAGGAGGAGAAGTTGGGCCGGAGTAAAATATTTCTTGGCTCTAAAATGGTAACTCAGTTTTCCTGAGGCTGATCTGGCGATACCCGATACGTGTTTATGCCATGATACATTCCCACAGACCGTGACGCCGAGCAATTTCAAACTTTCCCCAGCCTCGAGGGTGTGGCGGTTCTGTCAAATCCCACGGTTTACCTTCCTGAAAAACCCCAATCATCACCCAAGACGCCCAAGACCTCGCCAATGCATTCGCATTCGGCACCTAAAAAAGCTGCACGCATTTAAGAGATCAAATCTATGATCTTTAAGTCCCTGTAAAGAAAACTTACCTTCATGCATTCTCTTCGCATACCACTGCTCCTTAAGATTTCTTGAGGCTGACCTGGCGATGCTCGACACGTGTTTATGCCACAGACCGTGACGCCTAGCAATTTCAAGTTTTCCCCAGCTTCCAGGGCCCGGTCATTCATCATCAGCTGTGGAACCGATGATCCACTTTTCTTTGTGAATGTTGTATATTGTGTCTTCGCTGGATTGAAGTCGACGAGATTGGTCCTTCCCCACTGCAGGACCTTATCTAGATCCTGATTCAGAGAGTCAATCTGTATACATCTCAGCCGATGCGACGCAGATGCACCAAATGGGCCGAACAATCGAAAAGGCGGAAACAAGGGTACTATCATCCGCAAATGTGAACACTTTGTTGTCCGTTGTCTCCAACAAATCATTTATGTGAAGCAAAAATAAACAAAAAAAAAATACTCGCCGTGCACAACAACCCGGATCGATCGATTTTCAGGGAAGCTCTTCGCCCAGTCGCAAAGCTGTTGGGAAAGTCCATATGAACGAAGTTTGCTCAGCAGTACCCCGTGCCAGACACGGTCAAAAGCCTTGGAGATATCCAATGCGACCGCCCTTGACTCACCATGCCGCTCAATCGCAGATGTCCATATATCGGTTATAAGAATCAAAAGGTCTCCCGTGGACCGCCTGCCACGGAATCCGTATTGACGATCCCAAGGTCTTGAATGCCTGGCCATTACAACGACGAGGAAGCACAAAGTACAGCATCTCACATTCGTGTGACTCTGCTAAAGAATCACTCTCTATGTTTATATGTGCGTTTGAAATTGACTTTCAATGTGAACTAATGTGCTTTCGCAGATTGACGGGTATCGCGGAAAAATGTCTGAAAGGCCGGAACACATTCAGCAAGTTCAGTTGAGCATCGACCGCGGTAATCCCTATAGAAAAGGGATAGGCATGGTACGTGGCGCCTATGTTCTAACGACGTATTTAAACTAGTTACGGATGGGTTCTCATAAGTTTTTCCATCCCCTTGAGCACGTGTAGTACAGTTTTGGATGCGCCTGACCAAATATGGGGATTGAACCACATTTTGGGACGAATTCATGCCTTGTAAATAGTGGCCAGGTTGGATGGAGTGAAGTATCTTTTGCACCTCTTAAGGAACCCCATACATTTGGCTGCACTTTTCGCAGCTTCAAATATGTGTTCATTCCAATTAAGAGTTGTATTAATACGAGTGCCGAGGATTGATAGTTCCTTGGCTTCGTCGATACAAGTGCCGTTCATCGACAGTGTATTAACTTGGGGTTTCGCCTTTGACGACAAGAGACAGCACTGAGTTTTTTGGGCACTGAATTCAACTCGGTTAGATAATCCCCACTGATATATCTTGTTGAGGTCGGAATTCAATGTATCAAGCATAAGTTGCTGGTTGGTAGTGACATTCGAAGAGTTTGGACGGGAGTGTTCGTATGAGTATGAGAAACTCAACGTGCTATCATCAGCAAATGAGTGGATTGGGCTGTGAGTGATTGACAAGAGATCATTTATAAAGATCAGGAAGAGAGTGGGTGAGAGTACCGAACCCTGGGGAACACCTCCATTCATTTGATGGAAGACAGATTTGACACCATTATGAACAACTTGGATTGAACGGCCAGAAAGATAGTCTCTTATCGATTGGATCAGGAAGTTGTCCACTCCATATGAATGTAATTTTGACAAAAGCGGTGGATGCCAAACTCTGTCGAAGGCTTTTGAAATATCCAATGCGACTACCTTGCTTTCACCGAGGTAGTGGATGGAATGGCTCCACTTTTCGGTAAGGTACGTCATCAGATCTCCTGTGGACCTGTTGCTACGAAAGCCATATTGGCGGTCATTGAGAAGGTCATTTGATTCCAAATATTTCGAAAGTTGACGGTTGATAAGTGATTCCATTACCTTCGAGAGAATAGAAGTTAGTGCTATGGGTCGATAAGAAGAAAGGGATGATTTGTCACCCTTTTTGGGAAGTGGCTGAATGTTCGCTGACTTGATGACACAAGGGATGGAAATGGTAGAGGGTTTTTCCGCACCGCACATCACTCGCGTGTATATTCTCGCACTTTTCACAGCACTAAGACGCATGTATGGAGACCCGTTTATTTGCATAGGATCACACAGAAAACTTTACACTGCACTCGGACGCGTGTGTGAAAATCCGTTTGTTTGTTTAGGATCCCAAAATAAGACTTCGCGCCCGAACCGATAGTGCAATTGGGTATCTTATGTGTATTTAAAATTCCCAAAAAGGATTGCACAATTGATCCGATGGTACGGATCGCGAGGCAGAAGCGCGCATGCTGTCTCGTTGGCGGTTTTAAATCGACCAACATGGTTTTGAAACATTAATTCAGTACAATTTTTACCATGAATCGCTTCACATTGAAACAATGCGTCGAAATAGTGAAACATTGAAAATAGTCGTGCATGTCGTCGAAAATATCGTTGCCAACAAGCACCGTCTGACAACACTATTCGTGGTTTGGTGTCGAATTTTGTTGAGCACGGGACAGCGGGAGGTCGTCGATATGCTGTTCATCAACGCCCAAGACGTTCCAATGAACTGGTTAAAGCGGTAAGAGAGAGTGTTGCCGAGAATCGTCACCGCGCTCAGCATTTTCACATCTGTGGAACCACCTTGTGGGTCATTTTGAAAGATGATTTGCATTTGTTTCCGTATAAAGTGCAATTAACACAAATATAATGCCGACAGACCGTCCACGTCACTTGGATTACATCCAAGCAATCACATACCGATATAAAAGATGGTCCGTAGTAATAAGGAACGTAATCTCGAAATAAAAAAGAATTTTTTGAATGAATATTTTATGATAAATGCCCCAAGGAAGCAGGATATTGTTGAAAATTTCTTAATAAAAATCTGCACATCTTTTGTATGAGTGGAAAAGAACTACACACAGAGCACTCAACAAGGGCCATCGAGCCATCGAAAGAAAAAGTTGAGCAGTACCTGACTTCAGTACAGTGAAATTTCCCCATGTTGCATCCCGCTTCATAATCCCCATAACTCTTAAATGCACACGATGCAATCAGCCTCAGCTCACAATTAATTCTCATATCGCACACGTTGCGATACTCGTAGTATTCATTCTGTTACGGACCGACCTTGAGTCCAGGTCCCCCCAACATCTACTAATCCCCTTTCGTTAGTTTCCCCTCTTTACCTCTAAAAGTAGAACAACTCGCCAAGTAGCTAATTTGCATAAACTACTTTGTGCAAATTCTACTTGGTAGAGAAAAAATAATAAAACGGCGTTGGCGTTGGCCAAGTAGTTCTTCGTTTAGAGGTAAAGAGGGGAAACTAACGAAAGGGGATTAGTGGATGTTGGGGGGACCTGGACTCAAGGTCGGTCCGTAACAATTCCAATACCCTCATTAATTGCCCACCTATGACGCATACTCGCTTCCCAACGGTACATGATTATCGTGTATCATCAATTCATATTTATATTGCACACGAAGCAATCCAACCACAACAATTAACATACGATATCACATGACGCATTTCCACTTCCCAAGACCACACGCTAAATGCATTTTGCTTCAAATTCAAAAACCAAGCATGCACCTGCCTCGGGATTTTTCGCCACGGTTTCATATTACGAATGCATTTTTTGCTTCATATCCGGGAACAGGCGTCATACAAGTCATATGGCCCGGTCAGCGCCTTCAAAGGCAATTGGCGACGACTTAACTGAGCGTCGACCAATCTGAGATCTGCGGAAGGGCAGACACAAAAACTAAACGCAAATCGATCGAACGATACGAATGGCTTGAATGTGGGCCATTGTACTTTAATTGGTTCGGTTAAATGCAACAATCAATTAGGTATTTGCAACGCCGCTGCACCTTAAGTGTGACAATTAAGTGGCAATGATAATTAAGAAATGCGAATGACTTGTGCCAGGCAGTTGGACTCAATATGGGTCATACGTTCTGGATCGAAGTCCGAGTTGAAAGAAATGTATCGTCTGCTTTTACACACCCAATTGTGGGGTATAAAAAGAGTGGTTGCAAATGGTCTAATGAGTAGAGTTAACCGCAAAGTATTCCGGGGAGGTTATCCCCAAATAAAAAATAAGTAAATAAAGTTCAAAACTGCTATCTCTTGTATTATTTGAATTACCAACATCCGGAGGAAAACATGAGCAGACCAGTGGACCACCACAGGACTCAGGATCGGGGAAGAAAACTAGCGGGTAAATATAAAAACTTGTGATCTCGAGGAGTATCCCCCGAGCATAACATATTATTGGCGCAGCCGGTAGGATACTGCCGGTATCCAATAAGTAATTTTAATAACTTATCATGATACCTTCATTGGTATTACATTGGCGCAGTCGGTAGAATACTGCCGGTCCCAAATTAACCAACAATATTTTATTGTTAAATAATAAAATAATGAATATTGACATCAATTATCCATTGATGTTACACCCATATGATTTATGTATAATAGATTCATGTTGATTTAAAATCGAAAATCGTAGTATCTAGTGTCCTTATCATTTAATCTTGAGTGTTGAATAGGTTTATGATCAGACCAGTTTGTTTTAAAATGCGAGACAATACCGAGCGCCTTTTGGTTCAGAAACACAGAAACCGATAAACATGGTGTTGATATTTTCTTGGCCTTTCTTGGGACCATTGGTATTTTATTTTTAGTGTGTAGTAATGGTTGGCTGCAAATAGCGAAACACGAGTTAGGTAGTTAGAAGACCAAATCAGTTTATCATATAAGCAATACAATTGCGACACGTTGCGTTTAAAAGTTAGAAGTTCACATTTTGCCTTACACCGGTTTGTACCGCCAATGATATTATGTCGTTAATGGATGGCAAAGTGCAAATAATGAAAATACACAACTTCACTACCCACACTCTCTAGCACCGCCTCCTAAATCGCTCTTCTCAATCACACCCCCAATTTTAAGCGCCGCTTCCTATACTTTCCCTACTAACCTGCCTCCATGTCCCACCCCTCCTCTTTCCTTTCAGTTAAGTTCTTTACTTTAGGATAAGGTATCATAAAAGTTAGATTATAAGTATTTATTTTATATATGCTTGTATTAAGCTAATAAACGAGGTGGGGTAATTAATAGAAATTAATTGTACACAATAAACTAGTGACAAAAATGTTTAAAATTAATGTGATAATCATAACATAAGTGTATGAAAACCGGCTCCCGACCGGTTTTCATACACTACGCATGTTCCCATAGTTTGCATGAGAACAGTAATGACAATGGACTACGAGTCGTCGAACTGGCAGCATCAAAAAGCTTGGTCGTTGCGAGTACCAGTTTTCCGCGTCAAGATATCCACAAAACCACCTGGGTATCATTATTCGACGACATTTTCTGGTCCTTCGAGCTGGATCCAGCGACGTATGGATTAACACCCCCCTGGCGCAAGACTAACGACGTTGCCCGGAAAAACAAATTATCATTGAAAATTTAACAAGCCTCATGACTTGCTAAATAAGGCCAAGACCGGTTCCCGGTTGTAGTGTCGATGATGATGATGATCACCTGATGGAGCTGCTCGCAACCAGATTGACCACGTGTTGATAGATCACCACCACTCCTCGAGCCTGATGACGGTACGAACGTACCGAGGTGCCAACGTCGACTCGGATCACTATCTTGTTGGTCCGGTTTTCAAGCGCGAATTGCCTTACGGAGACGTATTGCATCCGCGGATCAGGTTCCAATCAACACGGCTGCCTTACGCAATGCGAATACCAGTAACACATTTGGTCGTGGGCTAGGACTCGCCCTCAAAGAGCGCGACGGAGGGAGAGTAACTCCTGGCGCCAGAATGCCGGGCGTAGAAGAGGAATGGACACGCCTTAAGAATACTGTCGTTAGTACTGTCAACTCCATCTTAGGCAGTAGCCGTAGAAATCGGAGCGACTGGTTTAATGATGAGTGCAAACTAGCGACTGAACGTAAGAATCTATATACCGGGCAATGCAGCAGTCTTATAGGACGCGGGTACGCGGGGAGAAATACAAAGAGCTCAGAAGATCCGAAAAAAGACTTCACAGACAAAAGAAAAGTGCCTGGGAAAAAACCTTGTCTGTGAAATGGAGAAAAGTAGAGAGCGAGGTCCGCACCAGGCGCGGAAGTTCTACCAAACAATCCGCAGCATGACGCGGTACACATGTGGGGGTTCTTAAAGCTCACCTGAAGAACCCCCATATTCGCAACCCACATTTGCACCTCAATCTCCCCCCCATCAAAAGCATTTCCTTTCACAAGGGCATTTTCCATGCATCAACGCATCGGCAAAATTTTCCTAAAAGAATCCTCAAGCATTTCTCCCATCTAGGGCATTCACGCATTTAATACGTTATACCATTTTCCCTGAAAAAAATCGGTACGCCATTACCGCATACACCAATGCATCTCAACATTGTTCTGAAAAGAAAAACATTTCGGCTGCCGTACTAGACAACCGCAATAAACTATGGAAACAATTATCAGAACCCCTGTCTGCCTACGTTTTCTGTCCCACACGTGCGCGGCAGATTTTCATAGTTTATCTGTACCCACGGCGGCTTCTATCCAACCAACAAAGCACAGCGCAACTCGCGCCTAGCTGCCAAGAGACGAATTCTCTGTCAGTGTAAATATTCACATTGATTCGCTACGGATGCCATATACAATCGACGTAGTTGTATACACAACCGTCATTGTGTAACCATCCCAATGGCTTCCTAATGACTTGCAGCTATTGATTCAGCTGGAAGCAATCCTCACAGAAATGCTCCTTTAATTCGAATTGCATCCCCACGGTTTGTCCACCCATGAGCTCGCGTCACGAACAAACAAAGTGATCCGAGCGTAAGTAGACACACACTCGTTAAGATTTTTGTCCCGGAGATCTACTCCTATTATTCGGTCACAAAAGGAAAATTTCATTTCCTTTTCACCACACCACCAAACTCACCCCAAACGAGGATTGAATCATTGAGTCGTATTACAACGACCAAAGTGCGCACACGTCACAGGAGTCGCCTAGTAACCACGCCGCGTATCGCTGGGGTGTGTACACCCCCGAGTCGAAAGTCCGAGTTAAGTCGAGAAAGCGCGTATCGGATAGAGAAGTTTCTATTGATTACTCAACGTAGTGTGCTAACCTGATGCTTTCCGCGATCACCGTTCGTTGAACAAATTGTTCGAACCCGTCATTCACATATCTTTCTCAGTTGCCTAATTAGTTTGTCTTTTATTTACCTTTATTGTGAGTGCTTCGATTCCAGTGCTGTAATCGGATGCGATTTCAGTTTTATTGTATTTTTTTGTTTGTATTGACATAATGATTCTAATGTATATTAAACGTATGCTACACCTGCATCAGTTTTTATAAAATTGTAAAACCGAAAGTGAACCCTAAATAACAATAGAAAAAGGAACAAATTATAATAAACAAATCAGTGTTTTATTTCTACTATTTTCTCTGGTGCAATCTGTGTATTGTCCTTCACTGGCGTTGGGTAAACAGTGTCCGAATGAACAAATCGACGATGGAGATAGGAGAGAATCAGCGCCGTACGCCGGTGCACAATGCTCCTACCCCACACACACCCCGCTGCACTTAGTGCAAGGATAAAGAGGGTAATCTGATCACCGATCCTGAAGGCATTCTGAAGCGATGGGAAGTGCACTTCAATGAATTGTTAAATGGTCAGTTCACAGAAGAATTGGAGGCTCCACCAATGAAAAATCAAGTTCAAATGCTGCCACCACCAAGAATTGAGGAAACATTAAAAGCCATAAGACAGCTCAAATCAATTAAAGCCCCCGGAGCTGATGGCATACCAGTTGAGCTAATCAAACAAGAAGGGGCAGCGTTACATCACACAATTCATTAGATCGTGATGCACGTATGGGGGCAAGAGGAGATGCCGGAAGATTGGCGTCGTGGTATAATTTGTCCCATACATAAGAAGGGAGATATAACAGTGTGCAGCAACTATAGGGGTATAATATTGCTGAGTGTCGCCTATAAGATACTCTCCTGTATCCTACAAGATCGGATAGCCCCATACGCTAAAGTCATCATTGGTCAATATGTTATAGCTTAATCACACACAATTTAAATATTACATATATTTAATATTTGATGGTAAGTATAGAGGTAAGTGAATTGTAATGGTGGTATCAAAAATCGGTTGAATCCTGGAACAATGACTCGTCTTTGGCGTCTGAGAATTTCTCGAACTATCTCCTGTGCAGTTTGGTCTACCGATATTGCAGGAAATCGTAAGTTGACTGCGTCCATTAGGTCCCTACGTGTTGCGACAAAATACGGATGCACCGTGGTAAAATCTATGACTCCCTCTAAGCCTTGCTGACGCAACTCTTGTTCTAAAGCTAACATCAGTCCTGACACTGCGAACTTTGTGGTCGAATATAGTACAGCGTGCGGTAACGCATGTAAAGCGGAAAGTGAAGATATTTGCACAAAACGTCCTTGTCCATATTGTATCATGGCTTCAAGAAATGATCTTATTATCCAGCAATTGTCAAGAATGTTAACTTCAACATTTCGTTTTAGATATTCTGGACAAGCTTCACGGATCGAAAGCAATGGAATGAGTCCAGCATTATTGACGAGAATATCAACTACAACATTCGATTTTTCGATCGAATCCTTTAAATTGTCCACGGCTGTGGGATTGGAAACATCAGTTTGTGTTTTATCTTGAGTTTTTTTATTGTTGTAGTTGATGATGCTGCTTTCCAGTTGCAGGGGGCGTAGAACGTCGTGCTCCCCTGTTCAGCTTCAGTCCGTTGTGTTTTATCTTGTCAACTTTGCAATTATTATTTCTTCAGATATTTCTTCCTTGGACTGTTTGCCATTCTGTATAGACCGTGCAGGTCGGTGGGGTGTGGTCGCTAAGTACAGACTTAACCACATTGGGTGTGTCTGTTGGCTTTTGCGGTTTTATCCACCTTGCCTTGATACGACACTCGTCCCACGTGTGATCCTTTCGGCCACAAAACTCACAACAACATCGAATGCTGTACACTCTACGATTCGATGCAGTTGCTTGTTTCGAAGTGGATGGTCGTTCCTGCCCTTGATTTGAGGTATTCACAGGTGACTTCCGTTGGTTCTGCGACCTTAGTTGTGTAGGTTCGGTATTATCCGCCTTCATTTGTGTACTTAGTGTCCGATAGTCCTGGACATCGTGCCCATATCGATCACACTTCGTACAGATTGGTGTGTTTCGGCGTCGAAGGCATTCGCCGTTCAAATGCCCTTTCCTATTGCAGAACGTGCAAGTCACGCGTGTAACCCATGGGTTTGGTGTACACTTGTACTTGCCTTGACTAGAGGAGTCACTATGATAATCACCTCGGCCTCTTTGAAGGTGTCATGGTACCTCGGGCTTTTTAGGTAGAATAGTGTGGTGGTGTTTCCGCGATTCTACGACCTTGGAGTGGGTTCGGGGTTATCCGCCTTCCTTTATGTACTTAGTGTCCGACAATCCTGGACATCATGCCCATATCGATCACACTTTGTACATTTTGGTGTGTTTCGGCATCTAAGACATTCGTCGTATACATGCCCTTTCCTATTACAGAACGTGCATGTCATGCGTGTAACCCATGGGTTTGGTGTAGGCTTGTGCCTGCCTTGACTAGAGGAGTCACTATGATAATCACCTCCGCCTCTTTGAAGGTGTCGTGGTACCTCGGGCTTCTTTGGTTTGGGCCCTGTTGGTCTTCTAGAAGTGTGTGGTGGCGTTTACGACCTAAACGGGTTTTTCCCAGGTTGTGGGAGTGTAACGGGGTGAGATCGTTCTGGGAATCTAGTGTTAGAGTTCCTATTCTGTGTCCCTACTGTCCGAGACGCATCGTTTATAGGCCTATTTTGCCTTTGTCGAGTATACCCGTAGGTCCTATCTAAAACCCTATTTGTTTCTTCTGGTCTACCTCGCGCCCAGGTCCCCCCTAACATCCACTTATCCGCTTTCGTTAGTTCCCCTCTCTACCTTTAAAAGGAGAACAACTCGCCAAGTAGCTAATTTGCATAAACTACTTTGTGCAAATTCTGCTTGATATAGAAAATAATAAAAAAACCGCGTTGGCGCCGAATAAAAAATAAACGTCAACAGCAATGAAAATTAATTAATTCGACGTAAAACAATCAGAAAAACGGCACGCAAGTCAATCAAGAATTACCAAGTAAGTCCTTTTCCGCTCACTTACCTACAAGTATCTTATCCAAAAACAATAGTTCTATATACAAATATATAAACAAAATTTAAATATATTATCAAATTGTTGTTTACATACTATAACAAATTTGAGTGTGGCTTCATCCCAGGCAAATCAGCGATTGATCAGATATTCACCCTTAGGCAGGCGATGGAAAAATGTCTGGAACTTAAGATTGCATTGTTGCATGCACATATGACATTAACGGTCATACATCAAAGTTTTAATAACTTTAAACCAAAAGAATTCTTTCGGTGTACCATCAAATATAATTTCCTGCTACAACCAATGGAATCCTTTCAGTGTAGCTGTGAAACTTTATCACATGCCTACCTGTTGCTAAGCGCAAATTCCTATCATGCTTTTCCAGTTCTCATAACCAGAATTGCATTTCTGCAATTCCCACGTTCCATCCATACCCATGCCCATACACATGCTCTAATATTGCATGCTATTGGCTATAAGCAAACAAAAATTCCCATCACCTTTATGATCACCCAACACCCCATCACCTTCAAGGAAATTCCACCCATGCCCATGCACATACATGCTATTTGCTATGGGCAAATCAGCTTCGGATCACCTTGAATCGAAATTTTCCCATGGCCTTGGATTGGAGCTGCAACCAGAGTAGGCGTAAGGTTGCCGCCTCAAGGTGAATGGCGACAAAATTGCAACGTTGCAGTTCCCATCGTCGTTGGCATGGGCTTCGACTGGGGCTAGCATCAGGTGGCTGTCTCAAGGTGAGCAATGAATCGTAGAAAGGAATGTAAAATTCGGATTTGATTTTGGGTATAAATAAGGAGTTTAGTTGTAGAAATAAACAATTAGAATCCGACGGCACAAGGGTTGCATCCATTAATATTGAACTGTATACTGAGGTATTACTCTCTCCCTCACTAGCAGTTTTAGTTTAGTGTAGTGAGGGCGGAACCCTCATATATTTAGCCTAGTACAAGCGATAAAACTTAACAACTATCTTAAAACTATATAAAAGAATATAAACTATGGTTAAAAAGAAAAAAAAGAGGGGGGGTATGTGTGGCGAGTTGGTTACTGGGTTTATCCATCAATTATTACTCATTCAATTATTTCGCTTAGTACAGGATGTAAGAGTGTAGATGGGGAGTGGGCGTGGTCAGGGGGGGGAAGAGATGAGATGAAGTTTGAGAGCAGTAGAGGTAAAGTTGTAATCGAAGGAGGTAGAGTAGGAGTTTGCCCGCCGCAGCATTCGCGAAATGGGTTCATTAAAGCCGTAAGAAGTGTGGTGGGTGGGCTGATAGAAGAGATGAGGGTTTCCCTGGTTACGGGGGTTAGCGTGAAATGAAATGATGGAGAGCAAGCTTGGGCAGTTGATTGTGCCTGAAAGGAGACGGTGGGCGGAAAGGATATCGGCATGAGTTCGGCGCTCCTCAAGTGTGTTGAAGTTGATCAGATGGAGCCGGCTAGTGTATGGGGGGAGAATCCGAGGATTCACCCAGTTCAGTCCGCGGAGGGTAAAACGCAGAAAACGACGTTGCACGCGTTCGATTCTGTGGATATGGGACGAGTAGTGTGGAGACCAGACCCGACTGGCGTATTCAAGAAAGGGGCGGACGAAGGCTATGTAGAGTGAACGGGAAACGTAAAGATTAGAGAATTCTTTAGACCAGCGTTTCACAAACCCAAGGACAGATTTGACCTTAAGAATAATATCAGCAATATGCGGGATGAAGCTAAGCTCCCTGTCAAATAAGATCCCGAGGTCACGTATCGAGGGTACAGATATCTGCTGGTTTAGCAGGAAGTAGGAACGTGTGGGAGCAGGGGGGCGTTTGCGGGAGAAGGTGATGGAGTGACATTTGACAACGTTGAGTTCAAGGCAGTTATTACGGCACCAAGTTGAGAAGCTGTCGAGGTCCGTTTGGAGAAGTGAGGAGTCGAGAGGAGAGATGATCGTTTTGTAAAATTTGGCGTCGTCCGCATAGAGGGAGATGGATGAGCATTTAATAATGAAGTCAACATCATTGATGGTATGGATAAATAGGGGGGGACCTAGACGGCTGCCTTGCGGAACCCATGACGTGGGGAGAAAAGGATTGAACAGGGAGGATCTGAATTTGACACGGTAGGATCGATCTTTCAGATAAGAAGATGACCACTTGATCAATAGGGGTTCGAAACCTAGGGAGGACAGCTTAAAAAGGATGAGATTATGGGAGATTTTGTCAAAGGCCTTGCTGAAATCAGTGGTGATTACATCGACTTCGTTGCCATTCTCTAAGGCACGGAGAGCATGGGATGAGAACTCGATCAGATTTGTTGTACCCGAAATGAAACCATGCTGGTTGGATGAGATGATGGATTTTCAACGGAAAGACAACGCGTTGTAAAGAATTCCTTCGAACAGTTTAGAGATATGAGACAGTTTGGCGATGGGACGGTAGTTGCTTATATCGGTTTTAGGTCCCTTTTCATGTATGGGGGTGACATAGGAGGATTTCCAAATACTAGGGATGATCTCTTGTGAAAGGGATAGATTGAATATCTTTAATATCGGGAGGGAAAGAGAAGTGGAACATTTCTTTAAAAATACAGCCGGGAGTCCATCCGGCCCAGGGCTGAACTCGTCTTTGAGTAAGTTTAATTTCTCCTCGACTACGTAACGCTGAATAATTTGAGGGGTGAAGGGGCCAAGGAAGAATTCGAGCAAGTCTTTGAAGTGAGACGGATTGGGTTCGAAGGAGATGTCTATGAAGGATTTATTGAAAAACGAAGCGAATAAATTGGCAGTAGTTAGGGGGTCGGTTGAAGTAGTCGCGCCGTAAGAAAGGGAGTTAGGATAGGCGTCGGATTTACGTTTGTAGTTTATGAAGTGGAAAAAAGATTTGGGGTCATTGATCAAATTAGATTGTGTTTTTGTGAGGTATTCGGTGTAGAGGGAGTTGTAGAGCTCGGAAAATTTATAAAAGCAACCGAGATAGTTGGAGTAGTTTTGGAAGGAACGCGTTTTGAGGAAAATGTTCCACAAGTTATTTCTCTTGTTCCTAAGAGCGCGGAGTGTGCGGTTGTACCATGGCGGAGATGAAACCGATGAGCTGTGACGAGAATAGGGGACATATAAGGCGACGGCATAGTAGATCTCCTTATAGAGAGTGACAGTAGCTTGTTCTACCCCAAATGATCAAAGCGATTTTGCTAAGTTCCTGTGGTTGATATCAGCAGTCTTTATGTAGCCTTTGAACCGAATAAAGAGTGTTGTCTAACCGCGGATTATATTCGTTTTATTATAAATAAATAGCGAATACTGCTAAATATCTTTGAATGACTCTTGATTCGTAGAAACCACATGTCAAGAAGAAACAAGAAGAGCTTATGCTAAAGAACACAAAGAAGGACTGGTTATTGGGCAGACACTCTGCCTTGTTAACGTACAACAAGTCACTACTGTATCAGCAAGCCCTGAAACTTATGGTATGTAACTCTCGGAAGAAAAAATACGTTGACGGCTGATCAAATCCAACAAAGCCTACTATGGTCTAGCAAGGCTTTTTAAATCCCGAAATTTAACCAGAACATCCAAGCTATTACTCTACAAGACCATGGTCTTACCAGTGCTCATGTATGGATCCGAAACCTGGGTGCTCAATAAAAGGCACTCTGATCTTTTAGCCGCGTTCGAGAGGAAGGTCTTAAGGAGAATTGTTGGCCCCGTATGTGAGGGAGGACGATTCCGGAGTCGCTACAACCATGAGTTTTACGCGGTCTATCTCGAAGCTAACGTTGTAAGAAAAATTAAGCTAGGTAGACTCCGGTGGACGGGACACCTTGCTCCAATGAGCGGAGAGGAGCCTGTCTGGAAAGTCCTTTGTGGCAGGATGTATGGAAGAAGACAGCGCAGCAGACCTTGTCTGCGATGGAGGGATGGCGTAGACCAGGACGCCTAAAGCCTGGAAGTGCCAAACTGACATCGGCTCGAAATCGGGACGGGTGGAGAGATTTGTTAAATAAGGCCAAGACCGGATGCCGTTTGTTGTGCCGATGATGATGATGATAAGATAAGTACTTTGTAATGTTAAATCGAAGTAAATTATGTCAGAAACAAATAGATACTAAGTTTCTATTAAAACATTTCACCAGTAGGTGTTTAAATACAAACATGTTTCTAGTAGATATTTTTTGGTCTGCCATTTTTCCGTTAATTGCATGAAGAACCTCGCTCACAGTGCGGAAACATAATCTGTGTCAACATTCTAGCTAGCATTTCTGTTGGTCCCATACTTCCTGGGTTTTCCTATCCGTACTGTACTAACACCGCTTTAAGGGAAGCAAGTTATGAAAACAAAAAAAATGGATCGGCAATATTTCATAATAATGTTGCCGACACATCAACACGAATTTACCTGCCATTGGCTATGTTAAGTAAATCATATAATTACCTGATTCAATTGAATTGGGCGCATCATAAAATGGAATGTATGGTTTAATATCAAGAACAGGAGTACCATCAATCATGTCAGTGCCAAGGAATACAATAGATGCACCATCAATTTTATCAATTTCAACAAGTGATAAACCAATAGGACATGGTCGATGTGGTGATCTTGTACTAAATACTCCTACTCTTTCACCACCTAATCGAGGTGGGGCAACTTTGGCTTTTGGATGAGAATTATTCTTGTGGAAATGGTATATCACCCAAAGATGAGAATAGTCTTCTAAGCCATCTAGTGAATGTTCTGGATTTGTAAAGACAGCATCGTATAGTTCAATGACTCCTTTAAGACGGGACCCCAAACTCGATTGCCTTGGTATTGCCCGTTTTTCTGGAAATGACGTTCTAATCACTCCTATGGGGCGAAAACGCGTTATATTTTGATCGCAACCATTTGATTCCTTAAAAACATACAATTAATTTTCATTTAAAACAATTTTCAAGTAAATATTACTTGCGGCAATGCATCATTGCTATTTTTAGTATTCTCCTCGTTCTGACGACATCCTTCGCACCGGAATTCACGTATGAGTTTGGATAGGTCGTCGATATCCTTTCGCTGTACATAGGTGAGATTTTTCACTTGTTGTCTGCAGAATATATGAATGAATTTACTCCAGAGGTGTTAATGTTCACTTACCTAAGTTTGTTAATTTCATTTCGCGCAATTGTCAACTGATTTCGCAAGGATTCTACATCGTTTTCCATTATATTCAACTCCGGCTCAATTGTTACTGTTTGTAGAGGCAAACAGACTTTCCCTTGAGGAAGTTGCAATCGCAGCAAAAAATGTTATGTGCTGCCAAACCACAGATTTGTGATATATTGGCAGTATGTCAGTATTCTTTATTATACAACTAGCATTTAAACATTTATAACAGATTATCAGTTTCCAAATCTTTTGCTTTCGATTGCTTTTAACATTGGAAACGCATCTCTAAGAACGCCAAGAACGGTCGAATATATCTTCACGAGACACGACACTAGCTAAAGTGTTGGGATAGCTATACGTAGGTGACTCAGATTCCAAAAAGTGGAATTTACCGAGACTATTTATATAAGTGAATTTTAGAGGTCGAAATGCTTCTAACATGGTACTTCTAGAGTCAGTGTACTTTATTTACCCTTAAGGTTAATTGCGCAAACTTTAAGAAATTACGTCACCAAGGTCCTCGTGCATTGAATAAACTTACAGTCCGTGATAACTACCTTTTCTCGCTAATTGAGGATTGTTTATAGTACCTTGAAGGAAAGAAAATGTTCACACTGTTGAACCTTAAGAGTGGATTCCACCACGTTAAGATGTCCTGTGAGTAGGGCGTTCGAATATACTCACAGCTAGGGCGGCTTGTCGTAAGAGGCGACTAAAGGCCGAGTGGTATCCGGGGCCCCAACGCCCCGTGCGGCCGGTGAAATACCACCTCATCAAGCTTTAGGCTCCGTGAAATGGTCGAGAGAAATCCCTGGCCATCTTTCGGAGCTTGGATGATGGACCGGTTTGAGAAAAGGTTGGTTAGGTGGTAGTCGGTCCCAAGGTGAGATACCACCCCGTCACGCTGCACATTCCGTGATATCGCCGAGAGAAATCTTCGACGATGTTTCGGATGTGTGACTGGTGGCCCGTACTGACACGGAGATGTCATGATGGTACCTTCTGATCCCATTCGGATCTCCGGGGGGGGGGACTATGTCAGGGGGAACATCATGCAGATATCATGATAAATAATGGAACTTTAAGAGGTTCGTCATCACATAACCGGGCTTGCCCTCGAGGCTCGGCCCACGCTCGACTGGTGACGGCATTTTGTAACATCAGGGGCATCGGTTTCACCAATACCAATGTAAACGCCGTCCACCAATATTTGCAAACAACGAAACCTGATATCCTTGCCCTAACTGAGACCCAGGTCGATTCGTCAACTGATTCGACATATCTTCGTTGCTTAGGATACGACTTACATTCGAGATTCCGTTTTAAGGGCGCAGTTTGCGTCTTCGCGTGGTCCAATCTGGTTTGCCAGAGGATGGAGGCGTTGGAACCCAATAATATGGACATCATATGGTTGAGAGTCGTGCTGAGGAATTCCGTTAAATTTCTTTGTTGTCTTTACCGCTCCCCGAATGACGATCGACCGGCGACATTTTTCGAACATCTTTCATATACCGTCGACTGGATACAGATCAACCACCCAGCTTCTGAAATTGTTGTCCTTTGGCGATTTTAATGTGCACAATTCCGACAGATTACATTATAACAGAACCGACGAGGCTGGAAGGCTGGCGGAGATGTTTGCTGTTAACCACAACTTGACTCCACTCGTGGGGGAACCAACGCGAGTGCCGGATGCCCGAGGCGATTATGCGTACACCCTGGATCTGGTTTTGACATCCGAACCGAGTATTTTATACCGTGGAGGTTTCTGTGCCACTGGGAAACTCAGATCACTGCTTGGTATCTGTCGCGCAAGCACTTACATATCAAACGAATAACCGGCCTAGGCAGCTTCGCCCTGTATGGAAGTATGCTGCTGCTAACTGGGACGATTTGCGGGATTTCTTCGCATCCTTTCCATGGTCCGAGATGTGCTTCGGAAACTCCGATGTTAACGCTTGCGCGGAGTTGGTATCAGAGAATATTTTTCTGGGGATGGAGATGTATATTCCACATTCCATCAAACGAAGTTCGTCGGATAAACCTTGGTTTGATAAAAAATGCGAGCTGATTACAGCGGCAAAAAATTGAGCTTCTAAACAACGGCGCTCCAATCCAACCGATGTTAACAGAACGAATTTTGTTAGAATCAGAAACGCGTGCAACCAGGCGATTGATACCGCGAAGAAAGCTCACAGCGACAGGGTGATCAATAAGCTCCTTCGGTGTCCAACTGGTTCGCGCTCCGTCTGGTCAATGGCAAAGGCTGTCAGCGGTAACTTCCCATCCTCCTCTTTCCCTCCGTTGGTGACAGACAGCGGGACGTTAGTCACGAATCCAAAGGATAAAGCTAATGTGTTCGCGAATTTATTTCCCCCGAATTCAAACCTCGATCCCGGCCTTTTGGAGCCACCTGCAATCTCACCGGTACAGTCTTCCATACGGGATGTGAGATTTCGTCCGCGCACTATTCAACGCATTCTACGTGAACTGGATTGTAGGAAGGCAACCGGCCCGGACGGAATACCAGCAATAGTCCTTAAGAACTGTGCTCCAGAACTATTGCCGGTTCTTGGCAGACTCTTCCGCTTATCTTATGCACGGAGGACCTTTCCTGCCTGCTGGAAAATCACTCGAGTTCAGCCAATCCCAAAGACGGGAAAAAACTGTCTCCCACAAAATTACCGTCCGATAGCATTACTGTCTATTTTATCTAAGGTAATGGAAAAAGTCATCAATACAGAATTGGTTAAGTATTTGGAGTGCAACGGACTTCTGAATGATCGTCAATACGGATTCCGTGGCAGGCGGTCCACAGGAGACCTTTTGACACTTATAACCGATATATGGACATCTGCGATTGAACGGCATGGTGAGTCAAGGGCGGTCGCATTGGATATCTCCAAGGCTTTTGACCGCGTCTGGCACGGGACATTGCTGAGCAAACTTCGTTCATATGGACTTTCGCAACAGCTTTGTGACTGGTTCTATTTTGGCTCCAACCTTGTTCTTGCTTCACATAAATGATTTGTTGGAGACAACGGATAACAAAGTGTTTAGTTTTGCGGATGATAGTACGCTTGTTTCCTCCTTTTCGAGTGATCGGCCGATTGGTGCATGAACGTCGCACCAGCTGAGATGTAGACAGATTGACTCTCTGAATCAGGATCTGGATAAAGTCCTGCAGTGGGGAAAGGCCAATCTTGTCGACTTCGACGCAACGAAGACTCAGTATACAACATTCACAAAGAAAACAGGATCATCGGTTCCACAGCTGATGATGAATGGCCGGCCCTTTGTGGGGAGGAAGTGATGTGCCTAACACGGACACTCGGTTGACTTCCTCCTCCATCATTAGTTCCGTAGTACTGCCGTTTCATGCAACTCTTCACCAAGTGGAAAAAATAAAACGCTTTGGTCTTTGCTAGGGTACCTTTTATTTTGCACTATTTTACAGCGAGTTTAAACTTTGATTTGATGTACACTATTAGTTAAACTAATTTGTAAATACACAATTGATAAGAAGCAACTGAAGGAGGAAATTATTATTTGTGACAAAAGTTTGCACACATTTGCATTATTTAACGCTACTCGGTTGTTATATATGTAACATCCCACTGACACTGTTTATTGATTATTTTTCTATTACACAAAATTTGTTTCAATGGTGACATATGTGTTTAGAGATTATTAAGATTTAATGTACCCCAAATTGTTATTTCGGTATATTCACGACACTGATTATCGGTTTAATAATAGAGTTCTATTTGGTGCGCGTTTAACAGAGAATTAAAGTGGAATCAACAAATAAACAATAAACGAAAACGGAAAACTCGCGCGGCGACTTAATTTGAATCGAGGTGACAACGACACAAACGAATATATTTCATTATCGCTTCCCTGTGCGCACCAGGGTAGCGATGGAGCCTCGACCTGCTCGGGTCGAAGGGTGGTAAAGGACTCAACGATATTCAATCGTTGTTAAAAGAAATTCAGCTGTGAAATTGGTTCTCTTAAATTAAGGGTGCATTTCCTGTTCCAAGAGAGACGTAAAGTCTCTCTTTTGAGTAACCAAATCGATCTCATAGAGGAGATCTTCACGATACACAAGTGTGTGTGTGTACGTCGATTCTTTTCATAGATCAACGCCGTGATGACCTAAAACACAAAGAAAGGGTTTATGTGCGAAGGTTACTGGGAAACGGATCCAGAACTATGTAGGGTAAAAGAGATCTATGACCTGTGTCTATGCTGTGGTGCGGATGCGTAGGTAAATGTATTGCCATTAGGAAGAAGCGCTAATGGTGTTTCTATTTACACAATGGGAAATCTGTTCATGGCATCGCTAGTAAGGGTAGGTATTGAGTTCCTATTTGCATTTAAATATGCTGTAGGATGTAATTGATGCAAGAGACGCGGAATGCGTATTTGCTTTGGTCCCTAGGGTGTAAGTCGCCAGCCAATGTCTATATAGGGAACATTGTTGTACACATGGCGCGGCTGGGAAAAATAGAGGGCGCAGTATTTATGATCCCTGTCATGAAGGTTACAATGTATGTAAATCTAATCATTTTGTTTACCGGAATTCATCTAAGGAAATTTGACTGGCGACGTAGATGCCGAAATTGATTGGAAATTCCTGGTAAGCTAATAAAGAAATCTTAAGGAGCAGTGGTATGCGAAGAGAATGCATGAAGGTAAGTTTTCTTTACAGTAAGTCCCTGTAAAGAAAACTTCATATATCATAGATTTGATCTCTTAAATGCGTGCAGCATTTTTAGGTGCCGAATGCGAATGCATTGGCGAGGACTTGAGCGTCTTGGGTGATGATTATGGGGGTTTTTCAGGAAGGTAAACCGTGGGATTTGGCGGAACCGCCACACCCTCCAGGCTGGGGAAAGTTTGAAATTGCTAGGTGTCACGGTCTGTGGGAATGTATCATGGCATAAACACGTATCGGGTATCGCCAGATCAGACTCAGGAAAACTGAGTTATCTTTTTAGAGCCAAGAAATATTTTACTCCGGTCCAACTTCTTCTCCTATATAAATCCCAAATTAGACCCGCGCTCGAATATTGCTCTCATGTTTGGAGCTCGGTTCCCAAACATACCCTCGACCTACTTGAGAGCATACAGAGACGAGCGATGCGCCTGATCGGGGACTCGGCGCTGACGTCGGGACTACAGTCGCTATCACATCGAAGGCGCGTAGCCGACCTCTGTCTGTTTCACAGATATTATCACGGGTGCTGTTCTTCGAAGATGCTTGGCATTGTTCCATGCAATTCGGTTTATATGCGCTCCACAAGACAATCCGACGGATCGCACCCGTTTGTGGTTCATCTCCCGATGGCGCGAACATCCCTGCATCAGAACTCGTTCCGTTACAGAGCGGGGAAGCTGTGGAACTCCCTTCCCATGCGAGTGTTCCCGGAGCGTTACAACCTGCAACTGTTCAAAAAGAACTGCAACAGTTATTTGATGGCCCACTCGGCGCTATAGGTTCGCCTCTCCCGAGAGAAGTCTAATAAAAAAAAAAAAAAAAAAAAACTGATTCGACTCACTTGACTTCTTTTCTTACTCCAGGTGGACAATTTGGGTTTCTGAAGATGCTCTTTGGGCTTAAAAATGCCCCGAGCGTGTTTCAACGATATATTTCTAGAACTTGTAGGCAGGTTACTGGGAACAACCAAATTATGTTCTATATGGACGACATAGTCCTGGCGAGTACTAACATTGATGATCACCTTCAGCTATTAGAACGCGTTCTTCAATGTATATCAGAAAACGGTTTAGAGCTTAAGTTGTTCAAGTGCCGTTTCGGATATGCTACGATAGAATACCTTGGGTATAAAGTAACTGAATGCGGTATCCAACCAAGTGACTCTTATCTTAAAGCTATACTTAACTACCCGTTGCCAAAAAAAATGCTAAACAAGTGCATTCGTTCCTTGGCTTAAGTTCTTATTTCAGATGGTTTGTTTGTTCATTCTCCCGAATAGCTAGGCCTTTATATAATCGCTTAAGGAAAGACTCCCCGTTTAATTTCACCGCTGAATGCGTAACCGCCTTTCGACGGTTGAAGGGTTCTTTGGTTTCGTCTCCGGTGTGTGCTATTTATAGCCCAGATCGGGAAACAGAACTTCATTGTGATGCTAGCGCACATTGTTATAGCGCCGTCCTCCTGCAGTGCCAGGTTGACAATAAGTTCCACCCCGTGGCCTACTTTTCGAAAAGCACAGGAATCACGGTACCACAGCTTCGAACTCTAGAGCCTGGCAATCGTTTCTGCTCTTCGGCGTTTTCGCGTTTATCTGGAAGGAATCCCGTTTACTGGGGTTACTGATTGTAGCTCTCTTATCCTTACACTTAACAAGAAAACCGTTAATCCAAGAATCGCGAGGTGGGCGTTAGAATTAGAGAAGTACAACTATAATGCCAAACATCGTGTTGGAGTTAATATGAATCACGCAGATGAGTTAAGCAGATGTTTTATGGTTTCCGCAGTAAATTTCGAAGATATAGACTTCCATTGAGAGCAGCCCAAAATCGTGATCGGATAATCTCATACCTAAGGGGTAGACTAGGTGAGGAGGATTCTACGTCGTTCGCCCTCCATGATGGTGTTGTGTTCCGAAGGGATAAGTCTGGTAGACCCCTCTTTTATGTCCCGACCGAGATGGAAACAAATCTAATTAAGCATGTCCATGAACACATTTGCCACTTGGGGGTCATGAAGTGTTATTACCAAATCCGACAGAACTATTGGTTCTCTGACATGAAGACCAAAATTGAGAGGTTTATAAGAAATTGTATTCGGTGCATTATGTACTCATCGCTTACAAATTCTGTCGAACGTAATTTATTTAGTATTCCAAAGCAGCCGATCCCCTTTCATACTTTACATTTAGATTACTTCGGATCTTTGCCTGCTGTTCAGTCAAAGAGGAAGCATATTCTTCTGATAGTTGATGCGTTCACAAAATTTGTCAAGCTGTACCCTGTCATATCAACGAGTACGAAGGAGGTGTGCGCTGCTCTATGTAAATACTTCGAGTACTACAGCAGGCCCGTCAAAGTAATCACGGATAGAGGCACTTGTTTTACTTCGCTGGAGTTTAGTTCATTTTTATTGGATAAGAATGTAATGCACGTTGAGGTGGCAGTTCAGTCGCCACAAGTTAACGGACAGATAGAAAGACTGAACCGGGTGTTGACGGGTATGTTAGGAAATGTAAGGGATGCAATCGATCACGGTGATTGGGTTCAAAAGTTATCTCTCGTAGAGTATGATTTTAACAATACCATGCACAGGTCTATCCATAATACATCTAGTAGGCTTCTGTTTGGGGTTGATCAACGCAGTCCTAACATTGATAAATTGGTAGAGTTCCTTGAAGAAAAGCAGGTGACTCTCCTGTATCGGAATCTGACTGAAGACAGGGAAAAAGCGTCTAAAGCTATATCTAAAGCCCAGGAGTATAACCTGACGAAGTTTGAAGAGCATAATCGTCCCGCGCCTCTGTATGAAGAGGGAGATTACATAGTCATCAGAAATATTGAGACTACTAGTGTTACCAATAATAAATGAAGTTCAAAGTATAAAGGCCCCTATGTGGTGCATAAAGTATTAGCACATGACAGATATGTGATTAGAGACATCGAACATTGTCAAATTACACAGTTGCCATATAATGGTGTCGTCGAGGCGAAAAACATCCGCCTTTGGAGAACTAGTGCTAGCTGATTGAATTGAATGTTTTCTTAGGGACGCTTGACACTATACTGTTGAGTTTAAGCACGAAAATTGTTGTTAAATCATGTAAGATCGTGGTCGATCTAAATTGTCAGATTGGCCGAGATGTAGTAAAAAAATAAAAAAATTGTACACATAACTTATCGCTAGACCTTACACTGTATTCCCATTATTAATGTAAACCTGTGGGGCTCTCTATATCACACGGAGAACCAAACCACAATCCCAACCTGTAAACATGCAAAAACAAATCCACAATAGCATACATCTCCCAATCTGCAATAAAAAGACATTTTCCAAACCCCAACAGAATATAATTCAACAGAATATATTCTAATCATCCCCGCATTCATTTTCCCAAAATTGCTTCGGCCAATCCTTTACCGAATTCTCATTCCCTCTTTGCGACCAAGCAATCACAATTTCCCCGAAATTGACATGCCTTAATAAAACATATATTCCAACCTACAACAAACATTAACCGTCTCCCTCAATTACATCACCCCACATATAATTTTTCCCAAAATTGCTTCGGTCAATTCTCCACTTAATTCATATTTCCTCCTTGTGACCAAGCAATCTTAATTTCCCCGAAATTCATATGCCGTAACAAAACGCATATTCAAATCCACAACGGAACAGCAATACCAAGCCGCATACATTTCCCCGAAATGACCTCGGCTAATATTCTATCTAAACAACCAACGAATCCAACTTAGCTTATACGGCAAGGATTCGCTGGAACTAAATTCCTATGCAGGCATAGCACCTCTTCCACCAATTCTTAGTAAGTGGCAGCGAGCTCACTTTAGCTATAACCCCACTGCCACAACGCGATGCATTTTTGATTTCATTAGTCAGTCTTTATTCAATCGCCGGGCCACACACACACAGTCAGTCGTTGCCTAACCACCGTAGAGTGCGCACAGTCGAGTCGATTGGGAGCCCACGTTAGCTATTAATCCGCAAATCGCTGCAAAGCGGGAGGGGACAATTTAAATCCTCGCCGAAACTAAAACAAACAACCGGCCCCCCAAAAGAAAACGCGAAAACAAGGTATTCATACCGTTAGACCGAACAAACCCCGTCTTATATCGCGCGGCCATTGCGTAGCAGACACGTAGCCGAAGGAATAGGTAAGGCGCCTCGCTCGGCGCTTGGAACAGGGGCAGCGGCAAAGGGGGGACAACCAAGTAATCGTGTGAAATGCAACCGAGCGTTTGCCAGATCCCAAAAGAGACCTTAGATGTCCAGTAATAAAGTGGGCGTACACCAGAACACGTATTAACCTTTTTCTTATTTTTGCAACTCATTGTTAACTTTCCTTTTTATAAGTAATTGTATTCCCCTATTGCCAACCGAATTGTACATCCTCCATCGTGGGACAAAAAAACGCCGACGAATAAAAGAACATATTAAAAGAAACATCAACGAACAAAACAAGTGTTTTCATTTCCCCCTTGGTGGTCGAATTTCGGACGATGGTTTGCGACAAACTCTTTAGTGGGGCGGTAGTGAACTAATGCCATACGTTGGCGCACCTACCTCCACCCCCCACAAACCCATTGTGGCTGATCTAGTACAATAGGACGACAGGGGGTGTACTTCCGGTTCCTTGCCTTCTTCTTGTTCGAGTAGTCACGGCGGGTGGACGTAAGAAAGACATTAAAATTGTGAATGCCGATAATTTAAATAAAAATATATTTCTTAAAATTTTGACCTTTACAATTTTTTCTAGTTCACAAATGTAAAATATGATCTCTAGTTCACAAATGTCAAATATGATTGACGTACGACTCCATTTGCAAAAATTATAACTTCTTCCGATGGGGTGATTAATTTTGCCCCACCCTGTAGATGATGAGACTATTATAATTAAAAACGCATATAAAGAAGAACTTATACAACATTATGACAACAGAAAAATTATAGTAAACATAAACTATCTTATTATTTTCTTTCATTGTCAAAGGCATTTATTAAAAGAAACCTTTTATAATCAACAAAAAAAATATCCAAGAAAAATTCCTTTATCCCAATAATAATCAGAATTCTTCGTTTGGAAGAATGATTACTTTTGACGAAATGGTTACTAATGATTGTGAAAACAAAAGAAATCATCATCATCATTGGCACTACAACCGGAAACCGGTCTTGGCCTTATTTAACAAGTCCTGAGGCTTGGTAAATTTTCCATAATGATTTGTTTTTTCCGGGCAAGGTCATTAGTCTTGCGCCAGAGGCTCCCCGACGGGGAATCGAACCCCGGTCTCCCGCGTGACAGGCGGGTATACTAACCACTACACCATCGAGGAGCGAAAACAAAAGAAATAAAGGAATTAAAATTACATAAAAATATTTCATATACCATAAACTTGAGCATAGTAATAATGATAATATGTATAGCAATACTAGCAATATAAACCCAGGAGGAGTAATATACCCAGCACCAGCCACTCTGGTCATTTCCCCAAAAGAACCAAGAGCAACGACATTCACTGCCCCAATTGCATCATGACCAAATGTTGACATAACAAATACAACCAATAACGAGCATACGAATACGGTTCAACCCATTTCAGCATCATCATCAATCATCATCATCATCGGCACTACAACCGGGAACTGGTCTTGGCCTTATTTAGCAAGTCCCGAGGCTTGTTAAATTTTCCATAATGATTTGTTTTTTGCGGGTAAGGTCATTAGTCTTGCGCCAAGACCTACCGCTCTTGTGCGATCTCTTTCCCACCATTCCCCCATCCAAGTAGTTCGAGAACACTTGAACTAACCCTGTCCACATTATCCGTAAATACCCCTGTAGCGGTTCCGCCAAACCCTACGGTCCACTTACCTAAAAAACCCCCATAATTACTACCCAACTTCCTTAAGTTCGCTAATGCAACAGTATTAGTACCTGTAAATGCTTCACGTATTATATCGATCACCATCTATAATCTTAAAGTCCCTATGAAGAAAACTTACCTTTTCATGCATCCCTTCGCATACAATTTTCCGTAAGATTTCTTTCTTTGTTTATCTGGTATTCTAAACCAACTCGGTACCAGACAGATTCCTGTAAACAAAATGGTTCGGATTGCATTCAATGTAACCGTCATGACAGGGACCATAAATAATTCGCCGTCTGTTTTTCCAGCCGCGTCATGTACCTTTTCATACACATTGGCTGGCGACCTTCTTTTTTTCATCAATAAATAACCCAAGCAGCTGCATATAATTAGCGCAATAGACGCTGAAACCAAATTCTCCAGCATTTCCTAATGCAAGCATGAACCTGGTTTCTACTGCAGCCAGAGATGCCATAAACATCCAATTTGCTTTTAGCACCTTTTTTCTCCCAACGTCGATAATAGCGACGAGGCATCGCGTAAACAATGACTCGCATTATCAACGGCGCATTTGGTCATTTCTCTCTTTTGTCTTTGCCGCCTGCCGTTCCGTTGTTCCACTGCTGTCGAGCACGTGTGAATAGCATCGATCTGAACGATCGCACACATACCACCATGACCTTTATTACAAGATCTGGTTTCCTATACCACCAAGAGAGACTTTACGTTTCTCTGGTGGTAGGTAAAAACGATATCCTTATTGAGGAGGATATCGGGGAGTCGAATTTCATCTGCTGACCACGCTGGTCGCATGCACGAGCTCCCGCCCTCCGTACCGCGGCGGAGGAGCGTAGATGTTACGTAGGAGTTTTGTTGAACTTGTCGTTTTCAAATTTTGTTTGGCGAGTTTGTGCCACAGTTAATTCTAGTAGTGACAAAGAAATTATAAGTGAGTAAAGTGATGTTATTTTGAAACAACAAAATGTAACCAAGTTTAACGAAATAAATTTAAGATAAATAAAATCCAATAGCAATTAACATTAACCCAAATCAGCGCGTTTCATTTATTTGGTGATGAACATTCGTGGAACATTTAGTGGAAGTGATGGGGAAGAAGTGAACCGTGTGCCCGTGTCCAGCACGATACCCCCCCCCCCCCCCCCCCTCTTCAGATGTCTCGGAACCCAGCCCAACATCCTCACAGATTTAGGTGATTCTGGTTATCGTTAAATTACCAGAAGCCAGAGGCAAGATGAAGGACACATCTGTCCTTGTCTCGCTTAAGTCGGCCTCTCGCCACTCCACTTTAAGCTCCAGTTGTGCCCAACCACATTACTCGCGCACAAAAAAGGAGTTTGATGTACCCTTAAATGTCAGGGCTCAGTTGTGAGAAAAAGACGAGGAGGTGGATAAGGAAATGAGGTGCCGATGTAAATAGCCTATCTTAAATACATGGACAGTACGACAACGAGGAAACACATGGTCTGATAGAGCATCCCACATTCGTGTGGTTCGGTTAAAGAATGACTCTGTGGGATTATTTGTGCCCCTGAAGTTGATTTTCAGTGTGACCTAATGCGCATTCTCCGCTTGATGGGTATGGTGGGAAAATGGGGAGAGGGGCGGAATACATTCAGCAAGTTCAGTTGAGCAACGATCGTGATAATACCTATAGAAAAGAAATAGGCAGTCTAATGACGAAATTGAACGATTGACTGTGTTCCGAATAAGATTCACTGGTCGTTTTTGTATCCTATCGAGCATGTGTAGCGTAGTTTTAGATGTGGCTGACCAAATATGGGAGTTGAACTCCATTTTGGGAAGAATGTATGCCATGTAAATATTGGTGAGGTTAGGTGGAGTAGAGTATTTTTGGCATCTCTTGAGGAACTCCAGTTTTTTATTCTACTTCTCTCAGGAAAGGCGAACTTAAAGCGCTGAGTCAGACCTCAGAGATATTATTTTTTCTCGACCTGGCCTATCAGCCAACCTGCGAAAGATGGTCAAGGAGATCTCCCTACCATTTCACGAACCCTATAGCTTAATGGGGTGGTATTTCATCGGGATGCTCGGCTTTGGGATCCTACTTTCCATTCAGTAATTGTGCAAGAGTAGTCAGTTGCACCCACGTCTGCATAATTAAACAAAGGACACAACTCCCTTACTAATTCAACCATTGAGGCGGCATATTGTTAGTTCGTTGGTTTTGTCGATGCAAGTGCCGTTATTGGACAGAATATTTGCTTTGGAGTTCGTCTTTGGCGACAAGAGGCAGCACTGAGTTTTTAAGGCATTGAATTCTACTCATTTAAATACGAGGGTTGCCTCTTATGTTTCGGGATTTGGCAACCCTAGCGTTGCAATCCGGCAATTGACAGCTCTGTCGTAAAGTTGGACATTTTTGAGGTTATATGCACTCAGAACGTTTTGACATACGAGCGCTATTTGTGTTGTTTACAGTAACTTAAAAGATTCATCTCGGCCCAAAAATGGAATTAAATCGTCAACATTTTCGTGCGATTATTTTTTACAACTTTCGGCGTGGATTAACTCAGCAACAGTGCATGGATGAACTTAATTCAATTTTTGGCGATGAAGCTCCATCAAGGACCAGTGTTTATCGATGGTATGGTGAATTCAATCGTGGTCGTAGTTCACTCCAAGATGAATTTCGTGAAGGTCGTCGAAAATCAGTTGTTGTTCCGAAAACCATTGATGCTGTGCGCGAACTGATATTGGAAGATCGTCATGTGACCTATCGTGAGATTGAGACAACCTTAGGCGTTAGTGGGGCCAGCATACATTCAATGTTGCATAAATATTTGACTGTCAAAAAAATTTGTTCGCGTTGGGTCCCACACAATTTGTCAATCGCCCAAAAAAAGGCTCGTGTCAATTGGTCGAAAGAAATGCTCAAAAAATACGGTCGCGGTGCTTCGAAACACGTCTATGACATCGTGACAGGTGATGAATCGTGGATTTACGCGTATGAGCCCGAAAGTAAACAGTACTCGACTGTCTGGGTGTTTCAAGATCAGCCAAATCCAACAAAAGTTGTTCGCGCACGAAGCTCTTCCAAGCAAATGGTCGCCTGTTTTTTCGGAAAAACTGGACATGTCGCAACCGTACCACTAGAACAACGCAGAACAGTCAATTCTGAGTGGTACACAACCATTTGTTTGCCAGTTGTCTTCCAAGAAATCAGGAAAACCAACCGCCGAAGACGGATCACCTTTCACCACGACAATGCGAGCTCTCACACATCGGCTGCGACAACTGCATTTTTGAGCACCCAAGACATCGATTTGATGGGTCATCCGCCGTATAGTCCTGACTTGGCACCGAATGACTTCTTTTTATTCCCGTACGTAAAAAACAAACTGAGAGGTCAACGTTTTTCGACACCTGAAGAAGCGGTTGCTGCATTCAGAATGCATGTGTTGGAGATACCTCAATCAGAGTGGCAAAAGTGCTTCGACAATTGGTTCAAACGCATGCAAAAGTGTATAGATCTTCATGGGGAATATTTTGAAAAACAATAAAGTGATTTTCGATGATCAATATTTGTTTTTGTTCTCTAATCCCGAAATATAAAAGGCAACCCTCGTAAGATATGTCGATCGACTGTCAACCCGTTGCGAGGAAAGCCAAATTGGTGGTCATTAAGGTCATTTGATTCCAGATATGTTGAGAGTGTTAATCAGTGATTCCATTTTTTCGAGAGAATAGAAGTTACTGCTGTAGGCATTATGATTTGTCTCCTTTTTGGGATTCGATTGAATGTTCGCTGACTTCTATCTACTTGAAAAACCCCCAACAAAATTGGACAGAATGAAGAGTTTCCCCAGCAGTTCAACGAGTGAAGACGAACACATCTTTTCAAGAAAATTGGAGGAATGTCATCCGAATCAGCGGATTTGTTTGCGTTCAGACCCTTAAGTGGTCGGACAATAGTACGCGTTGGAGAGCGAATCTGGCTCATTGTGTGCTGCTTCTGCTTACGCTGAGGCGGAACTGATGTGATATCAAGCAGCGAGCAGATTCGCCTTCTCTATTGCGCTGGTGACTGATCTCTCATCGACTATAAGTGAAGGAATGGATGAAGAGACCACGTTTTGGATATTTTTTTTTCACAAATGCCCAGATATTTCTATTAAGTGGGGAACAGTGTATTGTTTTTTGTCTCACTTTCTAGTTATGCAATATCTTTGGATATTATTTGTATCAGTTATTCTTCCCAAAATGGAGTTCAACTCCCATATTTGGTCAGGTGCTTCTAAAACTGCGCTACATGTGCTCGATAGGATGCCAAAACCAGCAGTGAAGCTTATTGGGAACCCAGGCGTAAGTCGTGCATTTCCTTCGTTAAACTGCCTGTTTCTTTTCTATAGGGTTTATCACGATCGTTGCTTAACTGAACTTACTTACTTCCGCCTTTATCCACATTTCCCCACCATACCCGTCATTCTGGGAATGTGTATCAGTTCACGTTGAAAGTCAACTTCAGGTGTACAAATAATCATAGAGAGTCATTCTTTAACCGAACTACATGAATGTGGGATGCTAAACCTGATCATGTCTTTCCTCGTCGTTATAATGTCTAAGCATTTAAGACCAATGTACATCGATACCTCCTTTCCTTATCCACCTTCTCTCCTTCCGCTCCCATTGTGCTCTGACATTTAAGGATACTTCAAAACCACCTTTTGCGCGCTCGTTAATGTAAAAAACAAACACTTCCCCAAAACCGACTTTCAATAGATCGATCCAGCTAAAGAAGTCAAGATTGAGTAGATGTTTTAAACATCGACTGATATCGGTCCCGAAAGAATATAGCTCACAGCCTCTATGGTTTCCTCCCATAATTTTAGACCATCGCCCAACTTTTCACCCAGCAAATAGGTCATACCTCCCTTTTTCAATGTTGGGGCACACAACCTGCAATGCATCTTTTCTCCGAAAGATACAACTAGCCATTACCGCAGTTTTCAAAATAAACAATGGGAGCGAACCGAATTATTGACAAGACTGGAATATTGATCTTTCGAATATAGGGATTTTTGAATCAAAAGTATTTTCTTTATATCTCAAAGAAATAAATATGCAAAAGAAAAGATTCTGGTAGGAAATATCGACGGTGCAATGAGATATTGGGGTTTAGATCCAGTAACAAAAAAAGTCTGGTTAAGTAGATCTGTGGCGTATCTACCAACGCCACTGCTATCTTTTCAATCTACCTCAAAATCTTCCCTCCTAAAGCCCCATTAATTTCGTCATTTTTGCGTATGCAAGCGCAATAACTTCCCCTCCCACCGATTTCATTACCTTTCGGTTATGCAAATAGCATCCAACATCAAGCATCTGCCCATCAAGGACATTCACGCAATTAACGCGTTATATAAATTTCCCTAGAAGAAATTCGGTACGCCAGTACCGCATACATCAATGCATCTCAGCATTGTTCTAAAAGGAAAACATTTCGGTTGCCATACTAGATAACCGAAGTGGATTATAAAAACAATCAGCAGAACCCCTGTCTGCCTGCATTTACTGTCCCACACGTGCGCAACAGATTTTCATGTTGCACCAGTACTCACGGCGGCTTTTATGCAATCTTCAAAGCACCGGCGCAATTCGCGCCTAGCTGCCAAGAGCCGAATTCAATGCCAGTGTAAATACTCACACTGGAATTCGACCCATGACTCCCTAGGATTGCAATACACAATTAACATGGTTGTAAACACAACCATCATTGTGTAATTATCCCAAATGTATCCTAATCCCTAACGTAGTATTTGGACAACTGCAAATACTTATTCCGAAGATGCTTTTTCAGGAATTTTCATTCCCACGGTTCGACCACCCATGAGCTCGCGTCACGAGCCAACAAGGTGATCCGCGCACAAGAGTAGTTTAGTCGATGAAACGGTTGAAAAGGACTCGAGTCTTCTGGAGTGTGCCCTAAGACGAGTTCGAGATACGGTGGAGTTCGCCTGCGCGAGTGACGTCGAGTGTGTTTACGTGTAGTTTAGTAAAAATTGAATTAATGTATATACAATGCAAAAAACACCGACCAGTAGTTACAATAAATGATTTTAATTCCAACAGTGTAACCAGTGTTTTATTGCATCAAATTCGGTGGAGCAATCCGTGGAGTAGGAGTTAACCAGTGCCAAAGTCGGCACACATACGTTCTACCCCACAGATCTATAGCGTTTGCGACGATAGTGAAGTGTGTCATTCGAATCGACGCTAAAACGGTTAGAATCAGTAAAAGATAGAACCAAAGCTCAACGCATCAGGCCACTACCGCGTGTACAAATTCGATTTCTAAACTCAAGCACACCCAACTGATGTGGAGATGCTATGTTATTGCTTGGCATACCGCTGATGCCCTTTATTATTCGATTTCTTTTCGGTGTTCTTCACTATTTGCTTGTATATTGTGTGTGTATCTGTTAGAAACGTCACACTACTGCCTCCTCAGTAACCGGTGCTCTGCTATGGTATACGGCTTTAACGGATGTGCTGTGGTTGTTCGACTTCTCTTTTCGGTGGTGTTTTTCTACACTATTAGTTGTGTGTGTACCTGGTAGACACGCCACGAATCGGCGAGCATCGCCGAAAACAGGTTCAATAGTAAGAAGTACACCTATGCAGGGCAAAACTTCATAAAAAAAAAACGTTTTTTGTTGTTTTTTTTTTTTGTTTTGGTTTCGGTAGGAAGGTGGAAATCTTCGAATGATCCAGAGGCATGCCGGATTTTCACCGACTAAAAGCGCCTCCCACCAGGCACATTTTCCCCTTGATCCTCGCGGAACTTTCTTTTAGATATTCCATCACGGGGCGGGACGGAGTTTACCTGTTACTCCCCTCGCGTCACATCACAACTGCTGCATCATGTCACATAGAAGCCAGTATCGAGCCTAATGTGTTGAACGGACTTTTAGACAACAGATGATCAGGACTTAGGAAAAGAAGCCTAAAAAGGAAGCGACGAAGTGGAGGCAATACAAGCTAATGATGTTTTTGGTACTCTACTATTTACATCACCTGAGATACAAAGAAGATTATCAGGACGATCCACCAACAAACTAATAACATCAAAGAAACTGACATATAAAATAACTGCACAATACACCACGGAGCTGAAAAGCTACAAAAAAGTGCAGAAAATGATATCTAGAGAGCAGAAATTGTAGTAGGCAGTAACTGAGGTGTAGATCGTAAAACTTACAACAAGAAAAAAAGCCATTTCATTCAAATGAGTATTTAAAGGATACAGAAACACATACAAACACGTCTGGTTATGAGAGTATTCTCTAAAAGTTACGAAAAGATTACGATCAAACATATCCTCCTGTGGTCAAGCATGAAACACTTTATATTCTAGTAATGGTGGCGGTACCGAAGAATCGACGTGAAGACTGCACACCTGTCTGACGGACTCTTCAAAAAAGGCTCTGGAGGAAAGGTGCTCGCCTTGAAAAAAGTGGTCACGATTGAAGCAGTCAGTTCAAATATGAAACCATGCAGCAACCAAGAAGTTAAAGAAAATGGGTTTTATCAGGACAAAACAAAAGCAGTTGGTAAAAAATTCGGAGATTATTTCGAGAGGAAGAATTTAGACGATCTTGGCTTGTATCTGTGAAACAAGAAACATGCGGCTTGATTTTGTTGAACCAACGACAAAAGAAAAGAGTATTAGATATTGGCCTACATGTTCACCAAATCGCGGATCAACCGGGAAGGAGTGTTAGGAATAATATTTGAGTGCCTGTTCAAGTCGCGAATGAATGGGTAAATGAAGTATTTGTTTCTGTTGTGAGAACTATGTATTGGGGGAACCATTGGTACAATATAAAATTAGTATATAAGCATTGGACACTGTGATATCGATAACCAAATATAAATAGTTTTGTAACTCCAGATAAAGATGTGATATGTTCCCCTCACCACCACCAAGATACTTTTTCTAAGCGGTCACTGACAACCACGTTTCAGCAGCTGAATTAAAAAAATTGTAATGAACATTTTATAAAGCATTGTTTAAATGTTGTTCTTACATTTATATTAAGCAAAGTTAGAAAAAATATGCTTTTTCAATCTTCGAAACTCATTCAATGCCAAGATACTTTTTCTAAGCGGTCACTGACAATCACGTTTCAACGGCTGAATTAAAAAAATTGTAATGAACTTTAAGAATTATATTTTTATTTAAATTATCGGCATTCACAATTTTAATTTCTTTCTTACGTCCACTCGCCGTGACTGCTCGAACAAGAAGAAGGCAAGGAATCGGAAATCCATCCCAATCGTCCTATTGTACTAGATCAGTCACAATGGGTTTACATTCATGATGGGCTTACAGTGTAAGGTCTAGCGAAAAGTTATGTGTACAATTTTTTATTTTTTTACTACAGTTTAAATGTTGTTTTTTATATTAAGAAAAGTTAGACAAAAATATGCTTTTTCAATCTTCGAAACCCATCCAATCCCAAAATACTTTTTCTAAGCGGTCACTGACAATCACGTTTCAGCGGCCGAATTAAAAAACTTGTTATGAACATTTTATAAAGTATAGTTTAAATGTTGTACTTACATTTATATTAAGAAAAGTTAGACAAAAATATGCTTTTTCAATCTTCGAAACCCATCCAATCCCAAAATACTTTTTCTAAGCGGTCACTGACAATCACGTTTCAGCGGCCGAATTAAAAAAATTGTTATGAACATTTTATAAAGTATAGTTTAAATGTTGTTCTTACATTTATATTAAGAAAAGTTAGAAAAAAATATGCTTTTTCAATCTTCGAAACCCTTCCAGTCGCTTAAAGAAACAACTCATACTGCTCCCTTCAATCAAAATGCCACGATCAAGGGGAAATTTAAGAGTGGAAGGGAAAATTAAAAATATATTTTTAATATTTACTTATTGCGATGGACAATAAAGGGTGGGCCAATAAAGTTTGTATAGTTGAAACATGAATAGAAATAAAACTACAAATGTTATTGTAGCGAGCTTAGGGTTCGCTGGATTAATTATTTAAAATAAATAAGAGCCGTTAAATCGATTTTTGAATTAATGTGACACTTTATTAGTCCGTTAATAACAACCGTTACTTTTTACCGTACACATAACGATTTCTTCACTTATCGCTTCCGTACTTATCGCGTATTTTACTTCTTACTCCTTAGCAATCGCTTGCTTCACTTCCTACTTCATACTCATCCTCCATGGTCTGTGTGCGACGTATTTATACCGTTCCCTCATTCTGATTCGGCGTTTCGTTTCCGTCCGTTCCATAATCTCGACTTTTCTATTCCAGTTTTCCAGTACTTCCTAAAATAATCTAGTACTTTGTTTCGGACTTTCTCGAAGATTCCAGTACTGATTGTCATATGCGTCACATTATTTTGTTGATCATTTACGTAATAAACGTAATGTCCCAATCTCGTTGGTGATCTCTAACGATCTTCGATAAACGCTCTTTCATTGTTCGGTTGAACCTTTCGACCATTCCGTCTGACTGCGGATGTAAGGGTGTGGTCCTGGTTTTCCTTACGCCTAGTGCCGCACAGATGCCTCGAAATATCTGTGATTTGAAGTTTTGGCCTTGATCGGAATGAAGCTCACAGGAAACTCCATATCTGCTGATCCAATTATTAATAAGCTGCTCAATGATAGTTGTTGCTTCTTGGTTTGGAGTTGGAAGGACTTCCACCCACTTGCTGAAGTAATCCATGATGACCAAGATGTATTTGTTGTTGTCGTTTCCGCCCGTTCCATAGTCTTGAATATTCTACTGTTCACGGTCTCCAGTTTTCCATTACTTTATAGAATATTCTAGTACTCTGTTTCGGATTCTCTAGAATATTCTAGTACTGATTATCATATGCGTCACACTACCCTCCGCCTAGATTAGTTCGTCCCGAACTAAGTTCACTGGTCTCCCGGGCCAACAAAAGCCGCCAACCGGTCGGGATGCACCACTTTCATCTTGGCGTTCGGCGGTGGAAGTTCTTGACCTTCTTCCAAATTTTCTACTGTTCTCCTTTTCGAGTCAGCTCTAGCCTGCCGCCATTTTTCCTTTTCCTGACGACGGAATTCCTCTTGCATTTTAGGGATCTCATGCGAATAGTATAAGAGAAAATGCATGTGCACACCCTTAAGCTCTTCTGGAGTTTGCACATCACGTAAGCGGTCTAGATCTTCATCTTTACTTACACGCGTATCATCTTGTATTGGAGCATCTGTCGATTTCATAACCGTATCCAACTGGTAGTTCCGCATCTTTTGAAATAACTGGAGCAGTTTGTTCTTTGGAGCTGACAGTAAACACCAACGTGCGTCGTAGTAATAGACTTTCCATAGATCGTCGCACGTTAATCCTGGTTTCACGTGTTCTTCTCCGTAGAACGCAATGAACGGCACCTCTAGCTGTTGATTACGCCTACAATCTAGGGCTTGCTTGATCTTTCCCCCGTATGTAGTGGCTTACAATAGCGGTCTCGACCTCCAACATCCGTTGATCTCTCTTGTTCGGAAACAGTTGATTTACAAAACGCATGTTTGTAAATCCATTCATCTTCATCTTGTAGTTCATTGGGTCCCTCTGGAACAGGCGTAACCGGAACCCCGCGCAATTGCATTCGCTCAGGAATATCTGTTTTACGGATTTCATTGTCGAAATCAGTAAAGTGACCCCTTTCCAATTCATCATTGAAATGTTTTGCCGCCTCAGTTTCCCTGTGACTACGTTCAGAGCGGCGTTCAACATCGTCTTCGTCGTCGAATAGCTGTTCGTCTATAGCCTCACGTGCTGAACCTTCATCGACGTGCTGTCCCTCTCCATCACTTTCTTCATCCTGTGTACGACGCAGACGCTTGGAACGCTTTCTGCCTTCGACTTTCAAACCAAGATTCTCTTCAATAAGGTCGCAGTCGTCGTCTTCCTCTCCATCACTTTCTTCGTCCTGTGTACGACGCAGACGCTTGGAACGCTTTCTGCCTTCGACTTTCAAACCAAGATTCTCTTCAATAAGGTCACAGTCGTCGTCTTCCAGTCGGTCGTCCAACTCGTCATCATCATTGTAAATCCGTTTCAGGGGACGGCCTGAAGCACCAGTGTCTTCATCATCACTGCCGCCCTCTTCAATCGGGTTATCATCGATGAAACCCTTCAGTTCTTCACGTAACACATCATCGTCATTTTCCTCCTCTTCCTCACTGCTGTCAGCCATAGCTTTGCTCTTCCTGAGTTTCTTCATTTCATGTGGCTCTAATTCCTCCTCATCCTAAGCTTCTTCCGCTTCCGAGTCCCAGAATTCTTTCATACACTGCCTTTGGGCATCCAATTTTGCATTAACCTCTGCAGCTCGCGCATCCAATTTTGAATTAACGTCTGCAGTTCGCGCGTCTAATTTTATAGCTCGCGCATCCAATTTTGCAGCTTGCGCATCCAATTTTGAATTAACGTCTGGAGCCCACGCATCCAATTTTGCAGCTCGCGCGTCCAATTTTGAGTTAATATCGATAGCTTGCGCGTCCAATTTTGCCATCATAATCCAGAACATTTCCGAAATGTCCAACGGTTGCGAACTCTTCTCCGAATGTCGATCTGCCATCGTCACAATACACTTCCATAGGCTTATTTATTTCACCAATAATTAATCCCACTTCTGACACCAATTGTAGCGAGCTTAGGGTTCGCTGGATTAATTATTTAAAATAAATAAGAGCCGTTAAATCGATTTTTGAATTAATGTGACACTTTATTAGTCCGTTAATAACAACCGTTACTTTTTACCGTACACATAACGATTTCTTCACTTATCCCTTCCGTACTTATCGCGTATTTTACTTCTTACTCCTTAGCAATCGCTTGCTTCACTTCCTACTTCATACTCATCCTCCATGGTCTGTGTGCGACGTATTTATACCGTTCCCTCATTCTGATTCGGCGTTTCGTTTCCGTCCGTTCCATAATCTCGACTTTTCTATTCCAGTTTTCCAGTACTTCCTAAAATAATCTAGTACTTTGTTTCGGACTTTCTCGAAGATTCCAGTACTGATTGTCATATGCGTCACATTATTTTGTTGATCATTTACGTAATAAACGCAATGTCCCAATCTCGTTGGTGATCTCTAACGATCTTCGATAAACGCTCTTTCATTGTTCGGTTGAACCTTTCGACCATTCCGTCTGACTGCGGATGTAAGGGTGTGGTCCTGGTTTTCCTTACGCCTAGTGCCGCACAGATGCCTTGAAATATCTGTGATTTGAAGTTTCGGCCTTGAACGGAATGAAGCTCAAGGGAAACTCCATATCTGCTGATCCAATTATTGATAAGCTGCTCAATGATAGTTGTTGCTTCTTGGTTTGGAGTTGGAAGGACTTCCACCCACTTGCTGAAGTAATCCATGATGACCAACATGTATTTGTTGTTGTCGTTGGTTTTTGGAAATGGTCCTGAGATATCAATCGCAATACGCTCGAAAGGGGAAACCACGTTGTACTGCTTCATAGCGCTCCTTGGTTTTGCTGTTGGTCCTTTGGTCGCAATGCAAGTTGTGCACTTCCTACACCAGACTCGACGTCATCTCTCATGTGAAGCCAGTAGAATCGAGATCGTAATTTTGAAAGTGTCTTATTAACTCCCAGATGTCCACCGGAGGCCCCGTCGTGCATTTCTGTTATTACATCCTTCACTTTTGATGGTGGGACTAGAATCTGCATTCGATGGGATTTTCCATCCGCGGCTTCCCATTTACGCTTTAGAATTCCATCTTCCAAGCAAGGAATTCCATTGTGCCCAATATGCCTTAAATGTTCCACTCTTGTCGGAAATATTGTTCCAAGTTGGCCGTTCGTTCTTTTCTTTGTGTTCCAGGATTAGCGACATATCTTCATCCTGAAGTTGAGCTAGGCGTATAGCATTACTCGTCCACCCATCTAGTACTTCTACTTGTACATTTCGCAGGTCGCACGCCTTTTCTTTCTCTTCCGCTCTATGACAATGTTTACAATCTGGCTTACATGGTCCTCTTGATAGAGCATCAGCGTTATTATGCACCTTCCCTTGACGGTGGGAAATTTGGAAATCGTACGTTTGAAGTCGTTCGATCCATCGAGCTATTTGTCCTCCCGGATTCTTAAAATTTAACCATTTCAGGGCGGCATGATCCGTCCGAAGGTGGAATCGACGTCCGTAGAGGTACTTATGAGAATTCTTAACGCCTTCTACGACAGCCAGCAGTTCCTTTTTTGTTGCGCAGTAGTTTCTCTCTGGCTTAGATAGAACTCGACTATAATATGCGACAACTCTCTCTTTACCATCGACTTCCTGTGACTACACTGCTCCGATTCCTGTGTTACTTCCATCAGTATCCAATATAAATGGGCGATCCGATCTTGAGACTGCCAATGTTGGAGTCTTACATAACTCGGCCTTCAATGTGTTGAATGCTGCTTCACACTTTTCTGTCCAATTGAATTTCTTGTCTTTACCCGTTAGTTCGTGTAGGGTTTTAGCCACGTTGGCGAAACCTTTAACAAACCGTCGGTAATATGTGGTTAGTCCCATAAAGCTTCTTAACTGTTGCTTATCTTCTAGAGTAGACCACTCTTCGACAGCTGCTATCTTATCAGGATCCGTTAGAGCTCCTGCAGATGAAACGATGTGTCCCAGGAATTTTACTCTCCTTTGGAAGAGTTCACATTTCTTCGAATTGAGCTTTAAGTTGGCCTGTCTTAGTCGTTCGAAGACGGAGCGCAGATTATTGATGTGTTCTGGTAAATTCCTTCTAATAACGATGATATCGTCCAAGTACACAAGACACGTCTTCCATGTAAGTCCCCGTAGAACACTTTTCATTAATCGTTCAAACGTTGCTGGAGCATAACACAATCCAAAAGGCATCACGTTGAATTGATAAAGTCCGTTTCCGGTAGTAAACACTGTCTTCTCCTTGTCCTCCTCCTTCACTTCCACTTGCCAGTAACCGCTTTTTAGGTCCAAAGTTGAAAACCACTGAGCTCCAGAAAGGGTATCTAGTGTGTCGTCGATTCGAGGAAGTGGGTAACTGTCTTTCTTCGTAACGTCGTTTAACCGGCGGTAGTCGACACAACATCTAGTTGTCCCACCCTTCTTCTTGACGAACACTACCGGCGAAGCCCATGGGCTCGACGATTTCTCGATGACTCCTTGCTCTTCCATCTCTCGAATCATGTTGCCGACTTCTGATTGTTTGGCTAACGGTAGTCGACGAGGTGGCTGCCTGATAGGTCTTGACTCACCCGTGTCAATGCGATGTTTAACTATACCGGTGCGTCCGAATTTATCATTTCCTGTCACAAAAATATCAGAAAAATCGTTCAGGAGTGATTTAACGCTTGCCTTTTCTCTATCTGTTAATCCGATTTTCTGGGGCATCAACCTATTAACCACAGAGGATGCACCAGAGGGCTGTTGAATTGAATGGTCCTCTCCCCTTGTCTGAATTGAGCTTATCATTGATACGGGTGGACATTCTGCGATTACCTCTCCTTTTCTTATTGCGATCGGCTCCTTGGACGCATTTAGTACTCTGACGTGAACGATGTGCTTCTTCGCATCGATAAGGGCTTTCCCAACAAGGATGTTCCCCTTACGCTGATTTTGTACAGCTTCGGTGATGTAAAATCGATTGTCACCGGGATCAACCTCGAGACTGGTCCAAATTACCGAGTCTGAACGAGCTGGGATCTCATCCTCCTCACGCACATAACATTTCAGTCTTCGCAATTGTTCGTCCTGCAGTGTAATAGCAACCTCCAAGTTACCAATTCGCAGTGTTCTTTGACCGATATCTAGAACTACTTGATGCTCCTTCATGAAATCCATTCCAAGAATGCATTCGTCCATAATATCGGCAACCAAAAATTGGTGGGAGATGGAAATATTGCCCAGCACTATTATGCTCTCGACTTCTCCGTAGACTGTAGAACATTCTCCTGTAGCAGCCCTCAAAGCGTATCTTCTATTTTTATTAAGGGCAATTTTGACAACGACATCCGGCCGAATTATGGATCTCGTTGCTCCAGTGTCGATTGTCACTGTTGTTGTCCTTGCATTAACAATCGTAGTTATAACCAAACTTTGGTTATCCCGTTGGAGTTGTGATACAGTTACGATGCTGGGGCTACACATTCCACCAGGCGACTTTCGCCTCTTAAAGTCTGCCCTTACAAGTTTCCCGAGCTATTGGGCTCAGGTTGGTCCGTTGATAGTCTCCTCTTATGATTAGCGCATGAACAACAATTCTCACTTGATGTTTCATTCATTCGTCGACGTTTCCTACAGTCAACAGAGATGTGGCCGACTTCGCCGCATGTCCAACACTTCAAATCAGGTTTCGGGGTTCTCCGTTGTACATGCCCGATTCTTTGGCAGGAACATTCCTGGACGGACGTTTCTCGGACTCTATATGTACTCCTGGTAGCCAGTTTAGCAGATTCATATGCCAATGCGAACGCCAGTATTTCATTAGTCGTCTTCTTTCCTGCCAAACGAACGGCCTGTTGCAAGTTCCGATCTTGGAGTGCGTTTATAAATGCATCCATTGCTACCTCGTTTAGAAATTCCTTAGTCATATTTGAATAAGACAAGTTTGCCAATCGCTCAATATCTGCCTGCAACTGTTGAAGATTTTCTCCAGGTTTCTGCGTTCTGCTCCGCAGTTCCATGCGGTAGACCTGCTGCATGTGGTTGTCTCCATACCTAGCTTCAAGGCCGTCTCTTACCGCTTGGAAATCTGTTTGCTTCTCTGCTGGTATGGTTTGTAGCAATTCTGCAGCCGCCCCGCGGAGTAACAAGATTAGTGATGTTGACTTTTGCTCATCCGACCACTTAATATAGTTGGCCGCGGCGTCAAACTGACGTATAAACACGGAGAAGGGTCCCGTTCCATCGAAGGTTGGCGGTTGCATCCTTGTATCTTTGTAGTCGTGTTGATTGCCTGGCGATGTCTTATTTCTCTCAACACACTCGTCTCTTTTCGATTCGTGTTATTTCATCGGTGACTTTCTTGAATTCAGCTTCGTTTTTTCGATCTAGATTTTCTACTTCGTTTCGAATTTCGTCTTTAAAGTGTTGAAAATTACATTTCATCCACTGCGTTTGGGCATCCAACTTTGCATTAACATCTGCAGCTTGCGCGTCGAATTTTGCATTTTGGGCGTCGAATTTTGAGTTTACGGTGTCGAATTTTGCATTAACATCTGTAGCTTGTGCGTCCAATTTTATCATCATCATCCTGAACATCTCCGAAATGCCCAACTGTGGCTAACTCTTCTCCGTTACATTGGCACCATCTTGACTCGGTGTTTCTTCTTCATCCGGACAGTCTGGCGCAATCGCAAAAACATATGTGTCAACATCAATACCCTCTTCCTCCATTGTTGCTTGTAGACGCTGCCGAAGAATTTGCTTCTGTCCTCTGCTATCCAGATTCCGGTCCTCTAGTTCCTTCTTCAACTCAGGAACGCGAAGATCCTCCAAATGTCGATCTGACATCGTCACAACACACTTTTACAGACCTATTCACTTAAACAATAATTAATCCCACTTCTGACACCAATTGTAGCGAGCTTAGGGTTCGCTGGATTAATTATTTTGAATAAATAAGAGCCGTTAAATCGATTTTTGAATTAATATAACACTTTATTAGTCCGTTAATCACAACCGTTACTTTTACCGTACACAACGATTTCTTGACTTATCGCTTCCGTACTTATCGCGTATTTTACTTCTTACTTATCGCTTGCTTCTCACTGGAGACTTACTACTTTCTACTTGTCCCCGTGAGCTGTGTGCGACGTATTTATACCAGTTCCCCACATTCTGATTCGGTATTTCGTTTCCGTCCGTTCCATAATCTTGAATGTTCTATTATCCATAGTCTCCAGTTTTCCAGTACTTTGTTTTGGACTTTCACGACTATTCCAGTACTGACTGTCATATGCGTCACAGTATGTTTATTTCAGCTTCAGCTATCATATTGTTTATTGGCCCTCTCCAGTGGGTTGTGTGGTAATATGCACATACTGCGGATAGTGATCTTATCTCAAAATAGGATATGAATCCTCCTTTATGGGTTAGCCAATTGCGATATCATACAGGATTCGCACACACTCAGTTAAGGGAAAAGGACACCAACTGATTTCAACACTGTATTTGAGGTTGTTTTTCTTTATTCAAACAAGGAAAACTTAAAATTACATCACAAGCTTTCTTGTTACGTTTTTACACAACCTTTTCGATCTTTTTTCACAACGGGGCGTTGCAGTTCTTCCTCTTTTTGCTGTTAACACGAACTCTATTCTAACTGCTCTCTAAAACAGTACCGAGCAAGCAAAAACAAAACAAACGGAATTAAAATATCTTGCCGCTTCTCCCTTTCTCTCCACCAGCATCCACTCCGAAAACAGAAATCGAACTTGCACACGATCCACACTCGAACCGGAGTGTGTTCACACACTCAACATGTGGATCGTGTGCCTTTCCCACCACCTTAACATCAAATTATATTAAAACCAAATTATATTAAAAACAACTAAATGATGGGGGTGATGGAAGCCGCACGTAACATGTGGTTGTCTCCATACCTAGCTTCAAGGCCGTCTCTTACGGCTTGGAAATCTGTTTGCTTCTCTGCTGGTATGGTTTGTAGCAATTCTGCAGCCGCCCCGCGGTGACAAGATTAGTGATGTTGACTTTTGGTTAGCCGACCACTTATTATAATTGGCCGCGACGTCAAACTGACGTATAAATACGGAGAAGGGTTCCGTTCCATCGAAGGTTGGCGGTTGCATCCTTGTATCTTTGTAGTCATGTTGATTTCTAGGTGATGTTTATTTCTCTCAATGCACTCAAGTCTCTTCTCGATTCGAGTTATTTCATCGGTGACTTTCTTAAATTCAGCTTCGTTTTTTAGATCCATTTCTCCCTTAAAGTGTTGAAAATTACATTTCATCCACTGCGTTTAGGCATCCAATTTTGCATTCAGATCTGCAGCTTGTGCGTCGAATTTTGCATTTTGGGCATACAACTTTGCATTAACATCTGCAGCTTGCGCGTCCAATTTTGAATTAATATCTGTAGCTTGCGCGTCCAATTTTGTCATCATCAGCCTGAACATCTCCGAAATGTCCAACTGTGGCGAACTCTTCTCCGTTACATTGCCACCATCTCGACTCGCTGTTTCTTCTCCAACCGGACAGTCTGGCCCAATCGTAAAAACATATATGTCCACATCGATACTCTCTTCCTGCATTGTTGCTTGCAGACGCTGCCGAAGAATTTGCTTTCTATCCTCTGCTATCTAGATTCCGGTCCTGAAGTTCCTTCTTAAACTCGGGAACGCGAAGATCCTCCAAATGTCGATCTGACATCGTCACAACACACTTTCACAGACTTATTTACTTCACCAATAATTAATCCCACTTCTGACACCAATTGTAGCGAGCTTTTTTTAAAAAAATAAGAGCCGTTAAATAGATTTTGAATTAATGTAACACTTTGTGGTGTTTCTTGCAGATACACACACGACTAGTAAAGAACAACACCACCAAAAGCACATCCATTAAGGCCGTATACCATAGCAATAATATACCATTACCACATTAGTCGAATGTACTTGAGTTTAAGAATCAAATTCACATAAGCGGCAGTGGCCTGATGGGTAAGAGCTTTGGTTCTTTTAGTTATTCTAACCGAGATAGCGTCGGTTCGAATCACTCGCTGTTCACTATCGTCGCAAACGCTATAACTTTATTAGCCCGCAAATAACAACCGTTACTTTTTACCGTACACTTAACGATTTCTTGACTTATCGCGTCTTTTACTGCCTGCTTCTTACTCTCTGATCTGCGTGCGACGTATTTATACCGTTTCTTCATTCTGATTCGGTGTTTCGTTTCCGTCCGCTCCATAGCCTCGAATTTTCTACTGGTCATAGTCCCCAGCTTTCCAGTACTTTTTAGAATATTCTAGTACGTTGTTTTGGATTTTTTAGAATATTCTAGTACTGATTGTCATATGTGTCACAATATCATAAGACTGTATTTTTTTAATTTTTTTTATTTTGGCACAAAATGTTTGAACGATATATAGGGTGGGCCATATTTTTTCGCACATTTGAAACGTGAATAGAAATAAAACTTCAAATGTTATCCTGTTGATCATTTATTTAACATAATAAAAGTTTATAGAGAATTATTTTTTTAAATGACATCGTCGAGATGTGCCCCGTCTCGTCGTTGGCACTCCCGCAATCGACTCCGCAAAGTTTGGAAAACTGATTTTCAATCGGTCCTTACGAAAATTTCAACCTCCCGAATGTTCTCATCGCTTCTTCTTAAACGTGGCCACCCTGTTTCTTTAATATTAGTTGTCGATCCCGTTTGCTCGAACTTCTTGACTCAAGCTTTGATTAAATTAACACTTGGACACTTACTTACACGGCGTAATCCGTATTCAATTCTAAATAGGCGTCGTACAGTACCGTAGGATTCGTTGGTTTTGTAAAATTGTTTTACACAAAGAGCATGCTGTTATCCCATGAAGTGCTCCATTGTGACAAAAATTGCACGAAGCGACGCGTAATGCCCCACCACTCGTGCGCCCGTCACATGCTATAAATGTTGCACAGTTGAAACATGAATAGAAATAAAACTACAAATGTTATTTTGTTGATCATTTATTTAACGTAATAAACGTTTATTGAAAATTTTTTTTTTTAAATGACATCGTCCCCGCCACTTGTGCGCTCCTCTCTCTAACGGTTTTTAAGAAATCAAGTGTTGCCATTCGGAAAAATGTATGGCTCACCCCATATTATATTGTACCCGGATAAGACGTAGTTCTTTTACTTTTGCAATGTCCATTTCGTATTTTAAATTTTAAAAGTTGGTAACCGAATAAACGTTGATTTAATTTTAATTGCAGACAATTTTCGAAGTATTAAAAATAAAAAACTATTCATTCGGTGACATCCTGTAAGTCGTAAATTTATTTTTGAGCTCAGGAAGCGAACGTCAGATAGAAATGCACTCGAGGCTGTCAAAACAAATTTTCGGCATTCATTCGGTTAAAACATTCTTGTAAATAAATAATCTTAATGGTTCTAAATTTTAATATTGGCCTTATGGGCCATGTTGATTCGGGAAAAACAACTCTTGCTGAAGCTTTAAGTAATGTAAGAAGCACAGCGGCATTTGATAAAAGTCCACAATCCCAAGAACGGGGAATTACTCTAGATTTAGGATTCAGTGCTTTAACGATTGATACACCATCTCATTTACGGTCCTCAACATTCGAAAAACGGTTCCAGTTAACATTTGTGGATTGCCCTGGCCATGCCAGCCTTCTTCAGACTATCATTGGTGGAGCACAAATAATAGATTTAATAATTTTGGTCATAGACGCCATAAAAGGCATTCAAACTCAAACGGCAGAATGTATTATTATTGGAAAGATTTTTCAGAAAAACATGATTGCCATTGTAAATAAAATAGATTTGATTGGAGAAAGTAACCGGAGGATCCATTTACAGAAACTGCATACGAAATTAAAGAAAACCTTTGCTAAAATTAAAATTCCCCGCGTACCAATTTTCTTTACTTCAGCTGTTGACAAATCTAACTTAGCAATCCTGATCGATGGAATCAGCAGCAATATACATGTTCCGTACCGAAGCTATAACCGTCCATTCCTTATGTACGTGGATCACTGTTTCGCAATAAAAGGTCGTGGCACAGTATGCACAGGTACTGTGATTCAAGGAAAAGTGGCAGTTAATGATATTGTTGAAATTCCAGCAATCAAAGAGAAGCGAAAAGTTAAATCAATCGAAATATACAAAGAACAAGCCCCTACAGCTGAAGAGGGTGCTAGGATTGGAATATGTTTCTCACAGATCAATCCACAGCAAATGGAACGGGGAGCTATTTGTCAACCAGGATATTTATCATATATTTATGCGGCGATCATTAAATTAAATAGGGTCGAGTACTATAAATTACCCCTGAAGTCGAAAAGTAGAATTCACATCACCATTGGTCATCGAACAGTTATGGCCAAAATTACATTGTTCAAGGGCACCGAACTTGACCGGAATTTCGATTTTACCGCGGAATATGAATATGTTGAAGAAATTAAAGCCGAGGACCAGATTGAGGTGGATCACTTCGTACTATTGGAATTTGAGAAATATATTATGGGGATTCCGAAGCTCACCGTAATAGCCAGCAAACAAGATTTAGATACTCAATCAAACACAATACGTCTAGCTTTTTGGGGCTCCATTGAATGGCTAACGAATTTGGAAACATATTCTCTTGAAACTCTACCCAAACTGAAAGTTTATCGTAATAAGGTGAAAGAAGGATTCGTGCAAAGAGTGATCAACAAACATGAATTGGTTGTTCAAGACTTGTTTACTAAAAGTTCTAATATTGAAATTTTCTTAGGTAAACATGTAACACTGTCTACTGGTGATGTGGGAGTATTACAAGGCACATTTGGGTCTTCATCTAAAGTCAGGATTTTTATCCCAGAAGGATTGACAACAGAAACAAGACATTTGTTGGGTTCTAAATTCAATGACGTTTGTGTTAAATTACAATTCAAAAAGTACATTTTCAATAAACGACCCGATATTATTCAGTAATAAAAATGAGTTTTTATGCATATGTATTATGAAGAATAAGATGTACGCTAACCTGCAATTGCTTAGACTGGAGTGTTACTGTTAACATGTAAGTCAATAAAATGTTCTGAAATATCTTACGTCGTCTCGGGATGAGAGTGTCTTGAAGAATTCGACATATTCCGTGTTCTCTAAAGAGGTTACAAACATTGGCGGACATATTTTTGCGGTAGGGTTAGGACAGGAAAGAGGACTTGTAATATAACTAGTTAATGCATAAACTGACTGACAAGTATTCAATCACATCCGAAAAACTGACAAGCATGCTCAGATTACTAAACAATAAACACTATATGTGGTCCATTGCCATGCAGCAATATGTCCTTGTATTCAATAATTGTTGTTTTCTGAGGTATTATAAATCGCCGAATGTTCTTTAATTAGTGCAAAAAACCGACACGTAAAGTTGTGTTTACATTCGTATTATTGTATTTTTTATAATTCTCTGAGGAAGGGTGAAGCCAAGTGCTAAGTTAGTGCCCTGAGATAGTTTGAACAGTTGAAAATTCTAGCGCTTCAGAAATACTTGCAGCGGAAGCGAGTTCCACACATTGTCCGTCCAGTAGTAAAATAAATTTTTGTGTAGAGATGTACGTGCTGTTGAGAGATGAGTTTCAAATATGTGGAAAACATCGCATGCCTTGCAGGGTGCAAATAAATGGAATCCCATGGGACGATATCGCCTTCTTCGAGGGAGTAGTCAGTAATAACACCTCTAAAAGAATGAAAGTTCGCCACTGATATAAAGAATTGCGGGGGTAAACTAGTCTCCCATTCGGATCTCCGGGGGGGACTATGTCAGGGGGAACATCATGCAGATATCATGATAAATAATGGAACTTTAAGAGGTTCATCATCGCATAATCGGGCTCGCCCTCGAGGCTCTGTCCACGCTCGACTGGTGACGGCATTTTGTAACATAGGCGCATCGGTTTCACCAATACGAATGTAAACGCTGTCCACCAATATTTGCAAACAACGAAACCTGATATCCTTGGCCTAACTGAGACCCAGGTCGAGTCGTCAACTGATTCGACATATCTTCATTGTTCAGAATACGACTTACATTTAAGGGCGGAGTCTGCGTCTTCGCGCGGTCCAATCTGGCTTTCCAGAGGATGGAAACGTTGGAACCCAATAATATGGACATCATATGGTTGAGGGTCGTGCTGAGGAATGGCGTTAAATTTCTTTGTTGTCTTTACCGCTCCCCGAATGGCGATCGGACGGCGACATTTTTCGAACATCTTTCATATACCGTCGACTGGATACAGATCAACCACCCAGCTTTTGAAATGGTTGTCCTTGACGATTTTAATGTGCACAATTCCGGCTGGTTGTTACATTCTAACAGAACCGACGAGGCTGCCGGAGATGTTTGCTGTAAGCCACAACTTGACTTAAAAGGGGCAACGCGAGTGCCGGATGCCCGAGGCGATTCCCTGGATCTATTTTTGACATCCGAACCGAGTATTTATACCGTAGAGATTTTTGCGCCATTGGGAAACTCAGATCACTGCTTGGTATCTGTCGCGCAAGCATTTGCATATCAAGCGAATAACCGGCCTAGGCAGCCTTCGCCATGTATGGAAGTATGGGGCTGCTAACTGGGGCGATTTGCGGGATTTCTTCGCATCCTTTCCATGGCCCGAGGTGTGCTTCCGAAACTCCGATGTTAACGCTTGCGCGGAGTCGGTATCAGAGATTATTCTTCTGGGGATGGAGATCTATATTCCACATTCCATCAAACGAAGTTCGTCGGATAAACCTTGGTTTGATAAAAAATGCGAGCTGATTACAGTGGGAAAAATAGAGCTTTTAAGCAATGGGGCTCCAATCCCACCGATGTTAACAGAACGAATTTTGTTAGAATTAGAAACGCGTGCAACCAGGCGATTGATACCGCGAAGAAGGCTCACAACGACAGGGTGATCAAGAAACTCCTTCGGTGCCCAACTGGTTCGCACTCCTTCTGGTCAATGGCAAAAGCTGTCAGCGGTAACTTCGCATCCTCCCCGTTCCCCCCGTTGGTGACAGACAGCGGAACGTTAGTCACGAATTCAAAGGATAAAGCAAATGTGTTTGCGAATTTATTTTCCGCGAATTCAAACCTCGATCCCGGTCTTTTGGAGCCACATTTGATCGCGCCGGTACGGTCTTCGATGCGGGATGTAAGAGTTCGTCCGCGCACTATTCAACGCATTCTACGTGAACTGGATTGTAGGAAGGCAACCGGCCCGGATGGGATACCAGCAATAGTCCTTATTGCCGGATCTTTTCAGACTCTTCCGCTTATCTTATGCACGGAGGACCTTTCCTGCCTGCTGGAAAATCACTCGAGTTCAGCCAATCTCAAGGACGGGAAAAAAGTGTCTCCCACAAAATTACCGTCCGATAGCATTACTGTCTATTTTATCTAAGGTAATGGAAAAAGTCATCAATACAGAGTTAGTTAAGTATTTGGAGTGCAACGGACTTCTGAATGATCATCAATACGGATTCCGTCACAGGCGGTCCACGGGAGACCTCTTGACACTTATAACCGATATTTGGACATCTGCGATTGAACGGCATGGTGAGTCAAGGGCGGTCGCATTGGATATCTCCAAGGCTTTTGACCGCGTCTGGCAAACTTCGTTCATATGGACTTTCCCAACAGCTTTGCGACTGGACGAGGAGCCTCTTCGAGAATCGATCGATCCGGGTTCTTGTGGACGGCGAGTGTTCGGATTTGTATCCTGTTAATTCGGGGGTGCCTCAAGGTTTTATTTTGGCTCCAACCTTGTTTTTGCGTCACATAAATGATTTGTTGGAGACAACGGATAACAAAGTGTTCAGTTTCAGTCCGGGAGCCTTGTTGTTTTTCAATCGGTTAATTGGGTCTACAACTTCGTCGAAAGAGGGCTCTGGGATCTGAGGCTCGGCTGTATGTACGCCTGATGCGTTTATTTGTGGTTGATGGGTGCGCACATTGAGCAGGGTTTCAAAGTACTGCTTCCACCTTGTCACGATATTTTTTGTTTCTGTCACCAGACAACCGTTTGTGTCTCGGATTATTTTGGCTCTCCCTCGGTAGCCGTTTCTAATTGAATTTATGCCGGCATACATACCTCTGCTGTTCTTTGCTCTGGCATTTTCTAGGATTTTTTCGATCCGAGTCTTCTCCCATTCGCGTTTGAAAAGTCTGGTTGTCTCTTTCTGAATTGTCGCGACTCCATCATATACTTCTAAGTGGGTCATTCTGAGTGGGTCATTTACGTTGTTCGATCTTTGCCCTGCACTCATCGTCAAACCAAGGTTTGGACTTAATTGTTTTCTTAAATCCCAATACCTTTTGGGCTGTTTGTTTGATTGTGTCTCTGATCGATGTCCATTTAGTATCTACACTATTGGTTTCCTCTTCCTCACTACTCCCAGTCTCTATGATGCTAAATCTATTCGTTAGTCCGTCTTGATATTCAGCCCTTTTGCGTAGGTCTTTTAGTTTATCAATGTCGAACTTTTTGCTCGTCTCCCGTGACTGTCTGATAGAAATAATGCACGCAGAGTATTATGAGCAAAACAGTTGATTGTAAATAAAATAGCATAAGGTGGAAATACAAAAGAGCTTGATGAGTACGCGAGCGAACTTTACTGTGCGACTGCTTGGAAGCGAGTGGCTGGAGACCAGCGAGTATGGCTATACGTATGTAGCATAGTTATAAGGAGTTGACTATAGGGCGCGTCGCTGTATGTTGCGGAGTTTCACGCATACGTATGTACATTGTACATTCCATACAAAGGTTTACAAATTCGATATTCTTAACACTGTCCATGTGGGTTTGCTGTCGACTTCTAATTTTGCCGACTTCTAATTTTGCCCATCACTAGAAGGTGATCGGAGTCGCAATCTGCTCCTCTATATGATCTTACGTCAACGATATTCGAGTGGTGTCTTTTGTCTATGAGGAAGTGGTCTATTTGGTTACGCTTAACGTCGTCGGCTGATATCCATATGGCTTTATGAATTTGCTTGTGCTTGAACATCGTGCTTTTCGCTACCAGATCTTTTGACGCTGCGAACGTGATAAATCGAATACCATTATCATTTGAAATGTCATGTAGGCTTTCTTTACATATTGTTGGTTGGAAAATATCTTCTTTTCCAATTTTCGCATTGAGGTCGCCGAGGAGAATTTTAACATCGAATGATGAGATCCTATCAAATACTTCCTCTAGGGTCTCATAGAACGTGTCCTTCGTTTCTTCCTCGGTAGATTCTGTTGGGGCGTGTACGTTTATAAATACATAATTTAACCATTGGCCCTGTATTTTTAGCACCGACATTCGGTCATTAATAAATTGCACATCTTTTACACGGGGCGTAATCTTCTGGCTTATGATGAAGCCAGTGCCGAGGTTATGTGTATCGGTGCCTCCACACGCCAATGTAAACCCATTGGTTTCGATTACTTGATGTGGGAGTCGGGCTTCCTGAAGCGCGACGATGTCCATTTTATATTGTTTCGCGTTTTCTACGACCGTCTGTATCGCGCCTGGTTTATATAACGTTCGAACATTCCACGTGCTCACGCGTATATCCCGCTTTTTCCGTTTTACCCGTCGTCTTCTTTTTGCCGAGTCGGTGTTTTCTTGATGACTTTTTCCCTTATGGAAGTGTCGGCTCATCACACCTACGCCTACCGGGTTTCTCGTGGGATTGTTGTTTGTATATTGATTATTCATCGTCGCATTCGGATAAAATTTTTAAAATGGTAGTGGTTTTATCTGACAACTAATTCAGAGAAATACTGTTGATATTGTAATGCATTAGCGTTAGCCTACTGATCATTCTAGTATATAATCGACACAATGTATGCTTAGTAAATAACGATACTGCACATATGGTCTTGTAATTGCAATGACAGTCTTTTATTATACCATCCCTGTGTTCCTACTTACAATTGTGTACAAAGCCAAATGCAACAGTTGCTATAATTCTGCAAATTTGTGTTCCGGACAGTTGGTTATTTCAGTTGAGTTTACAGCTCTTTGAGTTGGTTATTCGTTCTCTTAATATCTGTTAAATATTGATAATTTTAATGTAAAAACTAAAACTGGTTTATGTTTGCTGTGTCAATCCATCTCAAATTATTAAAACCTCTATCGATTATCAAGTATACAAATTTATCTTATCGGAAATTACTTGGTCCCAAATTTGCCTTTAATTTAGATACATTTCCGTTATGAAACGTTCAAAAGCTGGCGGACTATCTAAATCGAAAATCCAAAAAATTTCGAATACTTTTGAACCGCCAAACGAGTCTGGTGAAACTTCAGATTCTGATGTCTCACAATTCATTGCGAAATTACATGAGAATCGTGTCAAGGCCGCCGGGAGCATATCTGACTTTCAATTTGAAAAACAACGCGTACGCCTTATTTCGAATGCTTCAGATGTACCAGAATCTGCAAAAGCCATTCTATACTGGATGTCTAGAGATGCTCGAGTCCAGGACAACTGGGCCTTTCTCTTTGCTCAGAGATTAGCATTAAAGTATAAATTACCTTTGATGGTTTGCTACTGTCTCGTTCCCAATTTCCTCAACGCAACTATCCGGCACTATAAGTTTTTGCTATCAGGTTTGGAAGAGGTCGAAAAAGATTGTCGAGATTTGAATATAAGTTTCCATCTACTGTTGGGATCAGCGGCAGAAAGGGTCCCGCAAATTGTTAATGAATACGAGGTTGGTACGGTGATATGTGACTTTGCTCCTTTACGTGGACCTCTTAAATGGTTGAATGATGTAAAAGAGAATCTACCATCAGATGTACCTTTAACTCAAGTTGACGCCCATAATGTCGTTCCGGTTTGGGTGACCTCTGACAAACAGGAATATGCTGCACGAACCATTCGTAATAAAATCAATTCCAAGTTAGAACAATTCCTTACAGAGTTTCCGCCCTTGATTAAACATCCATATTCAGTAGAACACCAACCAGAGAATGTAAACTGGAAAGCTGCTTACGATTCCTTAAAATGTGACATGAGCGTGGATGTAGTAGACTGGGCTCGTCCCGGATACAGGGCTGCTTGTAGGAAGTTGCATAATTTTTGTGAGAGACGACTAAAGGATTTCAATTCTAAACGCAATGATCCGACAGTTAATGCTCTATCTAATTTATCACCGTGGTATAACTTTGGTATGTATCACCTTGGAATTTAATGTGAGGTGATAACCAGAGATTTTTTAGGTCAAATATCCGTCCAGCGATGTGTTCTTGAAATTCGACGATATAAAGGCAAATGCAAAGAATCTGTTGAGGCTTATTGTGAAGAAGCAATTGTCCGCCGGGAACTCTCCGACAACTTTTGCTTTTACAACGAAAATTACGATAATTTACAAGGTATTGCTGCATGGTCATTGAAAACACTGAATGATCATCGAAAAGATAAGCGCACCTTTATATATACCCTGGAGGAACTAGAGCAATCTAAAACCCATGATGATTTGTGGAACTCGGCACAAATCCAATTGGTAAAGGAGGGTAAGATGCATGGATTCTTGCGGATGTATTGGGCCAAAAAAATTCTCGAGTGGACTCAATCGCCAGAAGAAGCGCTGGAGTTTGCGATATTATTGAATGATAAGTATAGTCTGGATGGGTTTGATCCCAATGGTTATGTTGGTAAGAATATCTAGATTTAATTTTCCTGGCGTATGTTCACGATATTTTACTTTTTCCTATTAGGCTGTATGTGGTCAATTGGTGGAATACATGACCAAGGATGGAGTGAAAGACCAATTTTTGGAAAAATTCGATACATGAATTACAATGGCTGTAAGAGGAAATTCGATGTGGGAGTTTTTGTAGCGCGATATGGAGGCAAGGTCCATAAGAAATAATTCTTAACATTGTGAAATTGCTCCACTGGAGGCTTTAGTTGATGGAATGTCAATGAGATGGAAGGTGGCAGAGAGAAATATAATAAAGAGCTGCAATCGAGAATGTAGCCTCACGTTCTTAAATGATTTGAAGGCTGAAATAAATTATTGAATATGATTTTTTTTATCATTTTGATTAAGTACGTCCTAGTGATTCTAAAATTTAGGACAAACATTGCCATTCTGATTAGACATTTTTGTTGATGGCCAGACACCATCCATGTCGCAAAAATAACGGACGTAGTAGATATATGAAAGTAGTTACTTTGAACTCAACGACGACGATCATCTTACATCTGAACGATATACGATCATCTTGCAAGTGACGATCATTAGAAATGACTCAAAAGAAGAATAAAAAAAAATTGGGATAAGCTAATATGGTCGTGCGAATTCCTTTTTAACAACATTAATGTGGGCTCCCCACAGGCTCAAAAAGTCACCTGACCCTTCTCCTAGCGAAGGAATTATACCCCCACTTATCCAACTCCTGCACGGCTATCTCGTGACAAGTGAGACATGACCCAATATGTCCTCCATTTGTGCGGCTAACTCAAGATATATGGTTCGTAAAATCAATTTTATCTGGCGACCTGAATATAAGCCAACATAATTAGTCTGATGGACCGGTTCGAGAAAAGGTTGGTTAGGTGGTAGTCGGTCCCAAGGTGAGATACCACCCCGTCACGCTGTGCATTCCGCGTTATCGCCGAGAGAAACCTTCGACGGTGTTTCGGATGTGTGGCTGATGGCCCGGCCTGACACGGAGAAAAGTCATGATGGTACCTTCTGATATAAAGAATTCCGGAGGTAAACTAGTCTCCCATTCGGATCTCCAGTGGGGATTATGTCAGAGGGAACATCATGCAGATATCATGATAAATAATGGAACTTTAAGAGGTTCATCGCATAACCGGGCTCTCTCTCGAGGCTCTGCCCACGCTCGACTGGTGACGGCATTTTGTAACATCAGGAGCATCGATTTCACCAATACGATTGTAAACGCCGTCCACCAATATTTGCAAACAACGAAACCTGATATCCTTGCCCTAACTGAGACCCAGGTCGATTCGTCAACTGATTCGACATATCTTCGTTGCTTAGGATACGACTTACATTGGAGATTCCGTTTTAAGGGCGGAGTTTGCGTCTTCGCGTGGTCCAATCTGGCTTGCCAGAGGATGGAAGCGTTGGAACCCAATAATATGGACATCATATGGTTGAGAGTCGTGCTGAGGAATTCCGTTAAATTTCTTTGTTGTCTTTACCGCTCCCCGAATGACGATCGACCGGCGACATTTTTCGAACATCTTTCATATACCGTCGACTGGATACAGATCAACCACCCAGCTTCTGAAATTGTTGTCCTTTGGCGATTTTAATGTGCACAATTCCGAAAGATTACATTATAACAGAACCGACGAGGCTGGAAGGCTGGCGGAGATGTTTGCTGTAAGCTACAACTTGACTCAACTCGTGGGGGAGTCAACGCGAGTTCCGGATGCCCGAGGCGATTATGCAAATACCCTGGATCTATTTTTGACATCCGAACCGAGTATTTATACCGTAGAGGTTTCTGCGCCATTGGGAAACTCAGATCACTGCTTGGTATCTGTCGCGCAAGCACTTGCATATCAAGCGAATAACCGGCCTAGGCAGCCTTCGCCATGTATGGAAGTATGGGGCTGCTAACTGGGACGATTTGCGGGATTTCTTCGCATCCTTTCTATGGCCCGAGGTGTGCTTCCGAAACTCCGATGTTAACGCTTGCGCGGAGTCGGTATCAGAGATTATTCTTCTGGGGATGGAGATCTATATTCCACATTCCATCAAACGAAGTTCGTCGGATAAACCTTGGTTTGCTACAAAATGCGAGCTGATTACAGCGGAAAAAAATAGAGTTTTTAAGCAATGGCGCTCCAATCCCACTGATGTTAACGGAACGAATTTTGTTAGAATTAGAAACGCGTGCAACCAGGCGATTGATACCGTGAAGAAAGCTCACAACGACAGGGTGATCAATAAGCTCCTTCGGTGCCCAACTGGTTCGCGCTCCTTCTGGTCAATGGCAAAAGCTGTCAGCGGTAACTTCGCATCCTCCTCTTTCCCTTATTTGGTGACGGACAGCGGGACGTTAGTCACGAATTCAAAGGATAAAGCTAATGTGTTTGCGAATTTATTTTCCGCGAATTCAGACCTCGATCCCGGTCTTTTGGAGCCACCTTTGATCGCGCCGGTAGGGTCTTCCATGCGGGATGTGAGATTTCGTCCGCGCACTATTCAACGCATTCTATGTGACCTGGATTGTAGGAAGGCAACCGGCCCGGACCGAATACCGGCAATAGTCCTTAAGAACTGTGCCCCAGAACTATCGCCGGTTCTTTTCAGACTCTTCCGCTTACCTTATACACGGAGGACTTTTCCTGCCTGCTCCCACAAAATTACCGTCCGATAGCATTACTGTCTATTTTATCTAAGGTAATGGAAAAAGTCATCAATACTGAGTTAGTTAAGTATTTGGAGTGCAACGGACTTCTGAATGATCGTCAATACGGATTCCGTGGCAGGCGGTCCACAGGAGATATTTTGACATTTATAACCGATATATAACCGACATCTGCGATTGAACGGGAGGGTGGGTCAAGGGCCGTCGCATTGGATATCTCCAAGGCTTTTGACCGAGTCTGGCACGGGGCATTGCTGAGCAAACTTCGTTCATATGGACTTTCTCAACAGCTTTGCGACTGGACGAAGAGCTTCCTCGAGAATCGATCGACCCAGGTTCTTGTGGACGGCGAGTGTTCGAATCTGTATCCTGTTAATTCGGGGAGCCCCAAGGTTCTATTTTGGCTCCAACCTTGTTCTTGCTTCACATAAATGATTTGTTGGAGACAACGAATAACAAAGTGTTCAGTTTTGCGGATGATAGTACGCTTGTTTCCTCCTTTTCGCATCAGCTGAGATGTAGACAGATTGACTCTCTGAATCAGGATCTAGATAGGGTCCTGCGGTGGGGAAGGGCCAATCTCGTAGACTTAAATGCAGCGAAGACACAATATACAACATTCACAAAGAAAAGTGGATCATCGGTTCCCCAGCTGATGATGAATGGCCGGGCCCCCGAGGCTGGGGAAAGTTTGAAATTGCTCGGCGTCACGGTCTGTGGGAATGTATCATGACATAAAAACGTGTCGAGTATCGCCAGGTCCGCCTCAGGAAAACTGAGTTATCTTTTTAGAGCCAAGAAATATTTTACTGCGGCCCAACTTCTTCTCCTATATAAATCCCAAATTAGACCCGCGCTCGAATATTGCTCTCATGTTTGGAGCTCGGCTCCTAAACATACCCTCGACCTACTTGAGAGCATACAGAGACGAGCGATCCGCCTCGGCGCTGACGTCGGGACTACAGTCGCTATCACATCGAAGGCGCGTAGCCGACCTCTGTCTTTTTTACAAATATTATCACGGGTACTGTTCTTCGGAGATTCTTGGCATTGTTCCATGCAATTCGGTTTATATGCGCTCCACAAGACAATCCGACGGATCGCACCCGTTTGTGGTTCATCTCCCGACGGCGCGAACATCCCTGCATCAGAACTCGTTCCGTTACAGAGCGGGGAAGCTGTGGAACTCCCTTCCCACGCGAGTGTTCCCGGAGCGTTACAACCTGCAACTGTTCAAAAAGAACTGCAACAGTTATTTGATGGCATCTCGGGGCGCCCACTCAGCGCTATAGGTTCGCATCTCCCGAGAGAAGTCTAATAAAAAAGAAAAAAAGTCAAAAGCGATGGTTAAACACTTTATTGCCAAATGTTTTTAGACTTTGAAAATCTTAGGCGAAAAGATCGCGTTTAAAAGTGCTTTAATGAATGGATATATTATAATTTTTAGTCGAACTGGGCATCTTTCTGCGGAAATAGGATTTCCTAGTGCAGTTCCTGTATTGTGACATACAATCTACAATTTACCTTTATACAGAAAGATAAAACAAGTTCAGGAATCACAAACAGAAAGAAAGAAAAGGAGAGAAAGCGTTTAGGCCATTATATCTAAGGGGGACGTGTAAACTTATATTTGGCTTTAAGTCACAACCAAGAAGGGTGAATAGCATGTAAATTTGATTTATCTCGTTGCTGTGCTAAAACGTAAGCGGTGGGTTATGTTGTTATCATATTTTGTATGATGTCTTTTTTATCTAATAGAACAAATGCTTCGGGGGGAATGAATCCGCTTTGGAGAGTATTTTCCAGGTATGCTTCGTTTGGATAGAAAGCTTCCGAGATCAAATTGTTCTCATTGGTCGTTGCTCTTGCAATGTGGAAGTGTGTACTTTTAATTATGAAGTTATCTCCTCTGTTTAAGCCTGCCATGTTATACAGGTCTTTATTAGGATAATATTTTGTATAGTGCGATTCTGGCGTTCTGTAGATTCGGAGACAGGAACGCAGACATTGTCTTTCAAATACACGAAGTTTTTCCATATAGTGGATGGGTTCCTAAAGGCCAATAAATAGTAATAGTAAACTGTGTGCCCTATAAGTGCCAATGGTTGTCCAATAACCCCCTTGGCTTAAACCCCAATTACGGGCTCTAGTGTCTCGCAAACGCGCTTATTTTTGAAGTATGAAATAAAATCAGCGCCTATAGGCCTCAAGGTACATTGTCAGTACTTTAGAGCCGACGCTTAATACTTCGAAGTGCGTAAAATATTAAGTCGGCATCATTTCCTTTGATCGATGCCCGATTAATGCTGTTACACTTAGCACTTAAATACCGGTATATTTCGCCCGCAACACGGGCGTATAGGGATAATGCCTATGCCCAAGACGGAATTACTATTACTATTTATTGACATGTGGGAACCCGGAAGTTCATGACCGCACCGACTCGACTCCGCCATCGTTTCCTGTCCTGTGGACTCTCCTTCCACGCTTGACCAGTCGATCCGATCTCCTCGAGGTCAAACCTAACATTGTCCTCCCATCTCCTCCGCGGTCGTCCCACCGGTCTCTTTCCCGTTGGTCTACCGTCAAGAATGCTACGCATGGTTTTATCGTTACCCATTCGCGCCACATGATCGGTCCATCTCAATCGTCGCAACCTGATTACTCTCACTATTGAAGGTTTGTGGTATATCTCTTTCAATTCGTAGTTGTGGAGTTTCCTCCATTGTCCAGGCTCCTCGTCATATTTACCTACAAAGATACCCCTTAGAACTTTATTCTCGAACACGCGGAATTTGTTTTCTTCCCGTTTTGTGAGAGCCCATGTTTCGCATCTGTGTAGAACAATCGGGATTATTATGGTTCTATAGACACGGAGCTTTATGTTACGTGATAGCAGTTTGGATTTCAGCTGTTTACTGACTGCGTACCAAGTAGCGTTGCCAGAGTGTAGTCTTTTCTTAATTTCCTTCCACATTTCGTTGCTGGCCCTTAGTATTGTTTCCAGATATTTAAATTCTTTAACTTTTTCAAATATCTTACCTATGACGTTTATATGTGTTCCCTAAGGTCCATCTGATCTCGCCGTAATCATGTATTTTGTTTTGTCTTCATTTATTTCTAGGCCCACTTCTTCTGCCGCTTGCATGATGATTTCACAGTTTTTACTTATAGTTTCTAGATTATCGCCCAAAACGGCGATGTCATCAGCATATGCGAGCACTTGTGTGACCCCGTTCAGGGATGATCCGGCCATGTTGTCGTCTTGTACCTATCTGATGACATACTCGAGCACAAGGTTAAAAAGACATGGTGAGAGGCCATCCCCCTGTTTTAGTCCGTCCCGGATTTCAAATGGTTCTGAGAGGTGATTTTCTATTCTAACTCGCCCTTCGTTTTCGTTCATGCAGATTTAAATGAGGGCGGCATCTTTTTTCGTGACTCCCAGCTCAACTACAATATGGTAGTCTTTGCCTTGCGACTGAATCGTAGGCTTTTTGAAAGTCAACGAACAGTTGGTGAACCGTCTCTCCGTATTCCCACTTCTTTTCCAGTAGTTGCCTTATTATGAACATTTGGTCGCTCGTTGACCGGTTCCTACGGAATCCGCATTGGTAGTCTCCCAATATGTCTTCTGCGTACGGTGTGATTCTTGCCAGTATGACATTTGTTAATATTTTGTATGTGATTGGGAGCAATGATATTCCTCTGTAGTTTTCGCAGTCAGATCTGTCGACTTTTTTGAAAATGGGGACGACTATTGAGGTTTTCCATTCTTCCGGAGTGACTTCCTTAGCCCATGCGTACGGTACGGTGGATGAAAGACGACACTTGTGCTCAAGGAATAACCTCGAGAGACTCGTGGTGAGTCTGTGGCGGTTCCGCCAAACCCCACGACCCACTTACCTGAAAACCCCCCATAACTGCTACCCAACTTCCTTAAGTTCGCTAATGCAATCACATTAGCACCTTAAATGCTTTACGCATTAAATAGAGCAATTTATAATCGAAAAGCCCCTAGAAGAGAATTCTTACCTTTCATGCATCTCTTCGCATACAAATTCCCTATAAGAATTCCTGCCTAACTTATCATAAATTCCCTGAAAGAAAATTCATCGATTCAAGTATAATACAACCGCATAATCAGGGAATATTACCCTTGAGTTGTCTTATCCCAGCCTCAACATGTGTACAATAAAAACTACTTACATACACATTGGCTGGGGACCACTTTAACCAACGATTAACAGTCCAACGCAGCTGCATGTAATTAGCACCATAGACGTTGAGACTAATTCCCTAACTCGCGCCATGTGCAAACAAAAGAACGCTGTCCTTCAAAGGTTTTCTGGCGATATTATAAACAGTCCACATCGTCTGTGGTACGTGACGTATTCCGCCACAGAAATTTTGATAAATAAAATTGGTTACCTGTCGTTATTCCTGCTCTCTGCGTTGGGCATCCAATATGTCGTCTACAGAGATTTCTGACATGAATCCTCTCTATGGTCCGGTGTAAAACTGAGTTGGCAAATTGATCTGCAGATCTTAGGAAACCTGTAAGTGTTCTTCCATCCCTTAGGAGAACCATCAGTTTCTTGTCAACTTCTTCTAAAAAGTCAGCGGTTCATTTAATAAGTAATCACCAAATTTCAACTCAACTTCTATATATAATTTTGTGGTAAAAACAATTACGAATACGTTATAAAGTTTTTTTATTTCTGACAAAACAAAGCCGTGCTATTATCACTAATAACGAATCAAAAAACAACCTTTTCTTTTTACAATTTTTTACAGTCTTCTTCCACCCGAACCGGGACGTAGCTGCTTTTTTTCGTTTTTTACTACAACTGTTTTTCCATCTTGAACCGACACTCATCCACTCCTCTTTACTTCACATTCAAAACGGAACCAAAGAACTGTTGCTGTTTTTTCCTTTCAGCTATATACACTAAACCCTTTCTCTCTCTCAGTCTCCATCCACTCCGAAAAGGAATCCAGCTTCCACACGGTCCACAATCGAACAAAAGTATGTTCGTACATTCAACATGTGGATCGTGTGTTTTTTCACCACCATACCATCTATTATTATATTATATTTAAAACGAAACAAACGATGGGGATGGCGAAAGCCGCACGTAACAGGTATCCCAAATGCAATTCCCATTTAACTAGTTCCAGCTTATTTATTTGGCTGACCCTAATCACAGACCGATGCATTAGGTCGCTTCTCCTTTGTTTTTTTTCCGCTCGCTGTAGGTTTTGTTTATCCTTGCTGGAATGCATCGATAAACACGGTGATGTGTATGTTCACACATACACACCACTGCATCAAAAGTTCGCGTTTCCTTGGTGGCTACACCCTTAAGAGACAAATTTTCTCTCTCTCTTCCGTTCCTTAACCCTAACCGAGGATGGAATTCAAGTCAGAGTTCTATCGTCGGGGAGTCTGTGTTGGTGGTGCCGCTCCCGCTCTCCGTCGCGCGGCGGAGAAGCGTAGATATACTGAAGTCGTGTCGAGAAAGAAGTGTTTCATCCTGTATAAAATTTATAAAAATCAATTTAATAATAATAAGTTCTAAGTGAAGTATAAAAACACTAATATATAATGGCTGAGAACAAAGTGGTTTTTATTAAGAGAATAAAACTGAACAAATAAAGTCCGGTGTTTCATTCATTTGCCTTGTTCCTTAATGGCTCGTGACCATGCGAACAGCCTACTTGGGGTGCATTCCTTAGCGCAGTAACAATTCGGTTTGGCGGAACCTTTTAAAACTGGTGGAGACGAGGTAGAACCCCGTGTCGTGCGCCAGCACAATGACCTCGTCCCCCACAAGTCCCTCTCAGCTAAGGGTGAGTTTTCTTTCTTTGAGAGAAACGCGAAGTTTCTCTTTGTGGTGGAGAATTGGAGAGGATCTTTCTGGGTCGATCTTAGCTAGTGTGCTAATTGATCCATTGTTTACTCATGCTACGAGGTCATGGGTAAACGAAACCGAGAAAAGAGGATAGAACAAAGGGCATCATAGAAGACATGGTGCAGCTGTATAAATAGTCATGCATGGAATTAGGAAAACTGGCGCTAAAAGCAATTCAGATACACAATGGTGATTGTGCACTGTATCTTTGCTGGCGGAAAGGTCGAATTCTTTGTATGCATGTTTATATGCTGGAGAAATCGATTCTTGGGGGTTAGACGCCGCTGCTTTTGTCGATTGGACAAACGGCTGCCGAGACTGTGTATAAACCAGGAAAATGTGCTGCGCACATGTGGCAGGGTACGCTGGCTGACAGGGGCGCCCTGATTTGTTCACCACAGATTTGTTTTTCAGGGTCATCCTTAGCTTGACATACAAAAAATTGATCGTCCTCAGTCATCTTAAAATATTCATATACCGTAGATTTTTTCTTAGATCCCTGATACATCTTTAATAAGGGGGATTGCTCAATTTTTATTTACACTAAAAAAATGTAGCCTATTATATATGAAAATTTAAATAAAAAATTAAATATATTATTACAAAGGAAACGTACCTCTGATCCCTGCTTTTACAAAAATGTATACAGAAATGGAGAAAATTTTGTCAATGTAACGCAATGATTTCAACACGTGGACGTGACCAATGCAGAACGATGACTGGCAAAAAAATGCACGGAAATTGCGTGCAAACAAAAGCAGAAACAAATGCTCCTTTTCTTTCGACGTGAGAAAGAAGGAGACAAACACATTTTTGTAGACTTTATGCATTATTATGCGCCTGCAAGTTTAATATTCTTTCACAATCGACATTCATTATAATAATTTTAAATTTTAACGAAAAAGTAGTCGGAGTCGCTCGTTTTTTACGACTCCGACTCCAGCCCAAACACCGCGACTCCAAATCCACAGCCCTGCTTTCAACGCATTACCTAGAAATTCCTGAAAAGAATTTCTTCCACAAGGGCATTCCCGCATGCATCAATGCATCTCTGCATTAGCGACCAAGAATCAAATTCTCGATTAGTGTAAATATTCACACTAGAATCCGACCCTTGAGTCGCCATAGATGCCATTTACTATCGACATAGATGCTGTACACAACCGTCATTGTGTAATCATCTAAATTGCATCTTAATGACTTGCAACTATTGATCCAGCTGCAAGCACTTGTCCCAGAAATGCTCCTTAGTTTGAATCTTCAAACAATCACCAACTTCGCGCTTAGCCGCCGGATTCGAATTCAATAGCATAAACAAATGCAAATAAAGAATCCGTTTCTTACAACGACTAAAGATACGATATACAAATTGTATGATGTATCCCAAACGTATTAGCACCTAATGAGTGGCAGCGTATTTACTTAGCGGAACCCTCATTACAGAACGATGCCTTAGGTCGCTTCTCCCGTTGTTCTTTTTTCCTTGTTTTAGGCCGAAATGCATCGATAAACACTGTGATCTACACGATCACACATACACATACATCAAGTCCATCTTCCTTGTTTTCACCACGAGAAACACTTTCTCTCTCGAGGAAACTTGTGGGGGTACGAGGTCGCGAGTGTTCTACCCCGTCCCCACAAACACTCCGTTGTTTATCAAGGGGAAACGTCACACACAAGAGAAATAAAACACGCCGCCAAGACACGCGGAAAAATTAAACACAGTATTCCTTTGGTTCAGTTTTATATTTATATTAATTGAAAAAACACAATTGTTGGATAACTCGTTTGAATTAATAGATTATTGTTCCGTTTCATTTCCTAAAATTTTACGGTAGCACTGCGTGAAAGTTACATTAGGAAGTCAATAAAAACACAATCTTCGAAGACTGCAGCAAATAATATTCGACATGGAGGTTGCAAACACTTCGACACGACCCCGAGGTATATTACGCATCTCCGCAGTCGGCGGAGGGCGGAGGATCGCGTGACCGTTCTGGTCTGCTGATGGATAACGACTCCGCGATATCTTGCTCGGGCAGAGCTCACTCGCTATGGCGATCATGGTGGTATGTGTGCATGGTTCTTTCATGGATGAGAACGAACCTGGAACAAAGAAAGAGCATAAAGTGCATTCATGGGATACGATTTAGGTAAAGCAAATAAAACCGAAATCGTCGGATGCTAATGGGATCTTATGCATCGTTCGGTAATGAGGGTCAGCTAAATAAATAGCAGCCGCTCATTAAATGAAAAAAATGTCTTTCGGATACCACAAACGATATGAATTGTTTATGGTATCGCAGGAAACCTATGTAGGAAGAGCGTTCTTCTGTTTGCACATGGTGCGAGTTAGAGAATTTTATTGCTGGGAGAAAAAGGTCGCCGCCCAATGTGTACGCAAAGAAATTTATCGTACACATGGCGAAGTTGGAAAATAGACGGCGCAATATTTATGGTCCCTGTCATGACAGTTACATTGTATGCAAACCGAATCATTTTGTTTACAGGAATTTGTCTGGTACCGAAGGTGCCGAATTGGTTTGGAATTCCAGATAAGTAAAGAAAGAAATCTTACGGAAAATTGTATGCGAAGAGATGCATGAAACGGAAAGTTTTCCTTACAGGGACTTTACGATTACATCTTTGATCTAATTAATGCGTGAAGCATTTTCAGGTGCTTAATGCGATTGCATTAGCAAAAACTTATGCGACTTGGGATGAGGTTATGGGGGTTTTTAGGTAAGTGCACCGAGGGGTTTGGCGGAACCGCCACAAACTCTCCCCTGGTGCGAAGTGGCTCTGCATCGAGCAGAGCATCGAGGAGTCGTCATTCAACCATCGGTGCGCGTACATCTGAAGTCGCCCTGTAACCGCCGCCAGCACACTGGGGTGTGCACGCCGCCGAGTGTAAAAAAAGTCGTTTCATCCGCCGTGAGTGTCCGAAAGTTTCTTGTGTTACAGTAGCAGTGAGTCAGGGTCGTCTATCGTCTCTAATGTCGTGCGTTGGTAGTCCTTGCGTTCGCGTGTAACAACAATTCTATTTGTCATAGATATTTCAGTGTAGTATGCTAATCGGGACATTAAAAGTCATCCCAGCCAATTCAATTTAAGGAAAAGAAATGTAACGTAAGAACATATAGTGCAGCACAAAAAATCAATTCATTACACTTCACTTGTAAAAATTAAGAAAAACATTTAACAGGAACCATTTAAATAAACTACAAATAAAAGAACATTTACTCCTAAAGCAGTGTGTTTTATTTTCCTTTTCCTTGGTGATTAACTTTTGGCTTAACTTGTGATTGATGGGGAATGAAGTGAACCCGTGCCGTACGCCGGCACACCCTACTTCACCCCACACAAACCTCCCCTTAATTTGGGTATGGATACTTTATAATTATTTATTATTATTTGGAGATATTGATTATTATGTAAATATATTTGGGGAAGGCAAATGGTAGCGCTTTACAGAGCACTACATGGCGTTCGAGTGACCAACGCACGCATAATACTCAAACCCGTATGAGCCTAGTCGGTGATTCACTATTACCGAAATAGGTGCGTCTCCATCAACCTTGGCGATACCCGCGACGAGATTCACCTAAGGGTATCTGATTTGGTAACTTTAGTATAAATATTAATATACTAACCACCACTTCCGTTTCTAAAGCCAAAAATAAATAATTAATAATAAAAAACAGTCCTTTAATAATAAACTGCAAACGATTTTAGATATAAGTTTTGTATTTAGTTTTTTTTTTAAATATGTGTTTTAATTGTATATATAATATTAATTTTAAGATCGTTATCTTTAAATAGGCTAATATTTTGGTTTCCGTATTCTTCCTTATTAAATAATCATTATTCATTGTTATATATCCCTATAAACGGTATATTCCGCAAGTTTTACTAAGTAACATTAAAAATAAATAATAAGAAAATGTTATTGCACGAAAATTAAATATATTTTGCAGTTATTTACTCATACCATTAATTTAATCGCTATTAGTAATTATTTCCTCTCCAATACATCCGATTGCCTTTTTTAGGAATGTATGTACAAATATCACCGAATTATAATTTAAAATTGCTTTATTCGTCTAAACGAAATTGATCATTTTAAATTAATACCACATTCATAATTATTAAAAAAGGGAATGATAAAATGCGAAGTAAAGTTTTAAGTGATTTCCTTTAAATATTTACTAATCATGTTTACAAATGAACTTATTATAAATCTTAAAAATAAATAGTATGAAATATAATCGACTAGATCTGATCACACCATAAATTTACCGAAGAAACAGCAGAAGTATCACAATGAGTAAAAGCGTTGAAAGAAATATTATTGCAGCCCACTGACGGCGATCTGGAAAATAAGCATATTTTTACATTTAATATATATTTTTAGGAAATATTTAAATTAAGAATAACTTGAATGAAATCTTCATAAAAAGTTTTTCCTTGGTTAAGCAATGATTGTGTATATTAAAGTGATTCATAAATTTCAAGATTTTATTTGTTTAATATTTGACCCATAATACCATTCTATCTACTAAAATCCGAATCTGTTTTTTAACTTCGGAATTTCTGATAAATATATATCCGAAAATGCACTTATTGTAATGTTGTCGGTGGTTTTACTTTTAATATCTTTAGTGACGGTATTTAGCTAGTAACATATGAAGGGCACCGGGGAAAAACATGCGATGCCACAAAGACAATGAACTGAGAAATTGCCAAATTAAACTTTTGATCCTTGAAATAAGGTACATTAAACGCTTGAAATAAAAGAAAAATATATTTATTTATAAAGAAAATATATTTGAGTTGGGTGTGTTCTTAAAACTGTGTTCTTCCTCTTACTAATTATTGCGTTGGCGAAAAAAAAAAACTGTACAAAGTCAGAAATATAGCGATCCTGCCAACTTCGTAAAATATTTCAAGCGAAGTAGTGGACCAGAACCAGCTGCCAACAACAACTTCAATTAAAATCGAAGCTGCACGCCAACCGGATGGCGGCATATTCAAAACAGGAATTAGACGACCTATTTTCCAGCTTAGAAGAACCACTGGAATACATAAGCGAAAAGGAAGACGACGAATACGTTCCGCAGAGTAAAAAGGGATCAGAACAACCGAAATACACACCAACACCGAAGGAAGCTGGACCTAAACCCATATCCATTGAGGAATACAGGAAGAGGCAGAAAACCAGCCAAGAACCGGGAAAAAGGATAGAGAACCGGAAAAGAAGAAAAACGTTAAAAGAAGACAAAGAGGAGGCAAAGCGGTCAAACTAAGACAGCAAAGCGGAACGAGCGGAACTACACAAAGTAATACCAATAACAAAGGACCGAAAGCTAAGAAAAAGGACTTGATAAACAAACTGAAGTCGCTAATTGAATGATGAGCTCCACAAATACTAAAGACGAGATATGAGCAACAACGTAGCAGCCAATGAAGGAAGCATACGCGTTAAGACAGATAATTTGTTATATATAGTAGTAATTATTTTAATAATATTGTTAATTTTAAAATTTAATGGTTATTATTAGAAATATGTAAACAAGCAGGTAATATAATATATAATAAAATAATAATATATAAAAAAAAATAATAAGAAATAGAATAAATCATGTTAGAAAAATAATAATATTATGAAACAATTTAAACCTCTCTTAGCAATTTTAAATAATTTACAGAAAAACCCAAATAGAGAATATACGGATGACTACATCAAACAAAAACAAAAAGAAATAATAGAAATCTGGAACACGGTAATAGGTGAAACTGACGTTACAGAAGACAGAAAAACATACTTTCAAAGCATAGTTGACCAGATAAACTATCTACTAAAGACAAAGAAAGAAACAAGTATGGCAAAATTCGATATACTGACGACAGGGAAACATCTCAGAATTCAATGGAGATCCGAAAACTATAGCTAACTTCTTAGGATTAATTAAGTTCTACAGTGACACACTACCCGAGGAAGCAGGAAAAAAGAAACAAATCGAATTTATCATCATCATCATCATCGGCACCACAACCGGGAACCAGTCTTGGTCTTATTTAGCAAGTCCTGAGGCTTGTTAAATTTTCCATAATGATTTGTTTTTTCCGGGCAAGGTCATTAGTATTGCGCCAGAGAATCGAACCCCGGTCTCCCGCGTGACAGGCGGGTATACTAACCACTATACTATCGAAGAGCAAAATTGAATTTATACTTGCAACTAAATTTACCGACAAAGTGAGAAATAGCATGTTAACAGAACATCTAAAAGACTGACAGACTTACAACAAATTCTAGCAAAAATATCATCATCATCATCATCATCGGCACTACAACCGGGAACCGGTCTTGGCCTTATTTAGCAAGTCCTGAGGCTTGTTAAATTTTCCATAATGATTTGTTTTTTTCCTGGCAAGGTCATTGGTCTTGCGCCAGAGGCTCCCCGACGGGGAATCGAACCCCGGTCTCCCGTACAGGCTATTCGCTTGGGAATAGTTTCCACCCAATGAAAGTGTACATGAGTATACTTTTCAACCACTTCGTAGTTTCCCGATTTCGAGCCGATGTCATCCACTTTGGCACTCCCAGGCTCTGGGCGTCCTGGTCTACCCCATCCCTCCATTGCAGACAAGGTCTGCCGCGCTGTCACCTTCCATACATTCTATCACAAAGGACTTTCCGAGCAGGCTCTTCTTCGCTCATTCGAGCTAGGTGTCCCGCCCACCAGAGTCTACCGAGCTTGATTTTTCTTACATTAGCTTCAAGGTAGATTGCGTACAACTCATGGTTGTAGCGTCTCCGGAATCGTCCTACCTCACATACGGGGCCAACAATTCTACTTAAGACCTTCCTCTCGAACGCGGCTAAGAGTTCAGAGTGCCTTTTATTGAGCACCCAGGTCTCGGATCCATACATGAGTACTTGTTAGACCATGGTCTTGTACAGTAGTAGCTTGGATGTTCTGGATAAATTTCGGGATTTAAAGAGCCTTGGTGGACCATAGTAGGCTTTGTTGGATTTGATCAGCCGTTCGCGTATTTCTGCTTCCATATTGTTATCGGCTGATACTATTGACCCAAGGTAGTTAAAGGATTGCACTACTTCAAATTCGTGCTCCACTACCCTGATAGTTTGACCAATGTTAAGTCTTCTCTTCGCTGAAGTTGCCACCATGTACTTGGTTTTTCCCTCATTAATGTGCAGTCCCTTGCCTGTTCGATCTGGGTGAAGGATTCCTGTACAGCCGATTAGATTCTACCGATAAGGCCGATGTCATCTGCGTAGGCAAGTATTTGGCTGGACTTGGTGATAATATTCCCTCTAGTTGTGACGCCAGTCACGGATTGCTTTCTCCAACGCCAGGTTGAAGAGGGGACAGGCCAGATCGTCCTCTTGCCGGTGTCCATTAAAGATGTTTATTGGTTTGGACAGCAATCCCGCTATTCTTACTTGACTAGTTACGTTGGTCATGATCAACCTACAAAGTCGTATCGATTTGTTTGGAATGCCGAACTCTCTCATGGCATTGTATAGTTCTATCCTGGCTATGCTGTCGTAGGCGGCCTTAAAGTCTATAAATAGATGATATAATTGAATCTTAAACTCCTGACATTTTTCCATCGCCTGCCTAAGGGTGAATATCTGATCAATCGCTGATTTGCCTGGGATAAAGCCACACTGATATTGACCAATGATGGCCTTAGCGTCTATCTTGTAGGATAGTGGAGAGTATCTTATAGGCGGTACTCAGCAATGTTATGCCCCTATAGTTGCTGCACAGTGTGATATCTCCCTTCTTATGTATGGGGCAAATTATACCACGACGCCAATATTCCGGCATCTCCTCTTGCTCCCATACGTGCACCACGATCTCATGAATCGCATCGTCTGTGAGCTGACCATTTAACAATTCGTTGAAGTGCACTTCCCATCGCTCCAGAGTGCCTTCAGGATCGGTGATCAGATTAGCCACTTTATCCTTGCAGTAAGTGCAGCGTGGTGTGTACCTCGTCATACTGCAGATTATTTCGTAGAACTTCCGCGTCTGGGTGGACCTCGCTCTCTACTTTTTTCTATTTCACAGACAAGGATTTTTCCCAGGCACTTTTTTTTTGTCTGTGGTCTTTTTTCAGATCTTCTGAGCTCTTTGTATTTCTCCTCGCGTATCCGCGTCCTATGAGTCTGCTGCATTGCCCGGTATGCAGCATTCTTACGTTCAGTCGTTAGTTTGCACTCATCATCAAACCAGCCGCTCCGATCTCTATGATTACTGCCTAAGATGGAGTTGGCAATACTAATGACAATATTCTTAAGGTGTGTCCATTTCTCTTCTACGCCCGGCATTCTGGCCTCAGGACTTACCCTCTCTCCGTCGAGCTCTTCGATGGCGAGTCTTAACGCATGACCAAAGGTGTTACTGTTATTCTCATTGCGTAAGGCAGCCGTGTTGATTCGAACCTGATCCGCAGATGCAAAATGTCTCCGTACGGCAATCCGCGCTCGGAAAACTGTACCAACAAGATAGTGATCCGATTCGACGTTGGCACCTCGGTACGTTCGTACCGTCATCAGGCTCGAGGAGTGGCGGCGATCTATCAACACGTGGTCAATTTGATTGCGAGTGGTTCCATCAGGTGATACCCAGGTGGCTTTGTGGATATCTTTACGCGGAAACCTGGTACTCGCAACGACCAAGTTTTTCGATGCTGCCAGTTCGATGACTCGTAGTCCAATGTCATTAGTGTTCTCATGCAAACTATGGGAACCTGTGTAGTGCCTGAAAACCGGTTCTCAACCTATTTTTGCATTCAAATCACCAACAACGATTTTCATATCGTATCTTGGGCAGGCATTGAGGGCCCGTTCGACGTTCTCGTACAATTCTTCTTTTTCGTCGTCAGGGGACTCCTTTGTAGGTCCGTGAACGTTTATGAGGCTTATGTTCTTAAACTTACCTCGCACGCGAAGAGTGCATAGCCTTTCATTTATTACATTAAAGCCGATGATGGCAGGCTTCAGTTTTTGGCTGACTAGAAAGCCTACCCGAGCACATGGTGTTTTGCATGACAGCTGTTATAAATGTCATACTCGTTTCTTTGAATCACACCACTCCCCGTCCATCTTATTTCTTGTAATGCTGTTATGTCAGCCTTATATTCGGACATGGCATCGGCTAGCTGCTGTGCAGCTCGAGCTCTGTATAGTTAGCCATTTTCGTTTCCGTGGTCGTCGTCGTGTATCCGGTCCATATCCGAGGCTTGTTAAATTTGCCATTGTTGCAGCACTAAGCAGCAACAGCCAACAATAACGACCAGATGAATCAGTTTATCAAACGATAAATTCAAATAATCAATTCACCAGTTTTTGGAGCAATAGAAACTCCCGATATTTAATTTCATCACGAAGGTATGCAACAGAACTTGCAAGAAAAAAAAAACTCTTGCATCGATATTATAACTGAGAAAGCACAAGTTCGATAGAACAGTTTTCACGGTAGTTTCCTGGTCCATGAGACGGTGCTTTGGATCGGATGACACTAACGGCCTAAACAAATGGAACTGTGCATGAGGCATACAAACTGGCGCAGTTAAAAACGAAAGTCTCTGGTTTCAGTTGTTGTTCTGTTGGCCTTTAGCTCGTATCATATTATATATCAAAAAATTCTGTTGTAATTAAAAGTGGCGGGTAAAGTGTAATTAAATTTTGATTTAAATCGATTCAAGGAGAACCATAGTATGAATAAATAAGTTAATCATAATTTAAACAGGAGTGTTTTATTCTCAATCATTGGCATTGTGAATGTTGTGTCCCCGAACCCCGAATTGAATGTTTCTAAGGCGAAACATTAAAGCTGTCTCCCCGAGAACAAATCAGATTTTTGGATTTTGCTGTTCCCAGTTGGAAACCACATCCACGTTGGATTTGCTGGCTCAACTGGCGAATTCAGCCATAATAATTCGTTTTTACGGCCATGGTTATTAGCCTTACGCCAACCTTTCTCAGGATGTCGCTGCATACATTGGTTCACTACTTGGCGGGTGCCAAAGTAGCTATCCAGGGGTGTCACGTGGAGACTGCATGTCAACTTGGATTTAACAGGGACAAGGATCGTTCTGGCCTTCGCCGAGTTGAAAGCAATCAGTAACTTTGCCCTGTATGTTCGCACCCATATCTTTTTCATTTATATTTAATATCTTCTCCTTTTCCCAAAAATTTCCCCGATTCTGTTGACCGGAGACACCTGAGTTTCCCTGGTCAAAGTAAGGAAACTTCTGGAACCCCCTTTTGAAGGGCCTTACAAGGTGCTGGTCCAAATAAAGGGCGTAGGGGGGGGGGGGGGGGGGGGATCCCACGAACTGCGTAAATCGCCATTGGCTGAGATACCTTCGTTCCACCAAGGAACATACTCACCTATGACGTGGGTTCCAAGTCCCGAACAATTCCCCTACGCCTGCACGGCGATCGAAGGACACGACCCAGTATAGAAATTGTGTACCGATCCATTGGCTGGATAAACACAAGTGGTTGGCACAGCTGCGCCAGATGTCGACAAACATCTAATCCCCGGCGATAAGCAAATTGTCGTAAAACAATCCATCGGCTAAACCTTTGACCCTGCCGCAATGCACTTCGCCTAAACAAAGGCCATTGCGGAGAAACAGCAATAAACTAAAACGCAAAGCAAATACGATTATTACAACCGATGATAATTACCACGATCCCAAGATCGCCAAGAAGTATAAACCACACACCCGAATATATACAAAAGAGATTCGACAGAAGGTGTGAAAATTCTGGCGATCCCAGCAGGATCTCCGGCCACACAGACAACAACCTCCGCGTCTAAGGCCTGCACATCTGGCCTGCGACCAAACAGGAAATCACAGGACACAGATAGAGGGTGTGTTCTCCGCTAGTGGAGAGATTCTCGATTAAGAGAATACCGAAAGAGAGAATGGTGGGGTGAGTAGAATCATCCCCAAAAGGATTTTAATTCAGTCTACATTGAGAATCTCGACGAGGGAGTCGGACAGGAAGAAGAAACAACAGAACGTCGCGCGTGTCAATCTGAAAACCTAAAAAAAAAAAAAGAAAAAAAAAAAAAACGAAATGTGTAAGACAGTAACGTGTCCGAATGAAATGAAATGTGTACAACAATTCTCGAAAGAACAAAACAATATTAATACCCCTACTGCAATCCGATTAAAATTTAGAGCAGTTCTCCTATATTTTATCTTATCATCTTTTAGTTTAGTCACAAAGTAATTTAAAAGGAAATCAGCAAATCGTAGCAAATATTGAGAATTCGTGCCAAAATATCATTAATAATAAAAAAAAGGAAAATAATAAAACGTCTTTAAAAACAATTTCTCTGTGTTTGATTCGTGGACAGTGTTCGGCGGAACACTTCAGACTACTAGACAAAAATCCGCCAAATTATTTCTCTTATAATTATTCCATCTTTGGTTAGGATGTGCACACGCATTACATTGCTTTGTCGTGTTTGGGTTTCTGTTTCGGCAGCTATTTGTATTCCTTCTCTGAGTGTAGTTACTCTTGCTGCTAAGACTATTTGTCTGCTTGTTTCATTCAACCTAGTTTTAAATACATTTAACCGAAGTTGATCATTCAACGGAACTATTAGTTATCTGATAGTATCGTCTATTGTGTTTCCTTGTTATGAAATTTGGATCTCATTTAGTTGTGCTGTAAGTGTGTCTGTTCTTTCAGAAAATGTAGTGACATTCTGGTGTCCTTGGTAAGATTTGGCCAATTATTATGTATTGGATAGCTACTTTGGCACTCGCCAAGTAGTGAACCAATGCATGCAGCGACATCCTGAGAAAGGTTGACGCAAGGCTAATAACCATGCCCGTAAAAATGGATTATTATTATTTATTGGCCTGTAGGATCAGATGGTCAAGCGTGGAAGGAGAGTGCACAGGACAGGAAACGATTGCGGAGTCGAGTCGGTGAGGTTATGAACTTCCGGGTTCCTACAGGTCAATAAATAGTAATAGTAGTAATAGCTTAGCAGGAGTGGAATGCCCGATCGCCAAATGCGTCAACACACAAATATTTTTTTAATTTGCCTTTCATTAACCTTATTAGTAGAGAGTATAATATAAAATCATAAGACTACTGTGAGCGACTTTAATTTTCGGCCAGTGCACCAGCGCATTGGGATAGTATTACTTGTGAAAAATGAAATAGCGTCGATCAAGTCGTGTCTAGGTTGTCGAAGAAGGGATGACGAGTTTTCGTTACCTCATTGTTCGAGAGTCGTGTAAACGCTTACTTTGTTAGAGTGTTTACTCACCATTATTCATGTGTAGTACTTTTGCCATTTTCTTCATTGTAGAATCTAGTTTCGATTCGGTTGCATCAAATTCGTTTCCGAAATCGTCAAGCATTCTAGAGAGACGTATAAATTAATTTTCAATATATGTATTTTAATACAAAAACTTACACTGCCTGTTCGTCTAATTCGACACCAATTTGACGCGAAACAGTCTTGAGTGTTCCAACAGAATCGCTTATCATATCCAAATGTTCATCTTGATTCTGCAACATACGCTGCTGTGCGGAAACAGTTTCACCAACAAATTTATGCCCCGGGCTATCCAAAGTAGACGCAGCGTAATGACCCGGACTATCCAATGTGTTTTCTAGTTTTGAATATTTTGTACCACTGTGTCGGGAAGCCATTGTTCCAACTATGGTGCTTGCTATATTACCACTGGCACTATTACTTAAAACTCCGCCTACAACAGAGGTTGCTGCTGAGTTACTTGTAACCGTGGTGTTACTCTCGTTCTGTTGTTCGTCTAATAACGGCTGCCTTGCGGTTATATCTCTGTCTCGACTGCGGTTCAAGCTCATTTTCTCCTTCATTGACTTGACCTCATCTCGGGTCGCATCGATGAAATGACGCCGGCTGGATAGTTCTTTGTTATCAATTCGAAATTTATTGGGATTCCGTTCGACGATACGTGTTGGTATCAAAACGCGTTTGTTAAGGAAAATGTGGAAATATATTACGCTTTAGGTTTTCATTGCTTAGTTCTGTTGAATGTGTTCGCTTTTATGTATTATAATAGTTGCCACTGAAATGATCAATACATTAAGACAATTGTGGAAAAAAAAAGTGAGCAACGTATGTCTGATCTAAGTCAGTCGCTCAGAAAATAAATAGCGTCGGTCAAGATTGCTCTTTATGAATTATCTCATATTCGTAATATTGCATCGTTTTAAGAGTTGGGGGCTTAAACACAGATAAAGAGATTATATATAAAAGTATTCTCAATGCTACACAAGATATTTCGTGTTTCAATTGGAGATAAAAAACCGACGCATCTAATAAAATAGGAGTTTCTATATATATATCGGAGTCCAAAACAAGGGCAATTCTTAGCTTCCTATTAATTTTTAAATTACGGTTTGGACTTTTATTGTGCAATGACCGAATGTCTGTGCTAAAAATAGAGGGCCCATGGTACAATTATATATTAATAAACGTACACGCCCTTACAGAATCTACGGGCGGAGAAACGAAGGACACGTTCTATGAGACCCTTGTGGAAGTATTTGATGGGATCGAATCATTCGATGTTAAAATCCTCCTCGGGGACCTCAATGCGAAAATTGGAAAATGAGATATCTTCCAACCAACTATAGGTAAACAAAGATTACACGACATTTCAAATGATAATGGAATTCGAAATATCACGTTCGCAGCGTCAAAAGATCTGGTAGTGAAAAGCACGATGTTCAAGCACAAGCAAATCCATAAAGCCACATGGATATCACCCGACGCCTTGACGCGTAACCAAATAGATCACTTCCTCATAGACAAAAGACACCACTCGAATATCCTTGATGTAAGATCATATAGAGGAGCAGATTGCGACCCCGATCATCTTCTAGTGATGGGCAAAATGTCGGAGTCGCCTCGCAGCAATCCCACATGGGCAGCCACGGGAGACGAGCAAAAAGTTCGACATTGATAAACTAAAAGACCTGCGCAAAAGGGCTGAATATCAAGACGAACTAACGAATAGATTTAGCACCCTAGAGAATGGGAGCAGTGGGGAAGAGGAAGCCAATAGTGTGGACACTAAATGGACATCGATCAGAGACACAATCAAACAAACAACCCAAAATGTATTAGGATTTAAGAAATCGATTAAGTCCAAACCTTGGTTTGACGATGAGTGCACGGCGAAGATCGAAGGACGTAAAAGCCTCAGAGTGATCCACTTAGAAATATATGGTGAAGTCAACGCAGAAAGATACGCGACAATTCGGAAAGAGACAATGAACCTTTTCAAAGACAAAAAACGCGAATGGGAGAAGACTCGGATAGAATGAATCCTAGAAAATGCCAGAGCAAAGAACATCAGAGGTATGTATGCCGGCATAAGCTCAATTAGAAATGGCTACCGAGAGAGAGAGAGACAAAATAATTCGAGACACAAACGGCTCTCTAGTCACAGAAACAAACAATATCGTGGCAAAATGGAAGCAGTACTTTGAAAACCTGCTCAATGTGCGTACCCATCAACCACAAATAAACGCACCAGACGTACATACAGCTAAGCCTCAGATCCCAGAGCCCTTTTTCAACGAAGTTGTAGACGCAATAAATCGATTGAAAAACAACGTCAGTTGACTGCATACCGGCAGAGCTCATGAGGCATGGAAGAGAGGCAACCACTCGAAAGATCCACCAACTGATGAAAATATGGGATAGGGAAGTCACTCCGGAAGAATGGAAAACCTCAACAGTCGTCCCCATTTTCAAAAAAGGCGACAGATCTGACTGCTCCCAACCACATACAAAATACTAACAAATGTCATACTGGCGAGAATCACACAGTACGCAGAAGAAATACTGGGAAACTACCAGTGCGGATTCCGTAGGAACCAGTCAACAAGCAACCAAATGTTCACAGTAAAGCAAATGCTGGAGAAGAAGGGGGAAGTATGGAGAGACGGTTCACCAACTGTTCGTTGACTTCAAAGAAGCCTACGACTCAGTCGCAAGGCAAAGACTCGACTATATTGTAGTTGAGCTGGGAATCCCGAAAAAAGACGCCACCTTCATTCAAATGTGCATGAACGAAAATAAAGGGCGAGTTGGAATAGGAAACCACTCCTCAGAACCATTTGAAATCCGCGAAAAGTGCAGCCAAATGTATGGGGTTCCTTAAGAGATGAAAAAAATACTTCACTCCATCCAACCTGGCCACTATTTACAAGGCCTATATGCGTCCAAAAATGGAGTTCAACTCCCATATTTGGTCAGGCACATCCAAAACTGCACTACACGTGCTCGACAGGATGCCAAAACGAGCAGTGAAACTTATTGGGGACCCAGCCGAAAGTCGAGCAATTCCGTCGTTAGAACACAGGCGCAACATATCATGCTTATCTCTTTTCTATAGGTATTACCAGGGTCGTTGCTCAACTGAACTTGCTGAATGTTTTCCGCCCCTTGAGGCAGGTGGGAATCCTGAAAAAATATGCCGCCTTCATTCAAATCTGCATGAACAAAACAAAGGGCGAGTTAGAATAGAAAACCACCTCTCAGAACAATTTGAAATCCATGACGGACTAAAACAGGGGGTTGGCCTCTCACCATGTCTCTTTAACCTTGTCCTTGAGTATGTCATCAGAAAGGTACAAGACGACGACATGGCCGGATCATCCCTGAACGGGGTCAAACAAGCGCTCGCATATACGGATGACGTCGCCGTTCTGGGCGATAATCTAGAAACTGTTAGTAAAAAATGTGAAATCGTCATGCAAGCGGCAGAAGAGGTGGGCCTAGAAATTAATGAAGACAAAACGAAATACATGATTATGGCGAGAGCAGGTGGACCTCAGAGAACACACATCAACATCAGGGGCAAGATACTTAATAATGTCAAAGAATTTAAATACCTGGGAACAATACTGACGGCCAGTAACGAAATGTCGAAGGAAATTAACAAAAGACTACACTCCGGTAAGGCTAGTTGGCATGCAGTTAGTAAACTGCTGAAATCCAAACTGCTATCACGTAATATAAAGCTCCGTGTCTATAGAACCATAATCATGCCGATTGCTCTATACGGATGCGAAACATGGGCTCTCACAAAACGGGAAGAAAACAAATTCCGCGTATTCGAGAATAAAGTCCTAAGGGGTATCTTTGGCGGTAAATATGACGAGAAGGCAGTATAGCGTTTGAAATAATAGTGAAGAAGAACGTGTGATTCGAACTGACGCTATGACAGTTTGAATCACCAAACATTTTTACCTAAGCGTTACCCATCAGGCTACTGACCGTGTTTTGAATTTGATTTTTAAACTCGACTATACTCCACTGATGTGAATTATTATGTTATCACTAAGGTATACGGTTCTGATGTATTTTCTTATTCGGTTTTTCGTTCGGTGATCTTCACTATTTTGCTTGTGAATTGTGTGTGTATCTGTTAGAGTCGCCACAGCAGGACAATGGAGGAAACTCCACAATCACAAATTGGAAGAGCTACACGGCAAACCTACAATAGTGAGAGTAATAAAGTTGCGTGGATTAAGATGGGCCGGACCCGTGGCGCGAATGGGCAACGATAGGACCGTGCATAGAATTCTTGACGGTAAGCCAACGGGAAAGAGACCGACAGGGCGGCCGCGACGGAAATGGTAGGACAATGTTAGGTTGGACCTCGAGGAGATCGGATCGGGTGGTCGAACGTGGAAGGAGAGCGCACGTGACAGGGAACAATGGCGGAGTCGAGTCGGTGGGGTCATGAACTTTCGGGTTCCTACAGGCCAATAAATAGTAGTATAGAAGTTCAATTGATGTAAATTCACACCTACCCTAACGGTGATCCTTTCTTACTGTCCTGTGGTACCACTCTTCTCTCCTACCACCACCATGTGACTCTATCCCCCATTTACTCCGCTCGCCCGTACCTCGGTCATCCAATCCCTTTCGTTTCGCAGTTCACCTGATCCAACTTGATTTCAGAAGTTGCCGGTCGGACCGACTGAGCGAACTCTTTATACATCTTCTTCTGACCTTAAGTCTGTCTACGCAAAGAACACACTATACCTCTTTCTTGTTACATTAATGCTGTCTACGCAGTGGACAGATTATACTTTTCCTTCTAACATCTTTAATTTAGGACATCCACGACGAATTGCCTTACCAACATCCAAAATGTTTATCTCTTGGGTCAGGACGGTACATGTTGCCCCGTTGGAAAATTGAGGGGTAGTGTTTGGGATTACCTTAAACAACTTTTTTCGAGCAATAAATGGTCATAAAATGCTTATGGTTGGCAGAGTTTGGGACAGTACAATTTAGCACTAGGTATATAAATAGGTAATCCCACAAAATGTCTTTGTTGCGCGGCCAAAAAACATTAAAGCTTAGTAGTTCGAAATTTTAAATGAAGTAACATAACTAACTAATAATGAATCGCCCTTGAATTTTAACTACAGCCACATTTTTATCAGGCAAGTTGCTCTCCAAGCATTTATAGGTGGCTAAAGATATCGTTTCATAAATATATAAAATTCTCAAATTGTATGAAATTCACATTAATTAACTGGTAACCAATCGACCTAAAGCAGGATTGTTATTAATAGAACCATCCACATTGATTATTGAATCAAATGAAGTACCTAGATTAACCAATTAGACATTCGGGCAAAAGGTTAATTTTTTCTAAACATATGCAATTCATATTGCGTCAGTTTACTGCTCCCGGAAACGATTTTGCATCGATTTTCCCATCATAAACCCGTCCATGTTGCACTTTACTTACAAAACAATTTAAAAAGGATATTAATAGTGTCCTCTAAGTCTTCCAAATCCCATTCAATACTCCTTAATGAATTGCGTAGCTCCGTTGTTGTCCATTCGATTTCTGCTCCGGTCGTATCTCCCAATTCACGCCAACGTAAATAAAGACCACGCGTCTTATTCAAAGCCTTAAACACTTCGCTGGTAATATAATAAAGAGAGCAAACAATTTAAATTAGTTATATTCAAAGCAAATTCATGCAACGCACTCCTTAACGATAAAAAACGGATCCTCCAAAGACATGACACAGGAAAAGCACTATAAATGGCTGTCGGAAAATCATCAGCACACTACCAGCACTCGAAGCAAGAAGATATCTTTTAACTTCTCGATCGATAAGATACCGCGAATAAAGCGACTGATTATCGGAAAACAATATATTTTTTCTGTGAACTATTTACATTTGCGATATCGGAATATTAAAATGAAAACAAAAGTCGTTTTCGGGAAATTCATTGATCACTGACTGCTTTCAAGTTTTCTTGTGTCCGTGCGGAGAAAAAAGGGTTTAGAGTGAGACTCCTTGAGGTGCAAATAAACAGAATGCATTCTGGCTTACCATTAGCTCTATGTAAGAGCGGCCGAGACAGAGAAAGCGACTACTTGGAATTTTCCTTGATTTTGGTGCGCGGGAGATATTAATTCAAAGGGAAAGTAGGAAAATATGTGAAAGTCCAATGTGCGGCTGCTCCAAACTAGAATTCATAACTTTGTCCTTCTTTCGTAGGAAAATAAATCCTGAGCACTTGTTATTTTGACATTCCATTTCTAACGTCATTTTTGTATTAACAGGTGTAAAAGAATAGGGTAATATATACGAGTCTAATAAATGCCCTAAAGTGTTATAATTTAAAAGAAGTGCGTTGTTCAGATGCTTTGAGCCAATGCTTTGGTTCAGGAGCACCAAAAATGAGCTTGTAGAAAAAATTATTTAAGATGAAAAACAATAGAAGTAAACTTAAATAAATATTACACATCGTTTATGGTTACTTATTCTATATGAAAAAATGCAGGCACTCCAATTTTAGCAACAAGTACCCCATAATAAATGACGCCATTCACAGACATGAAAAACCGTGGTTTAATGTTCGACATCGTATCCACTGTAAATATTGGTTGATCTGAAAAATTTAATAAAAATCTTTTAATATAAATTTGAACAATGGCATTGTCGTAATAGAGGCGGGCGATAATGAGGTTGCACCCAGAAGGAAAGCGTTCCACGATTAAGGCGTCCAAGAGTGGGGTTTGGTCTATATTAGAGGGCAGCGTCCAGGAGCGGTGAGCTGCATCCCAGAAGATAGCCGAGAGTTGCAATGATGGGAGGACGTCGGTGGAGACAGCGAGGAGGAAGCACAAGCAAAGTTGGAAGTCTTTATTGCAATTAACTTTTATTTCTTTCATTATATAATTCGTATAAATTTCGTTTTATTATGGTTATTTGGTACCTGTGATGTTTGCCCTGACAGTGTGAGCGCAATGAAGGTTGGTTGCAGACTGTGATTGAGTAACGACGCCGAATAACTGCCAATTCAAAAAAGGGACGCTGCTGACCTCATCGTCGATGACAACCCGCCAGCTGCTCCGCGACAGCTGCCGCGCAACTGTAATACTGCGAATGTAATAGATTTCTCCAGCACATCCAACTGCCAATCCGCAACAACATCGAAATATGCATTTCACATCAAATATGACTATTCAGTTATTTATAGAAGATGTTGTTACGCGCAAAACCCCTCACCCATTAATACAAGGTGTCGCAAAATTAATCATCCAATTTTATTTTGAATTACTTTTTTACTAACCAAAAAAATGATTTTGAGTGATGAAAATCTTTATTTGAACCTTTAGAAATGTTTCTAATTAACAAATGTCAAATATGAAGTCCACTTCACAAATGTCAAATACGATTGACGTGTAACGCCATTTGCAAAAATTATGACATCTTCGGGTCATCATCATTATCGGCACTACAACAGGGATCCGGTCTTGGCCTTATTTAACAAATCTCTCCAGCGGTCCCGATTTCGAGCCGATGTCATCCAGTTTGTCACTCCCAGGTACTGGGCGTCCTGATCTACGCCATCCCTCCATGGCAGACAAGGTCTGCCGCACTGCCTCCTTCCATACATCCTGCCACAAAGGACTTTCCGAGCAGGCTCCTCTTCGCTCATTCGAGCTAACTGTCCCGCCCACCGGAGTCTACGGAGCTTAACTTTTCTTACAACATTAGCTTCAAGATAGACCGCGTTTAACTCATGGTTGTAGAGTCTCCGGAATCGTCCTCCCTCACATACGGGGCCAACAATTCTCCTTAAGTCCTTCCTTTCGAACGGGGCTAAGAGTTCAGAGTGCCTTTTATTGAACAACCAGGTCTCGGCTCCATACATGAGTACTGCAAAGACCATGGTCCCGTACAGTAGTACCTTGGATGTTCTGGATAAATTTCGGGATTTAAAGAGACTTGATAGACCATAGTAGGCTTTGTCAGATTTGATCAGCCGTTCGCGTATTTCTTCCTCCATATTGTTATCGGCTGATACTATTGACACAAGGTAGTTAACGGATTGCACTACTTAAAATTCGTGCTCCACTACCCTGATAGGTTGACCAACGTTAGGTCTTCTATTCGCAAAAGTTGCCACCATGTACTCAGTTTGTCCCTCATTAATATGCAGTCCCAGTTTTTGTGCTGCCTGTTCGATTTGGGTGATGGAATCCTGTACAACCGAATCGGATCTACCGATGATGTCGATGTCATCTACGTAGGCAAGTATCTGGCTGGACTTGGTGACAAATGTCCCTCTAGTTGTAACGCCAGAGTCACGCATTGCTTTCTCCAACGCCAGGTTGAGGAGGAGGCAGGCCAGACCGCCCCTTGTGGGAGCCCGTTAGAGATGTTTATTGGCTTGGACAGCAATACCGCGATTTTCACTTGACTTGTTACGTTGGTCATGGCCAACCTACAAAGTCGTATCGATTTGTTTGGAATGCCGAATTCTCTCATGGCATTGTATAGTTCTATCCTGGCTATGCTGTCGTATGCGGCCTTAAAGTCTATAAATAGGTGATATAATGGGATATTAAATTCCTGACGTTTTTCCATCGCCTGCCTAAGGGTGAATATCTGATCAGTTGCAGATTTGCTTGGGATGAAGCCACACTGATATTGACCAACGATGGCTCTAGCGTATGGGGCTATCCGACCTCATAAGATAGTGGAGAGTATCTTATAGGCGGTACTCAGCAATGTTATGCCCCTATAGTTGCTGCACAGTGTGATATCTCCCTTCTTATGTATGGGGCAAATTATTCCACGATGCCAATCTTCCGGCAACTCCTCTTGCTCCCATACGTGCACCACGATCTCATGAATTGCCTGATGTAACGCTGTCCCTCCTTGTTTGAACAGCTCAGCTGGTATGCCATCAGCTCCGGGGGCTTTAATTGATTCGAGCTGTCTAATGGCTTTTAATGTTTCCTCAATCATTTCTGATCATTTGGGGGTAGAAGAAGCTACTGCCGCTCTCTATAAGGAGATCTACTATGCCATCGCCTTATATGTCCCCTATTCTCGTCACAGGTCATCGGTTTCATCTCCGCCATGGTACAACCGCACACTCTGCGCTCTTAGGAACAAGAGAAATAACTTGTGGAACATTTTCCTCAAAACGCGTTCCTTCCAAAACGACTCCAACTATCTCGGTTGCTTTTATAAATTTTCCGAGCTCTACAACTCCCTCTACACCGAATACCTCACAAAAACACAATCTAATTTGATCAACGACCCCAAATCACTTCATAAACTACAAACGTAAATCCGACGCCTATCCTAACTCCCTTTCTTACGGCGCGACTACTTCAACCGACCCTCTAACTACTGCCAATCTATTCGCTTTGTTTTTCAATAAATCCTTCACAGATATCTCCTTCGAACCCAATCCGTCTCACTTCAAAGACTTGCCCGAATTCTCCCTCGGCCCCTTCACCCTACAAATTATTCAGCGCCACGTAGTTGAGGAGAAATTAAACTTACTCAAAGACGAGTTCAGCCCTGGGCCTGATGGACTCCCGGCTGTATTTTTAAAGAAATGTTCCACTTCTCTTTCCCTCCCGATATCAAAGATATTCAATCTATCCCTTTCACAAGGGATCTTCCCTAGTATTTGGAAATCCTCCTACGTCACCCCCATACATAAAAAGGGACCTAAAAACGATATAAGCGACTACCGTCCCATCGCCAAACTGTCTCATATCTCCAAACTTTTCGAAGGAATTCTTTACAACGCGTTATCTTTCCGTTGTAAATCCATCATCTCATCCAACCAGCATGGTTTCATTTCGGGTACAACGAATCTGATTGAGTTCTCATCCCATACTCTCCGTGCCTTAGAGAATGGCAACGAAGTCGATGTAATCACCACTGATTTCAGCAAGGCCTTTGACAAAATCTCCCATAATCTCATCCTTTTTAAGCTGTCCTCCCTAGGTTTCGAACCCCTATTGATCAAGCGGTCATCTTCTTATCTGAAAGATCGATCCTACCGTGTCAAATTCAGATCCTCCCTGTCCAATCGTTTTCTTCCCACGTCAGGGGTTCCGCAAGGCAGCCATCTAGGTCCCCTCCTATTTATCCTTACCATCAATGATGTTGACTCCATTATTAAATACTCATACATCTCCGTCTATGCGGACGACGCCAAACTCTACAAAACGATCATCTCTCCTCTCGACCCCTCACTTCTCCAAACAGACCTCGACAGCTTCTCAACTTGGTGCCGTAATAACTGCCTTGAACTCAACGTTGTCAAATGTCACTTCATCACCTTCTCCTGCAAACGCCCCCCTGCCCCGCCACGCCCCTACTTCCTACTAAACCAGCGGATATCATCCGTACCCTCGATACGTGACCTCGGGATCTTATTTGACAGGGAGCTTAGCTTCATCCCACATATTGATGATATTATTCTTAAAGCCAACTCTGTCCTTGGGTTTGTGAAACGGTGGTCTAAAGAATTCTCGAATCCTTACGTTTCCTGTTCTCTCTACATAGCTTTCGTCCGCCCCCTTCTTGAATACGCCAGTCAGGTCTGGTCTCCACACTACTCGTTCCGTGTACGCAGAATCGAAAGCGTGCAACGTCGTTTTCTGCGATTTGCCCTCCGCAGACTGAACTGGGCGAATCCACGGATTCTCCCCCCATACACAAGCCGGCTCCATCTGATCAACTTCAATACACTTGAGGATCCTTTTCATCCACCGTCTCCTTTCAGGCACAATTAACTGCCCATGCTTGCTCTCCATAATTGCACTTCACACTAACCCCCGTAACCTGCGAAACCCTCGTCTCTTCTATCAGCCCACCCACCACACTTCGTATGGCTCTAATGAACCCATTTCGCGAATGCTGCGGCGGGCAAACTCCTACCCTACCCCCTTCGATTTCAACTTTACCTCTACTGCTCTCAAACTACATCTCCTCTCTTCCCCCTCCTGACCACGCCCGCTCCCGTCTACACTCTTACATCCTATACTAAGCGGAGTGAATGAATGAGTGATAATTGATGGGTTAACCCAGCGTTCAGCACAAATTACGGGCATTATAATTTCAAACGTATGCCATTTGGTCTAGAGGGAACAGCTGTTACGTTCCAGAGACTTATGAACCATGTCCTAACCGGGTTGCAAGGTATCAAATGCTTTGTATATCTGGAGGACGCTGTTGTCATATATGGGAAACACCTACAACACCATAATCACAAACTGCGGAGAGTATTCGATCAAATGAGATACCACAACCTCAAACCGCAACCGGAAAAATGGAAGTTCCTACAAAAGGAAGTAGTATATCTGCGACACGTTTGTTCCGAAAAAGGGGCAATGCCAAATCTCGATACGACTGCTAGTGTCAGGGATTTCCCCATTCCCAAGACAGTAAAGAACGTCCAATCATTTCTAGGTTTGACGAATTACTATTGGAAACTTGTTCCAATTTTTTCGAAGATAGCAAACTTGTTAAGGATGGATGTTAAGGTCACCTGGTTAGACAAATGCCAACAAGCATTTGTTATAATAAAGGGATTGTTGGTCTCGCCGCCACTATATGCTATAGAGTCAACGTCGTTAGTGAGGGAAAATAACGACCAATTTAACTTCCCAAAATGTCGTTCAGACCTTCTGACTGTTCTGAGTTTTCTCGTTAACGTTGCTGTTTGCTAGAGCAAATTTAGCTGACACGACACAGTGATCTGAAGTGTCCAAGGTGTTATGATTATTTATTTAACAATTTAATAATATGTTTTTAAATAATATATTTAAAAGTAAGTGTGAAAGGGACTTACTTGGGAGACCGTTGAGCGGTCGCTGCAGCTGCTGCTTGGGTTCAGGTTGCAGGGGGCGATGAGTTGTTGCTCCCCTGTTCAGCTGGTTGGTTTGTTTTCTTGTCAGTTTCAGTTGTGCTTTTATTTTATTGAATATACAAATATTTAAATATTGCCGAAGTTATTCCGGTCTTCTTATTTTACGCACCGCATAACGCAACCAGTAACGAACTGCAATGAGGCGGCAATACGTAAGTGTGGGAATGCAAATAGCATAGCGTTCGGCTTCCAGACTGAAAGACGAACTATCGGTTCTGATGGTAGGGATCAGGAACGACCAACTAAGGCATCTGATAGTAGAATCAGAAAAGGAGCCTCTAAATAGGATTATTGCTAGGATTCTCGAATTAGAGAAAACCGAGAATGAGATGAGGAGCAAGAGTCGATGGTATAGTGAGGAAATACCAACGAGGTATCATGCCCAGTCACCTTCACCTGAAAGGAACGACATATACCATGCCCCCATATCATCAAATAAGCAGCCATTTTTAAAAAAATAACCCATTTTACTATTGGGAGGATTAACAGGATCTCCCAGAGGAAACATATAGGGTTTCAGATAGGACCTACGGGGATACACGACCAAACCCCCAGGAATCGAGGCAAAGGCAAAATAGGCCTACAAACGATGCGTCTCAGGTAGTAGGGACACAGAATAGGAACACTAACAATAGGTTCCTAGAACGATCTCACCTTGTTACACGCTCACAACCTGGGAAAAACCCATTTGGGTCGGAAACACCACCACACTATTCTAACGGAAGACCAACAGGGTCTAAGCCTAAAAAGCCCGAGGTACCATGACACCTTCAAAGAGGCGGAGGTGACTTTCATAGTGACTCCTCTAGTCAAGGCAAGTACAAGTGTACACCAAACCCATGGGTTACACGCATTACTTGCACGTTCTGCAATAGGAAAGGGCATTTGAACGGCGAATGCCTCCCACGCCGAAACACACCAATCTGTACAAAGTGTGATCGATATGGGCACGATGTCCAGGACTGTCGGACACTAAGTACACAAATGAAGGCGGATAATACCGAACCTACACAACTAAGGTCGCAGAACCAACGGAAGTCACCCGTGAATCCCTCAAACCAAGGGTAAGAACGACCAACTACTTCGAAACAAACAACAGCATTGAATCGTAGAGTGTACAGCATTCGATGTTGTTGTGAGTTTTATGGCCGAAAGCGTCACACGTGGGACGAGTGTCGTACCAAAGCAATGTGGGTAAAATCACAAAAGCCAACAGACGCACCCAATGTGGTTAAAACTGTACCCCGCGACCACACCCCACCGACCTGCATGGTCAACACAGAATGGCAAACAGTCCAGAGAAGAAAAAATTCGAAGGACAATAAACAGCCACGCGACAAAGGCGGTGAACAGGCTCGAGCCAAGAGTAGTACTAGTTCGAGCAGTACTGAACACTCGGGGGCTAGAAAAATAAAACAACGCCAGCACCGATTACAACGCCATCGACCCGAGTCGAACCTTAGCCAGTCGAACTCAACCGCTACGGACGCGTCAGAGACGCCAAAAAAGGGACATAGGCGACAAAAGAACGGGAATGGTGTACATTTTGCAGGCGACACAAACACACAGCAACAGTGTGTCGGCAAAAAGCAAAATGGGAGAAGTCGGAAATTCCCAAGGGTCGGGTCGGAATCCCCCAACCCGACCAAATTAAAACCACCAACTAAAGAAATCTGTCCTCAGCCACTACCAACAAAAGTTCCAATTGTCCAGCTCCCATTAGACATTGGATGTAGAAGCACTACATGTCTAATAGTGGGCACAGGTGTAGTGTAACAACATGACCACAGACAATAATATCAAATGCATTAATTGCCCGTGCCACATTTTCCAAATATCGAATAACCAGCATTCGTTGTTGACCATAAATTCAAGGTCAACCCATTTCATTTTCGTAAACAAACGAATAGCTCCGGTTACGAAGAAACGTGTCTGAGTTTATCATTGGCAAGCAATTAATAAAACGTAGCGTGGTTTTTGCATTGCACTCTTAATCGATTGTAAAGAATAAAATAGCTTAAGTAATCAATATTTGTTACCGTTAATAAAAGAATTGCATATTAAGCAATATTTATATAGAAATTGTAGATAATTGAACGAATGATTGGGAGTATAAATACCCCAACCATTTTGGAAATAAATCAATCATTAAGCAATCGTTTATTGATTCATAACACTGCGGCGATTTTGCCATAAAGTTTCAGCGAGCTGCGCTTTGTACAGCGAAAAAATTAGGGAAATTGATAGATGTTAGGTTGACTTTAACTGGGACAACTCCTATAAATAAAACCCCCTTTCATTGGCGATTTAACCCTTACACGGCGATCCTGAAAACCACAGTAAACACCACACAGGTGCGGGGATCAGCCTTCTTAAGCTGAAGGCACTCCAAAATGAAACAAAATTGGACACGAAAAAGGCAACTACTCTCCAAACGCTTTTTGGAAAGGGAAAGTCTAGGGGCTTTTGTAAGGGGATATTGCCTCAACAAATGGCCTGTAGCTTTCAGGTCTGCCAGTCTAAGAACTGTAAAGTCAATGGCCCCGGGGATTGTTTGGAATTCTCCCAAACAGAAGTAAATCCGGTAAGCTTTTCCGTTGCATTTACAAAAGACAGGAAGAGGATGTCCAGACATAAGGCAACCAGTCGGGAACCCCAACCCAAAGGGATCCACAGAGGTCCAGACCGCGGTCGGAAGTATACCGGATACCCTACCCAAACAGGGGAAAGGTGGCGAAAACTTGTCAGGCTCCAAGCACCCCAACCCCATATTGATAGCGGACAAACCAGAGGAAGCTAACGAAGAAAGGCAGTGGTGGAACACTCACTGCCAAACGCTTCGGAGGTAGAAATTTTTCTGAACAAACCGGCGATAATACCAGCACGTTCACGAAAAATGCTGAGACTTCCCATGGAAATCCGGGAAGTGGTAGTAATAGTACCTAAAGCATTACAATCAGGGATTTTCATATCCAATTGTATTGTAGGGAGAGCGAAGAGTGCCCAAGTAGAGGTATTCAACATCGCAAGCTACCTCCAAACCATAGACCGGATTATGGTGGAAGCAAATTCAATAAAGGAATTTTCCATCTTTCCGCTGGAAAATGAGGACAACCGTTCTACGGGATATAATTCGGATAAAAAACCTTTGGAGGGAGAACACCTCCAGTATATCCGAGATTTATTCCCAGAGGAGGAATCGCCAAAAGATCCAAAGTTGACACAATTACACGAGGAGCTCCACTTAGGGAAAAATTTAAGTCCTCAAGAGTGTCAATCCATAGTGGAAATATGTGAGGAGTTTAACGACATTTTCCACCTCAAAGGTGACCTCCTGACATATACCAGTGCCATAACGCATGAGATACCGGTGATACAGGAGCAACCATCGATAAATCAAAGAATGTACCGTCTGCCTGAGTGCAAGAAGTAGGTGATAAACGAGCAAGTACAGGATATGCTGGAGAATGATATCATTCAACCAAGCAAAAGCCCGGGGAACTCAACACTCTTGGTAGTTCCTAAGAAAGCGGGCCGCGATGGACGATTACAGGAAACTGAACGACAAAACCATCGCTGATGCGTACCCTCTCCCTCATTTTAGACCAGCTCGGTCACTCACGCTATTTTTCCACGCTCGATTTAGCCAGCGGCTACCACCAAGTCTTAGTAGATCAGAAGGATCGAAGTAAGACAGCGTTCAGCACAAATTACGGGTATTATGAGTTCAAATGTATGCCTTTTGTCTGAAGGGAGCACCAGCTACGTTTCAGAGGCTCATGAACCATGTCCTAGCCGGGTTGCAAGGGATCGAATACTTTGTTTATCTGGACGACGTTGTCAGTCGCATATGCCAGTCGAACCTTGAATAAGGCGGAAAAGACCTGTGGGTCTTTATGCCGCGGGCGTCTGCACGGACGCAGGTTTAGCACAACACCACTGTATTCTTCCGAAAACTCGACATCAAAAGAAAGGACGAATACTCGTAAAAGCCACAGGAAGATTTTGTTAATAGTTTTCTTTATTGACGTTATTACTTGAAATTACTTTGGTTTATTTGTTTTTATGTTTTAACAATCACTACAGTCCATGACATTGGCGTTATTACATTGAAATTTACTATGGTTTATTTGTTTGGCTTAATTCGATGGTAGGTTTTAACGTGCACTAAGTTTGGTTTGATTGAATAGCCCTAGCGAATGACTGAACGAATATTTTTGGAGTTAATCGCGCACATCAACTTTCTAGTCTTTTTTTAATTTCGTGTTACCAAACTTTTTCTTAATTGTAATTATATATATATTTTTTTATTTTGACGTCTCTCTTTTATTTCGATGCCAACGCCTTTATATTAGCCAAGTAATTTTTATGTAAATTATAAATGGAGAGGTAGAGGGGATTTTTTTTGGGATTTTGGGTGAGGTTTCGTGCTTGTAGCCTGTAAGAAGGCGAAGAAAGTTTAATTGTTGCGTTTGTTTGGATGGGGGTGAGGAAGATGTCCAGTGGGTTGGCGAAATGACCACATATGTTTGGTACCCGAGTTGGCTCATTGACGAGTTGAGTTAAATTATTTGACACAGCAAAGATCTGAACATACTGGCCTTCAGGTCTTGTGTGCCCGGATTGGCGAAGCCACTGAGAGTTATGCACATTGAAATCACCCGCAATAACGATTTCAATTATTCACACAAAATAAGCCGTGAAATCAATTTTCTATTAAATCTTTATTTCTCATGCTCTTGACAACCGTTCTTTCACTTTTCGCTCCTCTGTCAAAAGTGACACTTCTGTTACTGGAGACATCGTTTTTCCTCTCGGTTCTTTTTGCTCATAGTCTCCATTTTTCCAGTACTTTCCAGAATATTCCAGTACTTTGTTTTGGAGTCTTGCCAGCTCGTCACAATATGCTTACGAACGTGAAGATTTAGACACGAGAAATTAAATACTGGATTGGAGCGGAGGCCATATTGTGGCAGAAGCTGATAAGTTATATCACTTCGTATGTATGTGACTAGACCACGATGTGGTAACAACGAAGGCATTCAGTTATAACCGGGTATAATTAAATCAGAAATATGTCTATTAGTCATTGCCCGAGTCTCGCTAAGTGCAAGGATTGCTGGTTTCTGGCTAGCGATGTGGGCAGACACAGAGAAGGAATTGCATCTTAGGCTGCGAATGTTGCAAAGGTAGACGTGAAATTCCCGTTCCATTGAAATGGTCCTACACAGAAAACCAATACAACCTCAGAAAAGGATGCAAGTTGGAACCAGCGATAGATAAGCGAAAGCAACCACTACAGGTGTCATTCCCTTGTAGTAGGTGCTCTACTAGATCCGTGCCGAAATCCAGGTCACATCCCTTTCATGACGAATTTTACGGTACTCAAAACACCAAAAGCTCTTCCAAGATTATAAATCAATCGAGAGTATGGATGCCTGGGGCACGCAACAGATGTCCGAAAAAGAGGAAAAACAGACACAAGTATAGGAAAGGGTATGAGGATTTCCCGCACTGTACACTTCCACACAATAATACGGCGCGAATCAAATAGATATCGCTGCGTTACACTCGGACGCGATTGTGGTGATCCGTTTGTTTACTTCGGATCCCACAGAAGGGTATCTTGTGTTTACTTAAGTTACCCTAAACGGATTGCACGATTGATCCCAAGCTACGGATCACGAGACAGAAGCGTAAGTGCTGACTCGTCGGCGGTTAGTTAGCAACTTCCAATTACAAGTTAAATAAAATATGTTCCACATTTTAACAGAGCTCAGGTTGTACTACGCGAACTTAGTTTGTAAATTGCTCTTACGGATTTGCTGAAAACTCCATTTTAAATATTTTGACGCATATGGCGCACAACTGTGATATCTGGCAGGTCTCCAAAACAAAGTACTAGAAAATTCTAGAAAGTACTGGAAAGCTGAAGACTATGAGCAGTAGAAAATTCGAAGCTATGGAACGGACGGAAACTCAACGCCAAAAAATGGTATAAATACATCGCACGCAGATCAAGGAGAGTAAGTAGTATGGAAGCGATAAGTAAGGAAGCGATGAATTTAGAGAGTTCAGTAAAGAAGCGGTTGTTGTTAACAGACTAATAAAGTGTTTACAAAGAAAATCGATTTAACGGCCCTTATTTGTTAAAATAATTAATCCAGCGAACCCTAAGCTCGCTACAATTGATGTCAGAAGTGGGATGGGACAAGTAGATTTTGTGTCGACTATCGTCGGTTAAACGACGTTACGAAGAAAGACAGTTACCCACTTTCTCGAATCGACGACACACTAGATACCCTTTCTGGAGCTCAGTGGTTTTCAACATTGGACCTAAAAAGCGGTTACTGGCAAGTGGAAATGAAGGAGGAGGACAAGAAGAAGACAGTGTTTACTACCGGAAACGGACTTTATCAATTCAACGTGATGCCTTTTGGATTGTGTTATGCTCCAGCAACGTTTGAACGATTAATGGAAAGTGTTCTACGGGGACTTACATGGACGACGTGTCTTGTATACTTGGACGGCATCATCGTTGTTGGAAGCAATTTACCAGAACACATCAATAATCTGCGTGCCGTCTTCGAAAGAGTAAGACAGGCCAATTTAAAGCTCAACTCGAAGAAATGTGAACTCTTCCAAAGGAGAGTAAAATTCCAGGGACACATTGTTTCATCTGCAGGAGTTCAAACGGATCCAGATAAGACAGCTGCTATCCAAGAGTGGCCTACTCCAGAAGATAAGCAACAGTTAAGAACCTTTATGGGATTAGTCACATATGACCGAAAATGTGGCTAAAACCCTACACGAACTAACGGGTAAAGACAAGAAATTCAATTGGACAGTAAAGTGTGAGGCAGCATTCAACACATTGAAGGCCGAGTTATGTAAGACTCCAACATTGGCATTCCCAAGATCGGATCGCCAATTTATATTGGATACTGATGGAAGTAACACAGGAATCGGTGCACTGTTGTCACAGGAAGTCGATGGTAAAAACAGAGCTGTCGCATATAATAGTCGAGTTCTATCTAAGCCAGAGAGAAATTACTGCGCAACAAGAAAGGAACTGCTGGCTGTCGTAGAAGGCGTTAAGAATTTCCATAAGTACCTCTACAGACGTCGATTCCACCTTCGGACGGATCATGCCGCCCTGAAATAGTTAAATTTTAAGAATCCGGAAGGTCAAATAGCTCGATGGATCGAACGACTTCAAACGTACGATTTCCAAATTTCCCACCGTCAAGGGAAGGTGCATAATAACGCTGATGCTCTATCAAGAAGACCATGTAAGCCAGATTGTAAACATTGTCATAGAGCGGAAGAGAAAGAAGAGTCGTATGACTTGTGAAATGTACAAGTAGAAGTACTAGATGGGTGGACGAGTGATGCTATACGCGCAGCTCAACTTCAGGATGAAGATATGTCGCTAATCCTGGAACACAAAGGAAAGAACGAGCGGCCAACTTGGAACAATATTTCCGACAAGAGTGGAACATATAAGGCATATTGTGCACAATGGAATTCCTTGCTGGTGGAAGATGGAATTCTAAAGCGTAAATGGGAAGCCGCGGATGGAAAATCCCATCGAATGCAGATTCTAGTCCCACCGCCAAAAGTAAAGGATGTACTAACAGAAATGCACGACGGGGCCTCCGGTGGACATCTGGAAGTTAATAAGACACTTTCAAAATTACGATCTCGATTCTACTGGCTTCACATGAGAGATGACGTCGAGTCTGGTGTAGGAAGCGCACAACTTGCACTGCGACCAAAGGACCAACAGCAAAACCAAGGAACGCTATGAAGCAGTACAACGTGGTTGCCTTTTTCGAGCGAATTGCCATTGATATCTCAGGACCGTTCCCAAAAACAAACGACAACAACAAATACATGTTGGTTATTATGGATTACTTCAGCAAGTGGGTGGAAGTCCTTCCAATTCCAAACCAACAAGCAACAACCGTCGTTGAGCAGCTAATCAATAATTGGATCAGCAGATATGGAGTTCCTTGTGAGCTGCATTCCGATCAAGGCCGAAATTTCGAATCACAGATATTTCAAGGCATCTGTGCGGCACTGGGCGTAAGGAAAACCAGGACCACACCCTTACATACGCAGTCAGACGGAATGGTCGAAAGGTTCAACCGAACAATGAAAGAGCATTTATCGAAGGCCGTCAGTGATGAGATTCATGATTTGGTTCGAAAGCAAATCAAGGTATCAAGTGACAGGATGAAAACAAGGTACGACGTTCGAGCCAACGCATCCGGATTTAATGCAGGCGATAACGTGTGGCTTTATGACCCTCATCGGCAAAATGGAAGGACTCCGAAGTTGCAGCAACATTGGGGAGGGCCGTATAAAATTCTCACAAGAATTAACGACGTTGTCTATAGGATTCAACGAAAACCGAACGCCAAGATGAAAGTGCTACATCGTGACCGACTGGCGACTTTTGTTAACCCAGAAGACCAGTGAACTTAGTTCGGGACGAACTAATCTAGGCGGAGGGTAGTGTGACGCATATGACAATCAGTACTGGAATATTCGAGAAAGTCCGAAACAAAGTACTAGAATATTGTAGAAAGTACTGGAAAACTGGAGCCTAGGAACAGTAGAATATTCAAGGCCATGGAACGGACGGAAACGAAACGCCGAATCAGAATGAGGAAACGGTATAAATACGTCGCACACAGATCATGGAGACAAGTAATAAGTAAGAAAGTGAAGCAAGCGATATGTAAAGAATATAAGTACGGAAGCGATAAGTCAAGAAATCGTTAAGTGTACGGTATAAGTAACGGTTGTTATTAACGGACGAATAAAGTGTTAGATTAATTCAAAATCGATTTAACGGCTCTTAAAAATAATTAATCCAGCGAACCCTAAGCTCGCTACAATATTGTGCAAATAATATCGGGTTTTCCAATAGGGACTTGACAATTTTGAATTTAATTTGTGAACGCACCCTTTCGCGGTGGCCATATGAACGAAGTCGAGTTCCATTCATAAATGTGTTGATTGTACTTCAAGCCGATAATAAAGTTTTTGAAATATCTCAAATGGTTTGCGTTTTATTTAAAAAAAAAAAAAAGTTGTCAAGTTCCTATTGGAAAACCCGATATATTTGTAGAAGGTATTGTGATGCCTGACATTAAAAAAAGGTTGTTTCATTAACTTATAAATAGAAAATTTTCAGATTGGGTAAAATAACAGCAACAACTTTATACGCAAAGTGGCATAACTGAGTTCACAATGTCCAAGAGCAAAGAAATATTAATCTGTCGTAATCTATTACAATCGAATTAGAAAATGAGATTTCCTTTTGACAGTGACATCGACGTGACTCTGTAGATTTGCCTGTCATATTCGAATTGTTTAAGGCTATTTATTCAATTCATTTTACAGGGAGATTTGTTAATAATCCATTGTCTTTGATAAAGTTAATACAAAAATTGGTTTTGATTTAGATTCTGCAACTTCTTTCATTTTGTAAATTACAACACTAAGTGCGCTATGTCTCGTGGTAGTTCAGCCGGTTTCGATAGAGTCATTACGATTTTCTCACCGGAAGGTCGCTTGTACCAAGTTGGTAAGTTATGCCTTGTTGTTTTGTACAAAAGTAGTCTTCGTAATGTTACCGAATTCTAATTACAGAGTATGCCTTTAAGTCCATTAACCAAGAAGGTATAACATCAGTGGCTATCTGCAGTGGTGACTGTGCAGTAATCGCTACACAGAAGAAAGTCACGGAGAAACTAATTGATCCAAATACCGTGACGCACATTTTCAGGATCACAAAGGAAATTGGCTGTGTTATGACTGGAAGGATAGGTAGTTGGTATTCAGTCATTTACTTTCGGAACCGTTTTATAAACTCTACTTTCAGCCGATAGTCGATCCCAGGTCCAGAAAGCACGTTATGAAGCATCTCATTGGCGTCATACATACGGCTACGACATTACAGTTGATAAGTTGTGCAGTCGTATTGCTGATATCAATCAAGTTTATACCCAGAATGCTGAAATGCGACCACTAGGATGCAGTGAGTTGCGAATAACCCTCATTTTGTTATATGAAAGTCGAATGTGTCCTATTCTTTTTTTCAGGCATGATTCTCATTGGTTATGATGATGAGAAGGGTCCACGTCTTTACAAAACTGATCCTGCTGGTTATTATTGTGGCTTCCGAGCTGTGGCTGTTGGTGTGAAACAAACTGAGGCGAACAGCTTCCTTGAGAAGAAGTACAAGAATAATTTGTCGGAAGAAAAAACTATTCAGTTGGCCATTACTTGTTTGTCGACAGTGTTGGCTGTAGATTTTAAACCGAATGGGATCGAGGTTGGTATCGTAACTAAGAATGAGCCCAAGTTCCGAACTCTGACTGAGAAAGAGATAGAAGAACATCTGACGAAGATAGCTGAGAAGGATTAAATTTGGCAAGAATTGGTGTTGGACATCGTTTTGTAATTCTTTTTCTGTGGAATAAAACTAAGAAATACTTTCGGAGGGATTCCCTGCCAAAATAAAGATTTAGTTAGACTCTCTCTTGTAAGGTGAATATATTTTTGGTACTCCTTTGTGGTAATAGTATAGGTTCTAATTCACTTCTAGATTTTAGGAGTATTGCTCCTTGGTAATCGATTATTGATTATTAAACATTTTGTAAAAATTCCATATTTTCCTCAATTATTTAAATATGTACGAGTTACGCAAAGGAGAATACTTCATCCCTTTTTTCAGGAATACACGGATATGCATACATATCAAAGATCAGTACGAACAGAAAATTAGGGAAAAGATAGAAAGCAGAGGTATCGGTGTACATTGCCATTGAATATCTTGATATTGTAGGGAGCTTAGGGTTCGCTGGATTAATTATTTTTAATAAATAAGAGCCGTTAAATCGATTTTGAATTAATGTAACATATTATTAGTTCGTTAATAATAACCGTTACTTTTACCGTACACTTAACAATTTCTTGACCTATCGCTTCCGTACTTATCGTGTCTTTTACTGCTTACTACCTTACTTCGTCCCGATCTGCGTGCGACGTATTTATACCGTTTTTCCTCATTCTGATTCGGTGTTTCGTTTCCGCCCGTTCCATAGCCTTGAATTTTCTATTGCTTATAGTCTCCAATTTTCCAGTGCTTTCTAAAATAATCTAGTACTTTGTTTCGTACTTTCTAGAATATTCTAGTACTGATTGTTATATGCGTCACACTACCCTCCACCTAGATTAGTTCGTCCCGAACTAAGTTCACTGGCCTCCTGGGTTAACAAAAAGTCGCCGGTCGGTCACGATGTACCACTTTCATCTTGGCGTTCTGTCTTCGCTGAATCCTATAGACAACGTCGTTAATTCTTGTGAGAATCTTATACGGTCCTTCCCAATGTTGCTGCAACTTCGGAGACCTTCCTTTTTGCCGATGAGGGTTCTAAAGCCACACGTTATCGCTGGCATTAAATCCGTATGCGTTGGCTCGAACGTCGTACCTTGTTTTCATCTTGTCGGTTGATACCTTGATTTGCTTTCGAACCAAATGATGAATCTCATCCAGGCGATTTCTCCATACGGTTACGTAGTCTTCGGTCTTATCTATGGCGACTGGAGGTATTCCGAATCGCAGATCGGCTGGTAATCGTATCTCTCGTCCAAATATAATTCTTGCTGGAGAATGGCCTGTCATATCATGATTAGCCGATCTATAACTCACGAGAAAGGCCTTCGATAAATGCTCTTACGTCTGACTGCGGATGTAAGGGCGTAGTCTTGGTTTTCCTTACGCCCAGTGCCGCACAGATGCCTTGAAATATCTGTGATTCGAAATTTCGGCCTTGATCGGAATGAAGCTCATAGGGAATTCCATATCTGCTGATCCAATTATTGATAAGCTGCTCAATGATGGTTATTGCTTCTTGGTTTGGAATTGGAAGGACTTCCACCCACTTGCTGAAGTAATCCATGATAACCAACATGTATTTGTTGCTGTCGTTTGTTTTTGGGAATGGTCCTGAGATATCAATCGCAATTCGCTCGAAAGGGGCACCCACGTTGTACTGCTTCATAGCGTTCCTTGGTTTTGCTGTTGGTCCTTTGGTCGCAGTGCAAGTTGTGCACTTCCTACACCAAGACTCGACGTCATCTCTCATGTGAAGCCAGTAGAACCGAGATCGTAATTTTGAAAGTGTCTTATTAATTCCCAAATGTCCACCGGAGGCGCCGTCGTGCATTTCTGTTAGTACATCCTTCACTTTTGATGGTGGGACTAGAATCTGCATTCGATGGGATTTTCCATCCGCGGCTTCCCATTTACGCTTTAGAATTCCCTCTTCCACCAGCAAGGAATTCCATTGTGCCCAATATGCCTTAAATGTTCCACTCTTGTCGGAAATATTGTTCCAAGTTGGCCGCTCGTTCCTTTCTTTGTGTTCCAGGATTAGCGAAATATCTTCATCCTAACGTTGAGCTGCGCGTATAGCATCACTCAGTTGATAAGCGATTGTTCTCCTCAATGTCATTTTCTCGGCTGGTCTTAAGAGCAATTATCTGTTGATGCAAGGGTTTACATTCGGTCGTTGTGCTGTCCAAGTCTGAATCACGCTGAAGGCTTCTCTTGTCATTAGCGCATGAACAACAATTCTCAATTGATGTTTCATTCATTTGGCGACGTTTTCTACAGTCGACAGAGATGTGGCTGACTTCGCCGCATGTCCAACACTTCATATCAGGTCTTGGGGTTGTCTGTTGTACATGCCCGATTCTTTGGCAGGAACATTCCTGGACGGACGTTTCTCGGACTCTATATGTACTCCTGGTAGCCAGTTTGGCAGATTCATATGCCAATGCGAACGCCAGTATTTCATTAGTCGTCTTCTTTCCCACCAAACGAACGGCCTGTTGCAAGTCCCGATAATGGAGTGCGTTTATAAATGCATCCATTGCCACCTCGTTCAGAAATTCCTTAGTCATATTTGAATAAGGCAAGTTTGCCAATCGCTCAATATCTGCCTGCAACTGTTGAAGATTTTCTCCAGGTTTCTGCGTTGTGCTCCGCAGTTATATGCGGTAGACCTGTTGCATGTGGTTGTATCCATACCTAGCTACAAGGCCGTCTCTTACCGCTTGGAAATCTGTTTGCTTCTCTGCTGGTATGGTTTGTAGCAATTCTGCAGCCGCCCCGCGGAGTGACAAGATTGGTAATGTTGACTTTTGCTCATCCGACCACTTATTATAGTTGGCCGCGGCGTCAAATTGACGTATAAATACGGAGAAGGGCCCCGTTCCATCGAAGGTTGGCGGTTGCATCCTTGTATCTTGGTAGTCATGTTGATTGCTAGGCGATGTCTCATTTCTCTCAACACATTCAAGTCTCTTTTCGATTCGCGTTATTTCATCGGTGATTTTCTTAAATTCAGCTTCGTTTTTTAGATCCATTTCTTCCTTAAAGTGTTGAAAATTACATTTCATTGTGATGTTCAGACATTCAAGACCAAGGTACATCGACACCTCCTTTCCTCATCCACTTCCTCTCCATCCGCTCGCACTGTGCTCTGACTTTTAAGGATACTTCAAAATCCCCTTGCGCGCGTTAGTGTAAAAAAAAAAGATACATACACAGTACACAAGCTAAATAGTGAAGAACGCCGAAAGAAATTTGAATAAGCAAAAGCATCAGAGCCATATACCATAGCGACAACATAACAATTCCACATCAGTTGAGTGTACTTGAGTTTAGAAGTCTAATTCGTACACGCGGCAGTGGCCTGGTGTGTTGAGCATTGGTTTTAGTGCTTCTAACCGTCATAGCGTCAGTTCGAATCACACGTTCTTCACTACCGTCACAAGGTTATTAGCCTTGCGCCAACCTTTCTCAGGATGTCGCTGCATGCATTGGTTCACTACTTGGCAGGTGCCAAAGTAGATATCCAGGGGTGTCAAGTGGAGACTGCATGTCAATTTGGATTGAAGAGGGACAAGGATTGTCCTGGCCTTCGCCGGATTGAACGCAGAGACTTTATTCTGTATGTTCGCTTCCATCCTCCTCTGCAGTGGTAATACTCGACAGAAAAATGCCTTTAACTCAGCCGTTGGTTGGTTACTGATTGTCCGTCAGTAAAGCCGTTAGTCGAATGGGCACTGTGCTCTACCCACTAACAGTCATTATAAGCTACTTTACTAAAAGAAAGTTGTTCTACGGTATGAACGAAGGTAGAAGATCCTATGATGTGTCGACAGGAGCCTCCAAAGGGTCAGTTCTTGATCCACTTTTGTGGAATATTATATACGACGGAGTTTTACAAATAAAGCTACCACAAGTACTGGAAATTATTGGCTTCGCAGAAGACATCGCGATTGTAACAGTTGCTACTTATATTGGTAAGGTGGAAGCGACTCTTAATGGAGCAATACAACTGATTAAAGACTGGTTACAATCGGATGGATTAGAATTTGCTGACTATAAAACGGTAGTCGATAGCATGGGGAATATGCTAACTTCCAGATAGTAAATCAGAACATATGATCAAAGGAAACGGTTAAGTACCTGGCAGTTATGCTCGACCACCGACCGAAATTTATGTCTCACGTAGAGTATGCAAGTAAAAACGCCACATGCATACAAGCAGTCCTATCCAGAATACTGTCAAACACAGGCGGATCTGGATATAGTAAGAGAAATTATTTTGGCCAGGGTACTCACATTAACAGTAGCGTATGCCTCGCCAGTGTAGGCAGAAGATCTACAAACAAAACAATTGAAGAAAACGATGAGAGAAACTCAGAGTTTTACGGATTACGTGCAGCTTCGGTATGTTCTCCGAAGAAGCACCATTTGTCATAGTGGGGTTACTTCTCATATATATAATAGCTGGGGAAATGCTTCGAATCTATAAAAAGCAAACCACGAGGGATGAAGTGCCTGGTGGAATGGCAACAATAAAGCCAGAAGAAAAGAAGCTTCTTTCATTATAGAAAAAAGTCTGACGCCTATAAAGAAGAAGAAAGAGGATGGCAGGCCAGATGAAACACGAGCCTAAAAGGCAGATGGACCTTTAAACTCATCCTATTCGTAGAAGTTTGGATAAGGCGCCCACAGAAACGACAAATAACTTTTTATACAGTTCTTATCGGGCCATGGTATGTATCGAAAATACCTAAACCGCTTTTAGCACGGCAGTTTATTTCTCTGTCCACAATGCGAAGAGCGAGAGGAGGTTGCTGAGTATATAATTTTTGCATCCAGTCGTTTCACCCACGTTGAGAAAAAATCATCCGAGGCCAAGACACCTCGTAGACTATATGGTACAGTCAGAGGAATACTAGACCAAGATCTGAATTCTAATAACTCTAGTGCGGAATAAGTTACGTGAACTCGAAATAGCAAGATGATAAGTCGCAGAAAGCAAACCGAGATCAGCCTAAAGACCAAACTAGCCCCGTGAAAGAAAACCCAAACCCAGTCCCGCGGGGAGAGTGGTGGGAGATGCAGGCGGTATGTTTTGGTAGGTAGGTGTAGCGGTGTTATATACTGTGGAACTCTGTGAATCGTGTATGCCACAGACTCGGGCCCATGTGTAATATTTGGAAGATTACACATTCTTTGGCGCAACCATAACATATACCAAACATGCAAGATTTATTAAAAAACACAAAGGGTAAACAAATATAATCCGCAAAAGTAGACGTGAAACATAATCCATGGCAATAGCAAAATGCTGAAGAACAAAAATATGGTTGTTGCTATTCTCTTATCGCAGAGCGAAAGCACAGGTAAGGGAGAGCACCATGAATGGCACAGGTGTGGAGAGACAATACCTTCACCAATTGTTGAGACATCCTTAAAGAGGCAAAGGTCATTCAAAATAACTAAATGCTAACATTGGATGGGATTCTTTGTGCTGCGGTGAAGACTGGTTGAATTAAAAAGAGAAGTTATTACCCTCACTCCTCAAACTGGAATATTTCCATAAAAATTGACTTGCGTTATACTCAAACTAGCCAAGAAGCAGGAAGCACAGTCGTCACACCGCCCTCTATGTACACTGGCAGAGTAATAGAATAAATAATTGTAAATATGCTTGGAACAGTTCTGCAAGATATGTCGGGCTTTTTCTAATGACAACATGGGTTTTGGAAGAACAAATCAATGTGTTGCATGTGAGTTCCCTGTAACGCAATAGCCCAGACAAGGGGCTTTAAAACGCACAGCGTTTGGACTTTTATTTCCATAATCGTACCGAAGTGGAGTGCCCGGGGTAATCGTTCGAGTTTCGAGACTACCCATAAGTCGCATGATGATTATTATTTATTGGCCTGTAGGAACCCGAAAGTTCATGACCTCACCGATTCGACTCCGCCAACGTTCCCTGTCATGTGCACTCTCCTTCCACGCCCGACGATCTGATCCGATCTCCTCAAGGTCAAACCTAACATTGCCCTCCCATCTCCGTCGCGACCGTCCTACCGGTCTCATTCCGGTTGGTCTGACGTCAAGAATTCTACGTACGGTCCTATCGTTGCCCATCCGCGCCACGTGTCTGGCGTATCTTAATCTTCGCGACTTGATTACTCTCACTATTGTAGGTTTGTGGTATAGCTCTTCCAATTCGTGGTTGTAGAGTTTCCCCCATTGTCCTGCCTCCTCGTTATATTTACCTCCAAAGATACCCCTTAAAACTTTATTCTCAAATACGCGGAATTTGTTTTCTTCCCCTTTTGTGAGAGTCCATGTTTTGCATCCGTATAGAACAATCGGCATGATTATGGTTCTATAGAGACGGAGTTTTATGTTACGTAATAGCAGTTTGGATTTCAGCAGTTTACTGACTGCATGCCAACTAGCGTTGCCGGAATATAGTCTTTTGTTAATTTTCTTCGACATTTCGTTGCTGGCCGTCAGTATTGTTCCCAGATATTTGAATTCTTTAACTTTTTCCAATATCTTGACTCTGACGTTTATATGTGTTACCTGAGTTCCACCAGCTCTCGCCATAATCATGTAGTTCGTTTTGTCTTGATTTATTTCTAGGCCCATATCTTCTGCCGCTTGCATGATGATTTCACAGTTTTTACTTATAGTTTCTAGATTATCGCCCAGAACGGCGATGTCATCCGCATATGCCAGCACTTGTGTGACGCCGTTCAGGGTGATCCGGTCATGTTGTGATATTATACCTTTCTGTTGACATACTCGAGAACAAGGTTAAAAGGACACGGTGATAGACCATCTCCCTGTTTTAGTCCGTCCCGGTTTTCTATTCTAACTCGCCCTTTGTTTACGTTCATACAAATTTGAATGAGGACGGCATATTTTTTTGGGATTCCCAGCTCAACTACAATATGGTAGAGTCTTTGCCTTGCGACTGAGTCGTAGGCTTTTTTGAAGTCAACGAACAGTTGGTGAACCGTCTCTTCGTATTTCCACTTATTTTCCAGCAGTTGCCTTATTGTGAACACTTGCTCGCTTGTTGACCGGTTCCTATGGAATCCGCATTGGTAGTCTCTCAGTGTTTCTTCTGCGTACGGTGTGATTCTCGCCAGAATCACATTTGTTAATATTTTGTATGCGGTTGGGAGCAATGATATTCCTCTGTAGTTTTCGCAGTCAGATCTGTCGCCTTTTTTGAAAACGGGGAAGACTATTGAGCTTTTCCATTCTCCCGGAGTGACTTCCTTATCCCATATTGTTTGGATGAGCTGGTGGATCTTTCGAGCAGTTGCCTCTCCTCCTCTTCACAAGCTCTGTCGGTATGCAACCGACTCCGGGAGCTTTGCTGTTTTTTAATCGATTTATTGCGTCTACAACTTCGTTGAAAGAGGGCTCTGGGATCTGAGGCTCGGCTGTATCTACGCCTGGTGCGTTTAGTTGTAGTTGATGGGTGCGTACATTGAGCAGATTTTCAAGGTACTGCTTCCATCTTGCCGTTTGCGTCTCTTAATTATTTTGGCTCTTCCTCGGTAGCCATTTCTAATTGAATTAATGCCGGCATACATACCTCTGATGTTCTTTGCTCTAGAATTTTTTAGAATTTTTTCGATCCGAGTCTTTTCCCATTCGAGTTGTTTGGGTTTGAAAAGTCTCGTTGTCTCTTTCAGAATTATCGAGCATCTTTCTGCGTTGACTTCATCATATCTTTCTAAGCGGATCACTCTGAGGCGTTTACGTTCTTCGATCTTCGCCCTGCACTCATCGTCAAACCAAGGTTTGGACTTAAGTGTTTTCTTAAATCCTAATACCTTTTGGGCTGTTTGTTTGATCGATGTCCATTTAGTGTCCACACTATTAGTGCCCCTGTCTCCCTACTCCCATTCTCTAGAATGCTAAATCTATTCGTTAGTTCATCTTGATATTCAGCCCTTTTGCCCAGGTCTTTTAGTTTATCAATGTCGAACTTTTTGCTCGTCTCCCGTGACTGGCCACGTGAGATTGCAGCGAGACTACTCCTGATTTTGCCCATCACTAGAAGATGAACGGAGTCGCAATCTGCTTCTCTATACGATCTTACGTAAAGGATATTCGAGTGGTGTCTTTTGTCTATGAGGAAGTGGTCTATTTGGTTACGCGTTACGCCGTTGGGTGATATCCATGTGACTTTATGAATTTGCTTGTGCTTGAACATTGTGCTTTTCCCTAAGAGATCTTTTGACGCAGCGAACGTGATAATTCGAATTCCATTATCATTTGAAACGTCGTGTAGGCTTTCTTTACCTATAGTTGGTTGGAAGATATCTTCCTTTACAATTTTCGCATTAAGGTCCCCGAGGAGGATTTTAACAACGAATGATGAGATTCCATCAAATACTTCCTCTAGGGTCTCGTAGAACGTGTCCTTCGTTTCTTCGTCCGTAGATTCTCTTGGGGCGTGTGCGTTTATAAATATATAATTGTACCATGGGCCCTGTATTTTTAGCACCGACATTCGGTCATTAATAAATTTCACATCTTTTACATGGGGCGTAATCTTCTTGCTTATGATGAAGCCGGTTCCGAGGTTACGTGTATCGGTACTGTGGCGGTTCAATTGAACGCCACTAAATACCTTCCCATTAATTTCTAAGAAACTTCTTACTAGAACACCAAAAACCTGGAAAACAATTTATTGTGGCGGTTCCATTGAACGCCACTACTTACCTTTCTCTAATCTACTCAAAGACATTCTCCTGAATCACCAGGGTACGCCACCCATGATTCTTCTTGCTATGACAGGCCCAACACCTTACATTACCTGCAGTCACCTGCATGCCATTCTCCCTTTCCAGGTTTCCCCCCATAACATGCATTGAACGCATCTCCAGAATTTCCCTGGAAGAAAACCCTGATCATGCATTTACTGCATCACCTCAGGGTGTCATTAAAATTCCCAGAAAACGAAATATCGTCCGCTTTTATGTTGCATCACCAGAATTCTTTGAGGGGAATTATTAACATGCAACATATAAGAGGGAAACCAATCTGTGCCCCGTATATACATGCTTACCCAGCTGCGCACGTGCGCGGCGTAGCTTCATGACTTATCCCAAGTCACTCCAAGTTTTGTCCAACTGACAAAATTCGCTCGCCTATCTCGCGCTCAGACGGCGAGAAGCAAATACTGTAGCATTAAAACATGCACCCAAGAATTCCAGGTTGGCCACCAGCATCGATACGACGCACAATCATCGTTGTGCGAGTTACTTATTTGCTGATGGCACATATCGCCCTATAGATGATCACAATAATCACCACAGCTGCGGGCACACACATAATGACGACCCCTTTTCAGATTTCCTTTTTTTCGTCGTTCTCGTTTGCCACGACGCGACGACATGAATGATCATGCACCCTTGTCGTGATCAAATCAGGGATATTCTCTCCGATTGGTCACCGCACGAGCAACTTTACGTTGTTAGGGTTTAAAACTGGAAATCAGCCCTTAGTGGATGGTGCACGTCCACTGGGGCATTTTCCATTACTTAGTCTTAAAATATATTCCGTGTCCTCCACGTAAACTGCAATTAAATTTAGGATCGAGTCCCTTTTCACAAAGCAGCGTGCGCGTGCTATATTCATCCGATTTTGATCATCCCCCAAGGCGTGCGAACACGGATCGGATCTAACTGTGAAGTAGGCGGCCATTTCCGGATCAGTGAAATAAAGAAGCAACGAAGACTTGTGTGTTAATCAATTGAGTACTCTTTAGTTTTTTTGTCATTTATGTGTACGTTTCGTTTAATGTAAAATAAATGTGTATGTTTTAGTTTCGTGTCGAATTGCCTGCGTGCTTTTTGAAATTCGTGTGTAATTGATTATTGTTGATCTAATCACCACCCTCAGCTACGAATGTTGGCATAACTGTCGCTGCCACATGCATATAATTTAAGTTTAAATTTAACAAAAAAAAAATATTAATAAAAATAGTCACTAGTTTGCTGTAAAAAATGTATCTCCTTAAGAATTAAATGTGCTAACAAAGGAACCGTAAGACAATAAAATCCAATCACAAGGAAAAAAAGCTGTGTGGTTTATTTAATCAAGTGAGCAGTGGACCGTGGGGCGTAGTGAACTTATGATGGAGGAAAGAAGGGAACCTAGCCCCGTACGCCGGCGCACCAATATTTCTTCCCCACAGTACCTCCACACACCAGTATAAATCCGTTGGTTTCCATTACTTGATGTGGAAGTCGGATTTCCTGAAGCGCGACGATGTCCATTTTATATTGTTTCGTGTTTTTTGCGACCGTCTGTATGGCGTCTGGGTTATATAACGTTCGAACATTCCACGTACCGACGCGTATATGCCACTTTTTCCGTTTTTCCCTACGTCTTCTTTTTGCCGAATCGGTGTTTTCTTGATGATTTGGTCCTTTATGGTAGTGTCGGCTCATCACACCTACGCCTACCGGGTTTTTCGTGAGATTGTTTTTTGTATATTGATTATTCATTTTTGTTCCCACGAGTCTTGGGGTTTCAAGTAGTCCGCCACATCAGAGCCCCTCTTTGATATGGCAAGGTCTGCTTACTCCTCTGATTCGACCCGCTGTCAGAGAGGCGCCGTTATAATACAGCCGGTATACCCCTGGCTGCAAACCACCCAATGGGGACGGTGACGCGTAACACCCTGGATTAGGGGCGGTAGATCTTTGTGTGTTACTCCTCGCTAGCCTGTCTGACATGGGTGGCCCTACTGGAAGCGTTTACTTCTGTCAGCATAGCCTGAGTGATTCATTGTAGTTTAAGCCCCCGTACCACGTCAAGGTTTCTACCAAGCGGGGGAACCGCATGATGATAGATCAAGTGAATTTGATAAATGTGTAACAATTTTGGTCCGATTTTTAACGAAAAACTGGAAGAATAATGTTTTTTTTTGTTTTTTTTAGAAAAATTCAGTGTTTTCGAAGCTTTTGATATAGCTTCCTGCCACAGTGTTACTAAGTTACCAAAAAAAAAAAAGCGATGAAATTCGTAATACCCACAGAATATAATAAAACAGAAATAAAATAAAATATTGAAATATATGAACATACGCACATAAATTTAATGTGTCCCTTACTAAGTGTCAGGATTAAGTTAAGTAAAATTTAAAATAGTTCGACATAATTGTAGACAACCATTAGAAATAGCCACGAAGCTATGGCAATGAATAATTATTTATTGGCCTGTAGGAATCCGGAAGTTCATGACTTCACCGCCATCGTTCCCCGTGCTGTGCACTCTCCTTCTACGCTTGCCCAGACGATCCGATCTCCTCAAGGTCAAACCTAACCTTGTTCCCCCCATCTCCGTCGCGGCCGTTTTTTTTTTTTTAGTTTTTAAACCACATTTATTTTCCTAATTCTTTTTACATGTATAATATCAGCGGTAAATGTTAAGCCCTCTTTTACAATCATCATCATCATCATCGGCACTACAACCGGGAACCCGTCTTGGCCTTATTTAGCAAGTCCTGAGGCTTGTTAAATTTTCCATAATGATTTATTTTTTCTGGGCAAGGTCATTTGTCTTGCGCCAGAGGCTCCCCGATGGGGAATCGAACCCCGGTCTCCCGGGTGACAGGCAGGTATACTAGCCACTATACTATCGAGGAGCCCCCTCTTTTACAATCACAGTCCTTAAATTAACTTACTGGCTCTATGCGAGCTCTCTAAATTACACATTACAAATTGATTTTTATTTATGTCTTTCGGCGTACATCTTTTTTTTCTTATATGTATATATGAAATTGGTAATATATTAGAGGGACTCCTCGTTTATATCTATATGTATACATTATTATTATAATTTGTTGAGAATTGATCGATTGACGGCTTGATCGATCTTGCCCAACACAACCGTGAACCTCTGCGAACTTCACATAATTCTGTTTGTTCTGAGACTTGAAGTTGGCACTGATCCTATCATCCAATCTACTGCCGGATTCAAACGACTGAAGATCGAATGGAAAAAGGAAAATGTGCTTCGAAATATAATCTGAATTTTTACAAGTATTCCTTACCAATCAGCAAATCGCTAAACGACGAATTCACTTATCTAAACCAGTGCTATTTAACAGTGTGGAAGAATTCCCGCCTTTTTTCTTTTACAATAAATTAACAATATCAATCACTGCTAACTCTGGACTTTTATTTATTGAAGACCAACGAGCCCGAGTCACCTATCGACCAACATATATATATTTTTTTTTATAACACAAAAAAAAAACCAAAACGAAACGAAAAGGTAAATAAAAACTAAAATAGAATAGCTACAAAATAAGTAATAAACGTAATGGGGGAAGTTGGTCAAGGGGAGGGGTCAAGGGGAAGGAGAGCGTTGCTCTTGAGAGGCATACTATATCTGAGGAAGTGAAATCCTCCCCTCGTTGAGAAGCCATCACCATTTGGGAGATGTTTGATCTTTGGCTGATTAATCTCTTTCACTGATCGCCGTGCTAAAACGCATGCGCTCTGGGGCATTGGAGATAAGACTATCATGGAGAATTCGTTTGCCCCTGGCACCACGGAGAGCGTGGTAAATAATCGGGACTCCATGCACGTCTTGGATAAGGCCTTTTTGATCCAAGAAAGGGAATGCTTCTGGGGGAATAAACCCATTCTGGAGCGTATTCTCCAGATACATATCGTTGGGATAGAATGCTACCGAGAAAAGATTATTGTCACTGCACATTTCCCTTGCTATGTGACCACGAATAATTTTAATTATGAAATTGTCTATCCTATTTAACCCTGATTTGTTATAGAGGATTTTGTTGGGAGAGGTTTTTGTATTGTGACTCTGATGTTCTATAAAGTCCGAGGCAGGAACGCAAACACCATATAAAGTGGAGATATATTATACCATACTGGGCAGCCATAAACCAAAACTGGTCGGATGAATGCCGAGTGAGAAATTATTTTGACTCTGGGGTCAAGAAGTCTACTCTGGAATAGACTTCTTGTCATTGAATATGCGCTTTTAGCCGCGGAGAGGGACGCTGCTACGTGCTTGTCAAAATATAAATACTGGTCTAGCCAGATACCAAGATATCTAACTACAGTTTTCACTTGCAGTGAAAGGTTGTTGTTACCTACAATAGAAAAGTGTTTCCAGTTGTATTTTGTATCCCTCGAGGGCCTGGATAGGGGCGTTCTGAAAAGGATAGTCTCGGTTTTCTGGAAATTGATCTTTAATTTCCACTCGTCGCAAAAATGTTTTATTTTGTTGAAGTCATCTTGAAGATGCCTATTGATGACGTCTATTTTTCCTCCTGTTCTGTACACCACTATGTCATCGGCGTACGCAATGGCGTTTACGCGAGAACTCACTAGATCACTAGTGTAAATTTTAAATAGAATGGGAGAATTCACAGCTCCCTGCTGTAAGCCATTTTTAATTTGGAAGGTCTTGTTGGAGAGTCCCCGTCGGGGAGCCTCTGGCACAAGACTAATGACCTTGCCCGAAAAAAAGGACTTGCTAAATAAGGCCAAGACCGGTTCCCGGTTGTAGTGCCGATGATTATGATGATGATGTTGGAGAGTATGTGTCCGCATTTCACCACAAAATGTTTGTCCATTATCATATCTTAAATGATGTATAGCAGATATTGCGGCATACCCAGGTTTGTTAACTTATAGACAAGTTTGTAGCATTTCTAACAGATACACACACAATACACAAGCAAATAGTGAAGAACACCGAACGAAAATCGAATAAGAAAATGCATCACAGCCGTATACCATAGCGATAACATAACAAATCCACATCAGTTGAATTCACTTGAGTTTAGTAATTGAATTCGTACACACGGCGGTGGCCCGATGTGTTACGCTTTGGTTCAATTTTTGGTGATTCTAACTGTCATAGCGTCAGTTCGAATCACACGTTCTTCACTATCATCCCAAACGCTATAATTGGTGACCCCGACGTGATCCGTGTACACACAGCACACACTTTCCCGTAGTAAAACAGTCTTCACGACACGATCACAACTTCCGCATAGAGCACTGGCACACTCGCCTGCTCCGACGTTCTCTCGTTCGCTCCGTCGTTCGCACACGAAGCTGATCGTAACGAAGTTACTGAAGAGGGAGTAGTGTAGCGTTTCTAATAGATACACACATAATACCCAGGCAAATAGTGAAGAACACCGAACGAAAATCGAATAAGAAAATCCATCAGAGCCGTATACCATAGCGATAACATAACAATTCACATTAGTTGAATGTACTTGAGTTTAAAAATCGAATTCGTACACATGCCAGTAGCCTGATGTGTTACGCATTGGTTCAATTTTTGGTGATTCTAACAGTTATAGCGTCAGTTCGGATCACACGTTCTTCACTAACATCCCAAACGCTATAAGTCTTTCTAACTATACGGTATCGAAAGCCTTTTCAAAGTCAATCAAGCATGCGCCTGTATATTGTCGCTTTGCCTTGTTCCACTGTATATCGGAAACAAGTTTCGTCGCTGCATGAACTGTACCATGTCGCGCTCGAAAGCCAAACTGGTTGCTGGGAATGATATCGTTTTCATCACACCAACCTATCAGTGCTTTGTTTATAATTTTTTTTATAATTAGCTGGATTGCTCTTATCCTTACTCTTTTTGGGGATAGGGTGGACTACTGCAGTCTTCCAATGGGTTGGATGGTGTGCATTGTTTAGAGCGTCGTTAAACAAAGTAGTGTACATGTTCACTGCTTCGCGAGCCAAGTGCCTTAGAACCACATTTGGAATGCTATCTATTCCAGACGATTTCTTATTATTTATTAATTTAAGTATATTTCCAAGTTCATCCTTGCGCACAAACATATTTGTATTTTCTTTCTGCCGGGAGAATCCGCTCTATTATTTTCGCCGAATGTGATGAAACTACGGTTTTCGGAACGCCAGTTGTGAACTTGATTGCCCAGCGAGCAATGTCTTTGACCGGAACTGCTTTCAATTTCAGCGTTAGCAGGAACTGATTCGTTAACTCTGTACACTGCTTCGAAACAGGCTCCAATTGAATTCGCTTTCTTTTGCGGATCTTCGACTATTATTACTTCATCATTGGAGTTGATGTGCTCTAGGGTAAGTCCTGAGTTCAGCATTATCTGACAATTTTCGGGAGTCCGTGGAATTCGGAGACAGGGAATGTCATTGTGATCTTTTCTTCGACATATTTTCTTGATTTGTGAAAACATGTTCGGTCCGTTTGCTTGAACAGCTTGAATTCTGTTGTTCCACTCCTCATTTATTACTGCTCGGTAATTATCCCGGATCAGTTTTTGAAGATTTTTAATCAAGGACTTGATAGTTTTGATTTCATTCCTATTTGGGTCACTGAACTGCCTATAGCACAATTTCAGCTTTGAGAGCAGGGTGCTCTTTTGCCTATACAAAGCATCGGTAATTGCATTTCTGTATCGGTGGGTATAGCCATCCATATTAGCTACTTTGGGGATGGAACGATTCATTGTGTTAGTAACAATATCGTTCATAGTAAGGAGGTAACGATCGATTTCATCATTACGAAGGTTTCTATTAGTCGGTGGGTCTATGCCAATGTTGCTAATTTCTCTTTTTACTATGGGATCGAAACGCGACCAATGTGCTTTTCGGAAATCGAAAGAGTGTATCTAGTCGTACTGCTCAAGTAGATAGTGCTCGTTTGGCACGTGTATTGTGGCTCCAAGTCCGTAATGATCGCTATCGTATTCAATTGATGCGAGTAGTTACCTCGGTATCTCGTAACTGAATTCGATCATCTGTCATAAGTAAATCCAGGAAGGAGTTACCTCTTGGATAAGACGGTGTACTTGTAGCGTACAATTCTAGTTTATGCTCTATCGCATTTGTTTGCCACCAGTCAAACAAGGCATTGCCTCTTGTGTTTGAGGTTAGATTGCCCCAGGCAGTGTGCTTGGCGTTAAAATCACCCGCCACTAAAAAGTAATTGTTTTCCGAATCTAATTTGACACTTCGGAAAAGCGTATCGATTTCACTGATAAATTGGGTACCCTGAATAGATTCAGGAGCGTAAGCAGCTACTATATATAGATGCCTTTGACTTTTTAGAGGGATATCTATAATGCATGCCTCTAGCATCTGGAGTTTGTGTACTTCCGTGCTGTAAACGACCTTATGGTGAAGACCTTTCTTAACTAAGATAGCGACCCTGTAGGATTGGTCTTCGTTAATGTGCCGGCACGGGCACCGATTCACCAAGACTTCCCTAATCTGTCACTGTTTGTAATATTGGTTGCTCTTCTTTGCCGTTTTCGGGATTGCGTCTGCTGTTTCGGGCGCGTGTTCCTCAAAAGGGTTACCACTGTGGTTATTGTCACTATTGATGACACCAGTCTTCCGTTTAGTCAATAATGCAAACACCTTCCATTCATTTCTTTTCACTTCTTTATTTATTTAAAACTTCAATGCGATACATACTTAACAAACCCAAAAACAAGGTTTCTTTGCTGATTTATTAATTTGAAATAACACAAAAGTAACTTAAATGACGTTGGTGCACAGTGTCTTATAATTGGAAAAATGTAATATGGCATAGATTTCACAATCCTTGTAATGAGTTCAATTGATAGAAATAATTTAAAATAACACAGAAATACTTTAGATTAACGTTGGCGCACAGTGTCTTATAATTGAAAAGAAGTAATATTGCAAAGATTTCACAATCGATGTACTGAGTTCAATTGATAGGAATAATTTGAAATAGCACAGAACTACTTTAGATAACGTTGGGTGAACTTCCACCGACGGTTGTTATGTTCAGACTAATTTTAAATCAAAAACCGAAATTATTTAACATAGAGGCCCTACTTGCCTCTGTGACGTTATTTGTCACACAAAATTTTGGTAGTTAGAATGGGTTACCTGGTTAGTCCAGCGTGGAGTCCGGCTCTTCCTCTGGCTCGTCCTCTGAATCTGCGGCTCCTCCTCCTTGCTCTACCAGGGCGGCCACCACCAAATGGTGATTTTAGAGAGAAGTCGAATAGGTTTCTGCGAATTCAATCGCACCACAAGCGATGGGATGTTCTCATTTTTGCTTCCGCCTTTGACGGAGTAAAACACGAGCTTTTAGTTTTGCGTTCAATTTCAACAACTTTATTTCCTATTTACTTTTAGTTTTATAACATTTAGCCTTTTGATTTTACTTTTTTTTAATTTTCGAGTTTTATGTCTTAACCACCGTAAGTTTTTCTTCTCCTGTTCTTTTGTTCTTTTTTCAACTTTAACCAACGGAATTTTAAAACCGTATGTCAAAAACATTAACCCGTTCTCTCTTTCGCTCCCCATTCACGTCCACTTCGAAAACCGAATTCGAACTCGAAGAACTGCACGATCCAACCCGAATCGGGGCGTGTTTGAAAATTCACTTGTGGATCGTGCAACTCCTCCACCACCTTACCATCACACCAATTTAAAACAAATTAAATTAAAATTACAAACTATTAATTGATGGGGTGGCGGACGCACGTAAGACCTCCACGGAATCCGTATCGCAATTAGTTAATTCACCGAAGACGACAGCACAGCAAATTTCGTTCATTGCTTCGGTGCCCGACAAGGGAGATTTTCCTTGAATTGGTCCGGCAAATGGGCGCGAAGCACACACACGATGATCGCTTCTGATGCTCATGGTGTGTGTCTGTGGGTTATTTTTTTGCTACACGGACGCAGGTTGAGCGAAAACACCACGGATTTATTGAGAGCACTTACTGATCCGCCGGAGAACACAGAACAATTTAAGCCACGATGTTATGGTCACCATCAAGCAAAATAAATGAAACAAACTGAATTTATTTTTAACGTTCCTTTATTTGCTCCTGAACTAATACACGATGAGTTATTTAGTTGTACACAATGTGTTAACACGGGAATGCTCATCTTACTAGTGCACAATCTACTTAATATCTTTGGTAGTCACTGAGTTAATTTAGGATGACACTGTCCAACTCCGGTATCATTGTTAAACTTAAATATATTTACGGCAACAGACCACTGAATCAATTTAGGATGACACTGTCCAACTCCGGTATTATTGTTAAACTCAAATATATTTACGGCAACAGACAACTGAATCAATTTAGGATGACACTGTACAAGTACGGAATTCTCGCACTAGGAAATTGCTCGCTCTCTACGGGGGATGAAATCTGACTAACTTTTTCTAAAAGAAATTGACCCAGCCTCAATGCCTGCGATGGGTTTCCATGCACACCATCGCAGGAGAAACATCTCTTCCGTCAAGCAATGACCTATGGGAGCCGATCAACGTCCCATTGGAAAGTTCATGCACAAGATCGTTTCTATTGGAACGAATGTCTTCCTATTGGAAGGAAGGACAAACGAACGCGCATCGAAAAACGAATAGAAGGGAGATATGCAGCTGTTTACACATAAACATTGGTAGCCCTAACATTTCTATCCTAACAATAGAGGGTATATTGAATATCGAAATGGGATCCAATGCATAAGCGCTAAAAATGCGGCTTTGTTTGAACAAGCTAATAAAAATACATTAGGATTGCCTATGCAGTGGTGATCCGAGATAATTGGATGCAGCTGCATAGGCATCGATTTGCATGATATGCTCGTGGGATCGGTGATTGCTTGAGAAAAGCAAACACAGACGGATTTCTGTGAGCATGAGTGCCATGAATTGCGATAAGGGGACTGCGGAAGTTTTCCCAATGGTTGGCAATGGGCATGGATGCCGATCAGGGGGCACAAATATGTTTTGGTTGCCACGGCAAGGTAGTAATCCTTGCCGTGGGTTTATGTTTTCAGGTATGACCACTCGAAGGGTCTTGGAACGGCCCTTAAAAAGGTAAGTTGCCTATGGGGTATTTATGTCGGTTATCCGTGGGGATAACCGAATTGATTTCAGCCAATTGGTTGGCAGTTAATGCCATAGCAAGATTGTGTAATCTTGCTGAAAATTCAACTTTCAGGTAAGTTGTATTTGCTGTTAATGGTGGGGATCGAGCGATGCGTGGCTCTTCGGGTCTTGAAAAGCCCCACATGTCCACAGGTATGAGGACCGTGGATGAACCGAATCCATAAGGGGAACATTAGCTGGCATAGTTGCAGCTGGTGCAACTATCTCGACGTAGATATTTAGTATTTACACGATCAGCAACTGCGTACAGCATTTATGGTGATCGTGCACATCTTGGCGGCATCTCCAAGTAGTCGAATTCTCGCTGGTGATTTTCCATTTAGGGGAACTCGACTTTCTTGGGCGGTCAGCCGTATGCCATAATGTATTTGTCGATCGGATGACCGACCGATGTGGGCATAGGTAAAAGAGAAGAAAAGAAGAAACATCTCCTGCACGTGTGTGGCAGACTCGTTAGGAGATATCTCATTGATATGGTTCGCGTAATGTTAGTTGCTTGATTGTGCAACCAAATTACTTTTCCTAGTGGAAAATACTTATTATTGCTGATGGAATTTTATGTTAGCGAGAATTATTGATTTAAAGTATTTCAGAAGATAGTTGGTACAAATATAGAAAGGTAAGTACATGTTTTCCAGGGTTTATGTGTTTCAGGAAACTGTTTCTTCATTACAGGTTGTAAGGTAAGTAGTGGCGTTCAATGGAACTGCCACAATACTTGTTTTATATCGTTTTTGGATGCTCTATGTTGGAAGTTTTCGCATAGTTAATGGGAAGGTGGGCAGTGGCGTTCAAAGGAACCGCCACAACCCCACCCCCTCGAGTAGAGTGTAGTCGATCTCGTCTAATTATGTTATAATTTTTGTAGCCCATTTTGTGCCCTTGGTTTAACTTAGTTTCGCTACCCAAGAGCACATCTGGGCATTCGGCTTGGAGCAGATTGCCTAAATTATCCCTTCTTTCGATGTGGATTAGTGAATTTACATTCACAGCTATAATTTTTAGGATTAGTTCAGATGGAGGGTTGAAGATTTTGATGTGGAGAGTTATTTGAGAACAAGGATTGAATAGAGAGTACCTATTTGTGATCTTTGTCCAGTCAGTGTTTTTTGAAATTCGGCAAATTGTCCTTGCATGGTTAATAACATTGTTATTATTTCTGAATGTGCCTCTGGCGCAGGCATTCTTCCATTACTATATGTATGTTCCATGGATGCTGGTTGCTTAGGAGGACCGGCCATTTGTGCATATGATACACAAGGAGCTACGAAATTGTTGTAAGAACGAGTTTTCATTTTTTTCTCTTCTTCAACTTGTTTCTTTTTGGATTCCAATTTTAATTTCATATGTTGAAATTTAGGACATCCTCGAAAATTTGCAGTGTGACCTGTATTTTTACAGAGGACACAGGACAGTGTTTTCCTATCTGAAAGCTGTTCCTTGCCCAAGGGGCATCCGTCGCGGCCGTCCTGCTGGTCTCTTTCCCGTTGGTCTACCGTCAATTCTAGGCACGGTCCTATCGTTGTTCATTCGCACCACATGTCCGGCCCATCTTAATGGCAATGATAACATGCAAATATTTCCTAACACAGTTCAGTTTAAAAATTACAATTTACGGTAGATATTTACTTGAGGTTGCAGCCTCATTTTCATTTTCATTTCATTTTTAAAACATTTTTTATTTTCTTTTTATATTCTTAGTTTCTAAATTAAAGGCTAGACAAAAAATGCTTAAATTCTAGCTTAATTATCTTAAATAATAACTTACTGGTCCTTCGCTGACGCTCTAAGCTAAACATTACTTAGCAATTATATAATTTGCCTTTCGGCGAGGGGGAGGTTGCAGTCTCCTTACACTTGTATGCGTCCATCAAGAAGCAACAAGTTCTTAATTAAAACAAAAACACTCTTAATCGATTATTCTACGTAATCAATAAGACGAACATTAGTAAACTGCTTAATTGATCAATTATATCACACTCCTTTAAAACACTCTGAAAACGTAATTGGTCTCTATTAAATTACATACTTCGGACAGACATTTCGGATTATCGAAATCGTATGACTTTCAAAACTTTACCATATAAATCATAAGAGCGAAACTAACTCAAGATTGCAAGTCACCCCAGGAAAGATTATATTGGCCATAAATCTGTTTAAAACCTCTCTACTTGGTTTCGTTCAAGGTATTATGTGTGTTGTCCCTAATCGTTTGTTAAATTTGATGTTTCCACACATCTATGAGTGAGTTAACAGACCTGAAAACGACACTTTAGGAGATTTGAATGAAACTCATATGTGTATTATTAAAGAATGTGATGTAAACAATTCTGTGGACTTTTCATTTGAATGGACTTGACGATAGAAAACAGATAAATAGTTTTCAAAAACTTTGATTGCTAGTTTAATAGTCAGTATGACTAAAAGAAAATTAATTTGTGGTTCACAATTGGAAAATGAATTCAATTCTGAGATTAGAATTCCAAGCTGGGGTGCCAATTAGAGAATATTCACATTGCCTAAATTGAATTTGTACGTAGGTATTTGGTATCCGGTAAATTTTATAAGGGTCAAGTGAGATCGTTTCTTTAGAGATGGAGAGCAAATAAGATTTATTAAAACCGATTTATCCTTGCATATGCAGGAGTTGTATTTACATTTTTCGTTCCTTGTTGATGGAGAAGGATTGTTTCCTCATGAAATTGTGTAACATTAAAGTCTTTACTTGTAATATGCAGTCTGCCATATAATTTCTAATTTCCCATTTTTAAAGTATTTACGGGCTAAAAACTTAAGTGTCCACTTAATATGTTTTAAATGACATCTTATTACATGCTTTTTAATGAAATTTAATGAAAGTCTCTTTTAATTGCAATAAAGAGTTCTGTTGGCTTTATGTAAATAACTAAAATAAAATTAATATAACAGGTGATCAAAGTAAGATTGCATATATTTTAAATATTATATCGGTCGTGTTGACTTCCTGATTGCTATCAAAATTGACATTTGTATTCAGTATTGTTTGGCAAATTACCATAGAAAGATACATATTGTAGCGAGCTTAGGGTTCGCTGGATTAATTATTTTTAGTAAATAAATAAGAGCCGTTAAATCGATTTTGAATTAATATAACACTTTATTAGTCCGTAATACAACCGTTACTTATACCGTACACTTAACGATTTCTTTACTTATCGCTTCCGTACTTATCGCGTCTTTTACTGCTTGCTTCTCACTCGAGACTTATCGCTTGCTTCACTGTATTACTTATGTCTCCTCCCGATCTGCGTGCGACGTATTTATACCGTTTTTCCTCATTCTGATTTGGTGTATCGTTTCCGCCCGTTCCATAGTCTTGAATGTTCTATTCCAGTTTTCCAGTACTTCCTAAAATAATCTAGTACTTTGTTTCGGACTTTCTCGAAGATTCCAGTACTGATTGTCATATGCGTCACAATATGTTAATATATAACATTTGTTATTAACTGTGGGTGGCATCCGACTCGTTGAGCCCGCGGGTGGCTTCCTTGTTTGTACTGAATGTTCTTCTTACGAGCCCAGCCTTTCCATTTATTTTCCAGTCGTTCAACCGGACTTTTGGTGTTTGGAGCACATCCAAAATACGAACTATCTTTTTCTAAGACCGCGGCTACGGCAATTTATTTTATTTTCTTTTTTTATTGATTCCATTTTTATTTAGTTTATTTCTGTTGTTGTTGTTGAATAACGCATTTATTGTACAATAATTTAACAAATGTTGACTTAGGACTAAAATGCTAAATCCTATTTTACATTCTTTTCTTATTCTTAAAATAATTTACTGGCTCTACACGACCACTATATATTACACGATACAATTTTGTGTAATGCCTTTCGGCGTTTTTATATTTTTATATTTTGATATATTTCCTGTTACCCGAATATTTTGGAAGAAGAAGTTCTCTCTCTGTATTAATTTTTATTTTTTTTTAATAATAATATAAGGTAAAAAAGTTTCCAAAAAAAAAAATAATAACAAACATATTAACAAAAATGTTAACATAAAGAAATTTTAAAACGAAAAGGAATCTGAATGAAAAATGGAAATGAAAAGGAAGAATAAATAAATATAAAAAGGGAAATGAGGAATGGGAAGGGAAGGCGTAGCGTCTGAAGATCTTACTATATTTGGGGATATTAAATCCTTTCTTCATTGTCAATCCACCACCAGTTGGGATGGTATCGGTCATTTATAGATTTATCTCGATCGCCTCTTGCCATGCTAAATCGCAAGTGAACTGCAGCATTTGATATATCACTGTTATAAAGAATCCGTTTGTCCCTGGCACCACGAAAAACGTGGTAAATAATAGGGACTCCGTGCTTGTTTTGGATAAGACCTTTTCTATCCAAGAGAGGAAACGCTTCTGGTGGGATAAACCCATTTTGGAGTGTATTCTCCAGGTACATGTCATTGGGGTAGTATGCTCCCGAGATAAGATTATTTTCGCTGCACATTGCCCTTGCCGTGTGACCACGAATAATTTTGATAATGAAATTGTCTATCCTATTCAGTCCTGATTTGTCATACAGTGTCTTATTAGGATAGAATTTCCTGTATTGAGACTCGGGTGTTCTATGTAATCTGAGGCAGGAACGCAAGCACTGCCTCTCGAAAATGCGAAACTTTTCCATGTAAGATGGGGAAACGTTAAACCATACCGGGCAACCATACACTAATATTGGACGGATAAATGCTGAGTACGAAATTATTTTAACTTTGTGATCTAGGAGACTATTTCGATATAGACTTCTTGTCATTGCATTGCACTTTTAGCTGCGGAGAGGGCAGCTGCTATGTGCCTATCAAAGTATAGGTATTGGTCCATCCAGATACCAAGGTACCTGACAATAGCTTTCATTTGCAGCGGAAGAATTTTGCTTCCTACAATGGAAAAGTTTTTCCAATTATGCCTTGTATCTCTTGAAGCTGTAGAAAGAGGTGTTCTGAAAAGGATAGTTTCTGTTTTTGGAAGTTAATTTTCAATTTCCAATCGTCACAAAAGCGTTTGATTTTATTGAAGTCGTCTTGAAGAAGTCTGTTAATGGCATCGATATTTTTTTCTGATCTGTACAGTACAATATCGTCGGCATATGCAATAGCATGTTTAAGAGACCCAACTAGATCACTAGTATAGATATCGAAAAGAATGGGAGAATTCACGACTCCCTGCTGTAAGCCATTTTTAATATGGAAAGTTTTATTGGAGATTTTGTCCCCACATTTTACCACAAATTGCTTATCCATTATCATATCGTAAATGATGTATAACAGATATTCGGGCAAGCCTAGATTTGATAGCTTATATACAAGTCTTTCTAACCATACGGTATCGAAGGCCTTTTCAAAGTCAACCAAACATACGCCTGTGCATTGTCGTTTTGCCTTGTTCCACTGTATATCGGAAACAAGTTTTGTAGCTGCATGAACTGTGTCGTGCCCCACTCCAAAGCCAAACTGGTTGTTCGGAATGATGTCGTTTTCATCACACCAGTTTATCAATGCTTTATTTATGATTTTCTCGAATATTTTGCTAATGTTTGGAAGCAGACTAATCGAGCGAAGGTTAGCGGGATTGCTCCTGTCCTTGCCCTTTTTGGGGATAGGATAGACTGTGGGGCTTTTCAGGGCCCGAAGAGCCATGCATCGCTCGATCCCCACTATTCCAGGCGAACGACTTACCTCTCGGTCGAAATTCAGCAAGGTTGCGTAACCTTGCTACGGCATTTACTCCCAGCCAAATCGCCGGAATTATTACGGTTACCCAATCGGATACCTGTTTTGAATATCCCTTAGGCAGCTTACCTATTCTGTGGGGGTTTTCCTTTCAAACCCCTTTTTCTCCAACACCACCCCTGAAAAACATTAAATCCACGGCAAAGCTTATCACCTTGCCGTGGCATCGAAAACTCACCCTCGGGCAGGCATTAATTCCTAAAAAACATTAAGTCCACGGCAAAGTTTATCACCTTGCCGTGGCATCGAAAATTCACCCCCGAGGCGTACATTATTTCCAAAAAAAAAGCATAAATCCACGGCAAAATCATCACATTGCCGTGGCATTTGAAATCCTATCTTTAGGCATACATTCTGCCAGGGCAGCTTGTTTCCATAGCCTTATGCTATGGAAACAACATCAACAAGGAGTTCCTTGTTGACTCGTTTTATTTGTTTGCCCTTGGCACTTCTTGCATGCGGCTATTTGCTCCCATTGGTTTGCTACCGCCGACAAGGTTTCGGCTGACGCAAACCAAACATTTCCCTAATTACCAGCAATCGCTGGTTTCCTATTATCGGTCCCCACATTCAGGGACCGCAATTAAGCAACGAACTGGATGCAACCAGAAAATGTTTACTTTCAACATCTGGCAATGGCTGCACCCTATATTCGTTGCAATGTTTAATCATCGTCAACCGAAATGATGATTTATGGCCTCCCATAGGATGACCAGATGTTTTGTTTACATTCATGTAAGATGCTGCAGCGATGTCGGCATCCGTCCAGGGTCGCCGGACGATCGTATGCAAGGCATACGCACACATGCATAATGTATGCCTATTTTACCCGGTCCAATCACGATTAACGTCCTCGAGTTAATCGTGTAGCCCCTCCTCCTTTGCAGTTCTTTGAGGTTTTCCGTTTCTTTGATGAGTTCCAATTAGCAGTCAGATAGGAACTACCGCGAAACGGACACGTACCGCGGACGTGGCGTTTAGAGAGTCCGAATTCAACCCCTAGACTGGGCAGATCAGTTGAGTATTATTTCCGTCGGTTGTTATTTGTGAATGATGTTTGCGTTAATAAATTAATCAAAGTAAAGTTTTATCAAGCATTGTTGAAATGTGTCGTGAATAACGTTGTGTCATCCAATAGAACTCTACCCCTGCGAGGGAAACCCTACTTGTGATATCTAATTAAACAATAAATCGAGCAAAATAAAGTTTTATCAAGCATTGTTGAAATGTGTCGTGAATAACGTTGTGTCATCCAATAGAACTCTACCCCTGCGAGGGAAACCCTACTTGTGATATCTAATTAAACAATAAATCGAGCAAAATAAAGTTTTACCAGGCCACCCAACAACCAGTGTGTTTTCATTTCATCCTTATTATCGTGGAGAACAGTGTTTGGCAGAATAATTTCCTGCGTAACATCGGTGGTGTTTTAGCTGAATCCGCACCCGTGCTTGGTGCTTAGCTCAACAACAGCCACATTGGTGACCACGACAGTTTTTGTTCGCGTTTTTTTAAAAAAAGTTGAACACGCACCTTAATTTAACGTTTGTGCTGCTGTGACAATTGAAAACAGTGACCGTGGCCCAAAAATTGAGAATACAAAAAGACAGTACGAGCCAGTGACCAGTGACTTCCCGAAGAACTAAGTGCAGTGAGGATTACCCTGTGACGACCTTCATTTTAACAACTCAGCATCGCCGCAGTAAACTTAGATTCCCTAGTAGGACAATCACCACAACTTCAATTTCATCAACGGAGGGTTGTAGCTGCTTTCAACGTGCGTGTCTAGCTCAACCAACAATTAAACAACGTTTCAACATCTCAACTGAGAAATGGGTAAGTCGACGACGTAAACATATCCAGTTTTCAACCGATAATCAAATTGTACTACTGTGTTTAACTCATACGACTTATCCCAGAAATAGAGACGTTTGGTAAAAATATTATACTTAATACAGTCAACATTTAATAATAATTTAAGGCATCTAAAGGATTTTCAATTTTGTTCCTCATATATATGCAGTTTTGCGTTACTTTGCAAGCAATTTATCTAAAATCCCAATAAGCAATTGTTTACATTTCTTCAGCTAGAATTTAATTTATTTACCCAATTCTTTTTCATTAAAGTGCATTTAAATAAATGAAAACATAAATTTCAATTCATATTTTAAAGTTTTTTTTGGATCTAATTATAAACCTTACCATTCCGGGTACCCAATAATCATTTTAACTATGTTATTCCAGTAACACGCACATACTGAAAGTACATTGAACTGTATTTAGACCCCACTGTAAAGGCAATTATTCCAGCCACAGAAGGGCGAGTAATTCTTTTCGTATCCAATTAATTAAATGTAAAATTAAGAGAGTAACCGATACCATCGCAAACACAAACTTAAAGAAAATAAGAAATTTAATTTCACCATAAGACAGCCCAAGAATCCAGCAAGGGAACAACTATCTCCTTGCTACGAAATAGTTGCCGTTTAAGAATTGAATCAAAAACTAGCTAGTAAGTCAAATTTAAATTAAAAACACATGAGCTAAGTTTTCAACGAGAAACCTCATACACGTTATATCAATACTTTCTATGGATATATCATATCAATTTACCCGGTATTTTTGTTAAATAATAATTGTAATCCTTTCCGGTATTCATAGAATCCTAATCTTAAATTTAGAATGTATGCATAAATATGTTATCACATTTAAACGGTGCCACTCACTACTAATACAAAATCAAAACAACTGTTTCTATAACTATTTATTTGATGTGGTACTAGCTTAGAAATTAAAAGCAATTCTGAATATAAATTATCTTGGCTGCCTAGAACATAGAAAATATAATAAGATCATTTTCAAAAAATCATACTTCTGTCTATATACAAAAGGAAAACAAATAGTAACATTTATAAACCCCTTCAGGGTATAGATAACACGCAACTCCCGGTAAAAGCACACTCATATCACGACTCCCCACGACCACTTATTCGCGACTCGAAGCAAGCCCACGGCTCGATTCCCCCTTTGGCTCCACTTGACTCCACTTCCGACCTTCGCTCGGCTTATTTTGGTTAGGGAAAACCATTGTTTTAGGACATCCGTGGTTCTCTCAACACACCGCGACTTCTTTTGACTCATCGGCCTCCCTTCACCTTTCTTCGCGTCCTCTTACGCCTTTTATTTCCGTTTCGCGTCACTACCCATAATGGTCAACACACGGAACACCATGGCCAAAAAGGCTCAGGAACAATCCGAGCCCCTCGAATTCCACGACGCCTCCAGCGTCGATTTCCCCACTGAGCAAGTCGATGCTGACCTAGACTTGCCCGGACAATCTACTCCTCTGGCACCACCCGTTGCCCCCAGCGTCGTGAACCGACCCCAGCCTACTTCCACAGACACACTCCCGACTGCTCCTAACGCCCCTGGTACCGGCCCTTTGGTAAATTCCGGCATTTTAATGCCCACAACTAGTGCCGGTACCTCACAACAAGCTCATAGGCACCCAGAGTCCCAAGAATTCCGCGATGCTTCCAGCCTCGGGAACGGGACTCGTCATTCAAATATAGGACTTCCCCCCTTCGATGAGGAGGACCCAGACCTTTGGCTTGCAGTGGCAGACCGCATCTTCCAGGCCTCAGCTTTGCACGACGAACAACTTCGTGCAGTCGAGCTGTTGAAAGTGCTTGACCGCACTCAGCGACCGCATGTTGCCCACATAATAAGGTCGGCCGGCCGCAACCCATATAGCAACATGCGTGAAGCTCTGCTCGACGCTTTGGACGAACCTGGAAGTGTGCGGCAACAACGCTTAGCCGCTGTAACCAACCTTTCTGGGATGCGACCATCTCTTTTCCTGACCCATTTACGCTCTATAGCGGGGACCAGGATTGGGGACGACCTAATAAAGCCTCACTTTTTGAGGTGTCTTCCCCAACATGCCCGTTCGGCACTTATAGCCCAACCCAATCAGAGTTTGGGCTATTTATCCAAAATTGCGGACGCAATTATGGAAAGCTCAGATCAGTATTCTGAGCCTCCTGCGTACCAAGTAGCGGCGGTTTCTCAACACGCCGCCCGGCCTGCACGGCACCCTCGTCTGCCTTTCTCAGCCCATCAATTGGTCCCAACTCCCCATTCTCCTCAAGCTCAATTGCCTCATAGAAGGCCCGTCTCAACCAATTTCCCTCAGGGGAATCCAGAGGCAGGCCCCAACGTTAACCAAAGAAATTCGCCCACACAATTAACCCCTGCTGACCTTCGGGCGCTCCAAACCTCACTCCTCCGCGAGATAACTCAATTGCGCGCGGAGGTGAGGAACAGTCCTCGAAGCGCCCAGAATCGAGCCATGCCGAGCCGTCCTATTAATCGGCAAAATTTCTCCCAAAATGCCCCTCAGAGGGCCTATATCCCTTAAAATGCCCCACAGAGGGCCAATCCCACCCAAAATGGCCCTCACCGGGCCAATTCCCAGCGAGCACCGGCTCGACCTCCCCGTAACGGCAATGCCAATAGGCAGAATATACCCGATAATGCCGTTACTCTGCCTTGGTGCGCCAATCACCAACGATATGGTGATCGCGCATTTAACTGCAAGGCGCCTTGTGGTTGGACGCAACCTTCCACCAACCAAAGGCGCTCTTTAAACTAATTTTGCCGACCGACACCCTCGCGCAATCGGCCGGCACCCATACGATAAGTCGCCTAACCATCCGGGATTCGAAACTGAATATCGCTTTTACTGTCGATACCGGCGCCGATATTTCAGTCCTCCCGCGATCGTTTGCTCCGCGCAACCGCGTGCCAACCGCACTTAAATTGTCAGCTGCAAATAATACGCCGATACTTACGTACGGACGTAAAAAGCTGACACTCCAATTGGGTCTTTGTCGTCCGATCACTTGGCGTTTCGTCATTGCGGACGTAAATGAACCCCTGATAGGTTCCGACCTATTAGGTGCACATAATCTGTTGGTCGATTCGACCCATAACAGACTTGTGGCTCCAACCGCACCCCCCTTGCCCATGACGGCATCTCCAGCGGCAACTTCAGGGGCCACAGAGTGCATAGACCCATTCCAGGTTATGGTACAGGAATTTGTGAGTACAACAATTCCTCTACCTAACCAACGCCGACATAAAGCCACGGTGTTTCATCATATAGAAACACGTGGTCCCCCGGTGAGCCAGCGTCCACGTCGACTGGCTCCGGAAAAATTACGTGCGGCGCGCGCGGAGTTCGAGCATATGATCGAACTAGGTATCTGCCAACCGTCGGACAGTCCCTGGGCAAGCCCACTCCACTTAGTGAAGAAACGTTCTGGTGAGTGGCGCCCATGTGGCGATTACAGGCTGTTGAACGCAGCAACTGTCCCGGACAGATACCCAATTGCACACCTCTACGATTTTTCGTACAAGTTACGAGGGTGCAATGTCTTCACTACCCTGGATCTCACCAGGGCATACCATCAAATTCCGGTGGCACCAGAAGACATCCCCAAGACCGCAGTCATTACACCTTTCGGACTCTTCGAGTTCAAAGTGATGACGTTCGGCCTCAGGAATGCCGCACAGACATTCCAACGTTATATCGACACGGCTTTACGTGGTCTTAATTGCTGCCATGCTTATCTTGATGACATTCTCATCGCCTCCAAAGACCATGCCGAACATAAGCGCCACTTACGTCAGGTCCTAGAGCGCCTCCGTGAATTCGGTCTTGTCATCAACCCAGATAAGTGTCAATACGCCAAGGAGCAAATCACCTATCTGGGTTATGTCGTTGACAACCAGGGCATTCGCCCACTACCAGACCGTGTGGAGGCCCTCATGAAATATCCCCGGCCTACTAACGTGAGTGAGCTTCGTCGATTTTTGGGCATGCTGAACTTTTACCGCCCAACACTGAAGAACGCTGCCCAAGTTCAAGCTCCCCTAAATGAGTTTTTAAAAGGAGCTAAGCGCAATGATAAGCGCCCCATCAATTGGACAGAAGTCTCTGATAGAGCATTCCAACTGTCCAAAGAACAATTGGCAAATGCCACCTTACTCCGATACCCCCTCGAGGGAGCGGCACTTTCTATCCAATGCGACGCATCGGATACCGCAATCGGAGCCGTCCTTGAACAGGACATTGAAGGCCGCCCGGAACCACTTGGTTTCTTTTCAAGGAAGCTGAGTCCCACTGAGCGACGTTACAGCGCCTACGACCGTGAATTGCTCGCGATCTACAGCGCTGTTAAGTACTTCCGTCATATGATAGAAGGACGTTCGCTCTCAATTTTAACAGACCACAAGCCATTGGTCTATGCGTTCCGGAAAAAGTCGGGAAATGCCTCCCCCCGACAAGAGCGTCAATTAGACCTCATTGGGCAATATTCCACGGAGATAAGGCATATCTCTGGTAAACAGAATGTCACGGCGGACGCCCTTTCTCGAATCGATACGATTCATTTGCGTACCGCCTCGAATAACACTGACCTTGCCCTAGCTCAAGAGGAGGACGAACAGCTCAAGTCCCTCCTAACTGCCGATACGGCACTAGAGCTCAAGAAAATTACCCTTCGCGACCCCTTGGGCGAAATCTGGTGTGATGTCTCCACTGGAACCGCTAGACCTTACATTCCCGAGAAACTTCGTAAGGGTGTGTTCCAGGTTTACCACAACCCAGCCCACCCCAGCGACCGAGCAACAGCCGCTGCCGTCCGACTCAAATTCGTTTGGCCCCGGATGAACAAAGATCTCACCGGTTGGGCCCGTGCTTCTCTCCAGTGCCAGCGCTGCAAAGTAGCGCGACATAATGTACTGGAGCCAGCGCAATTCAAGCTTCCCGCGGTACGCTTCGCCTATGTCCGCATAGACATAGTGGGACCGCTTACTCCATCAAGAGGATTTTCTTATATCCTCACTATGATGGATCGCTGCACGCGATGGCCAGAGGCGACACCTCTCCGGGCAGTTACTGCCGAATCAGTCGCCAAGGCCTTTTATTCAACTTGGGTCACACGTTTCGGTGTACCAACCACCATAACTTCGGACCGAGGTCCACAATTTGAGGCGACGATTTTTAGGCAGCTAACAAATCTTCTCGGCTGCCAAAGGAGTCGTACCACCGCCTACCACCCGCAATCAAATGGGATGATAGAGCGCTGGCACAGATCTCTTAAAGCCTCACTCATGTGTCATAATGACACACAATGGTTTGACGCCCTTCCAACCGTCCTCCTCGGCCTGAGGACAAGCATTAAGGAGGACCTGGGTGCTTCGGCAGCAGAGCTTACCTACGGTACCAACCTCCTTCTTCCAGGAGAACTTTTCCTGAATGGCGCAACACCGCGTGACCAACTTCGTGAATTGGGACATCTCCGTGACCTGCTACGTAAGGTTAGGGCAACCCCTGTAACCAGGCACGGCTCCAAAAAACTTTTCGTCCACCCTGAACTGCACAGCTGCACGCACGTCTTTGTCAGGGTGGATAAGGTCAAAAAACCCCTCGACCCACCTTATGATGGCCCATTCAAAGTCTTCCGCCGCATCAGTGACCGCGTCTTCGAGATCGATATTAGAGGCAAGAGATCCACGGTCAGCGTCGAAAGGCTTAAGCCCTGTTTTCTGGAAGCTTCCGCTCCAGAACCACCCCCATCTGCTGATACCACTCCTACACCACCGGCACAACCTCCCCGTACTCGCGCTCAGGCGCGCGCCCATAACCAACTAACGACCCCCTAACCTGCCTTACCTGTTTCGTGACTACGTCACTGGGGAGGGAGTGATGTGGGGCTTTTCAGGGCCCGAAGAGCCATGCATCGCTCGATCCCCACTATTCCAGGCGAACGACTTACCTCTCGGTCGAAATTCAGCAAGGTTGCGTAACCTTGCTACGGCATTTACTCCCAGCCAAATCGCCGGAATTATTACGGTTACCCAATCGGATACCTGTTTTGAATATCCGTTAGGCAGCTTACCTATTCTGTGGGGGTTTTCCTTCCAAACCCCTTTTTCTCCAACACCACCCCTGAAAAACATTAAATCCACGGCAAAGCTTATCACCTTGCCGTGGCATCGAAAACTCACCCTCGGGCAGGCATTAATTCCTAAAAAACATTAAGTCCACGGCAAAGCTTATCACCTTGCCGTGGCATCGAAAATTCACCCCCGAGGCGTACATTATTTCCAAAAAAAAAGCATAAATCCACGGCAAAATCATCACATTGCCGTGGCATTTGAAATCCTATCTTTAGGCATACATTCTGCCAGGGCAGCTTGTTTCCATAGCCTTATGCTATGGAAACAACATCAACAAGGAGTTCCTTGTTGACTCGTTTTATTTGTTTGCCCTTGGCACTTCTTGCATGCGGCTATTTGCTCCCATTGGTTTGCTACCGCCGACAAGGTTTCGGCTGACGCAAACCAAACATTTCCCTAATTACCAGCAATCGCTGGTTTCCTATTATCGGTCCCCACATTCAGGGACCGCAATTAAGCAACGAACTGGATGCAACCAGAAAATGTTTACTTTCAACATCTGGCAATGGCTGCACCCTATATTCGTTGCAATGTTTAATCATCGTCAACCGAAATGATGATTTATGGCCTCCCATAGGATGACCAGATGTTTTGTTTACATTCATGTAAGATGCTGCAGCGATGTCGGCATCCGTCCAGGGTCGCCGGACGATCGTATGCAAGGCATACGCACACATGCATAATGTATGCCTATTTTACCCGGTCCAATCACGATTAACGTCCTCGAGTTAATCGTGTAGCCCCTCCTCCTTTGCAGTTCTTTGAGGTTTTCCGTTTCTTTGATGAGTTCCAATTAGCAGTCAGATAGGAACTACCGCGAAACGGACACGTACCGCGGACGTGGCGTTTAGAGAGTCCGAATTCAACCCCTAGACTGGGCAGATCAGTTGAGTATTATTTCCGTCGGTTGTTATTTGTGAATGATGTTTGCGTTAATAAATTAATCAAAGTAAAGTTTTATCAAGCATTGTTGAAATGTGTCGTGAATAACGTTGTGTCATCCAATAGAACTCTACCCCTGCGAGGGAAACCCTACTTGTGATATCTAATTAAACAATAAATCGAGCAAAATAAAGTTTTACCAGGCCACCCAACAACCAGTGTGTTTTCATTTCATCCTTATTATCGTGGAGAACAGTGTTTGGCAGAATAATTTCCTGCGTAACATCGGTGGTGTTTTAGCTGAATCCGCACCCGTGCTTGGTGCATAGGTAAACCAACAGCCACAAGACTACTGCTACTTTCCAACGTCTTGGAAAGTATGCATTATTTAGAGCGTTATTGAACAAGGTAGTGTACATTTTCACCGCTTCCGGAGGCAGATGTTTAAGAACTGTATTCGGAATACCATCTGTTCCAGAGGATTTCTTGTTTTTAATGGATCTAAGAATGTCCATGAGTTCATTCTTATTCACAAACATATTTGTGTGCAAATTTCTAAGCGGCGCATCCGCTCTATTGTTTTCACTGAAGATGGTGAAACTTTAGTTTTCGGAATGCCAACTTTGCGGTTCATTGTGCAGCGAAATATGGTTTTGGATAGCGGTTAGAATGAATGGATTCATTCACTTTGTGTATTGCCTCGAAACAGGCGCCAATGGAGTTCGCTTTCTCTTGCGGATTCTCGACTACTATTAGTTCTTCGTTGTAGTTGATATGTTCCGGGGTGAGTCCTGCGATCAGCAATATTTGACAATTCTCGGGAGTCCTCGGGACTCGAAGGCAGGGAATGTCATTATGATCTTTTCTTCTAAATACTTTATTTATTTGCGGAAACATATTCCCACCATTGGTTTTAATGGAGAGAATTTTACGTTTCCATTCTTCATTAATTACTGATCTGTAGTTGTCACGGATCAGCTTTTGAACGTTTTTAACCAATGACTTAATTGTCTTTATTTCTTGGCTATAAGGATCGCTGAACTGTCTGTAGAGCAGTTTGAGCTGGGAGAGCAGAGCGCTTTTTTGTCTATACAGGGCATCAATAGTTGAGTTTCTGTATCTATTAAAATTCTCCTCCATTTGCGCCGTTTTTGGAATGGAACGGTGCATTGTTTTGATGACAATGTTGTCCATCGTTGAGAGATAATGGTCTATTTCTTCATTTCGAAGGTTTCTAATAGTTGGAGGGTCTACGCCATTGGAGCGTAGTTCTCTTTTTATTATGCGATCAAAGCGCGACCAATGTGCTTTTCGGAAAACGAACGAATGTATCTGGTCGTACTGCTCAAGTATTGCGTGTTTGTTTGGAACATGTAAAATGGCACAGAGGCCGTAATGGTCACTATCATATCCGATTGTGCGAAGGCAATTTCGAGTATTTAGGTCCGTGCCTAATAATTGTAGTCTCTCGTCAATCATAAGTAAGTCCGGAAAGGAGTTTCCTCTTGGATAAGATGGTGTACTTGTAGCGTACAATTCTAGTTTATATTCTGTTGCATTTGCTTCCCACCAGTTGAATAGTGCATTACCTCTTGGGTTCGGCGGGATATCACCCCAAGCACTGTGTTTGGAGTTGAAATCTCCCGGCAGAACAAAATAATTGTTTTCCGACTCTAACTTGAGATTACGAAAAAGGGTATCCAGTTCGCTGATAAATTGCGAACACTGAGGAGCTTCAGGCGCATACACGGCTACCACGTATGCCTTTGACTTTTCAAAGGTATATCTATAATGCAAGCTTCCAGCAACTGAAATTTGTGTACATCTGTGCTGTAAACGACTTTGTGGTGAATGTGTGGGGTTTTAAGTCGTGTGCGCCGGCGTACGGCGCTGGTTCACTTAATAACCCACCGTTCTTTCACGTAGACAATTGTTCACAAAACCCCGATGTCCGGTAAAGGGAAATGAAACACGCTGGAACCTTTTTATTTTTGACCGAAATATCACTTCGTTATTTTATTTATTTTATTTATTTATATATTATCAATTAGTAATGTAAAATTACATATCAATAACTTAACCTAATGAGCCTAGCAGCGGGGACTATTGGCTCTGTATTTCTAATTTACAATTTAATCTTAATGCTATTTACAAATTTATTTACAATTTCTATGTTGTCAGTAGTGGGATCTGCTAGAATTGTATAAATATCTGTATTGCGAAATAGTTTGTCTTTCAAGGGTTTTAGGTGAGGACAGTCTTTCAATATGTGAGTGATTGTAAGTGTTGTGTTGCATTTTGGACAGATTGGGGCTGTAGCTCGGTGGAGCAGGTGGAGGTGGGTAGCAGCTGTATGGCCTAATCGCAGCCTCACAAAGTTTGTGATTTTGGATTTGGACAAGTTAGTTGGGTAAGAAGGGTGAGTTTTGAAACGGTTTACCATTTTATAGGCATGGTGGTGAGTATCCCAGTTTGTTTGGTTTATTTGTTTTTGTTGATTGCTGATAATTGACAGTAGATCGGCTCTTGTGTAGATGTTGAATTTATGGACTGGAGCTCTTTTGGCTGAGTTGGCTGCGGCGTCTGCATTCTCGTTACCGCTGATGGCGACGTGACTGGGAGTCCACATTAGTTTTATTTTATTGCAGTATTTAATGATATTATTCCGAATATTGGAAATAATATCATCAGTGTTGTTGGTGTTTTTTATTGAGTTGAGTACCGACAGGCTGTCGGTGCAGATGACATATTTTTCTCTGTGGTTGGTGGCGAATGTTACGGCTTGTAAAATCGCGAAGGCTTCCGCCGTGAAAATGGAGCAAAATTCGGGTAATAGTCCGATTTTCTTTACTGCACCTTCTTCGGATGTGACCGCAAAGGAAGTATAGTTGGTTGTTTTGGATCCATCTGTGTACAGAAAGCGCCATCCGTTGGATTTATATTTTGAGGCGACTGACCAGAATAGTGCACCGTATATTTCTTTGTTTGTGTTTGGTTTTTTAAATATTGAGAGTGTTGTTATGATATTATTATTATTTAGAAGCCATGGTGGGTAAGTTGCGGAGTATTTGAAAGTTTGTTTAATATCCAATTCCAATTGCTTGGCTTTATCTAAAATGCGACTGATTGCAGATGGGATTCGGTTGGTGTTTTTGTATCCTATTGTTAGTTTGATGTCTTTGTCAATTATGGAATTTCGGGAAAACGCTAATTTAGCTATTAGTTTTAATGATATGATTTCCACCCGGTCCTCGATTGTTGGAAGCCCAGCTTCAGCCAGTATATTTTTTATTGGTGTCGTTCTGAATGCAAAGGTGCTTCTTCTAGCGGCTTTATTATATTTAGAGTCGTTTTTGGACTATTGCCATAGATATAGATCCCGTAGTCTATTTTACTTAAAATTAGAACTTTAGTAATTTTACATAGAGTGTTAATGTGTACGTTACTTTTCATGTTGCTTAAGTATTTAATAATATTGAGCCTCGCTGCTAATGATACTTTGAGTTCTGAACAATATTGTTTCCAGGTATACTTATTGGTTAATGTTATTCCTAGGATTTTGAGGTTGGGGACATTTTGGATTGTTTTGTTGTTTATGTTGAGGTGTATTTGGGGACAAAGTCGTCGTCGGCACACATGAAATAATTTACATTTATCTACTGAGAGTTTGGCACCTGAAGAATTTGACCATTCTAAGATATCTTTCACTGTTTCAGTTAAAATGTTTTTGCAGAAAGTTAGATCACTGGATTTACTTAAGATGTATATATCATCGGCGTAAATGCAATGATCTAGATGTTTCTGTTTGTGTATTATTGTACTTATGTCGTCAAAGGCGATCATAAATAGTACAACTGACAGTAGGGATCCTTGAGGGATTCCGTTGTGTAATGGAAATGTATTGGAGTAAACGTGGTTGACTTTACATTGGAATTTTCTATTGCTTAGAAATGATTTAACGTACCTATATATATTGTTGCCAATTCTCCATTTTAACAATTTATTAAGTACGGTGTGAGCGCCTATTCTGTCGAATGCTTTCACAAAATCAAGAGAGAGTATTGTGACGTGATTTTTGGCGGATAGAGCCTTTGAGGTGTAGTGGCCAATGTGGAGTAAGGCGTCTGTGCAACCTCTGTTGGATTTGAAAGCTACTTGGTTGATGGATGTCAATTTCTTTGTTTCCATAAGCCAGAGTAGACGTTTGGCTACGATTTTTTCTAATACCTTTGCGGGGCAAGGAATTAAGGATATAGGGCGGTAGCCATCCACCGATTCTTTATCTTTGTTCGGTTTGGGAATAGGTATTAGGACCGCGGTTTTCCATATTTGTGGAATGTGTGATGTTTCAAGTATTTTATTGTATAACTTTATAATTCTTTGTTTTGCATAATGCGAACGGTTTTTTAACATTGGGTAAGATATTCGATCTCGCCCTGGAGTTTTTCCCTTAGTTATACTAAGTGCTGACTCGAATTCGATAAATGAGATGGGTTGTTCTATGCGTAGAGCTGCAGAGTTAGGAGTTTGCAAAGATAGTGGATTGTTAACGGATTCAATTTTTTTATGTTTGTATTCGGGGTGAAAATTATTGTTGTCTGGGAATTGCGACCAGGTTTTGGCGAAGAGTTGGCTTATTTCCACTGTGTCTGAGATTGTAGTATTTTCGGAATTAAGGGATGAGATAATTGTCGGATTGTGATTACCACTTAAGCTGCGTATTTTATGCCATATTGTGGTTGTGGACGATGTTGGATTGATTGAGGAAGTGAATTGAAGAAAGCCTTTTGCTTTGCTTTCTTTCATCTTCCTACGAAATTGTGCATTCGCTTTTTTGTATGCAACAAAATTAATCTGCGTTGGTCTTTTTTTAAATTCAGAGAGGGCTGACATTTTGCTTTTTCTGAGATGCGTTAGGTCGGAGTTCCACCAAGGTACATGTTGCCTGGTTTCTTATTTGGTTGTGATATTTGTTTGGGGTATTGAGAGATTGGCAGCGGATCTAATCGCTTTACTGATTAGCGCCGCTTCGTGATTCGTGTCAGGTGTGGGAATTGCTTGAAAGAAATTCGTCAACTTTTCTTTCAAAAAGTGCCCAGTTGGCGGAATCGGTTTTGTATTTTGGAAATCTGTTGTGATGGGTTATCGGTTGCTGATTATTTATTATGCTTAAAACGGGGAAATGGTCACTATTGTAGAGGTCGTTGAGAACTTGCCATGAAGTTTTCAGAACCAATTCTGAGGAGCAACAAGTGATGTCTATATGAGTGAGGGTATTGTGGGTAGAAAGGTGAGTAGGCGAACCGTCATTCAGTAGGATCAGATTAGAGGTGAGGAGGAGGTGTTCAATTACTTCCCCTCTTTTGTTTGTGGAAGGTGAACCCCAGAGTGTACTCCAAGCATTTATGTCGCCTCCAAGTATTCTGGGCTCATTTGTTTGGTTGAGTATAGCCTGAAGATCATTTTTATTTAATGGTTGATTTGGGGGGAGATATAAGGCAATGTAGGTAAAATTTAAAGGGTGTTGTATTTTTACAACGAGAGCTTGGATATTTGTAATGATGGGGAGGATTTTGTGGGAAGTACCTTTCTTGATTAGTAATCCTACTCCTTGCTTGCGTGATGTGTTTGCAGGTGAATTGTAGAAGTAGCCTACATAGCATTTAGGGATGAATGGTGTGGTGTTGACTGGGCAATGTGTTTCTTGCAGTGATATTATATGTGGGTTATGGTCCTTAATTAGAATGTTTAGTTCGTCAAAGTTATTGGTATAACCCTTCATGTTCCATTGTAGAATGGTGAATGGGGTTTGTTTTGGAGTGAGTTTTGGGCGTTCAGCCGTGCTAGTGTGCTTAGATCTTGATTTTGCAGAGGGATGGGGTTGTATATTCTTAAATGTTTTAAGGTGTTGGAAGGTATGGTGGGCGGGATGTATGTTGTTAGGATCAAGACTCCGCTGTTCCGGATGTTGGGCACTTGAACTCTGGATTGAGTTCAAGTGTCCAACCTCAGGAACAGCCGAGTCAGGGGCTTGGTTGTTAGTTTTATAGTTACATTGTAATATCATCATCTACTAAGGTGTGTACATTTTTATTAATATTTATATTAGTGAGAGACGGTTTACTTTTTACCTTTGATTTGGGTGAAGGGGTGCGTTGCGAATGGCTATTAGCAGAGCAGCTTGTCGTGGTTTGTGGAATGGTTTCAGTTTGGTTGTTTGTTGGCGAACTTGTTTGTAGTTGTGAGGGTTCGAATGTGGTTAGTTGAGTTGATGATGTTTGTTGAGTTGATGGCGTTAATTGAATTGATGGTTTTCGTTGGATTAGTGGTGTTATAGACGAAATTGGTTTGGTTGGGTTATGTGTTATTGACTTTTTTGGCCTGTGGGGCAATGCAATTTGAATACTGTTGATTGTAGCAGATGAGGAGGAGCTGGTTGGAAGGGATTCCTTGGGTGTAGTTTTTTGTTTGTTTTGTTCCGTTGAGGGTCCTTGTAATTGGCTCGATTTTAGTGTATCTGCAAAGCTTCCTGAAAGTTGATCAGGTTTGTGGATATTTTTTTCCTTATAAATTCGTTTGGCTTCTCCCATTGAACATTTGTTTGTGGTTTTTATTGTTAAAACTTCTTTCGCTTGGATATACAAGGGACAGGTTTTATCCGCGGCCGAGTGAGGGAGCGAGCATTTTGCGCACATAGTGCGACTGCAATTTACGGGGCTATGAGGTGGCAGATTACACTTTTCGCACATTGTAGTATTGGTGCAGCGTTTTGTGGTATGGCCGAGTCGTTGGCAGTTGCGACATCTCATGGGGTTGGGGATATATTCGCAGACCTTAGCTTTATAAAAACCGATGTCAACCGAATTTGGTGGTTGGAATAGGTTAAAAGTAAATAACAAAAGTCCGGAGGGTCTTCGCACTTTACAGTCATCTACTTTGGTAAATTTGTACACATCTGTGACTTTTTGTTGACCCATTTCGGCTATTATTTCCGCTTTCGAGATGTTTATGAGACAAGGGGCGTACACTATGCCTTTGCATTCATTTAATTTTTCGTGTAATTTTACAGAAACGGGACACACGTTGCCAAAGTTTGTTATTTTAAGAAAACGGTCTGCGATTTTCTGAGAATTAGCTTTTACTAATAATTGTCCGTCTCGTAGAACCGTGATTTGTTCATACTCTTTGCTAACATCGTCTATCACTTTTTTAATTAAAAATGGGCTTAGAGATGAAATAGGCTTACCATTCTCCTTGGATGATATAATTAGAAATTTTGGATCTCTTGTATTGTTCATTGTTGGTAAGCTAGGAAAATATTCCTCTGTTTTCATAAGTGTCCTTTTCATTTTGTATGGTCGAATATCGCTATTTGTATCTTCCGTAAGATCGCTAAACCGGTTACTATTCACATTTGGCTCGCAGGCCATTTCGTTGCAATTGTTTTACAGTACTCTTTTGTTTTATAAACACAGCACACTGCACAAGGGTCTGGTCTGTTTTTTTTTTTTTGGTTTTTGTTTTTTTTCACTGCACTATTACACAAAGGGGATGTAATATAATTTTGTAACGTAGGACTGATGTTACACGTACGGAACACAATTCGCGACGATGTAAACTCGACGACGGTTGGAAATGTTATTTTAATATAAATGTTTTCTATCGGTTAACATTTGTTCCATTTGCATAGGGTGAATTTATCGTTATTAACTTTCGCTAACGAATTTAGGAAAGAATTATTTTTCACTACACTTTGGTGGCCACTTTCTCAACATGGATCAGGGAACGCATATACAAAACGACAATTGTAAAATTAACTGAGATACCCGCGTAGAGACTTTCTTCGTTTTAGGTGTGCTCACTTACGTGAATTAAATCTGACTCAGATGATGCAACTCACATCCATCTGTTCGATAGCCGCGAATTGCATAGATAAGGGAGGATTATATATGTGGGCGTATAGGAAAATTACAATGCCCTGCGATGAGGACGATGATCGGTGGACACCTGATCAAACAGAAGTACATCGTTGGTGATGTATGCCAGAGATCGAAATAGATTTTTGTTTCAAAGTAAACAAAAACGCTATTTCACAGATCAATGTTGTATATGATGATGATGATGCACAGATGATGTATATGATGTGCCTATGATACAAAAGGGGTCGTCATGGTATTTGCCTAAGATTCCTTGGAAACACCGGTGTAGGCAATATCCAATCTAGTCATATGGCTCCGGTGCACAAGGAGGCAAATTATTTTGTTGACATAAGTCAACGGGAACCTCGCCGACGGCGGCAACGGGTCAGGCTGGATGGCTATATGTTTAGATTAAAATGCGGGTAAGTAAAACGCACACAGTGGGGTACTGTAAGTTTAATTTAGGTTTTCAGGGGGATCATCATATGCATGGCATGGGTAAGGTTACCTAAATAATGATCTTTTCCATGCCTAAATTCCAGGATCGGTTGATAACCGATGAAAGGGAATTGTCGCAAGTGTTGCGGACCTAAGGGTATAGGCGCGATATTCACTCATGAACCGTAGCAAGAATACCGGCTACAGCTATGTCAACAATTACGCTGGCCAGCGTGTATTTATCTTTTATAATTGCTGACAAGCTGAGCCGATTGTCTGGCACGGTTCATGTATGAATGAAATAATTTGTTTGGTGTGCATGCTTGATAAGATTTAACTTCCAGGTGAAAGAAAATGAAGGGTAGCTTACGCTGCCCCAAAATTGCAGGTAGGTATGGTGGGTTTGGAAAGTGGTTAATTTAAGAGGATTGGCGGTTCTTTGGGAATGTATTAAAGAACCGCTACAAATGCCTTACTTAATTAGGACAGCAACTCCACCTCTTTGTGGCGTGTGGACGATCTCGTCTAATGACTTTATAGTTTTTGTAGCCCAATTTGTGCCTCTGGTTTAGCTTGGTTTCGCTAGCTAGAAGCACATCGGGGCGTTCGGCTTCAAGCAGGTTACCGAGATTAGCCCCCCTTTCCACGTAGATTAGTGAATTCATATTCACAGCAATAATTTTTAGTGTTAAATTAGTTGGATAGTTCATTGTGGTATGTTGGGTTATCTGAGAACAAGGACGAATAAATAATATCTATTCGGGCCGCTTGTTCAGTCAATTTTTTTTTCAAATCCAGCAATCTGTCCTTGTATGGCTAACAGGATTGCTCTTATATCTGAATTTGTCTCTGGAGCGGGCGCTTTTATGACGTTGCGTGAAAGTTCCGCCGCCGTTTTATTAATTGGATTACTAGCCATTTGAGAAAATTATGTGCTAGGTGCGGAAGATTTTGTGACATTAGTTCCCTGTGCCGCGAAGTTTGAGTTTAATGGACTGCCGGCAATTTGAGCGAATGATACACTAGATGCAACGAAGTTATTATAAGAACGAACCTTCATTCGTTTCTCTTCTTCAAGTTGTTTTTTTTTAAATTCCAACTTGGCTTTTAGTTGTTGGAATTTCGGACAATCTCTAAAGTTGGCCGGGTGACCTGTATTTTTGCACAGGACGCAAGATAGTTTGCTCCTATCCTGAATCTGTGCTTTACCTAAGGGGCATTCTCCTACTGTATGATTGTTTTGGCACTTTACACATCTAAATTCCATACAGCAGTTAGATGCAACGTGGCCGAATCATTGGCACCGCATGCACTGCAACATACGGTCAACCTTCCTTATTATTTCCCAAATTATTGTTTGGTGGAAAATAACTTTAATATTCCTAAGTGCATCGACTTTGCTGTTGGGACTTAGGGAGACAATGAAGAACGGCAACTTGCGGTTGCGACTTCGGAATAGAGAAGTGGAAAATGGCTTCACATCAATGAATTTTAAACTGTCATTTTCGATAGTTTGTAGTTCCGAGAGGAGTTCTTCGGAGGAAAAAGAAGGATCAACTCCTTTAAGTAACATGGAGATAGTTTTCTTCGATTTAGGTGTGTACGTTAAGTACTCACTACTTGCTTCCCTTAGAGCAGATTTAATTTTATGATAGTCATCTAAACTATCACATAAAAAACTTATTTTATTATTATTTAAATTTTTCGTTTTAAAATTTCTACATGTTAACTTACCCAATTTAATTAGGTCCTTAGCTTCCATAAAACTAACTATGATGGGAGGCACTTTCTCCCTCTTATTGGCTGCTGCTTGTTGTTTTTCCAGCAGTTGTTGCTGCTGCTGTTGCTTCTGCTGCTGTTGTTGTTTCTCCTCTTGCTGTTGAATGTTGCTTTCCGATAGGGCTTCTTTAATTTGTCGCTCCGAATCGTTCTTCTTTTGAGAGAGCTACTCTTTCTTTTTATATAGCTTCTCAATAAATTGATCACGTTCGACATCTATGTCACTCATTTCTGTATTGCTGGTTTTGTGGTCTTCTGTTGCCAGTTCTTTAAATGTATTCCTTTCTCCGGAATAATGTGGCTTATCAGGAGTGGTCATTCCTTCTCTGCGAGTTTTTTCTTTTTTGGTTGGGTTGGCTTTATGCCGTTTGGCAAGGAGGTTTGGCTGGGCTTTGGGCCTCCTCTTTGAAATTACTTTTAACATTGCTTTTCTTTTTTCCATTATTTGTTTCCACCGTTAGAGTCAATTGTTTTATTTGTGAAGCAACATGCAGAGAACATATGCTGTCACACGCATACACATTAACGCACACACAGTTTTTATATACACGGCGGTAGACACGTCAGCACACACGTGTACGCGACAATACTGTAAATTTGTTGTGGACGAGCGGCGAACGATGTGTTTTCAACGAGAGTTTTAGACGGGCACTTGGCACATTGTCGTTTCATACAAAGTTGCACCCTCTTTTTGGGTTTAATTAATATAATTTTAGGCGCACCTTGCACAACACTTTGGGTATGAGTTCAATGACTATACAGCCGTTGTCAGTGACGGCCACACTGTTTGCACACTTCACACGTTCACACACAGGTGCATACACTGAGTTAGTTTATTTCTGTTCTTATTTGAAATTCCAGTTTTCGCATTTAATTGTTTTCTAAATGCAAATTTGCTTTAAGATTGCTCCACTCGAAACCAACGATCTAATAATTGGATTTTAAGCCTCGATACAAACCCTTTTATAGTCCCAAAACCAAACCCAATTCTCTTTTCATTCCCACGGCTGTATCATCTCATTTGTCCTGAGATAGTCACCCGATGCCAGTTTTACATCGTGCTACATAAGCTCCATAACTCATTAACCAATTAAGGCACACTATGCAATTACGACAGACCACAATTAAATTGATTCTTCCCACAATCAATACCACATATTAAACTAATATAATACAATTAATGGTCATAGCGCACAAGTTGCGATACTCATAATATTCATTCGAATACCCTCGTTAATTGTCCACCTATGACGCATAATCATTACCCAAGCTTCATACTATCGCATGATTCAATTAACGCAATGCAATGCTCACAATATTCATATTGCGCGCGATGGAATTTGCCATTCGCAGGCAATTAAGTAGTCCATGACATCGCACACCCTACAGCGCACTGCCGCACGATCAAATTGCACACATTTAGCTTCACGCCCAAATCATATATAACACAAGACGCCGCCAGCGTCTTCAAAGGCGCTAGAACCACGGTTTAACGGAATTTGTGGCGAGTTCAGCACATGTAGCGGCAAAGCGCCAACCAGACGAGCGTAACGATAAAGCCCCAACCGATGAACGGTGCGAATGGCCCGAGCAAAGGTTATTATATTTTAATTGGTTCGTGCAAATATCATTTAAAAGATGGAAGCCGTTGCACCCTGCGAAGGCCAATTAAGACGATAATTGAGGCATATAGATGGCTCGTGCTAGGAAATCCGATTCAACACGGGTCATGCGTTCGGGTCGAAGTCCAAGTGAAGATGCATTGTTTGGGTTCCTGCCCCCAGACTTTGGGGCATATACAGAGTGATTGCAGTAGATTGAGTGGAGAGTTAAGTAGCCAAGCAAAGAGTTGCAGTCATCCTAGGGAACAGCGGACCCTTTGCTTGAAGTTAAATAATAACATTATGTAAAATATTATTATTAAATAAATATAAAGGTTAAAAAGAAAAATATGTAACCTAATACCAACAGCGAGGTGCGTAACGTTGGTATTACACCCGTTTTTTAGGCGCAGGTGATGGGAGCTGCAACCTTGCAACCTTATCGTTACTCCAGGTAACATTATGCCCACCAAGGTTAGATATGGGAACGAAAAATTGCATGCAGTAATAGCAATTTCAAAACTTTTGGGATGTGCGATGGGAATTATAAAAATTGCAAGCTTTGGCACTGGGTTTGGTTCTAAGTCTTGTAAAAAAAGTACTTGTGTGTAGAAGTATTTTCTCATTCATCATCAACGTCACTACAACCGGGATCCGGTCTTGCATATTGTCAAGGTTGCCTCTTATGTTTCGGGATTTGGCAACCCTAGTGTTGCAATCCGGCAATTGACAGCTCTGTCGTAAAGTTGGACATTTTTGAGGTTATACGCACTCAGAACGTTTTGACATACGAGCGCTATTTGTGTTGTTTACAGTAACTTAAAAGATTCATCTCGGCCCAAAAATGGAATTAAATCGTTAACATTTTCGTGCGATTATTTTTTACAACTTTCGGCGTGGATTAACTCAGCAACAGTGCATGGATGAACTTAATTCAATTTTTGGCGATGAAGCTCCATCAAGGACCAGTGTTTATCGATGGTATGGTGAATTCAATCGTGGTCGTAGTTCACTCCAAGATGAATTTCGTGAAGGTCGTCCAAAATCAGTTGTTGTTCCGAAAACCATTGATGCTGTGCGCGAACTGATATTGGAAGATCGTCATGTGACCTATCGTGAGATTGAGACAACCTTAGGCGTTAGTGGGACTGTGGGGGTTGGGTTGTATGTGCGGACGTACCGCACCGGCTTCACTCCATCCACCTATTAACTCTTCACAAAGATGATCGTCCGGAGCCGGAGTACCGGCGACGGACTAGGACGCTACGTCTAGAACGGCGATCGAATCGCTTTGATGTGCTTCGCAAATAAATAACTCGACTCCAAATCCTTTATTAATTCTGTCTTTATTGCGCAGGTGACTTGAACCGTGAGAACACTAAATTACATTTGGTACTGCGGTTAACCGCTGGTATTGGGCATTGCTTAAGCCTAGTTACACAACTCGGTGGCTTGGTCGAAAATGGAGGCGAAGGGACGATCCGGTAAACTGTCATTAATTTAGTCTGGGCACGAAAGTTCCGGATCACTTTGGCGAACTGAATGCTTGAGAACACTTGCACTAGATTAAACTGTGGTCGATTTAGTCTATGTTCGTAACGCGGTGGTTTACTCTAACAAACTGATCGCTTGAGAACACTTGCATTGCATTAGCTGTGGTTGATTGAGTCTATGTTCGTAACGCGGTGGTTTACTTTAACAAACGGGTCGCTTGAATACGCCTGAATTACACTGGGATAAACTGCGATCGACTTAGTCTAAATACACGACGTAATGGTTTCATTTAACGAACTGATTCGCGTACGTAGTAGACGGCGGCGGCACCAGACCCGATCCTTGAGGTGGCTGGACAACGACTGGTTGTTGTGCGCCGTTTGGCGGGTGGTTAGCGACTTACTGGCGGATGACGGAAAAAGGGAGGGATGCGCGCGTGATGGCGGTTAGATGTCGACTGACTCATGAATGAATATAATCCATTCATTGCGTCGTGGCGGTGCGTCATAGCAGAGTTAGGCTCGCTGCCAATTACGAGGAATTGTGGACGAGTTGCTATGCTCGCTTAAGAATTTAGTTCCAGCGAATCCTTGCCGTATAAGCTAAGTTGGATTCGTTGGTTGGGTATTCCGGGGAATTGAAAATGCTTGGGTGCAAGCAAGTAATATCGTTTAGATGAAATGTTAACCGAAGTAATTTCGGGGAAATGTGCGCGACTTAGTTAGTTGGTAATGTTCCGTTGAGGATTTGGATATGCGTTTGTTATGGCATATGAATTTCGGGGAAATGTGGATTGCTTGGGTGCAAGCAAGGAATGTTATTTGGGTGGAATGTTAATCGAAGTAATTTCGGGGAAATGGGTATTGCTTGGTCACAATGAGGAAATATAGATAATTGACCGAAGCAATTTTGTGAAAATGAATGCCGGGATGATTAGAATATATTCGGTTGGAGGTTTGGGAAATGTTTTATTGCGGATTGGGAGATGTGTGCTATTGGTGAGATGTATGCTATTGCGGATTGGGGTCTTGCCTGTTTGCAGGTTAGGGTTGTGGGTTGGTTCTCCGTGTGATCTAGAGAACCCCCACAGTACTCCCCGCCCAGTGACGTAGTCACGAAATAAGGGTAGGGCGAAAGGAGTAGGTCGGTGTGTGACGGGAGGCGGGTCAGGTAGGTAGGAGTCTGGTGGTTTGGGTTTGGCCTGGGAAGCGCTGGGGTAGGGCTCGGGAGTGTCGTGTTGACGCGTTCCTGGGTTGTGGCAGGGCTTGAGTCGTCGTTGGGAGTGGGCCTGGTTGTTGGTGCCGCGTGTGTTGCCGGCAGGGGCAAGGTGGTTGCGGTGTGGTCCAGTGGTCTGTTGTGGTCTGCGTTGACCAGCAGGTATTATGGCTGGGTAAGTGGCGGCCTGTCGGCAGCTCTCTCACATTTGCCGTGACGAGATTGCGTGTGTGGGATGGAGGAGCTTGGAGGCCGGTGTTTATTCTTCTCCGCAGTGACGGGGTGCCGTGTGCCAGATGGAGAGGGTTTGGTTTGGGGGTCGGCATTCTTCGTCCATACGGTGGTATGGGGAGTTGTTTGCCGCCCTTGGTAGGAGTGCTGTTTCCTGGGCGTTGGCGTCGGTGTGGAGTCTTGGCCTTGCGGGTTGGTGTTGGGGTGGGTGTTGCTGGGGGATTCTTAGGTTTTGATCCCCTTACCGTTTTTCGGCATTGATCCCACGTGTGGTCCGTGCGGCCACATACCCCGCATCCGATTGGGCCGCTAGTCACTCGGATGGTTGATATAGTGGGGTTTGGGGAGGTGGGGGGTTGGTGTGGTCGCGGGTGTGCTTCCCTCGCGGACTGCCTCTGCTGGCGCAGTGGTCTATTCTGTGGGAGTGGGATATGGTGCGCACGGCATTCTACAATGTCGTGGCCATACTGCCAGCACTCCCGGCAGAAAGGCGTGTTTCGCCTTTTTAGGCACTCGTCGTACAGGTGGCCTTTTTTATGGCAGAAGCTGCACGTGATGCGTGCGGTCAGTGAGTACAACGGGTGGGCGCCTTGATCCCTCGTGGGTTGATCCACTGGTGTGGTATTGTGAGGGGGCGACGGTCGCCCTGTCCGTTGGGTATGCGCGGTTCGGTGGGGGCTTCTTATCTTCGCGCGAATTTGGTTTAGTTCGCGGCGGAGTGAGGTCTGCAACGCGAGTAGGTCGGCGGTAGTGACCTGAGTAGGAGGGTTGTCTGGCTGGATGTCGCTGGTGATGCGGTCGGGGATTGGTTGGGTTGTGTTTGGGTTAAGGCCGGTGTGCCTTCTAGAGGGTGAGGAGGGTAGCTGGGTCGAAGCTACCAGGGGGGTTCGAGGTGCGGTTTGTGGCGACTGAGGGTGCCGTGTGGGCAGTGGGGCGTGTTGACAAACCGCCGCGACTTGGTATGGTAATGGCTCGGACTGTGGGTCCAAGGTTTCCATGATCGCGTCAGCCACCTTTGATAAATAGCCCAAGCTTTGATTGGGTTGGGCCATTAATGCCGAGCGGGCGTGTTGAGGTAGATTCCTCAGAAAATGTGGCCTAATTAGGTCATCCGAGATCCTGGTCCCCGCTATGGAGCGTAAATGGGTCAGGAAAAGGGATGGTCTAATACCCGAGAAATTGGTCTCATTCGCCAGTCGTTGCTGTTTGATGCTGATGGGCTCGTCCAAGGCGTTGAGGAGCGTCTCCCGCATGTTGCTGTAGGGGTTGGGGCCTGGTGACCTGATTGCGTGCGCGATATGCGTCCGCTGTGTCCCATCCAGCACCCGCAGCAATTCTATAGCACGATGTTCTTCGTCGTGGATGTTGGCGAACCGGAAAAAACGTTCGGCTGTAGCGAACCAGAGCTCTGGATCCTCCTCGTCGAACGGGGGGAGCTTTATATTTTGGGTAGGGGGTGGGAATTCGACGCCGGAAGCGTCCTGAAACGCGGGGGAGTTGGGTCGCGGTTGTTCCTGCTGGGTAGTACCGGCTCGTGTGGTGGGCATGGTGGTGCCGGGGTCGGAAAGGGTAGCCGGGATTGGGGAGAGACGGGGTGTGTCTGTGGATGAAGCCAAGGGGCGTGGAGCGGACGCGTGAGTCGAAGGGAGGCAAACGAGAGTCGCGTAAGGTCCAGTGGGGTCGTGGATATTGTCGCGGTTTTTACTTTAGTTGCTTCTATGTTTAGTGTGCGTAGATTGTACCCAGAAGGGGTGCGCGACAGTTTATAATTTGATAAGGTTCTTGCGCCTAGTTTAGTTTGATATTTTTGGTTTTTTTTTGCTTGTTATGATTATGACACGGTGGTTTTGAAGTATGGTTCAGTCGTGATCTTGTTTTTGGTTCGGACCCGGAAGGGGACTTACAATAGTTTGTAATTTTGATAGAATTGTTTCGCCTAATTTGGTTTTAATATTTTCGGGTTTGCCGATTGTTATTTTAATTTTTGATCTTGATAAATTTATAATTTCTATTGTTAAAAGGGAAATGCTTATGTTTTGTTTGGTCGGTTTTATGTTTGCGAAAAGGAAAAAAAAAAAAAAAAAAAATTTTAATTGTTCTTTCGCTCTTTTTTCTTTTTGATCTTTAATGTTGTGTAATACGCTTTTTATTAGTACTTTGGATGTTTGATAAGATAGTGAGTGTGTTTGGTTATATATATCCTATTTTTCTATTGTAACGAATTATGTTTGTATGTTTGTTTTAATATTTTGCTATTTTTGTTTAAGGGCTTTTAGGTATTCTTAGTAAGGCTTAATGATTGGTAAAATTGGTGTTTGGCGACTCGTTTCTCTTTACTGTGCGTGTGTACGGGAAGATATCAATTTTGTAATTATTTAGCTTTAATTATTTAGTCATGAGTCTGTGTCGTTTAAATTAATTGTGTTCTTTTGTAATTATTTAATTATGCTTCTTTAAATATTAGTAACAATGTTCTTGAATAGATGTGTGATTGCTTGGGCACTGAGGTCATTATAAATTAAAAACGGAATATAAGAAATATGTGCCAGAAAAAGTAGGAGACTGGGAATAGTTTGGTTTCTTACTGCTGTCTTTAGCATAAAACTTTAGTTTGCGTTTCTTTTGACAATTTTAACTTATTTTTAAATTTTAGTTTAAAGTTCACAATTTCATTAAATTTTGGAATATTATTTAAAAATTTATTTTTGGTGGCTCAGAAGGAGCTCGTCGCAAGGAGAAATGACACTTGGTATAATAAAAGAAAGGAAGACCTGATTATCCGGGGCTGTTGTGTCGATGCCGGTGCTGCAGCTTCAGATCCCTTGATGAGGTGTTATGGCTTCGCTGTGGTGTTGCAGGTGGGGGTAAGCTGCCAGGTGAAGGCTGCACTCCTTTCGTAAATTTATGTCGATCAGTGCTGGATGAGGAACCTGATGATTCTGTGGGTTCGGGTACTTCGTCTTTAATTGGTGTAACGGTGATTGTGTTGCAATGCAGCGTCACTGTAACAAAGTACAATCGAGTATTTTGAACTCCAGTCTCAGGTAGCCAGGTACAAATGCCGGTGCAAATATCGTGTGGATCGACTTGGATGACTATTCATCAGTATACGACCGGTAGATCCGTTCGCGGAATTCTTCGCAGCTTCGAGCACTTTTCGTAAGTAAAGTGTTGTCTTTAGGCGTAGATCTTAACAAGGTTTAATGGATAGCGAAACGTGGTCGCCCACTTGGCACTCGCGTCGATGTGCTATTGACGGGTACTGCATTCACGAACGTTTAGTTGAGATACTTTTCTTTGTGCCAAGGTTTTGCCTCGAGTTTCACCCAAACATGGAGATGGACTCACTGCGAAATTAATATAAAATGTTCATAAAATCCTAACACTTTTCTATTATAAGGCAATCTTCACTATTAGGCTGCAACTTTTTGTGAAATGTTATTGATCCAAGTGGTAATGTCCCGTATAACTATAGAATTGAATGTATAGTACAACATGGAAGCGTGTGAATTCAATGGTTGTATTTCTAAAAGGTCAACAGGAACATGTTCGGCGTTTAGATGACGAAGTTGGAATGATTTCACGGGATGTTGCGGTTGTTAGTTAATAGAACGATCTGATGATTACACACAATTATTTTCCCCGAGGCGGCATGTACAAAATGCAAACTTATTAATTTACTGTGATAGTCTATATAATTTACTATAATACTATAAATGAAAGCTTTTTAATTTTATTAGAAAATATGGCAAACTTTTTATTTCTTCCTTTGCTTGTTGATTCACTGGAATTGGTCTGTTTTTATTTTTCGCGGTTTCCGCTGGCACTGTTCGTCACTGAATGTTAATTGTTTTTTTGGGTGAACTTTGTTGCTAGCACTGTCACTGTTCTAGTTTTTTTTGGTTTGGTAAAGGGTAAGTCGGTGTTTAATGGTGCGTGTTTGCTCTCCGGTCGCTAATGTTTGAGGGTTGCGCGTTTTTACGGGGTCACCAGTGTGGGGGTTGGGTTGTATGTGCGGACGTACCGCACCGGCTTCACTCCATCCACCTATTAACTCTTCACAAAGATGATCGTCCGGAGCCGGAGTACCGGCGACGGACTAGGACGCTACGTCTAGAACGGCGATCGAATCGCTTTGATGTGCTTCGCAAATAAATAACTCGACTCCAAATCCTTTATTAATTCTGTCTTTATTGCGCAGGTGACTTGAACCGTGAGAACACTAAATTACATTTGGTACTGCGGTTAACCGCTGGTATTGGGCATTGCTTTAGCCTAGTTACACAACTCGGTGGCTTGGTCGAAAATGGAGGCGAAGGGACGATCCGGTAAACTGTCATTAATTTAGTCTGGGCACGAAAGTTCCGGATCACTTTGGCGAACTGAATGCTTGAGAACACTTGCACTAGATTAAACTGTGGTCGATTTAGTCTATGTTCGTAACGCGGTGGTTTACTCTAACAAACTGATCGCTTGAGAACACTTGCATTGCATTAGCTGTGGTTGATTGAGTCTATGTTCGTAACGCGGTGGTTTACTTTAACAAACGGGTCGCTTGAATACGCCTGAATTACACTGGGATAAACTGCGATCGACTTAGTCTAAATACACGACGTAATGGTTTCATTTAACGAACTGATTCGCGTACGTAGTAGACGGCGGCGGCACCAGACCCGATCCTTGAGGTGGCTGGACAACGACTGGTTGTTGTGCGCCGTTTGGCGGGTGGTTAGCGACTTACTGGCGGATGACGGAAAAAGGGAGGGATGCGCGCGTGATGGCGGTTAGATGTCGACTGACTCATGAATGAATATAATCCATTCATTGCGTCGTGGCGGTGCGTCATAGCAGAGTTAGGCTCGCTGCCAATTACGAGGAATTGTGGACGAGTTGCTATGCTCGCTTAAGAATTTAGTTCCAGCGAATCCTTGCCGTATAAGCTAAGTTGGATTCGTTGGTTGGGTATTCCGGGGAATTGAAAATGCTTGGGTGCAAGCAAGTAATATCGTTTAGATGAAATGTTAACCGAAGTAATTTCGGGGAAATGTGCGCGACTTAGTTAGTTGGTAATGTTCCGTTGAGGATTTGGATATGCGTTTGTTATGGCATATGAATTTCGGGGAAATGTGGATTGCTTGGGTGCAAGCAAGGAATGTTATTTGGGTGGAATGTTAATCGAAGTAATTTCGGGGAAATGGGTATTGCTTGGTCACAATGAGGAAATATAGATAATTGACCGAAGCAATTTTGTGAAAATGAATGCCGGGATGATTAGAATATATTCGGTTGGAGGTTTGGGAAATGTTTTATTGCGGATTGGGAGATGTGTGCTATTGGTGAGATGTATGCTATTGCGGATTGGGGTCTTGCCTGTTTGCAGGTTAGGGTTGTGGGTTGGTTCTCCGTGTGATCTAGAGAACCCCCACAGGACCAGCATACATTCAATATTGCATAAACATTTGACTGTCAAAAAAATTTGTTCGCGTTGGATCCCACACAATTTGTCAATCGCCCAAAAAAAGGCTCGTGTCATTGGACGAAAGAAATGCTCAAAAAATAGTAAAGGTGTATAGATCTTCATGGGGAATATTTTGAAAAACAATAAAGTGATTTTCGATGATCAATATTTGTTTTTGTTCTCTAATCCCGAAATATAAAAGGCAACCCTCGTATCATCAGCATCTGCTTTATCCTTGCGATAAAAGCAATGGGAGCTTCTGAGGAGAGTTGTCGAACAGTGATTAACTTAGTTACCAATTCCTGGTAAGTTTCCCGAGACAGGTAGGTTTGGTTGAGGAGTCATCCAGCTTCTTTGTAAGTGGTTGGTGGGCTAGAGGAAATCAATAGATATGCCACACCTCGTAGTCGAGTGGAAAATATATTTAAGAACGCTGGATATCCCTCCGCAGGTAGGCATTCGATTACCTGCTTGTAAGATCCTAAAAGCGTTTGTAGTTGACTGCTTACGGGGGGGTCCTGCCCACCTGAAAATATCGGCACAAGTTAGGAGGTAAACTTGGCGATTTTACCGAACTAGGCAGATATGGTACAGATGTAGTGCTTTGAAAAGCCTTACCATCCTTTTCCCCCCACAAATTCAAAATACATTATACCGATTCAGAAAAATTCACAATAACCGAATCGAATGGCTCTACTAATGGACAACCAGTTGGCCGGGTTAAATACATTTTTCTGTCCAGAATTAAAACGGCAGAGGGGGATGGGAGCGAATATACAGGCCAGAGTCTCTGCTTTCAACCCGGCGAAGGCCACGACGTTCCTTGTCCCTGTTCAATCCAAGTTGACATGCAGTCTCCACGTGACACCCTTGGATAGCTACTTTGGCACCTGGCAAGTAGTGAACCAATGCATGCAGCGACATCCTGAGAAAGGGTGGGGCAAGGCTAATAACCTCGCCCGAAAAAACAAATTATTATGGACAATTTAACAAGTCTCGGATAAGAACCGGATACCGATGGATAGACTTGCTAAATAAGACCAAGACGGGATATCCGGTTGTAGTGCCGATGATGATGATGATGATGATGAAAGAGTATCAAAGTCCAGAGAAATATGTGGTTCTATTTCGGGTGCAGAAAGGCTATTAAAGCTAAGGACTTAAGATCCCGGTTATATAAATCAAACAATACTGAGCAAAATCGAAGGTTCAAGGCTGCTAGAAATGACCGCAATGCGCATATTCAACGGGCAAGGTTTTTGCACGACTGGACTCCCCCATAAGTAGGAGACACTTTGTGAAAAACATCCAAAACTCGGTTTGCTCATACATTCCTTTCCTTAAATTTGATGACAGACCAGTCGCCGGTGCAGTAGAGAATGAGAATGACACCAATTCAGTTCCATCTCAACTTGAGCACAAGCCAGATTAACTTTCGAACGAGTACGACCACTACAGGAACAAATGCAACAAACCCGGATGGCTTTCCATCAATTCTCTTGAATAGATGTTTTTCTTACTAAACCCCTGCGCCAACTCTTCCATCTGTCCTATTCAATTGGCCTATTCCCAAGTAAATGGAAATCAGAGACATCAATTCTCAAAAAAGGACGACAAATCTTCCCTCTTCTTAACGACCTATAGCACTAACTTCTATTCTTTCGAAGGATATGGAATTACGGATTAACCATCAACCATCGATATATTTGGAATCAATTTAGTAAGCTAAATAAGCGGGGCTTCTGCCGTCACCAAACATCAAATGTCTTCCACAATTACCATCAATATGGCTTTCGTAGTAACAGGTGATAGTGTTTCGGCGAAAGTAAGGTTGTCACATTGGATATTTCAAAGCGTTCGACAGAGTTTGGCATTCAGTCCTTATGTCGAAATTAGATTCCTATAGAGTTCGCAGTTCACTGATCCGATGGATAAGAGACTATCTTTTTGCCCGCTCAATTGTAGTGGTTCTCGATTATGTCAAATCTGTCTATCATCAAATTAATGCGTGTTCACTAGGGTTCCGTACTCTCACCCACTCTCTTCCTCAAATGATGTCTTCTCCAAAAACAACCCAATGCACTCGTTTGCTGATGATAATGATAGCACGTTGGGTTTCTCATATTCATACGAACATTCTCGAGCAGATTATGTTTAGTAGATTGAATTCCGACCTCAACCAGATATATCATCATCATCATCGGCACTACAACCGGGAACCGGTCTTGGCCTTATTTAGCAAGTCCTGAGGCTTGTTAAATTTTCCATAATGATTTGTTTTTTTCCTGGCAAGGTCATTAGTCTTGCGCCAGAGGCTCCCCGACGGGGAATCGAACCCCGGTCTCCCGTACAAGCTATTCGCTTGGGAATAGTTTCCATCCAATGAAAGTGTACATGAGTATACTTTTCAACCACTTCGTAGTTCTGCATTCCGGAAATTACCCAAGCTTCTAAATGAGGTCACGCGGTCATCCTTTTGGTTTCGCTTTTCGTTGCAAGCGAAACCAAATCCACCCCTAACCAAGGTGGACTGCTTTGCAATTTTCCCATTCTCCCTGGGTTCATTGACGGTTGACTAAATTCGCGAGAGTTTATTCGCATTTAATGGGCGGGAAAATGGGAAAATAAGGATGAACGTGCGAGCGGGAATGAGTGATCGCTATAAAAGGGCGCGAATGGACAAAGAGAGTGAGTCTGAAAAAAACCGTTCGTGGGGCGAAACAGTCCTCCAGTGTCTAGCGGTCGGTGTAAAAAAGAATTGAAATTAAACGAACGAAAAGTTTGAAAGTAATTAGTTGTTATTAAAAAACTGAAATAAAACTAACTGGGATTTATAAAGAAAGTCGTTGATAGATAAATTCCTCTCAAATCTGGGATATTCAGTGGTGGAAATGAGAACAAATTGGTATCCGAATCAATAACTCCATTTCAAGGGGAACAGAGTAATATATAAACCCGCTTCAGCGTAAGTTGAAGAACCAGAATTGTGAATGTTGTATATTTTGTCTTCGCTACACTGAATTCGACGAGATTGGCCCTTCCCCACTGCAGGACCCTATCTAGATCCTGATTCAGAGGGTCAATCTGTCGATATGTCAGCTGATGCGACGCAGATGCACCAATCGGTCGAACACTCGAAAAGGAGGAAACAAGAGTACTATCATCCGCAAAACCGAACACTTTCTGATTCTAACCGAACACTTTGTTATCCGTTGTCTCCAACAAATCATTTATGTGAAGCAAGAACAAAGTTGGAGCCAAAATAGAACCTTGGAGCACCCCCGCATTTACAGGATACAGTTCCGAACACTCGCCGTCCACAACAACCCGGATCGACCGATTCTCGAGGAAGCTCCTCGTCCAGTCGCAAAGCTGTTGGGAAAGTCCATATGAATGGAGTTTGCTCAGCAATGCCCCGTGTCAGACGCGGTCAAAAGCCTTGGAGATATCTACCGCCCTTGACTCACCATGCCGTTCAATCGCAGATGTCCATATAACGGTTATAAGTGTCAAAAGGTCTCCCGTGGACCGCCTGCCACGGAATGCGCATTGACAATCATTCAGATGTCCATTGCACTCCAAATACTTAACTAACTCTGTATTGATGAATTTTTCCACTACCTTAGATAAAATGGACAGTAATGCTATCGGACGGTAATTTTGTGGCAGACATTTTTTTCCCGTCTTTGGGATTGGCTGAATTCGAGCGATTTTCCAGCAGGCAGGAAAGGTCCTCCGTGCATAAGATAAGCGGAAGAGTCTGCCAAGAACCGGCGATAGTTCTGGAGCACAGTTCTTAAGGACTATTGCGGGTATTCCGTCCGGGCCAGCTGCCTTCCTACAATCCAGTTCACGTAGAATGCGTTGAATAGTGCGCGGACGAAATCTCACATCCCGCATCGAAGACCGTACCGGCGAGATCACAGGTGGCTCCAAAAAGCCGGGATCAAGGTTTGAATTCGGGTAAAATAAATTCGCGAACACATTAGCTTTATCCTTTGAATTCGTGAATAACGTCCCGCTGTCTGTCACCAACGGAGGGAAAGAGGAGGATGCGAAGTTACCGCTGACAGCTTTTACCATTGACCAGAAGGAGTGCGAACCTGTTGGGCACCGAAGGAGCTTATTGATCACCCTGTCCTTGTGGGCCTTCTTCGCGGTATCAATCGCCCAGTTGCACGCGTTTCTGATTCTAACAAAATTCGTTCTATTAACATCGGTGGGATTGGAGCGCCATTGCTTAAAAGCTCTATTTTTTCCCGCTGTAATCAGCTCGCATTTTTTATCAAACCAAAGTTTATCAGACGAACTTCGTTTGATGGAATGTGGAATATACATCTCCATCCCCGGAAGAATAATCTCTGATACCGACTCCGCGCAAGCGTGAACGTTTACAAGGCATACATTCGTCCTAAAATGGAGTTTAACTCCCATACTATGTCTGACGCATCTAAAAATGCGCTACACGTGCCTCGATAGGATACAAAAACGACCAGTGAAAGTTATGGGAAACCCAGCCGTCAGTGGTTCGATTTCGTCTTAGAACATGGGCGCAGCGATAATACCTACCTCATTTTTATAGGTATTATGACGGTCGTTGCTCAATTGAAGTTCCTGAATGTGTTCCGTCTCTCCAGACATCTTCCCACGATATCAGTAATTCTAAGAATGCACATCGGTTCACGTTAGAAGTCAACTTCAGGCACATAAATAAACATAGAGAGTCATTCTTTAACCGAACCACACGAATGTGGAATACTCTGCCTGATTATGTGTTTCTTCGTCTATGCACTTAAGCCCAATGCACATCGATTTATTCATTCCTTATTCACTACGTCTTCTTCTGCTCGCACTGATCTTTGACATTTATTCAAAATCCGTTTTTGTGTGCGCGCTAGTATAATAAAAATCTCGTTATAACTCAGAAATTTATGATTTCCTTGGTAAGTGCAAGTCGTTCTTTTTCGCGTAATCTCCCCCCGCCAAGTTGTATAATTTACTACTAACCTTGCGTTATCCTCAATGTCATGGATAAGTAGGAGAACCATTATATTCAACAACTCGCGATATCATTTTTTTTGCGTATTCATAAACTAAAAACCAATAAACGTTCTAAGTGACGAGCAGAATGGTTAAATGAAATCATTTAAGTAAAACGACATTTTCTAAAGTATTTAAAAAAATCCATTCTTTGAGATACTTTCCTCAAAACTACCAATAGATTAAATGCAAGGAGTTTCGGTAAATTCAATTTCTTTCAAAGCTTTTATAAAAGAGTTATAGTATTCCATTTTTTTACCCCATTCAATGTCTTCAAGAATTCAAAGAGTCCTGTAACTAGGGTGGCGACATAAAATAAATATACTTAAGTGATTCCTTATACATTCAGGTGTACGGTTCCAGTTACCCAGCTCATTGATCACTATCATGGCTATTGTACAGTTTTGCAGGACGGTCGTAGTGTAATGCAGTTCCTGGAGTTCTTCTGTGGGAACAGACTCTCTTTTATCGATATTCCTTTCCAGGGTAAAAGTCGTTCATCAATGCTCCTTTCCATTCATTCGCTCGCCCTCAATTCGAGACTACCGACAGCGCAGGAAATTTTGTCATAAATATCTTGACAACGTGAAAATATTACCGCCATTCATCATTCTTCCTAAGACTTGGCCCAGTGTGGCCTTTCGAAGTCAGAATACTCTGTTGAAATAACCTTTTGTGAGAGCCAAGAAAGGAGTTGTGGTATTTGTCTCTATTATACGAGAATGTTAAGGATAAGCAACAGATGCCACATAGTACATTGTAAACTACAGCACAGGCAAATATCACCCATTCTTATTATAGAAATAGCGATTTGATGGGGAGCGTGATTATTTTCGAGGAGATAAGGTGGTCAAGCGGGATATTGCAGAAGTATATTAAACCTATAATATTACCTCTCTTCTAAAAACTGGTAACGAGGCTGATAATGCAAAAGTTTAAGTTACAGAAAGGTCTGACATGAAAATGTATTCCTTAGTTTTAGTATAATGAGTGCAGATAATATATTGTATGGGCAAGAAAATATTTTCGGTTGCCGCACATAGAGAACACTGATGGTTTCGAAGGACTTCTGTTGGTCTTACAGTTTCTTCTTTTAGTAACTTTAGCCTCATTTAGATTACTTCACAAGCAAATTGTGAAAACTTTTGTATGTAGTTGTTCTTTAAAATTGATGTTGAATTAATTAGAATAATTTGCTTTTTGAAAATCTAAATGGCTCTGCTATCATATGTCAAAAGGATAAAACCCCACTTCTGGCAGCAGAATTTCAAAATGTACCCTATATACTTATATGCCATAAGCGAAAATTCTTTTTACTGAAGCCGACTCTATGTAATAATACATTTAGATAATTTGGGTAGAAACTTTTCTTATATTCTAGCTTAACCTTTAAGTTGTTGAATTCTTAAAATGTTTATTTAGAAACTTCCTTGTGTATCCCATTTTACGTTCAATATCTTTTATTTGCGTTCTTCCTGTATATCAAATGAAATTAAAAGTTTTTCCATAAACTCAAAGTCCTGAAGCTTTTGTTCGAAGCTGATTAACGTTTACCACCCACTCCATCCCATAAACGTGACTGGTGTCCATCTAGCATTATATATATATTTTTACAAGGATCTTCGGATTAATGAAGGTTATTCGTTTAAAAAAATTATCAGAAAAGTTTGTCAACAACTGCTTCCGGGCCAACACAGCCTCCTGAATTGTACATCAGGCAGACTCCATCAACTTACCTCAGGCTGTAAAGTAATTTTAAATTTGCCTTACGACTTGTCCTCATGTTGCCATATTTTGCAGCACAAGCCTTAGTTAGGTCAGCCGATATTGTCGACACGAATTCACTAGATTCTTCACACTATAAAGTGAGGTTCTTCATAAAACAAGCATCAAGACGAACATTTCCAGGTGTTATCAACTTTTTATGAAAGGAAGATATAAAACACAATTCACAAGGATTTACCTTGTGCACAAATGTGTGCCTGATAACGTCCAAGCTATTACACTGAGAATAGGCGGCCAAGTTTTGAAGGATAACTAGAAGGATGGAGAAGTTTTCTCAAACTTTATCGTACAGTAACTTTATTTTGTTAATTGAGACTCGTTTTGCGACTCGATTTTCATAATTGCCAACCACAAGGTGCGAAGAGTCAGGATCTGCAATTTGGATATTTATTCAATGGATATGGGGTAGTTCGTCCCTAGATGTTGAGGCAGAGGTGACTAATACTTTTGGGGATTTCATTCATCATTGTGAAAACGATGATGAACTGCATAGAAAAAGTTGTGTGGCATTTTACACAGTTAAAAGGAAAGTTAAAGACTATCTGTACATACCAAATTTACAAGGGAAGGAACCCCCTTGTTTTATATTTACTTAGAAAAATCATACAGGAAACAAATGTTCAGGAATATAATATACAAGTTTTTTACTTTTATAAAATGTATAGGCTTGTTGTTTCACGAAATGATCAAGTAACAACTGGAAGATAGTTTAGATCAGGTTCACTTCGATTGACAGATGTGAAATACTTACTAATTTTTACATTTATGAGAAGATAATCTGTTTAAATATTATAGTCGTTGACGTACCAAAAAACAAAAAAATATCGTTTAAACATTCAGTTCAAGTTAGCCCAGCCCGTGGATAACCACTTAAATGTCCCCGAGAGTGGTTTTTCAGCGTTTCGCCCCTCATTGAACATTCGAGAAGAATTTTTCAATTCAATTCAATTTTTATTTAGTAGATAATTACATTTATGGTATATTTTACAACTAGTACTTAAGAGATTTAGGATAGCAATTCCTTTACAACTATAATCTTAAATCTATATAAGGACAATAGCACAATTTTAATGAATAACAAATAATAAATTAAGGGAAAACTACAATAAAAAACCCCTATTTGAATCTTAAGACTAATATTGCACGAGCTTCCGGTTATTTTATATAGTAATGACCTCGATATAATTTTCATAGACAGAGTACATATGTAGTGATTTAGGATAACGCAAGACGGGAAACGAGAACATTGTCAGAAAAAGAACAATTGACGAAGAAGTTTCGATTGATTTTGTCAATAAGGAACTCTACCGGTTTAACGTTGCCGTTTTCATGTAGTTCATGTGTCGAATAATGCCATGGCAAATTCAGCAACATTTTCAATATTTTATTTTGACACCTTTGCAATTTTATTTTGTGTGTGCGAGCACAGTTACACCATACAGGGGCCCCGTACAGGAGTATCGCTTGAAAAATGGTTTTAAATATTATAATTTTATTTTCGATGCTAAGCTTTGACTTTCTACACACTAATGGATACATAACTCTTACGACTTTGTTTATTTTGTCAATTTTGGTAGTGATGTGTTTTTGAAAGATAAGTTTTTTATCTAGAATAATACCTAGATATCTACAGTCTTCGGACCAATCAATATCAACTGCACACATACTGAGTTTAGTGCCATTTGGTAGGTAGCAGTGTTTCCTACATCTCGAAAACCAGACAGCTTGTGTTTTATTACCATTTATTTTTATTTTCCATTTCCTGTAATATACTGCTAGCTTGTCAAGAGCTGCTTCCAAAGAGTTGTAGACATTAGTGAATAAGGCACCCGAAGAGAAAATGGCCGTATCATCGGCAAACATAGCTACCTGAATGTTTTCACCTAGACATGGTAAATCTGCGACAAACAAAGTAAATAATATGGGACCAAGGACCGAGCCTTGGGGTACACCATGGTGGATTTGGTGAGTAGAGGATATGTCGGTTCCTAAACTCACAACATATTTTCTCGAACGAAGAAAGCTCTGGATAATTTTGATAAGCGGTATTGGCAGCTTAAGTTTTAGTAGCTTATAAATCAAGGCATCGTGCCATACCGTATCAAAAGCTTTTTCGATGTCTAGAAGAACCAGTCCCGTTGACTCCTTGTCGATGAATTTACCAGCTATGTGGTTTTGAATGCGCAAGACTTGGTGGATTGTGCTGTGACCACTACGGAAACCGAACTGAAAGTTTGGTAAGATGTTATTGTCTTCCACAAAACGATCAATCCTTTCCTTAATGATTTTTTCTAAGAGCTTACTTAGACAGCTAAGTAGACTAATAGGTCTGTAGCTTTCGGGGCTGTTCTTCGGTTTGCCGGGTTTCGGGATAGGTATTACTTTTGCTGTTTTCCAACAGTCCGGAAAATAACAATTCTTAAGACAAGCGTTGAAAATGAACGTTAAATAGTTACTTGCAGCAGGTGGAAGTGCTTTGATTAATTTGTTGTTAATATTATCGACCCCCGCAGCCTTTTTTGATTTCGATTTTTTTATCAATTCTTTAACTTTGTTGATATTAGTTGCGGAAGTACTTTCAGCTGGTGTTTGAGAAAGTACATGGATAGTGTTAGCAACTTTAGCTTCAGTATACGCGTCGCTTAGATGCATAGATATGGAGTGGTTCTTACTAAACGTGTTAGCAAGTAGGTTCGATTTCTCCACTGAAGAAATAAACAACTTGTCGTGAACTTTAAACGGAGGAATACTTGACCCTCTCTTTTTCATAATTTTTGATATTTTCCAGAACGTTTTGCTTGCTTTGTCAAGAGAGGAAAGGTGTTTATTCCAACACTTGTTCCTATATGTTGAGATTTCGTTTTTAATGATATTATTTAAGACTTTAACATTAACTAGAAAACAATCGATTCTATAACGCAGCCATTTTCTTCTTTCAGAGTTTCGTAGCCTAATCAGATGTAAGATATTTTCAGGAAGCGGTGCCTTATCAACTGGAGCAGTGGAACATTTAGGTATCGCAAGATCGGCCGCTCTATTGATAACAGAAACGAAATTGTTGCATAGGATATCAATGTGCTCGCTGCAGGTTATAGAATTTAGGCTGGTATCACCTAGAACCAAGTTCTTGTTTATATATGATTTATAACAATTCCAGTTGGCGGCGGAATAGTTATGGTATAAACTGGTACGATTTACAACTACTGTATGATTCACTGTGAGGCTGATCGGAAGGTGGTCTGAACTAACGCATTTAGAGTTAATGGTACTGTGCAGTAATTTGGAATATTAGTGATATATAGATCAAGAGTTGAGGGGTTCTTGTTAGCACTCGCTGGGATATAGGTGGGGAGAAGTGGATAAAGTATGGAAAAACTTGGGCTGGATTCAGCAACATCTAGTAAAATGTTACCCCAGCTGTTTGCCCTAAGACAATTCCACGACTGATGTCTGCAGTTTAGATCACCACCAATAATTACCTTGTTTCAAGCGTTGACTCTATACGATTTTTGCAGATCCCACTTAAAGTAAGTAGATTTCTCAATGTTTCTATTTCCTCCAGGGAAATAGACAGAAAAAAGACTCACCTTGGAGTTGTCACTTAATGTTACATCTATACTAATTTCCTCAATTAACTTAAGGTGCAATGAAGGACGCAAGGAATGTTCTATACATTTTTTCACAACAATGGCGACACCTCCACCACTAGCATGTACCCTGTCTAGGCGATAACATATGCAATTTTGATGTGAGAAAGAAATGTCTTGTTTGAGCCAGGTTTCTGAAACAAGTGCAATGTCAATATTAAAATTTATCAGGAAACTAAAAAATTCATGGTTTTTGATTTTGATGCTTCTCGCATTCCAAGTTATGATGTTAAGAGAGTTTCTTAACATGTTTTTTCCGAGTATATGTACTTAATAGCTAATGAAGTAATGACGTTAAATTGGTCAGCTTTAGTTTGAGAAGCACTAAGCTTGGTTACAACTTCATTAAGAAGAGAGTTTATCTCGCTAAATGAGAACAGGTTATCATTAGTTAATGTTTCTGACGGATTTTTCTTCGTGTGTGTCGTATAACTGTTGGAAGGTTGCTGGGTTTGATGGAGGCCAGAAGCCCAGGTGGATGAAGGAAGTGAAGGTTGACGCACAGATCAGGGTAGTGGAGGAAAATTATCAATGGATAATCGGTCGGGCACTGGCTGCTGTTTGTCGCTCGGAGGCTGTAGGGAGGTTGTATTTCCTGTACCACGTCCGCGTGGGGATAATTTGCGGCGAATATCTATGTACTGCTTTCGGCTTATGCATTCTGGATCGGTGGATTTATGTGGCCCACTACAATTTGCACACTTGATGACCTCATTCGTTTTGCAGTCGGATGTTTTATGGTTTCCCGAACATATTGCACAGAAGCTATTTATATGACAATGCATCGAGCCGTGACCGTAAAGCTGGCAATTGTGACATTGTGTGACCTTACCTGGATTATGTTTTTTAAAGTCCCAGCGAATGATGGTTTTGAACAAGGTTCAGTAGTTCCGTTTTAGTTTGTTTAATTTAACAGTACCGCGTTGAATATAGACGATGTACAAGTAGTGTTTGTACAGGGCTTTTGTTGACGGGTTTAATGTGATGGTTTTAACATCTAGGCACTTTATCCCGAGTGCAATTAGTTCATTTTTCACTACATCGTTGCTAATTAAGCCTAGTCCGGATAACACTACCTTTAATGGACGATTTTCCTTACGCGAGTGGGTGAAAAACTCACATTTTAACCGTAAGAGTTCGGTTCTGATTTTATTATATATGTCCATTGTTGGGGCACATATTTTTTGGCCAAGCGAAATGTTTTTGATTAAGTATTTGTCTATCTTAATGTTGCTCAAAATATCACGCACTTGAGCACTAGTTGTTTTTAATACCAAAATTGGCGGAACGGTTCCTTTAGGAAGTTCTGCGCACTGTTCGTCATTGGTCGGATCCATTTCAGGAGAGTCTTCCATCAAACTTTGAAGTGGTTGAAAAAAGTTAGTGTTTGAACACATTTTAGATTTTTCTAGAACTATATTGTTCACTTTTGAAAGTTTATCGGGAGGAGTTTGGCCTCCAATAACGGGGTCGTAACGCAACCGTTTGCGCTTGATTTTATTTAACACACGTGGCCCAGGGGCCATAACTTAACGGTTATAACACTTGTTCAAATTTTTGTATGCGGAAAAGGAGGCAAAGAAAACAAGATAATGATAATTAAATTGTGAAAATTATTGTGAAAATAACGGTTGATTAAAATAAATAGCACGAGCAAAACTGTGAGACAAGTTGTCTGTTTGAAAGTCAGCCAGGTACTGGATTCGAGAAGAATTAATCTCCTTGAAATGCTCCAAAGGGAAAATATTTTGGGTGGACTCCCTCAGGAAGCCTGGTTAGTCTGCTAAAGATCTTACTTCCCAGCTATTGCGTTTTTATACTCTGCAACACTGTATCTAGTTTTTATCAGTAGACCTTGATGCTCGGTGATAATTTGATTTTTCGTCGTGGGAGTTTATTTGGCGAATAAAAATGTACATTTAGTTAATCGAGTCGAATCTCGTTTCAAAAAATTCAGCCGTGTGGAATTCGTTTCCAAAATTGCGACGAAATTTAATAAGGCGGATTGAATGCATCATAAAATCACTGAGGAAGAAAATACATTAAAAAAGAATAAAATATGTTTATTGAAGTTTAAAAAGATCCAATTCTATCGACCAACATTTTGTTTAGAGATGAGACCCATTTCTGGCTTAATGGTTATGTCAATTCGGAAAATTGGCATATTTGGGCCGAAGAGAAACCCCAGGAGGTTCAAGATATAAACAAAACAAGGGTTTGGTATGGTTTCATTCGTCCATTTTCCCTCAAACTGTGGTAGGTCAGAACGAAACTGTGAATGGTCTGCGAAACCCTACTACTTCCCCATCCAAATATACATCATTTAATATCCAACCAAACAATCCAATTAAATAATCCAAACCAATTTGAGTTGCTAACTAACCGCCGACGATTCAGCATGTGCGCTTCTGCGTCGGGCTGCACATCAGCGGATCAGTTGTGAAATCCGTTTAGGGTATCTTAAGTAAACACAAGATACCCTCATTGCACTATCGGTTTGCGCGTCAAGTCTTCTGTGGGATCCGAGGTAAGCAAACGGATCACCATAAACGCGCCTAGAGTAGTGCAGTGATATCTATGGGATTCGTGGCATAGTGTGAAAATAGTGTGGAAGTGTACAGTTCGGGAAAACCTCATACTCTTTCCTTTCCTTGTGTCTGTTTTTCCTCTTTTTCGGAGCTCTGTTACGTCCTTTAGTCAATGATACTCTCGATTGATTTATAATCTTTGGAGAGTTGGATAGTATGCGCACACTTTAACGGATTTGATGCTCAGTCTGATTCTATCGATAGGATCTTGAACTTATATCCGCAACTTGACGTCGTTATTATGGGTGATTTCAATCTGCACAACTCTCAGTGGCTTCGCCATGCTGCTCCGGACATACAACACATGAAGATCAATATGTCCACTTTTTGCTGATTCAAATAGTTTAACTCAACTTGTCAATGAGCCAACACGGGTACCAGACATATATGGTGATTTCGCCAACACACTGGACTGTTTCTCACCTCCCACCCAAACAAATACACAATTGAAGTTTCTTCGCCCTTGGGCAGTTCAGACCACTACGTCATGTCAGCTAAATTTGCTTTAACCAACAGTAACGGTAATGAGAAAGCTCCAAAAAGAACAGTGTGGTTCTACGAGAAAGCCAACTGTGAAGGTCTGAACGACTTTTTTAGGAGGTTAAATTGGTTGTTATTTTTCCTCAATAACGATGTTGACTCTGTGGCGGTTCTTTAAACCATTTCCAAAGAACCATCCATTCCTTTTAAATTACCCTGTCTCACACTCACCTCAAGTCTTCCTACTTACCTGCAATTTTGGGCAGCGTAAGCTCTCAGCAGCAGTTTTCATACCTGAAAATAAAACCCCAGCAAGCATGCACATCAAACAAATTATTTCATTCATATTACATGAACCGTGCCAGACAATTGGCTCGGCTTGTCAGCAATTATAAACGATGACCACTCGCTGGCCAGCGTAATTGTGGACACAGCTGTAGCCGATATTCTTGCTACGGTTGGTGAGTGAATATTGCTCCAACCCCAAGGTTCGCTACAGTTGCGACCAATTTCCTTTATCGGTTATCTACCGATTATGGGATTTGGGAAAATATGATTGACGTTAGACAATCATACCCATGATAATGTCTAATGAATCGTTGTCTAAACAACGACCAGCCACTATTCTCACGCTGGCTATGCTAAATGAAATACTTCTGTGTACTCTACGTAAACAGAAGAAATAAATTTTGCCTGCATGCCAGTATTCCTGTGCATTATCCAATTCCTAAAATAACCATTCACCCAAATCGATCCCCTATCGTACGATGGGAATACACCCAGCCGTACACCGATCATCATATTTGACCAGCTGCATGTTGGTTTTTCCTTTCCTGCGCCCAGCGAGTGTTTGAGTGTCTTTCTTGAAAAGGAAAGATTGTTTTTCTCCTGCGATGATATGCGTGGAAACTCATCGCAATTGTGGGGCTTTTCAGGGCCCGAAGAGCCATGCATCGCTCGATCCCCACTATTCCAGGCGAACGACTTACCTCTCGGTCGAACTTCAGCAAGGTTGCGTAACCTTGCTACGGCATTTACCTCCAGCCAAATCGCTGGAATTAATACGGTTACCCAATCGGATAACTGTTTTGAATATCCGTTAGGCAGCTTACCTATTCTGTGGGGGGTTTTCCTTCCAAACCCCTTTTTCTCCAACACCACCCCTGAAAAACATTAAGTCCACGGCGAAGCTTATCATCTTGCCGTGGCATCGAAAACTCACCCTCGGGCAGGCATTAATTCCTAAAAAAAACATTAAGTCCACGGCAAAGCTTATCACCTTGCCGTGGCATCGAAAACTCACCCTCGGGCAGGCATTAATTCCTAAAAAAAACATTAAGTCCACGGCAAAGCTTATCACCTTGCCGTGGCATCGAGAACTCACCCTCGGGCAGGCATTAATTCCTAAAAAAACATTAAGTCCACGGCAAAGCTTATCACCTTGCCGTGGCATCGAAAATTCACCCTCGACCAGGTATTTATTCCTAAGAAAAAAACATAAGTCCACGGCAAAGATTATCACATTGCCGTGGCATTTGAAATCCTATCCTTAGGCATACATTCTACCCAGGGCATCTCGTTTCCTTAGCCTTATGCTATGGAAACAACATCAACAAAGAGTTCCTTGTTGACTCGTTTTATTTGTTTGCCCATGGCATTCCTTACATGCGGCTATTGAAACCCATTGGTTTGCTACCGCCGACAAGGTTTCGGCTGACGCAAACCAAACATTTCCCTAATTACCAGCAATCGCTGGTTTCCTCTTATCGGTCCCCACCGAGCAGGGACCGCAAACGAGCAACGAACTGGATGCAGCCAGAAAATGTTTACTTTCAACATCTGGCAACGGCTGCATTCGTTGCAATATTTAAACATCATCAACATTCGTTGCAATATTTAAACATCATCAACCGAAATGTTGATTTATGGCCTCCCATAGGATGACCAGATGTTATTGTTTGCATTCGTGTAAGATGCTGCAGCGATGTCGGCATCCGTCCAGGGTCGCCGGACGATCGTATGCGAGGCGTACACACACACGTATCATGTATGCCTATTTTCCCCCCGGTCCAATCACGATTAACTACCTCGAGTTAATCGTGTAGCTCCTCCTCTTTTTGCAGTTCCTTGAGGTTTCCCTCTTCTTTGGTGAGCACCAATTAGTCAGTCAGCCTTTTTCCTTGGAGTCAACTTGTGTGTGGCGAGTCTTGACATTTTATTCCCGTCGGCAGTTTATTTATTAGTTTTCTATTATTTCTAATCACGCCGTATCGCTTAAGTTATTTTTAAAGGGAACATTCAATTAAAACCGTTTTCAGTGGACTTTCGTCATTTAGTGCGTTTATTATATTTTGCTTTCATATTAACAAATTCACAAGACCATCGGGATTTTGATGTTGTTGATGGTGCCTAATGTTGAATGCTGTGAAACGAGTCGCCTCCTCTTTGGCTGATGTGTTGTGTTGTGTTTGCGGGTGCGCCAGTGTGCATTGATGTTAAATAAATAGAAAAACAAAAGTATATAACTGTGTAGTATAAAATAATGCTTCAAAATCTTTTTAATTAAATTTCCCAAGAGAACCAGTCTAATCTCATCTCAAACCTTAACTAAATCACCACAAACTGATATAGCCATAGTTTAAATAAATATTGTTCCAGTCAGCGAATCAGCTGTTAAGTAAATATATAAAGGAAGTGTATCAGAAACAGTGTAAATTAATGCAATAAAGAAAACTTTATTTGAAACAATACGTTCGTGAGTTTTATTTATTTTCCTCTTTCGGAGAACGTTGTGCGGTTTTTCTTTTTCTTTGAGAACTATCGGTGGGTGTTGGCTGAATCCGCACCCGTGCTTGGTGCATAGCTCAACAATCCCATATTGGTGACCCAGTTGAAGGTTCGCGCAACCTTTCAACTACTGACCCGGAGTCAGATATAAACGGTAGCTACGTGGTGCAAATCGTATTCAAAGTCTAAATTCCCGCGAATTATCGCTCGTGGAGACATTTAACAGTGAGAGAACATTACGAAACCTTTTGTGCCAGTGACCTACTCAGTGCCAAAAAAGACAATTAAAGGGTACGCCCCAACGCCAGCCCAACAACAGCACCTGGCATAACATCACCACCAACTCTACGCTCCTGAAGTTAACATCACTGGGCTAGGAGCAACAGCCCCAAACACACCTGTAGCCTCGAACACCAGCCATGGAGACAGCAAGGGACACCAGGTTTTTTTTTTTTTTTCCTTGAATAACATTTTTATGTTTTCCCTTTCTTGTGTTAGATTCAGTTTTGTTTTATTTTATTTTATTCTATACGTTTTATAACCAATTTGGGTTTATTTCCTTCCTGGTAACAATTGCTTTTGTGATGTTCTTACATTAGTTTACGACGTGTAATTCATTTTTTTCAAATCTAACAACGTGTAAATTACCATTGTATTTTATTTTCGTTTTCTTCTTTCGTTTTAACTTTCTTTTTATTTTCTTTTTATTTTATATAAACACTTAAGAGCATATTAACAAGGCGTTTTTTTTTTACATATACGTTTATTGTATTAAATTATCCCATATTTTGTGTTATAATCGATCGATGTGATTCCTGTTTCTTGTTTTCTCACAAGATAAAAATTCTAATTATGAATATTTTCCTTTGCACGTAACTTTTATATTAAAAAAAGAACGAAAAAGTGAACTTAAGATAGAATATGAATTAATAAGTAAATTAAAATTTTCAATAAAGCAAACGCCTACCCAAAACATACAATAAATTTTTTCTAAATAATATACTATATGCGCAAAATTTTTTTGTTTTCCTTTTTTTCTTTTTAAACATTTATTCTACCAATAGGCGTGTATAACGAATATACTTTCGACTTGTACTTGAGCACAGACAATTTTGAATTTATTCTATTTACCTAATAATAGGCATTAAGTAAACAATAAGCTAACGTCTCTATGTTATTCTCATTAACCACAGATAAAAACTTGCAATTTCGAAAACATAGCACAAAAGACAAAAAAAAGATAAAATTCGACCGTAATTATAAAATTTTTTTTTTTTTACTCACCTTTTTATGCTGGTACAACCGGATTATTGTCGGATCGTTTAAATAAAAATTTCCCTGTATAATTTACACAATTTTGTATGGAAAATTAAAATCTAGTCGCAAATCCAAATCGCCACGCATGCTATTAATGATTGTTCAATTTAAAAACCGCGTTTAATTTGCCTGAATACGGAATCAGCGTAAAATTGAAAAAAGAAAGCCACCAAGATTTTGAACCTAAAAATAACTTAGTCGTTTCTATACATTTGTAAACCCCTTCAGGGTATTGATTAACACACAACTCTCGGTAATCGCATATACGACTCCTCCGACTTCCGCACGACTCATTTCCGCTTCCGCCGACGCACTCTCAACTCTCTGCGACTTCTTTTGACCCATTGGCCTCCCTTCACCTTTCTTCGCGTCCTCTTACGCCTTTGACCCCCGTTTCGCGTCACTACCCATAATGGTCAACACGCGAAACACCTCGGCCAAAAAGGCTCAGGAACAATCCGAGCCCCTTGAATTTCACGACGCCTCCAGCGTCGATTTCCCCACTGAGCAAGTCGATGCTGACCTAGACTTGCCCGGACAAGCTACTCCCCTGGCACCACCCGTTGCCCCCAGCGTCGTGAACGGACCCCAGCCTACTTCCACAGACACACCCCCGACTGCTCCTAACGCCTCTAGTAACGGCCCTTTGGTAAATTCCGGCATTTTAATGCCCACAACTAGTGCCGGTACTTCCAGACAAGCCCATAGGCACCCAGAGCCCCAAGAATTCCACGATGCTTCCAGCCTCGGGAATGGGACTCATCCTTCTAATATAGGGCTTCCCCCCTTCGATGAGGAGGACCCAGACCTGTGGTTTGCAGTGGCAGACCGCATCTTCCAGGCCTCAGCCTTGCACGACGAACAACTTCGTGCAGTCGAGCTGTTGAAAGTGCTTGACCGCACTCAGCGACCGCATGTTGCACACATAATAAGGTCGGCCGGCCGCAACCCGTATAGCAACATGCGTGAAGCCCTGCTCGACGCTTTGGACGAGCCTGGAAGTGTGCGGCAACAACGTTTAGCCGCTGTAACCAACCTTTCTGGGATGAGACGATCTCTTTTCCTGACCCATTTACGCTCTATAGCGGGGACCAGGATTGGGGACGACCTAATAAGGCCTCACTTTTTGAGGTGTCTTCCCCAACATGCCCGTTCGGCACTTATAGCCCAACCCAATCAGAGTTTGGGCTATTTATCCAAAATTGCGGACGCAATTATGGAAAGCTCAGATCAGCATTCTGAGCCTCCTGCGTACCAAGTAGCGGCGGTTTCTCAACACGCCGCCCAGCTGCACGGCACCCTCGTCTGCCTTTCTCAGCCCCTCAATTGGTCCCAACTCTCCATCCTCCTCAAACCCAGTTACCTCTTAGAAGGCCCGCCTCAACCAATTTCCCTCAGGGGAACCCAGAGGCAGGCCCCAACGTTAACCCAAGAAGTTCACCCACACAATTAACCCCTGCTGACCTTCGGGCGCTCCAAACCTCACTCCTCCGCGAGATAACTCAATTGCGTGCGGAGGTGAGGAACAATCCTCGAAGCGCCCAGAATCGAGCCATGCCGAGCCGTCCTATTAATCGGCAAAATTACTCCCAAAATGCCCCTCAGAGGGCCTATATCCCTCAAAATGCCCCACAGAGGACCAATTCCACCCAAAATGGCTCTCACCGGGCCAATTCCCAGCGAGCTCCGGCTCGACCTCCCCGTAACGGCAATGCCAATAGGCAGAATATACCCGATAATGCCGTTACTCTGCCTTGGTGCGCCAATCACCAACGATATGGTGATCGCGCATTTAACTGCAAGGCGCCTTGTGGTTGGACGCCACCTTCCACCAACCAAAGGCGCTCTTTAAACTAATTTTGCCGACCGATACCCTCGCGCAATCGGCCGGCACCCATACGATAAGTCGCCTAACCATCCGGGATTCGAAACTGAATATCGCTTTTACTGTCGATACCGGCGCCGATATTTCAGTCCTCCCGCGATCGTTTGCTCCGCGTAACCGCGTGCCAGCCGCACTTAAATTGTCAGCTGCAAATAATACGCCGATACTTACGTACGGACGTAAAAAGCTGACACTTCAATTGGGTCTTTGTCGTCCGATCACTTGGCGTTTCGTCATTGCGGACGTAAATGAACCCCTGATAGGTTCCGACCTATTAGGTGCACATAATCTGTTGGTCGATTCGACCCATAACAGACTAGTGGCTCCAACCGCACCCCCCTTGCCCATGACGACATCTCCAGCGGCAACTTCAGGGGCAACAGAGTGCACAGACCCATTTCAAGCCATGGTACAGGAATTTGTTAGTACAACAATTCCTCTACCTAACCAGCGTCGACATAAAGCCACGGTGTTTCATCATATAGAAACACGTGGTCCCCCGGTGAGCCAGCGTCCACGTCGACTGGCTCCGGAAAAATTACGTGCGGCGCGCGCGGAGTTCGAGCATATGATCGAACTAGGTATCTGCCAACCGTCGGACAGTCCCTGGGCAAGCCCACTCCACTTAGTGAAGAAACGTTCTGGTGAGTGGCGCCCATGTGGCGATTACCGGCTGTTGAACGCAGCAACTGTCCCGGACAGATACCCTATTGCACACCTCTACGATTTTTCGTACAAGTTACGAGGGTGCAACGTCTTCACTACCCTGGATCTCACCAGGGCATACCACCAAATTCCGGTGGCACCAGAAGACATCCCCAAGACCGCAGTCATTACACCTTTCGGACTCTTCGAGTTCAAAGTGATGACTTTCGGCCTCAGGAATGCCGCACAGACATTCCAGCGTTATATCGACACGGCTTTACGTGGTCTTAATTGCTGCCATGCATATCTTGATGACATTCTCACCGCCTCCAAAGACCACGCCGAACATAAACGCCACTTACGTCAGGTCCTAGAGCGCCTCCGTGAATTCGGTCTTGTCATCAACCCAGATAAGTGTCAATACGCCAAGGAGCAAATCACCTATCTGGGTTATGTCGTCGACAACCAGGGCATTCGCCCACTACCAGACCGTGTGGAGGCCCTCATGAAGTATCCCCGGCCTACTAACGTGAGTGAGCTGCGTCGATTTTTGGGCATGCTTAACTTCTATCGTCCAACACTGAAGAACGCTGCCCAAGTTCAAGCTCCCCTAAATGAGTTCTTAAAAGGAGCTAAGCGCAATGATAAGCGCCCCATTAATTGGACAGAAGTCCCTGACAGAGCATTCCAACTGTCCAAAGAACAATTGGCAAATGCCACCTTACTCCGATACCCTCTCGAGGGAGCGGCACTTTCTATCCAATGCGACGCATCGGATACCGCAATCGGAGCCGTCCTTGAACAGGACATTGAAGGCCGCCCGGAACCACTTGGTTTCTTTTCAAGGAAGCTGAGTCCCACTGAGCGACGTTACAGCGCCTACGACCGTGAATTGCTCGCGATCTACAGCGCTGTTAAGTACTTCCGTCATATGATAGAAGGTCGCTCACTCTCCATCTTAACAGACCACAAGCCATTGGTCTATGCGTTCCGGAAGAAGTCGGGAAATGCCTCCCCCCGACAAGAGCGTCAATTAGACCTCATTGGGCAATATTCTACGGAGATAAGGCATATCTCCGGTAAACAGAATGTCACGGCGGACGCCCTTTCTCGAATCGATACGATTCGTTTGCGTACCGCCTTGAATAACACTGACCTTGCCCTAGCTCAAGAGGAGGACGAACAGCTCAAGTCCCTCCTAACTGCCGATACGGCACTAGAGCTTAAGAAAATTACCCTTCGCGACCCTTTGGGCGAAATCTGGTGTGATGTCTCCACTGGAACCGCTAGACCTTACATTCCCGAGAAACTTCGTAAGGGCGTGTTCCAGGTTTACCACAACCCAGCCCACCCCAGCGGCCGAGCAACAGCCGCTGCTGTCCGTCGCAAATTCATTTGGCCCCGGATGAATAAAGATCTCACCGGTTGGGCCCGTGCTTGTCTCCAGTGCCAGCGCTGCAAAGTAGCGCGGCATAATGTACTGGAGCCAGCGCAATTCAAGCTTCCCACGGCACGCTTCGCCCATGTCCACATAAACATAGTGGGACCGCTTACTCCATCAAGAGGATTTTCTTATATCCTCACTATGATGGATCGCTGCACGCGATGGCCAGAGGCGACACCTCTCCGGGCAGTTACTGCCGAATCAGTCGCCAAGGCCTTTTATACAACTTGGGTCACACGCTTCGGTGTACCAATCACCATAACTTCGGACCGAGGTCCACAATTTGAGGCGACAATTTTTAGGCAGCTAACAAATCTTCTCGGCTGCCAAAGAAGTCGTACCACCGCCTACCACCCGCAATCAAATGGGATGATAGAGCGCTGGCACAGATCTCTAAAAGCCTCACTCATGTGTCATAATGACACACAATGGTTTGACGCCCTACCAGCTGTCCTCCTCGGCCTGAGGACAAGCATTAAGGAGGACCTGGGTGCTTCGGCAGCAGAGCTTACCTACGGTACCAACCTCCTTCTTCCAGGAGAACTTTTCCTGAATGGCGAAACACCGCGTGACCAACTTCGCGAATTGGGACATCTCCGTGACCTGCTACGTAAGGTTAGGGCAACCCCTGTAACCAGGCACGGCTCCAAAAAACTTTTCGTCCACCCTGAACTGCACAGCTGCACGCACGTCTTTGTCAGGGTGGATAAGGTCAAAAAACCCCTCGACCCACCTTATGATGGCCCATTCAAAGTCTTCCGCCGCATCAGTGACCGCGTCTTCGAGATCGACATTAGAGGCAAGCGATCCACGGTCAGCGTCGAAAGGCTTAAGCCCTGTTTTCTGGAAGCTTCCGCTCCAGAATCATCTCCATCTTCAAATACCACTCCTACACCACCGGCACAACCTCCCCGTACTCGCGCTCAAGCGCGCGCCCATAACCAACTAACCACCCCCTAACCTGCCTTACCTGTTTCGTGACTACGTCACTGGGGAGGGAGTGATGTGGGGCTTTTCAGGGCCCGAAGAGCCATGCATCGCTCGATCCCCACTATTCCAGGCGAACGACTTACCTCTCGGTCGAACTTCAGCAAGGTTGCGTAACCTTGCTACGGCATTTACCCCCAGCCAAATCGCTGGAATTAATACGGTTACCCAATCGGATAACTGTTTTGAATATCCGTTAGGCAGCTTACCTATTCTGTGGGGGGTTTTCCTTCCAAACCCCTTTTTCTCCAACACCACCCCTGAAAAACATTAAGTCCACGGCGAAGCTTATCATCTTGCCGTGGCATCGAAAACTCACCCTCGGGCAGGCATTAATTCCTAAAAAAAACATTAAGTCCACGGCAAAGCTTATCACCTTGCCGTGGCATCGAAAACTCACCCTCGGGCAGGCATTAATTCCTAAAAAAAACATTAAGTCCACGGCAAAGCTTATCACCTTGCCGTGGCATCGAGAACTCACCCTCGGGCAGGCATTAATTCCTAAAAAAACATTAAGTCCACGGCAAAGCTTATCACCTTGCCGTGGCATCGAAAATTCACCCTCGACCAGGTATTTATTCCTAAGAAAAAAACATAAGTCCACGGCAAAGATTATCACATTGCCGTGGCATTTGAAATCCTATCCTTAGGCATACATTCTACCCAGGGCATCTCGTTTCCTTAGCCTTATGCTATGGAAACAACATCAACAAAGAGTTCCTTGTTGACTCGTTTTATTTGTTTGCCCATGGCATTCCTTACATGCGGCTATTGAAACCCATTGGTTTGCTACCGCCGACAAGGTTTCGGCTGACGCAAACCAAACATTTCCCTAATTACCAGCAATCGCTGGTTTCCTCTTATCGGTCCCCACCGAGCAGGGACCGCAAACGAGCAACGAACTGGATGCAGCCAGAAAATGTTTACTTTCAACATCTGGCAACGGCTGCATTCGTTGCAATATTTAAACATCATCAACATTCGTTGCAATATTTAAACATCATCAACCGAAATGTTGATTTATGGCCTCCCATAGGATGACCAGATGTTATTGTTTGCACTCGTGTAAGATGCTGCAGCGATGTCGGCATCCGTCCAGGGTCGCCGGACGATCGTATGCGAGGCGTACACACACACGTATCATGTATGCCTATTTTCCCCCCGGTCCAATCACGATTAACTACCTCGAGTTAATCGTGTAGCTCCTCCTCTTTTTGCAGTTCCTTGAGGTTTCCCTCTTCTTTGGTGAGCACCAATTAGTCAGTCAGCCTTTTTCCTTTGAGTCAACTTGTGTGTGGCGAGTCTTGACATTTTATTCCCGTCGGCAGTTTATTTATTAGTTTTCTATTATTTCTAATCACGCCGTATCGCTTAAGTTATTTTTAAAGGGAACATTCAATTAAAACCGTTTTCAGTGGACTTTCGTCATTTAGTGCGTTTATTATATTTTGCTTTCATATTAACAAATTCACAAGACCATCGGGATTTTGATGTTGTTGATGGTGCCTAATGTTGAATGCTGTGAAACGAGTCGCCTCCTCTTTGGCTGATGTGTTGTGTTGTGTTTGCGGGTGCGCCAGTGTGCATTGATGTTAAATAAATAGAAAAACAAAAGTATATAACTGTGTAGTATAAAATAATGCTTCAAAATCTTTTTAATTAAATTTCCCAAGAGAACCAGTCTAATCTCATCTCAAACCTTAACTAAATCACCACAAACTGATATAGCCATAGTTTAAATAAATATTGTTCCAGTCAGCGAATCAGCTGTTAAGTAAATATATAAAGGAAGTGTATCAGAAACAGTGTAAATTAATGCAATAAAGAAAACTTTATTTGAAACAATACGTTCGTGAGTTTTATTTATTTTCCTCTTTCGGAGAACGTTGTGCGGTTTTTCTTTTTCTTTGAGAACTATCGGTGGGTGTTGGCTGAATCCGCACCCGTGCTTGGTGCATAGCTCAACAATCCCATACAATCACCAGAGGCTGGGTCAACATCGCCCAGCTCGAGGAGTCAGATTTTTACCACCAACAACCACGCACACGCGCTGGGAGACAAGTCGCAGATTAGCCCACGTAGTATCGCGCATTCGAATAGTCGATAAGAACGGTGATCAATTGAAACGCACGACTAATTAAGCCCTTGAATCGTATATCGAGTGCACTACATACAAGTTCGGTTGCGTCAAAACGTAGATTTCAAATATAAAAATCCGAAATATTTGTTTCGGCATCCCTTCACACACAAGGCTCTGCTTACGGTGAGCGACCGGATAAAGTACCTGCAGCGAGTGAGGTGTTCGGTTTAGAGTAATTTTGTGCAAAAGATTTGAATGCAGCCTTAATTAAACGGAGGTTAAGTTTAAATGAATTTTGTGACTAATAAAACGGAAGGTAAAGTTTAAACAAATATTGTGAAAAGAAAATAAAGATAGATAAATAAAAGAAAGCATTTTATCAATTGGAAAAATCCGTGTGTTTTATTTTCACTACCTTTTTCATGAACAATTTCCTGGTGCTTTACTTTGACCCCTCCTTGTGTGATCATAACTGCGGAACATTTAGTGGAAACATTGAGATCAGGTGAAAACTCAGTGTCCATGTCAGGCACATTAACACCTATCCCCCATAATTCTATAGCGGGCTCATTATCAGATACGATTCTACTTGGCATGCGGACCTTTATTCCACACAGAATAAAGAGTATCAAACCCAAGAGAAATATGTGGTTCGATTCCGGGTGCAGAGAAGCCATTAAGGCTAAAGAGTTGAGCTTCCGGTTGTATAAATCAAACCATACTGAGGAAATCCGGAAGAGATTTAAGAGAGTTATAAATCACTGTAATGCGTATATTCAATGCCCAAAGTTCTTACATGGCCAGAAAGTGGGACAGAAAATACTACACTTTCCCACAGGTAGTATACACTTCTGGGCATTTGTGAAAAACATCCAAAACTCAATCTCCTTATCCATTCGTTCGCTAATAGTCGATGACAGACCAGTCACCAGCCCAATAGAAAAAGCGAATCTACTTGCTGCATATTTTGGAGCCAACTCACCGCTGCCCGATACCACATCAGTTCCGGCTCAGTTTTAGTATAAGCAGCACACCATGAGCCAGATTCACTTCCGAAGGTGTATTGCTGCCCGGGCACTCAAGGAACTAAACACAAACAAATCCGCTGGTCCTGATGGCATTCCCCCAATCCTCTTGGAGAGATGTTCTTCTTCACTCGCTAAACCATTGCGGAAAGTCTTCCATTTGTCTTATTCTACTGGAAGTCCGCGAACATTCAGCTAATTCGCGAAAAAGAGCGACAAATCATCCCCCATTAAAGTAATGCAGGTGTTCCCCAGGATTCTGTACTCTCACCCACTCTCTTCCTCATCTTTACAAATGATCTCTTGTTCATTACCCACAACCCAATTCACTCGTTTGCTGATGATAGTACGTTGGGTTTCTCATACTCATACGAACATTCCTGACCAAACTCTTCGAACGTCATTGCCAATCAGATACATTGAATTCAGACCTGAACAAGATATATCAGTAGTAGAATTCAATGCCTTAAAAACTCAGTGCTGTCTCTTCTCCTGGCCACTATTTACAAGGCGTAAATTCGTCCAAAAATGAAGTTCAACTCGCATATTTGGTCAGGCGCATCCAAAACTGCACTACACGTGCTCGACAGGATGCAAAAACGAGCAGTGAGGACCTATTCCGTCATTAGAACATAGGCGCAAAGTATCATGCTTATCTCTTTTCTATACTCGTAGGTATTATCACGGTCGTTGCTAAACTGAACTTGTTCAATGTGTTCCGCCTCTTCAGACGTTTTCCCGCGATACCCGTCAATCTGAGAATGCGCATCAATTCAAGTTGAAAGTCAACTTCAGGCGCAGAAATAAATATAGAGTCTTTCTTTAGCCGAACGACAAGAATGCGAAATACTCTACCTGATCATGTGTTTCCTTGTCGTTGTAATGTCCAGGCGTTTAAGATCAATGTACATCGATACCTCCTTTCCTAATCCACTTCCTCTCCTTCCGCTCGCACTGTGCTCTGACATATAAGGGGAATTCCAAAATTCCCTTTTGTGCGCTCGTTTGTGGAAAAAAAAATTCAAATTTCCAATCAAATCAAATGCATGATAAATTGACCAGACGTTTCCAAAATTCAAAAGATTATGAAATGCGTATTTTCAAATGGATGCCATAATTATCTCATCTAAGAATTTGTTAACCGAGTTCAACATATGTGTTTGATCTCTGCCGACCGTGGAATGTCGTCGGGGAAGCGTTGTGTTCTGAAACACTGAGAAAAGTTACGAAATGAAATGAAAGGAATACCTGCAGCAATTCCACGCTAATCCTCAATTTGAGCAGCAACTCTCATCAAATAATCCTCATCCAAAAAGAAGAAATAACAACTTGGGGTTGTTTGAAATAATTAAAATCGTTTTTATTTGGTTGATGGATTTGATTTATATTGATTGAATTACTGCGAACTGTGTCGTCTCAAGGCTTACGAAGAAGTGTTTGTTATTAGTTGCTTGACAACCAAATTCGATTATGTCAGCTAGTTGCTGACATTTGTTATAGTGTTGCCAAGGGCAGCATTCCATTGCGACTTCGCTGGTTGCATCCAGTGAATCCGCAACAATATCAATTCCTCGAAAATTCTATTATATATAAAAGGGCGAGGGCTTTGGTTTCGTTGGTTCGCATTCCTCCTTCCAAGTAGTGTAAGAATACATGCACTAACCCCATAGAGACTACGTCATACCCATCTTTTCTGTTTCAGATATCTCGAGACAAAGCCTAACATTTTCACCGATACGCTTGATTCTGGTTGTCGGAAAGCACACACATATACGCTCAGTAAGCAAAATTTCAATACTACTAATTACGGTCGAAGGTGAAAACAAAATTTTTTAAATGCCAGTTTATCCACGTAACTTCTGCAATAGTGTTGATTTCACAACATTTTTAACATTATTTTTATCCAAAGACCCTAGATTCAAGTGTCTTTTATTAGTGTCGATTTTTACACCACAATTATGGGTCTCTTAAGATTTTTAGTATATAACTTCAGAGATACATATCAATGAGAAAGACTTGTGCGGTAAATTAATATTCTACCGTGTATTTAAAATAAGTCAGGCTTATTCCTTTACCCAGACATACCACATGAAATGCTCTCCACAATGGATCCGACGACACTAATCGAAAGGGGGAAGGACCAAGAAACAGCCTCAGAGAACCGACTCCCATTTTGCTTGGCTGCTCAAGTTGGGTTGACCACCTTCCAATCGATACTCACCTAAACGAATTGTCTGACCGTAGTTTTTAATTTATAAATGTACTCGTACGAATAAGTCAGTGCACGACTGATATTATCAGTTTTATAATCATCTTTCTAACATTTTACATTAAATGGCAAGGACTAAAATTTCTCTTAAATTCATTCGTATGTTCAAAGAAGACTACGAATATAAATAAATGGACGAATTGTAAATCACAAAGTGGAGAAAACTTCGTTCTATTATATTTAAACACAATATTTCTTCATAAGTCAACAGTTCACGATGTTGGAATGATTTATCAAACAACCGCAATTGATGAATGGAAGACACGTCTCCAAAGGTAGATAAGGGATTCGGCCGACCGTTCAGTTAATTTCGGTGTCAGACCAAGTTGAAACGAAAGCACATTCCACTCTGTAAAATGACGAATTCTAAGAAACTTGTGGCAAAAATGAATGTATCTGAGGTTGATTATACTGTCAGGTCACGTGACAAATGACCGAGTTGTACACAGACGATGTGACCTGTTCACACACAACCTAAGAGAGATATCTATTTGTAAATTGATGGCATTGCCTGGAAGCACTGATGCGTGAAAAAGGTTGACAGCTACGAAAATATACATGGCCAGGACCATTTATTGAAGGATTTATCATTGATCAGGTATAAAGTAAGGCTAAGATAGAGGATTGATTTGGTGATTTCGATGCTCTGTATTCAACCCGAACTTGATTTTAAGATAAGAATAAATGAGCTCTTCTCTCTGTGATTGGTTGATTATAATCATTCTTTAACGTATCTGCTGTTAAAAATATAAATAAATGATTGAATTGGTGAATAAATAAACATATTTATTATATGCGAGCCAGAGCTCGCCAACCCCCAGGTTGTGGTGTCGTTACGCTCTACCACCGTATTATGGTTTACTGTCCCTTTATCACCTCTGTCACATCATATTCAAATTTTAAAACTTAAACTAAACTCTTCGGCCTAAAGGTTTTTTTTCCTCATAAATCTCATTCCTATTTTTCCTTAATAATCTTGACTCAAGTTTTAAGACTTCTTAATTAAACTCTTGATTTGAGTCAATTAATAGAGATCTAATTTTATGTTCTGTCCATTAAATCATTAAGTCAAGATTCTTTAACGGCACGTCACGGCTAGATAATTATTTGTTTTATTAAAAATTTTCACCGATAAAAGTTCACCATTCCTTTTTGACGTGACAACGTCTTATAAATCGGTATACCTTGGGAGGCATTCGGAAAAAAGTTTGTAGCGTTACGATAACGATAACCGATAACGCACGAGCCGCAGTGAGCGAGAGCGCGACTCTCTTAATTGCTCCTAAGTCAAATGCAGAGAGACAACGGGAATACAGACAGCGCCTTGCACTGTCGAGAACAGCTGTACAGGTTGAAAGTGTAAAGACAAAAAATACACAGAGACAACGCGAATACAGGCAGCGCCTTGCAGCATTAAGTAAATCGGATATAGCTAAGAGAAAATTGTCTGTTCATAGTGGTTTCGCAGCGGCAAGTTCAAACAACGTTCAAGAACTACAGGTTGTAAACCTACAACAGCCTTCAGCAGCAGAACCCGTGTATTTTACAATACAACCAGTTATATCGGCGCAAGAGGTGTGGGACATGAAATGGAACAAATCGATATCAAAATTTAAATTGATGTTTCTTGACAATGACTTTGGGTATGCTTGCTCTGTTTACGATAGACTTTGGTTTGAACGCGATTTAAAACCGATCACAGTGCAACAGATGAACGTAATTTCGGACTGGCACACAAAAGAAAATCGACAACTGTGTCCTGACGAATACACAGTAGTTTGCACTGTAGCGGTGCCGCCAAACCCTACGGTCCACTTACCTAAAAACCCCCATAATTACTACCCAACGTCCTTAAGTTCGCTAATGCAACGGTATTAGTACCTGTAAATGCTTCACGCATTATATAGATCACCATCTGTAATCATAAAATCCCTATAAAGAAAACTTACCTTCATGCATCCCTTCGCATACAATTTTTCATAAGATTTCTTTGTTTTCTTATTTGGTATTCTGAACCAATTCGGTACCAGACAAATTCCTGTAAACAAAATAATTCGGATTGCAATCAATGTAACCGTCATGACAGGGACCATAAATATCGCGCCGTCTATTTTCCCAGCCGCGTCATATACCTTTACATACACATTGCCTGGCAACCTTTTTTTGTTTGTCTTACCAACAAACAACCCAAGCAGCTGCATATAATTAGCGCAATAGACGCTGAAACCAAATTCTCCAGCATGTCCTAATGCAAATATGAACCCGGTTTCTATTGCAGCCAGAGATGCCATAAACATCCAATTTGCTTTTAAATATTATTTTAACTGCTTCTCCTAGTTTTTTATTCACGTTTGATTCAATTAATATAAATATATACACACAGATTAATTCTAACCAAATTAATGGAAAGCAGTCTTCAATTTTTACTTTACTTTTAATCCGTTTTAAATCTCATTTCAAGAAGAATACAAATACCAAGAAACACTTTGAAGTTTAAGCATTATAAGCAAATTAAAGCATCACCGCCAATTAAATTATATGCATTGTAAACCCCTTCTGGGTACACATAAAGATACCATCGTTTTCGCTAGTATAGACGACTCCACATGACTCGGCTCGCTCGCACTCAATTTTGACTCCGCCTTGTATTTCCTTCAGCCCTACTCATCCACATCGCGACAATACCCGACCACCTTCGATTTATTTTTAGCCTCATTGGCCACCTTTCGACCCCACTCGACAGCCCTCGGCTACCTTTGGCCGCATTAGTCTCTCTTCGTCCCTTTACACCATCCAACCACACTCGACCCCTTTCTGGTCTTCCTTAATACAGGCAAAATTCGCCTCTGCCCACCTTTTTCTTAAGGCCCTCTTACCAATATTGGCGCACACGCTCACCATTGCTCAACATCCATCTTCTGTAAGCCGGCCCCTTATGTAACAACAGCTACTACGCGTAGTATATAATCTATAGGACGCCCGGTTTTGTCTCGCGTGAAACATCTCAACCTTTTCTGTCTTTTTTTCTGGATATTGGCGCTCATGCTCGCCAAACACAGCCATCACGCAACCCCATGCAACCCTTCTCGACTCTGCTTGACCTCTAACACCTTTTTCTGTCTCTGTCCAAATATTGACGTCCATGCACGCCAAAGAGAGTTATCACGCGACACCGTTCATCAATGCTCAACCTTTCTACCCGATTTCAGCAAGCCAGCTCGCCCCGTTACCACAGCTACTACGCGTAGCAGCACCCATCAGGGCACCTGGTTTTGCCCCTTTATTTAAATTTCAGGACATTCGTCCTTAGATCTACCACGTCTCCCAAATGTCTCAGCAACACCGGTCCTCAAATCAAACCGATACCACCGGACTGAGACATTATACCTGGTTCCCCAATCCTTTGGCCACCATGGTTCCCCTTTAGCGGCAACTAAAGGCTATACACGCCCCTCTACGCCGCCTCAAATACCTAGGTGCATAATACTTCGGAGAGTGCAGCAGTTACTCTAGGCCGCCTTGTGGTTAGACACAACCAACCATACCCCAGGAGCCCCATAATCTAAGTCGCCCAACTTAAACGAGCGCGATTGGCCGGCCCTCCCAACAAAGCGCCGCTTGGTCGAGGTCGCGGTCGCCGTTTATCAAGCTCCGGGGTCGACATCGGAGCCGATATATCGGACCTCCCTCGATCGGTAAGCCGCGCAACTGGAGCGCCCGCCCCCTTTTACCAGTCACAGCGGCAAACAATTTGCCATACAAACGTATGGACAAAAGACACCCGCTCTGGACTTGGTCCCTTTCCATTCCGCACACGGCAACCCGTCACTGCGGATGGGAATTACCCTGGGATAAGTTCCCCTCCATCTCGCACACACTATTTCGTCACTGCGAATGTGAGCGGATTTCCGATAGGTTCCGACCTATTCGGGCGATAAGCCTGTTGGTCCACGAGACCCATAACAGGCCTATGGACCATGCCGCACACATTTGCCGTTGATGGCATCAAGCGGTAACAACTGTGTCCATCTTATCGATAAAGGCCCAAACAATAACCAGGAACTGGTCACCACGACAGTCCCGTAACATTACCACAGCGCATTCCGAAGCAACCTCCCTATCATCACAGCACCCACCATCGAGCATTCCCTTCGCCCCTACCCATTTTTCGTGACTACATCACTGGGGGCGGGGGGGGGGGGGGGGGGGGGGGGGTACTGTAGCGGCGCCGTCAAACCCTACGGTCCACTTACCTAAAAACCCCCATAATTACTACCCAACGTCCTTAAGTTCGCTAATGCTACGGTATTAGTACCTGTAAATGCTTCACGCATTATATAGATCACCATCTGTAATCATAAAATCCCTATAAAGAAAACTTACCTTCATGCATCCCTTCGCATACAATTTTTCATAAGATTTCTTTGTTTTCTTATTTGGTATTCTGAACCAATTCGGTACCAGACAAATTCCTGTAAGCGTAAACAGTAACATACGCAAATATATACCCGGAGTCGTGTGGGTATTAGTTTAAAGTATCAATTGGAATGTTTTAAGTGTTGTTCGACTTTAATATACATTGAAATAATGAAAGTGTAAACCATTTTTGATGAATCGAAAACAATAAGTGCCCGTTTTTAGTTTTGTACTCAACTCAAATTAAATAAAAAAAACAGTTTGAACTATTAAGGCTCGCGTGTGTTTTGCTTCTTTTTCTGTTGTGTACGCTGCGTTGTCGATTTCCGGGTGAACAGTTTTCCTAGTGCTTGGCGGAACATTTGTGGAGAATTTAGTAATTATGATGGAGGAGGAAGTTAATCAGCGCCGTACGCCGGTGCACTTACTTCCTACTCCATAGCACTACTTGTAAAATTTCGTTAAGCAAACCAAAATTAATGCCTACACTTGGAGGCATTCGGAAAAAAACACTTTAATTTTGATTTAATAACTTGTATATTCAATGTTGCATATTTAAGATACGTTGTCACGAGTATAATGTCCGAGCGCCTTGCGTCCAGACAACCATCTTTTTGCGGTAGGGTTAGGACAGGAAAGAGGACTTGTAATATAACTAGTTAATACATAAACTGACTGACCAGTATTCAATAACATCCGACAAACTGAGAAGCATGCTCAGATTCATCATCATCATCATCGGCACTACAACCGGGATCTGGTCTTGGCCTTATTTAACAAATCTCTCCACCGGTCCCGATTTCGAGCCGGTGTCATCCAGTTTAGCACTCCCAGGCTCTGGGCGTCCTATTCTATGCCATCCCTCCATCGCAGACAAGGTCTGCCGCGCTGTCTCCTTCCATACATCCTGCCACAAAGGACTTTCCGGACAGGCTCCTCTTCGCACATTCGAGCTAGGTGTCCCGCCCACCGGAATCTACCGAGCTTGATTTTTCTTACAATATGAGCTTCAAGGTAGATTCCGTACAACTCCTGGTTGTAGCGTCTCCGGAATCGTCCTCCCTCACATACGGGGCCAACAATTCTCCTTAAGACCCTTCTCTCGAATGCGGCCAAGAGTTCAGAGTGCCTTTTATTAAGCACCCAGGTCTCGGATCCATACATGAGTACTGGTAAGACCATGGTCTTGTACAGTAGTAGCTTGGATGTTCTGGATAAATTTAAAGAGCCTTGATAGACCATAGTAGGCTTTGTTGGATTTAATCAGCCGTTCACGTATTTCTTCTTCCATATTGTTATCGGCTGATACTATTGACCCAAGGTAGTTAAACGATTGCACTACTTCAAATTCGTGCTCCACTACCCTGATAGTTTGACCAACGTTAGGTCTTCTCTTCGCAGAAGTTGCCACCATGTACTTGGTTTTTCCCTCATTAATGTGCAGTCCCAGTTTTTGTGCCGCCTGCTCGGTCTGGGTGAAGGATTCTTGTACCACCGATTCGGTTCTACCGATGATGTCGATGTCATCTGCGTAGGCAAGTATCTGGCTGGACTTGGTGACAATAGTCCCTCTTGTTGTAACGCCAGAGTCACGTACTGCTTTCTCCAACGCCAGGTTGAAGAGGAGGCAGGCCAGACTTGTCGGAGTCCATTATAGATGTTTATTAGTTTGGACAGCAATCCCGCTACTTTTACTTGACTAGTTACGTTGGTCATGGTCAACCTACAAAATCGTATCAATTTGTTTGGAATGCCGAATTCTCTCATGGCATTATATAGCTCTACCCTGGCTATGCTGTCGTAGGCGGCCTGAAGTCTATAAACAGATGATATAGTGGAATCTTAAATTCCAGACATTTTTCCATCGCCTGCCTAAGGGTGAATATCTGATCAATTGCTGATTTGCCTGGGATGAAGCCACACTGATATTGACCAATGATGGCTTTAGCGTATGGGGATATCCGGTCTTGTAGGATAGTGGAGAGTATCTTATAGGCGGTACTCAGCAATGTTATACCCCTATAGTTGCTGCACACTGTGATATCTCCTTTCTTATGTATGGGGCAAATTATACCACGACGCCAATCTTCCGGCATCTCCTCTTGGTCCCATACGTGGACCACGATCTCATGAATTGCGTGATGTAACGCTGTCCCTCCTTGTTTGATCAGGTCAGCTGGTATGCCATCAGCTCCAGGGGCTTTATTTGATTTTAGCTGTCTAATGGCTTTTAATGTTTCCTCAATGCTTGGTGGCGGCAGCATTTGGTTTTGGTCTTGCATTGGTGGAGCCTCCAATTCTTCTGTGAGCTGACCATTTAGCAGAATGGTCAGCCCATCGCTCCAGAATCGGTGATCAGATTACCTCTTTATCCTTGCAGTAAGTGCAGCGTGGTGTGTACCGCGTCATACTGCGGATTATTTGGTAGCACTTCCGCGCCTGGTGCGGACCTCGCTCTCTACTTTTCTCTATTTCACAGACAAGGTTTTTTTCCCAGGCACTTTTCTTTTGTCTGTGAAGTCTTTTTTTAGATCTTCTGAGCTCTTTGTATTTCTCCTCGCGTACCCGCGTCCTATGAGATTGCTGCATTGCCCGGTATGCAGCATTCTTACGTTCAGTCGCTAGTTTGCACTCATCATCAAACCAGTCGTTCCGATCTCTACGACTACTGCCTAAGATGGAGTTAGCAGTACTAATGACAGTATTCTTAAGGCGTGTCCATTTCTCTTCTACGCCCGGCATTCTGGCCCCAGGACTTACTCTCCCTCCGTCGAGCTCTTCGAGGGCGAGTCTTAACGCATGACCAAAGGTGTTGCTGGTGTTCTCATTGCGTAAGGCAGCCGTGTTGATCCGAACCTGATCCGCGGATGCAAAATGTCTCCGTAAGGCAATCCGCGCTCGGAAAACTGTACCAACAAGATAGTGATCCGAGTCGACGTTGGCACCTCGGTACGTTCGTACCGTCATCAGGCTCGAAGAGTGGCGGCGATCAATCAGCACGCGGTCAATTTGGTTGCGAGTAGCTCCATCAGGTGATACCCAGGTGGCTTTGTGGATATCTTTACGCGGAAACCTGGTACTCGCAACGACCAAGTGTTTCGATGCTGCCAATTCGATGACTCGTAGTCCATTGTCATTAGTATTCTCATGCAAACTATGGGAACCTGCGTAGTGCCTGAAAACCGGCTCCTGTCCTATTTTCGCATTCAAGTCCCCAAGAACGATTTTCACATCGTATCTTGGGCAGGCATTGAGGGCCCGTTCGACGTTCTCATAGTATTCTTCTTATTCGTCGTCAGGGAACTCCTCTGTAGGTCCGTGAACGTTTATGAGGCTTATGTTCTTAAATTTGCCGCGAAGGGTGCATAGCCTTTCATTTATTGCATTAAAGCCGATGATGGCAGGCTTTAGTATTTGGCTGACTAGAAAGCCTACCCCGAGCACATGGTGTTTTGCGTGACAGCTGTAATAAATGTCATACTCTTTTCTTTGAAAAACACCACTCCCCGTCCATCTTATTTCTTGTAATGCTGTTATGTCAGCCTTATATTCGGACAGGGCATCGGCTAGCTGCTGTGCAGCTCGAGCTCTGTATTGTGAGCGTATGTTCCATGAAAAAATCCTTAAATCATTTAGCCATTTTCGTTTCCGTGGTCGTCGTCGTGTATCCGGTCCATATCCGAGGCTTGTTAAATTTGCCATAATAATTCATTTTTACGGGCCTGGTTATTAGCCTTGCGCCAACCTTTCTCAGGATGTCGCTGCATGCATTGGTTCACTACTTGGCGGGTGTCCATTATATAAAGCCACGTACGACACAAAGAAAAACTGGCGAAAGCTAGTTATCGTGGGACCGCATGGAGATAAACTGGAAACCAAGAGTTTAGTTAAATACTTGGGCATCTGGCTAGACCAATATCTGTATTTCAACAGACATGTAGAGGCTGCTTTGCTCAAACCGAGGAAAACTTTTGCTATGACAAGGAGGCTATTTCACAGTAGCCAACATGACAGCAGGGTAAAAGTCATATGCTACATGACGCTAATCAGGCCAATGCTCATATATGGTTGCCCAGTATGGTTCAACATAGGTCCAAATTTGATGGAAAAGATTCGGGTGTTCGAAAAGAAGTGTCTCAGAAGTTGTCTCAGATTATATCGGACACCGGAATCGGACTATAAAAAGTATTATTCAAATGAGACTTTATATAATGAAGCGTACATAAATAGACTGGATATTTTATGATTAAATTAATCAGAGGACATATTGCGAGAGCAATAAGCTCGTCCAATGACCTAATTTTCGGGGCCTATTATCCAAACACCTTGTACTATGAGAGCGTGCGTCGCAACGGCTTTGTTCCACCAGAGGCGTTCCTTAACTTGGATATGAAAGGGCTTTTGGCGGTTTCTTTCAAATTCGCTCGTAAGTATTCCGCCGAACACTGTACGCACACCAGGAAGAACACACCTAGCGGAAACGGCACAAATAAAACACGAAAACTGTTTTTTTTCTTATTTACACGGTGACTGTTTATTAATTCACAAAAAAACTTATTTTTGCACTGATCGTGGTGAATACATCAGTTAATTATTTTGCAATTTAAGCACGCGACGACTCGACTTCTTGAACAATTCGATTCTCTACTTCGTTCGGTGATCTCTGCGTTAGAGATCCGCGTGGTTTGACGGTCAAAATCTCTGTGTCCTTCTTGACGATTCAAATCTCTCTTCCAACCTATCGGATACTCTTTTTCCAGTATCTGTGTGTTTTGTATCTGCAGTTGTGCAGACACAATTTCCTGTAAGGAGAAAATTCTCACGCATACATGTGGAAGCTTCACCGTCGTGGTTGACGGTGGATTCTATTCCCACGCTGCTTGGTTAGGTCGACCATCTGGTGTTGACGATCGCCTGGACGTCTAGTCCGCTGGTATCTATTGGATTTGAAATCCAAGAGAGTTTTTCACATGGTGTGAAAAACAAACATTCCGCTGATGCATTTCTGCTTGGCGGACAGTGGCAACGGCGCAATGCTGTGCCGTATTTATTTATTGCAGCTGGCCTTCGTAAAACTCCAAACAAAGTATTGTTTGGAGTTACGTGGTGCTTGGTTTTTCGCGCCATCTGGGTGTTTACGAGGCTAAGGAATGCGGTCCTTTGTTTGCGGTGAATATTTGGGTGATCTAATGTTTAGATCAACCGCACCACGTCCGTTGGTCGGTTAATTGTTTTAATTGTAATTCCCTGCATCTCGTGCAGATGTTCAGGGTTGCCGACTTGTGGTGCTGGCATTCACTTAGCTTGCGATTGCACACGTCGAAGGATGCATGAATGTTTCTCCTTGTTTCAGGTCGTAGGTTTGGAGCGTTTAGCTCGGTATTAGAGGCTTTGGGGACGTTAAGTTTCTTGCCTTCTGGTGTCGACTCAACGTTGGGTTACTGGCGGCCCCCGCTGGGCTTGGGATGGCGTCTGTGGACGTGATGTTGTCCAGGTAAGTGCGTTACCTCAAGTTGGTCTGGACTTTTTCCTGTGGGGAATTTGTACGTTCGCCACAGGACTCCCCCCCCAGTGACGTATTCACGATAAGGAAAAGGTAGGAGTATGGAGGGTGCTGTTAAAGGTCGGAGAGTGCTCCTTTCCATCGTGGTCGGTGTTTAGGCGGTAAAGGAGCGAAAGCAATCGCGTTTGTTGTTTCCTTGTGGGTGTTAGTCGCGCTTTCGTTGCTGGTGGTTTCGGTTAGTGGTTGCCGTAAGTTGAGAATCCTTGCGGCGTCTTCTTGGGCGCGCAGATCTCGAGCGCGTTGCCGCGTTATCGGTCCGTGCAGGATATCCGATGCCCCACGAGCAACCATTTCGCGAGGGTTAGGTTGATTCTCAACTCTTACCGTGCCTGGTGTTTCCTGGGAGTGTGGTGGGTGGTACACTGGGCGGGTTTCGGCTGCCGCCAACGGTTGATGGTGTACCTCTCCTGGCACGGTATCTGGCGGTAGTTCCAGGTGGCACGGCTTCAATCTCTCGACACTGACGGTGTACGGCTTTCCGTCGATGTCTACGGATAAAACTCGGTCGTTTATTCGCTCCAGCACCTTGTATGGCCCTTCGTAGGGCGGTTCTAGAGGTTTCCTAACTTTGTCCACCCTGATGAAGACGTGCGTGCAGCTGTCCATATCTGGGTGAACAAATAACCTCTTGGAACCGTGTCTGGTGACCGGCGTTGCCCTGACCTTACGCATGAGTCTGCGTAGGTTTTCCAAATTTGGCAACTGTTCGAGCGGTGGTTCTCCATCGGCGAAGAACTCTCCTGGTAGGCGCAGATTGGTTCCGTACGTCAGATCTGCTGCTGAGGCTCCCAGGTCTTCTTTTATGCTTGTGCGCAAGCCTAAAAGAACTGTTGGTAGTGCGTCCAGCCATTGATTGTCGTCATGACACATCAGTGAGGCTTTAAGAGAGCGATGCCAACGTTCGATCATCCCATTGGACTGTGGGTGATAGGCTGTTGTGTGGCTTTGCTGGCAGCCGAGTAGATCGGTCAGCTGCTTGAAAATCGCCGCCTCGAACTGTGGTCCTCGATCGGCTGTGAGGGTAGCTGGGACGCCGAAACGTGTGACCCAAGTCGAATAGAATGCTTTGGCTACATTCTCTGCGGTCACTGTTCGTAGTGGCACTGCTTCTGGCCACCGAGTGAAACGATCGATCATCGTCAGGAGGTACTGGTAACCTCTCGACGGCGTAAGTGGTCCCACAATGTCGATGTGAACATGGGCAAATCGTGCCTCGGGGAGCTTAAACTGTCCTGGGTGGAGCACATTGTGTCGATCGACTTTGCAACGCTGACATTGCAAACAAGTTCGTGCCCATTTTGTTATGTCTTTGGCCATATGTGGCCAGACAAATTTGCGTCGGACTGCGGCAATGGTTGCGCGTCCGCTTGGGTGGGCTGGGTTGTGGAATGTTTCGTACACATTTTTTCGCAGATTTTCTGGGATGTAGGGTCGAGCTGTCCCTGTCGAAACATCGCACCAGACTTCATCGTTTGAGTCGTTGAAAGGGAGTTTACGCAAAACTAGTGCTGTCTCCGCTTTCAGTAGTGACTCGAGTTGATGGTCATCTTCTTGTGCTTGTGCCAAGTCGGCACCATCGATTTGCGCACGGAGTTTAATTGCATCGATACGCGAAAAGGCGTCTGCAATTACATTGTCTGCACCTGGGACATATTCGATTCGGGTGGTGAATTGCCCGATGAAATCCAGGTGCCGTTCTTGTCGCGGGGTTGAACTTCCCGCTTTCTTTTGGAAGGCATACGTCAGTGGTTTGTGGTCGGTTTTTACCGTCAACTGACGTCCCTCAATCATGTGCCGGAAGTACTTTATTGCGCTGTAAATCGCTAGTAACTCCCTGTCATAAGCACTGTATCGTCGCTGGGTTGGGTTCAACTTTTTCGAGAAGAAACCTAGCGGTTCCCATTTGCCGTCGCACTCTTGTTCGAGTACGGCCCCAATTGCAGTGTCGGACGCGTCGCACTGTAAGGCCAATGGGGCTCCTTCGACGGGATGTCGAAGTAACGTTGCATTCGCCAGCTGTTCTTTTGAGGAGCGAAATGCTTGATCAGCTGACTCGGTCCACTTAATTGGTCGCTTATCGTTGCGTTTGGCTCCTACTAGATATTCGTTGAGAGGAGCCTGGACCTGTGCGGCGTTTCGGAGTGTTGGGCGATAGAAGTTCAGCATGCCCAAATAACGCCTTAATTCTCGCACGTTCGTGGGGCGAGGAAATTGCATTAATGCATCCACCCTGTCTTGTAATGGGCGGACTCCTTGGCCGTTAATGCAGTAGCCAAGGTACTTGACTTCCGCCTCTCCGAGGTGGCACTTGCCTGGGTTGATTACCAGGCCGAAATCTCGGAGGCGTTCGAACACCTGCTTCAAGTGGGCGCGATGTTCTGTCATAGTTTTCGATGCTATGAGTATATCGTCGATATACGCATAGCAGAAGTCAAGTCCGCGGAGAGCTGAGTCAATGTAGCGCTGGAACGTTTGCGCTGCATTTCGAAGACCGAACGTCATCACGTTGAACTCGAACAGTCCAAAAGGTGTAGTTACCGCGGTTTTGGGGATGTCTTCGGGAGCCACCGGGATTTGGTGGTATGCCCTCGTGAGATCGAGGGTCGAAAAGATTTCGCAACCCTGCAGCTTATAGGAGAAATCGTGCAGGTTTGCTATCGGATACCGATCGGGTGTCGTCACCGCGTTCAGCATTCGGTAATCACCGCATGGACGCCACTCGCCGTTGCTCTTTTTGACGAGATGGAGTGGGCTCGCCCAAGGGCTATCGGATGGCTGGCAGATTCCTAAGTCGAGCATATACTCGAATTCTGCACGAGCCTCACGCAATTTTTCGGGAGCCAATCTGCGCGGGCGTTGGCTCACTGGGGGGCCGCGCGTTTCAATGTGATGAAAAACGCCGGCTTTTGCGCGTCGGGGATTACTAAGCGGAACTGTAATGTCCGCAAATTCGCGCAACAGATCGCTGAATGGACCGTTTGCGGTTGTGCACGTTAACGTCACTGCCTTTCCCGCCTTTGCGTTTACTGGCTGAGAAAGAGACGTTAACGGGTCCATCAGTCTATTACGTGCTACGTCCACTACTAGTTTATAGTGTCGCAGCAAGTCCGACCCTATTAGAGGATCGGTGACATCGGCTACTACGAAGTACCATCGAATTGGTCGACGTAGGCCTATTTTTAGTGTCATTAACTTCCTACCGTATGTCTTGATAGGGGTATTGTTCGCGGCGAACAATTTCAATTCATCCGGCAACCGAGTGGCAGGTGCGTACGAGCGAGGAAGAACGGAAATATCCGCACCTGTGTCAATTATGAAGTCCATGTTTAATTTTGAGTCATAAATTGACAAGCGACTTATTTGGGGATTGCCGGCCGTTTGCGCTTTTTCGTCGGTCGGCAGTTCTAGTTTAAAGAACTAGCCGGTAATGCTGGGTTTTGTGTCCAGTTGCAGGGCTGCCTGCAATTCCTGGCCTGCGCTCCGAATCGATGATGATAATAACACCTGCCGAAGGTGTTCTCATTGTTTGGCGTGCGTGGTCTGCTATGCTGACGCCTTGAATTGTTTCGCGACCTGTCTCGGCGTCGCGATCTGTCACGGCCAGCCCGAAAATTGTTCCCCATGCTGAGATTATTTAGCTGCGTTTGCATTTGCCTAATTTGCACTCTCAAGTCTTCGAGTTCGCTTGGGTGCGTCGCATGGGTATATGTAACCGTGGGGGTTCGTGGCTGGGGCTGGGGTGGAATTTGGACGTGCGTCGCCGCCAGTGGAAGCTGGAGATCCGATCGGGATCTATCTGTGGCCATGACTGCCTCGGCGTGTCGCGCTAATTCGTCGAGGCCAGATTCGGCTAAAGGCGCGACGATTGCCTGAACGTATTCTGGCAAAGACTCTCTGAATATAGCCGTTAAGGCTGTTTCGGACATGTCCGTGCCGGCCAGTGCACGGAAATAAGCGGCGCGCTGGGATGGTCGCATCCCAGAGGTGTCGGCCGATCGTAACAAACGTCGCAAGCGATTTTGTGGCGATTCCCTATAGGCATTAATCACCATGAATGCTGTATATGGTTGTGGAGATGGCGTTTTAATCAGATGCTTCGCATAAGGGAGCAAGACAGGGTCTAAATCGCGGGTTGCTAGGAGAAATTTCTCCTGTTCGCCGGTGATGCCTTCGCAGGCAAACGTTTGTTCGGCGTAACCGAACCAAAAGTCTGGGTCATCGGACGTGAAGTCCGGTAATTTAATGTATCGATTCGAACGATGGTCCGCTTGTGTTGCAATATTAACTTCTTGACGGAGGGCTGCGGCCTGCGACGTCGTTGGGGAAGCTTCGGCATTGTTAGCCATTGTAGCTTTAAAAATTGTGGATTTCGACCTGGTCGTTATCGTTGACTTCGGGAGATTTCGCGTCGATTTTCTCTGTGAGGGAGCGATTACGTTTCCCCTCAACGTTTTTACTTTCTGGGTCGCCGCCTGCAACCTCGTGGTTGTCATTAATTTCCAGGGGTTTCGCCCTGTAACTCGGTCGCTCGATGCGCGAGTTTTCCTTTAAATTAGTGGACGCGGCGAAACAACCTGCTGGGTCCAAAGATGGAGTCAGGGAAAAGGCCTAGCACAAAAGGATGCTATCTGATTTCCAAAGATGATACAAGGATGGGCCTACACCAGCGGATATTTTGGGTAATTCGACGGTGTTAGTGACGGACAAGAGAAAGCTTTCAGTCTGGAAGAGGTCAAGAAGTACGAGGAGGTGAGGACTATCGAAGTTTTTTCGCGGATGCGCAACTGTTTCTTCGTTGCCTTTATTTCGGGGGATTAATTTCCCTTGTATTTCGCGGTCGTCACGAAAGGAGAAAAACGAGAAAGAATTTGTCGAGTGTGTCGTCGGTTCGCGTGTGCTTCAGGCTCTGAAGGAGCTTACAAATTTCACTTCTGGCTCAGTAGGAGCTTTGTAATTTTCTTACAATTAAGTTTTCTTTTAATGTCGTATCTACATGTGTGGCATAAATCTTATTGCAAAGTGACTCAGAAGGATCTTACAAAAAATTTTACTTTTGAATATTTGTATCTGAGCTTCCTTAATTGCAGTTTACTAATAATTATTCGGTGTTGCGTTTAAGCACACAAAAAAAATTTTTTTTTTTTTTTTTTTTTTTTTTTAAAACAAAAAAATATTTGTAATTGATTTATTGACTTAAATGTATTTCTTAGTTGTTGTTTGTTTGTAAATTTGTGCGTACGTTTGTTTTAAATTTTTGTTCGGAAGGAGCTTACACTGGCAATTGCAAAGGAATAAATGTTTTACTATCTATTTGAAGACAATACAAGAACAGGAAAAAAAAAAAAATATGCAAAGAAGAAAATTGCTTTTTGTAACTTACTTTTAAAGTTAAATTTCGCTCGGAAGGAGCTTTAAACATTTATCCTTTTCAGCTCTGAAGGAGCTTAATCAATTTATACTGAATTTCTGTTTACGACTTAGAAGGAACTTTAAAAACTTTTATACACTGGAGGCACACACAAAAGGAATCAATTATGTATAAAAAAAAAAAATGTATATAAAAAAAATTTTATATTAAAAAAAACTTGCGGTTTATCCGGAGATGTCCTTCGTTCGTGGGCGTCGTGATGAGTCCTTATATTACGTCCGCAGGTGAGTTGCAGTCCGGTGGGCACTTAAAACTGTGGGTGGTCGGGTCACTTTCACTGGGCTAGCACTCCTCACTGTCTATTTTCGGCACTGGATTAGTGTTGAGTTTACTATTTTTTTTTTTCGCGTGTGTTGCTATATAATTGTTACGAGCGTGTTCTTTTGTTTCGCGACACTGTCTGCTTTCGGGCGTGTTCACGTTTTATTTTTCGCGCGTGTTCTTTTACTAGCGAGTTCACTTTTTAAAAATTGTTTTTGGCGTGTTCGCGCGTCGGGCTGTCACCAGTTTGGCGGATTCTGTCAAATTCGCTCGTAAGTATTCCGCCGAACACTGTACGCACACCAGGAAGAACACACCTAGCGGAAACGGCACAAATAAAACACGAAAACTGTTTTTTTTCTTATTTACACGGTGACTGTTTATTAATTCACAAAAAAACTTATTTTTGCACTGATCGTGGTGAATACATCAGTTAATTATTTTGCAATTTAAGCACGCGACGACTCGACTTCTTGAACAATTCGATTCTCTACTTCGTTCGGTGATCTCTGCGTTAGAGATCCGCGTGGTTTGACGGTCAAAATCTCTGTGTCCTTCTTGACGATTCAAATCTCTCTTCCAACCTATCGGATACTCTTTTTCCAGTATCTGTGTGTTTTGTATCTGCAGTTGTGCAGACACAATTTCCTGTAAGGAGAAAATTCTCACGCATACATGTGGAAGCTTCACCGTCGTGGTTGACGGTGGATTCTATTCCCACGCTGCTTGGTTAGGTCGACCATCTGGTGTTGACGATCGCCTGGACGTCTAGTCCGCTGGTATCTATTGGATTTGAAATCCAAGAGAGTTTTTCACATGGTGTGAAAAACAAACATTCCGCTGATGCATTTCTGCTTGGCGGACAGTGGCAACGGCGCAATGCTGTGCCGTATTTATTTATTGCAGCTGGCCTTCGTAAAACTCCAAACAAAGTATTGTTTGGAGTTACGTGGTGCTTGGTTTTTCGCGCCATCTGGATGTTTACGAGGCTAAGGAATGCGGTCCTTTGTTTGCGGTGAATATTTGGGTGATCTAATGTTTAGATCAACCGCACCACGTCCGTTGGTCGGTTAATTGTTTTAATTGTAATTCCCTGCATCTCGTGCAGATGTTCAGGGTTGCCGACTTGTGGTGCTGGCATTCACTTAGCTTGCGATTGCACACGTCGAAGGATGCATGAATGTTTCTCCTTGTTTCAGGTCGTAGGTTTGGAGCGTTTAGCTCGGTATTAGAGGCTTTGGGGACGTTAAGTTCCTTGCCTTCTGGTGTCGACTCAACGTTGGGTTACTGGCGGCCCCCGCTGGGCTTGGGATGGCGTCTGTGGACGTGATGTTGTCCAGGTAAGTGCGTTACCTCAAGTTGGTCTGGACTTTTTCCTGTGGGGAATTTGTACGTTCGCCACAGGTTTATACAGGATAGATCCGGAATTCCGCTGATCTATCATGTAAGTAGATCATCTGTAGACGGGCGATTGTGCTACGACCGGGAAGTAACGCGCACCGAAGAAGAGCTCCTGCGCATCAGTAGAGCTATCTCTTACAGAGACCGAGACGATAGTATTAGACAGCGTCAACAGTTCTGGTGGTTGAATGGCGTATAAAGACCTGGATACCAAAGTCGGTATAGAATCGTACTATCATCAGCTAGCTTATATAGACTTAGCTTTTCTAGAATTATGGGTAGTATAAGATTTAAGTTAAGTTAGGTTAAGTGCTTTTAAATTTAAAAAAAAAAAAAAAAAAGTAGGTAAGTTAAGTAAGTTAAATTTTAAGAAAAAAAAAAACAAAAAAAAAATTGACAACGTTTTTCAAATTTTTCTTTGTATTTCAACTAATTATCAGTACTGCCACAAAGTTCTGTCGCCGAAAGGCAAATTATACAAATGTTAAGTAATGTTTAGCTTAGAGCGTCTGCGAAGGACCAGTAAGTTAATATATAAGATAATTAAGCTAGAATTTAAGCATTTTTTGTCTAGCCTTTAATTTAGAAATTAAGAATATAAAAAGAAAAATAAAAAATGTTTTAAAAATGAAAATGAAATGAAGTGTGAATGTGAGCACGTGTATAGCAACAAAAAAAAGTTGATATGCAAAATGGCAGAGAAGAAACAAATAATTAAAAAGTTAAAACCAAAGTCTGCGTTAATAAAACGCCATGCGGGCTCCTCACTGACACGAGCGACAACAAAAGTCAACAAGCCAAACGAGGCAATAACAGACGCTCGAAAAAGGGCAAAAAATGGAAGAGGACAAGAATTTAAGAATTTTTCAATTAAAAGGCTGACAGGAAACAGCTTTGCCATAAAGACAAATTCGGTTGATGACTTCGAAAAAATGTGCTAAGACGGGATTAAGAATGTAACGGTTATACTAAAGGGCGTCAACCCTGAAACACAACCTGAAATACTAGTACAAACGCTACGAGAGTTTAAATGTAATGATATTGAGTTTATCGCGGTAAAACCCTTCAATACAGCTAGGGCTAGGCGGGATAATCGTAAACTACCTTTCTACCTGGAGCAGCTGGGTCTCGGTAGCAAAATTTGTGAATTTAGGAAAATCACTATCCTGAACCATCAAATTGTCACATGGCACAAATTGAAGAAAGGCAGTATTTAACCCCACAGTGGTTTGTGCGGTTCGCAGGGCCGCCACACGTTCACATCGGAGTTTCCAAAGCACACCTCCGACCACGGAAAGGATGGGAAGAAATCTCGTAAATCGTCCCATTTAGAGCCCCATACCTCCATACATGCAAAACTACTTAGGTCGGTTATTCGTTTGAAAAGCAAGTGCCGGCGCGACCAATATCAAGCAGTGGTCTGAGTTTCCCAGTGCCGCAGAAACTTCTACGGTATAAAGGCTCGGGTCGGATGTCAAAAAAAGAGCTAGGGTGTTCGCATAATCACCTCGGGTATCCAGCATTGGTGTAAGTTCCTCCACGAGTTAAGTCAAATTGCGGCTAACAACGAACATCTCCTCCATCCTTCCACCCCCCTCGGTTCTGTTAGAATATACCAACCACAATTTCAGAAGCCGGCAGGTTGATCTGTATCCAGTCGATGGTACGTGAAAGATGTTTGAAAAGTGTCAGTGGTCGATCGTCATTCGGGGAGCGGTAAAGACAACAAAGAAATTTAACGAAGTCCCCGGTATGACCTTCAACCACATGATGTCCAAGTTATTGGATTCTAACGCCCCATCTCTTGACAAGCCAGGTCGGACTACGTGAAGACGTAGACTCCACCCTTAAAACGGAATATCGAATGCAAGTCGTATCCCGAGCAACGAACATATGTCGAATCAGTTGACGAATCGACCTGGCTCTCAGTTAGGGCAAAGATATCGGGTTTCGCTGTTTGCAAATATTGGTGGACGGTGTTTACATTCGTATCGGATGATGATCCACACAACCGAAACATGGTCGAACATTTCTCACGAAAATATCGTGGGATGTATAGCGTGACGTGGTGGTATCTCACCTTGGGACCGACTTACCACCTAAGTCAACATTTTCTCGAACCGGTACATCAGCCAAGCTCCAAAAGATGGTCAGGAATTTCTCTCGACCATTTCACGGGGCGTATAGCATGAAGGGGCTGTATTTAACTGAGCGGCAGGGGGTTGGGACTCTACCTACCACTCGGCCTTTAGTCGCCTCTTATGAAAAGCCGGCGTAGCTGTGAGTATATTCTAACGCCCTACTCACAAGGCGCGTCGGAATACAACTTATATATTCGTCAATAAGAATTCAATTCTATATTTAATCAGGAGCAAATAGCACTAAGACAACGTTCATTAAGTCCCGAGACTAACTCAAAAATGGCGCATATAATGAAAAATCTTTATGACTATTACGAAGTACGAGGGTTGCCTCTTATGTTTCGGGATTTGGCAACCCTAGTGTTGCAATCCGGCAATTGATAGCTCTGTCGTAAAATTGACATTTTTGAGGTTATAGGCACTCAGAACGTTTTGACATACGAGCACTATTTGTGTTGTTTACAGTAACTTAAAAGATTCACCTCGGCCCAAAAATGGAATTAAATCGTCAACATTTTCGTGCGATTATTTTTTACAACTTTCGGCGTGGATTAACTCAGCAACAGTGCATGGATGAACTTAATTCAATTTTTGGCGATGAAGCTCCATCAAGGACCAGTGTTTATCGATGGTATGGTGAATTCAATCGTGGTCGTAGTTCACTCCAAGATGAATTTCGTGAAGGTCGTTCAAAATCAGTTGTTGTTCCGAAAACCATTGATGCTGTGCGCGAACTGATATTGGAAGATCGTCATGTGACCTATCGTAAGATTGAGACAACCTTAGGCGTTAGTGGGACCAGCATACATTCAATATTGCATAAACATTTGACTGTCAAAAAAATTTGTTCGCGTTTGATCCCACACAATTTGTCAATCGCCCAAAAAAAGGCTCGTGTCAATTGGTCGAAAGAAATGCTCAAAAAATACGGTCGCGGTGCTTCGAAACACGTCTATGACATCGTGACAGGTGATGAATCGTGGATTTACGCGTATGAGCCCGAAAGTAAACAGCAGTCGACTGTCTGGGTGTTTCAAGATGACCCAAATCCAACAAAAGTTGTTCGCGCACGAAGCACTTCCAAGCAAATGGTCGCCTGTTTTTTCGGAAAAACTGGACATGTCGCAACCGTACCACTAGAACAACGCAGAACAGTCAATTCTGAGTGGTACACAACCATTTGTTTGCCAGTTGTCTTCCAAGAAATCAGGAAAACCAACCGCCGAAGACGGATCACTCTTCACCACGACAATGCGAGCTCTCACACATCGGCTGCGACAACTGCATTTTTGAGCACCCAAAACATCGATTTGATGGGTCATCCGCCGTATAGTCCTGACTTGGCCCGAATGACTTCTTTTTATTCCCGTACGTAAAAAACAAACTGAGAGGTCAACGTTTTTCGACACCTGAAGAAGCGGTTGCTGCATTCAGAATGCATGTGTTGGAGATACCTCAATCAGAGTGGCAAAAGTGCTTCGACAATTGGTTCAAACGCATGCAAAAGTGTATAGATCTTCATGGGGAATATTCTGAAAAACAATAAAGTGATTTTCGATGATCAATATTTGTGTTTGTTCTTTAATCCCGAAATATAAAAGGCAACCCTCGTATTAATGTTGCTATTATAATTTTGCACAATAATATAATTAATATATAAAAGGTACTCACGTGGCTATTGTGGTGGCGATCTACTCTCGTGGCTGTTGTGGTGGCGATCTACTCCCGTGGTTGTTGTGGGGGTGATGAGTGGCTATTTGTAAAGTGATGTTTTCCTTTTGACTCCCGTATTTGCCTTCTTTTGTTACCATCCTTGAGATGATCCTATGAACGGTTTCGTCTGGCATCTGATGAAACAATTAAAACTCTACACTTTGTTTTAGTCTTAGTTCACTTTTTATTTCCTTTGATTTCTTAAAGGATACTGTCTATTATTACAATCACTTGGTACCATTCAAATATTGTTTTTCTTAAATCAATTGAAACATTGCTTTCTTATAAAAATGTTGTTACGCACCAGACAACGGTGTCGCTTCCTGAATTGTTTTAATCAGACTACCACCCGTTCTCTGCCCATTCGCGCCTCTTTATCCCTATCGCCCATTCCAGATGACATACTCATCCTGAATTTCCCATTTCCCCGCCCACTAAATGCGAATTAACTCTCGCGTATTTATTCAGCGGCCAATGAACCCAGAGAAAATGGGAAAATTGCAAAGGAGAGCAGCTTGTATTAGGGAGTTGAGTTGGATTTCGTTGCAAGCGAATGCAAAACCAAAGGGTAGATTGTGTGTCCTCATTTAGAGGCTTGGGTTATTCCCGGAATGCAGAATTACGAAGTGCATTCCGAGAAGGGGGAATGGAGAGGGTTGCAAAGTATACTCATGCATATTTTTCAGTGGATATTGCACCTATTCATTAGTGAATAACCTGTACTTTTTGTATCTGAAAAGGGGAACACTGGGTTGGAAAAAGCTTTGTATCAGAATGTATAAAGGAATTTGAGGATGGAATAAACTGTTTCGCTATGCAGAAACAGCATCGTCAGCCAATGTTTTGTTGTTGTTAAACATGTAACATTGTTAATTATGTAACATACACAACCCTTAAACGATATGTGTCAACATTTCGTGACAGTCCGACCATATCATACTGAGTTATACTAATTTAAGTGAGGGTATTTTCACATCTGTTTGCTCATCGCCATCTCTGAGTTAGCCTCGGGACTTATTGAACGATATATTATATTTGCTCCACCAATAAAACTTATTGGAGACTGTGCCCGTTTAATTCCGCCAGTAAAATACATTTGGAACACATCCTGCCTATCTTTATTATACAAGTAGTATTGCCGTCGTGGTATAACTGACTTCAGTGAATGCACCCTACCATTTTCTGCAATACATAGCAATCATAGCAATCAGAGCGCACCCACATACCTTAAAAATCAAGTTAAGGCATACGCATAAATGCAGTGGTTCTTGCTCAGCTCAATCATACCGCCATGGACCACACTACTTGCCCATTCAAGTTATCGATAAAATCGTTCCTAATGCACTAAGCTTTCCCATTTAAAGGTCAATCAAGTAGTCTTTTGGAAGAGAATTCTATGTATAGAAAGGTAAATAAAGCATCTTAAGAGCATTCTTAGACAACGTACCACATTTTCCTTCGTCATGGTAAAAACACGAAATCTAATTTGTTTTTCAGAAATTGAACTCATTTTTACTTCTGCACAACTACGTTATACTGGGTGGATTTCAATGTAATTGTTTGAAATAAGAGTCAACTTTCAATGACAGTGTAACACTCAGATGAAATGTATAATGGGGGAGGGTGCTTTGTGTCACTGGAGGCATTTCTTCTATTGGTATGAATAGACTTATAAAAGCGAAATTCCGCATTCCGTTAATTTGCCACATACCCCAAATGAGTACATTTAGCAGGGGGATATCCTGCAGAGAACAAAGAGACGGCAATAAACAGCGCCATCAGTTCTGGGGGTTGAATATTAACTTCAGGCCTGTTTGCTTACACAGTGGAAATATGGCTCATTTGGTTTTAGCAATGCGAAGCTTACGTAGACTTCTAGATTTAGGTTTATAATTAGCTTCGGATTAAGTTTTACAAAAAAAAAAAAAATATTGTAATAATAATAAAATAAAATTAGTTAGATTAAGTTGATAATGCAGGCTAAGTTTAAATTTAAGTTCAAAAAGTAATATAACGTTTTTTTGTCAAGTCCTTGAGTTTCCCTTTCACAGTGTACAATAGTTCCCGAAAATCGTATACTTAAAGATAGCTTAAAGACAAACAACTTTGAGTTAGAAGTGGTTCTGAAAAAAGTCGCAATCAATATCAGTTCGTTGTTATGACATGGTGGGCCTTTGCATCTATAGCAAAGAACGCGATACATTTTGTTCATCTCAATAAATTCGAATAATCTAAAAGTATTTCGTCTGTCAGTGTTAACACGTGATTTGCTGTCTTGGAATCTATAACTTCCTCTCTTAGTTTCGCCAAATAATTTATGTTATTCCATGGGCAATATTTTTTAATTCCGTGTGTTGCATACATATGTGACATTCACCATCACAAATTAATTATCACATAACACAATTTATGTTGCATGAGAGTTTTAACAACTTTAAAACCTAAGGAATTCCTTCAGTGTAGTATTAAAATTAATTTCCTGCTACAACCGACGGAATTCTTTCGGTGTAGCTGTGAAACTTTATCACATACATACCTGTTGCTAAACGCAAATCCCTATCATACATTTTCCTTTCCCACAACTAAACTTGCAATTCTGCAATTTCCACGTTCCGTCTATACCCATGCACCTGCATACTATTTGCTACAAGCAAACAAACAAACTCTCATCACCTTGATGACAACCAACACCCCATCACCTTCAAGGAAATTCCACCCATGCACATGCATGCTATTTACTACGGGCAAATCAGTTTGATAGTTTAACACTTATTAGAAGAACTGATTGAAAAGGAACCAACAAATCCAAACACGAGAACTGATATCTCAGCGGGACAATTACGATGGTAGAGAGTTTGCTCTTATCCTGATCGCACACACGTTTAATTAACACAGGTTTATTTAAATTAGAGTTCGCTAAATTACACTTCATATATAATAATTAAAGAACGACCATTCACGGGGGCGTGTGCACCCCCGTGCACACGCTACGTTGGATGGAGAAACACTCGCCCGACTTGTTCGGTGGTTGGGATCAGACTCACCGAGGTACTCAGTGATTAACCTCGAGAGACTCTGGTGAGTCCTTTTTCAGCTAAGGGTGAGTTTTACTTATCACGAGAGAAACGTGAAGTCTCTCTTTGTGATGGTGAATTAGAGAGGATCTCTCCGTGGTGATCTTAGCAAGTGTGCTAATAGATCCATTGTTTGTTCATGCAACGAAGATCATGGGAAACGAAACAGAAAAGTAGAAGGAACAAAGGACATTATTAAATGCATAGATGCATGGCGCAGTTGCGTAAATAGACCGCATTGCAATTCGGCAAATGGTGCTAAGAGCAATTTAGGTACACAATGGGTGATTGTGTACAGTATCTTGCTGAACGCAAAGGATCGAATTTTGTATGCATGTTTATATGCGGATGAATTCGATTTATGGCCACTAGACGCGTGTATTTGCTTTTGTCGCTTGGACAAAAGGCTGCCGAGGCCATGGAATTGCCAGGAAACATGGTGTGCACGTGTGCAACAGAATTGCTTGGAAAACGGGGGTGCCGAATAGTTTTCCTAATTATGGTTGTGTATGCAAAAGAATTCTTTTCAGGAAATTTTGAAAATGGTTTGGATGCATGAATGGTAACAATTCTTTGCAGGAAATTTTAGGTAATGCACTAGGTGCATTAAATGTCCTTGAAGAAGGAAATGTTTGCAGGTTTGCAAAGGGAGTTGGGATGGAATTGTGGGTGGTTCTTGCGTGAGGTTAGAGAACCCCCACAGGTCCTATTTTGATTGAATGAAAATTTACGGAAAAATAATATTGGCTTTTAAATTTCTACAATATCGGACAATTCATGTGGTATAACTTAACCGCTTAATGCACACTTCCGTGACATATACGGGCAACGTTTACCGTTTACCGTTTAAATGTGCATTAAGGGGTTAATACAAAAATTTACTTGATGTTACTTTACGATGTGTATTTTTATTTATTTATTTATGATGGTGCTCTTGATGGCACATTAAAAGGCTACGGGAAGACAAGGGGCAAAATCGGAAGGGTTTTTTGCATAGTATCGTGGCGGGGAAGGTAAAGTGGATCTGTGGCGGCTCTACGAACCACACAATCCACTATTGGTCGAGATGTCGTCGTTCCACCAAGGAACACACTCACCTATAGGTAAATTACACGTGCCCACAGACACGTGTCCTCAAAAGTCCTCCACCACACTTGAAACGAAGGTAACATATATCTGGGAGGCAACAATCCCACGAGCCCACAGACACGATGGTCACAAGTCCGACCAAACATTCTACGCCTGCACGGCGATCGAAGGACACAACAAACTGGCAAACATTGCCTTACCAAGGACATTTAACGCATCGTTCTAAATTCCTGAAAATAATTATATACATCATACAGGCATCGTAAATTCGAAAACCTGATCGGCGCCCCTGTTAGCCAGCGTTATCTGCAAGCGTGCAAATATAATCCGAGCCCTGCCGCCAGCTAAGATACGGGACACAATTATCATTGTATACCGAAGTCCCTTATAGCACCATTGTCGTAAGTGCGTTGCAGGCTATTAAGCAGCTACATAACAGGTCAATTGAAAAGTCCCCGGCCTTCCATAGTAAAACACATTTTTTTGGCAAAATTCGTTTTTTTTTATTCAACATAATTCCCTTCGAGGGTGATACACTGGTTATAGCAACCCTCCAACTTTTCGATACCTTTTTTGTAGTACGATTTGTCATTTGCTTCAAAATAGGCCTCAGTTTCGGCGATCACCTCTTCATTCGACGAAAATTTCCTCCCAGCGAGCATTCTTTTGAGATCTGAGAACAGGAAATAGTCGCTGGGCGGCAGATCTGGAGAATACGGTGGATGCGGAGGCGATTCGAAGCCCAATTCATGGATTTTTGCCATCGTTTTCACTGACTTGTGACACGGTGCATTGTCTTGGTGAAGCAGAACTTTCTTTTTCTTAAAATGCGGTCGTTTTTCGGCGATTTCGTCCTTCAAACGGACCAATAACGCTGTGTAATAGTCGCTGTTGACGGCCCTTCCCTTTTCAAGATAGCCAATGAAAATTATTCCGCGCGCATCCCAAAATACAGACGCCATAACCTTGCCAGCCGACTGTTGCGTTTTTCCACGCTTTGGGGCGGGTTCATCGTGTGCAGTCCACTCGGATGACTGTCGATTGGACTTCAGAGTGAAATGATGGAGCCATGTTTCATCCATTGTCACATATCGACGCAAAACTCGGGTTTATTACGCTTGATCATCTCCAAACACTGCTCCGAATCATCAACTCGTCGTTGTTTTTGGTCAAAAGTGAGCTCGCGCGGCACCCACTTTGCACAGAGCTTTCTCATACCCAAATATTCGTGAATGATATGATGTACACGTTCAGTTGATATCTTTAGAGTGCCTGCTATTTCATTCAATTTCAATTTACGGTCATTCAAAATCATTTTGTGGATTTTTGTAATGTTTTCGTCGGTAACAACCTCTTTTGGGCGTCCACTGCGTTCACCGTCTTCGGTGCTCATTTCACCAGGTCTAAACTTAGCATACCAATCCTTGATTGTTGATTTTCCTGGGGCGGCGTCTGGAAACTCGTCATCAAGCCAAGTTTTTGCTTGAACTGTATTTTTTCCCTTCAAAAAGCAATATTTTATCAACACGCGAAATTCCTTTTTATCCATTTTTTTCACAATAACAGAAGTTGCTTCACTCAAAATACTGTAATTCACAAACTAGTGATCCGACATCTGTCAAATGTATACACGCGTCTTTTGAAGGTTAGGGCTAACTAAAAATCATATGGATTTAATTCTAGTGCCGCCACCTATGTGTCAGACCGGGGACTTTTCAATTGACCTGCTAATGATCCTATGATGTCCCTTTGTTCCTTCCTCTTTTCTCAATTCCGTTTGCACATGACCTGCGCTGCAATAGATCTATTAGCATAGGTGCTAAGACCAACCAGAGAGAACATTCGAGATACAGGATCCGCGCAACGCAACGCCCCGATACACAGTGGCCAGAGAGAACCCGAATGAGGAGGTTAGTCCGCGGAGCAAGTAAATCAATCACCAAAGGTCGCGAGTGTGTCAAGCGTAACGTGTCGGCGAATTAACTAAGTGTGTCATCCACAAAACCTTTTGTTTTTGTAGGGAGTTAATAAAACAAAAAAAAAAAAAAAAAAAAAAAACAATAAGCGATTGCCAACCAGTGTAAACCGAATCGAATAACAATAAAATAAAAACCAGTGTAAGCCGAATCGAATAAAATTAAAATAAAACCAAAACATTCGTGCGTTTAATTGGTGACGGCAATTCACTCCTTGTTCCAGTGTGTTTCTTTTTGCGTTTAAACAGTGTTCGGCGGAGCACCAGCCAATCGGCAATAAAACTCGCCAAAGATCCACTACGACAGCCCAAACAAGAATCCTGGGGTAAGCCGGGCAATGCAACAACTTCAACGGCCAAACCGAATATTCATGGCAAGAACCTGTGGGGGTTCTCTATATCACATGGAGAATCAACCCACAATTGCTACCGAACTTTTACCGCTAACAGCGCGCCACCTTAACCCAACCTGTAGCCCATGCGCAAACACGCAAAGAACACATCCCAATATGCAACAACATCCGTCCCCAAATCTGCAATTGCATACATCTCCCAACTTACCAAGAAGCCTTTTCCCAAGCTGTAATAAACGCATATTCAAATTTACAACGGAATACTCACCAGCTCCGTCAACTACATCGAGCCGCATACATTTTCCGAAAACCGCTTCGGTTAATTCTTTATCTAAATTATATCCTTGCTTGCGATCAAGCAATTCTAAATTCCCCCGAAAATCATTCCGGCTCACTTCCTGCCTAAACTATTTCCTCGCTTGTGACCAAGCAACATTTAGTCTCCCCGAAAACCATTTCGGCTCCCACCCTACACAATAACAATTCCCCTTATTAAGAAAGCGCCAGCATGATGCGTTGCATTTCCGTGAAACAACTATCGCAACGACAAAGCCCCACATCCATTTGTCTAACCGACAACTCATGCCCATATGTGTTCGTATTTCCAAACCAATTTCCTCCTTTACATAGCGCCAGGGGAATTTAACTTAGCCTGTACGGCAATGATTCTCCGGAACTAAATTCCCTATGCAAGCATAGCAACCCCCTTCAAGTTCCTAGTAAATGGCAGTAAGTTTATTTTAGCTATGACTCCACTGCCACGACGCGACGAATCTTTTCTCGCTGGTAATGAGTCAGTCGAGTCACAGTCGCCAAGGTACACACATGTACTACAGTCGCTATCCCTCCGCCAAGCCGTGCACAGTCAGTGGAATATCAACTCACCAAGAAGTCAAGTCGAGGTCGTGGCGCTGTCATAGTCGGAAGAGTATTTCTAAATAAGATTCAAGTGTTCATACATCGCCGTTGAGCATTCCGTCTTTGAAGATTCGTACTCGTTAGAAAAGTAACGTTTTCCCGTACGTTATTGTTCGCCGATTCATTTTTTTATTGAACTCTTTCGGTTTTCTTTAAACGTGAATAAACGCGGATCGACCGTGTCGCCGGCAAGGGAACATATATTGCAACAAACGTCTAGGAGAAAAACAAACCTCCCATCGCGGACTAATCCATCCAAAGAACGATTAATACTAAGCAAGGGTAACTGTCCCTTTACATCTGTGTAGTGTTTAACCCCTTCGTTCGTAATCGCGTTGTGTTATTAATGTACCGAGACTTCCTCTCATAATGCAAAAGTCGACCTCTTTAAAGGAAACAAGTAGCGAAATAAAAGGAACACCTGAACCTAGTTGTACAAGAAAATAAAAAGAACACTCAAATAAAATTTATACAAAAGAAATAAAAGGAACACTTAAACGACATTTATACAGAGCAGAGCCGTATGTTTTATTTCCCTTTTTCTATAAGTGCACATGGTGTAGCGGACCTTCGACTTTCGGGACAATTCTCCGTGAGCAATTTCCGGCGGCGCAATTCGATGGGGAGTGTAGTGAATCCGTGCCATACTTCGGCATCGAATTATAAACCCCCACAAACCTAACGCTGTGCATCTGGTGTGTTCACCTCGGAATGATGTACTATGAGCTACTCTGGCCTAACGAACCATCGGTGTGAATTGTTACCAACAACAATTGAGTCGAACTTTGAAGCTCAAGTGCCTGCAATATGCCAAACGGCATGGCAAAGTCGCCGTATTCACCAGACATTGTTTCTTACTACTAGCACTTGTTCCGGTCGATGACTCATGGCTTGGCCGCGCAGGACTTCACCTCTTACAAAGAAGCCAAAAATTGGCTTAATTTGGAATTTTTGGTCGGTGCTAAGCACATTAACAAAAATACTAATAAGCCAATTCAAGTGATTAAAAACTGGCTAGAATCAGCCGGATTATATCTAGCTGATCACAAACAGGAGGCAGTCGAAACATGTGGAATATCCTAACTTCCAAATCGGAAATCAGAACATACGAAGCTTTTAAGTGTTATCTAGGGGATATGTAAGTAAAAAAGTCACCGGAGTACAAGCAGCCCTACCCGGAATATTGCCAAATACTGCTGGACCTGGAAATAGTAAGACAATTGTCCTATCAAGGGTAGTCACTCCAACATCAGCGTATACCGCGCCAGTGTGGGTAGAAGGTAAGAATACACAGGCTTTGTACATTAAGAATTATATGCAGCTTCAGGACGGACAGTCTTTCAAACAGTCACTGAGAACGGCTGTATAGTCATTGAACTCGTAGCCAAAGTGTTGTGCAAGGTGCGCGTAAAACATATAATTAATTTTAATTACACCCAAAAAGAGGGTGTAACTTTAAATGAAACGACAATGTGCCAAGTGCCCGCCTAAAACTCTCGTTGAAAACACATCGTTCGCCGCTGGTCCACAATAAATTTACAGTATTGTCGCGTACACGTGTGTGCTGACGTGTCTACCGCACGGCCAATAAAAAACTGTGTGTGTGTTAATGTGTATGCCTGTGAAAGCAGATGTTCTCTGCATGTTGCTTCACAAATAAAACAATAGAACTAACTGTGGAAACAAATAATGGAAAAAAAAGTAATGTTAAAAGTAATTTCAAAGAGGAGGCCCAAAGCCCAACCAAACCTCCTTGCCAAACGGCATAAAGCCAACCCAACCAACAAAGAAAAAACTCACAGAGAAGGAATGACCACTCCTCATAAGCCACATTATTCCGGAGAAAGGAATACATTTAAAGAACTGGCAACAGAAGACCACAAAACCAGCAATACAGAAATGAGTGACATAGATGTCGAACGTGATCAATTTATTGCGAAGCTATATAAAAAGAAAGAGTAGCTCTCCAAAAAGAAGAACAATTCGGAGCGACAAATTAAAGAAGCCCTATCGGAAAGCAACATTCAACAGCAAGAGGAGAAACAACAACAGCAGCAGCAACAACTCCTGGAAAAACAACAAGCAGCAGCCAATAAGAGGGAGAAAGTGCCTCCCATCATAGTTAGTTTTATGGAAGCTAAGGACCTAATTAAATTGGGTAAGTTAACATGTAGAAATTTTAAAACGAAAAATTTAAATAATAATAAAATAAGTTTTTTATGTGATAGTTTAGATGACTATCATAAAATTAAATCTGCTCTAAGGGAAGCAAGTAGTGAGTACTTCACGTACATACCTAAATCGGTGAAAACTATCTCCATGTTACTTAAAGGAGTTGATCCTTCTTTTTCCTCCGAAGAACTCCTCTCGGAACTACAAACCATCGAAAATGACAGTTTAAAATTCATTGATGTGGAGCCATTCTCCACTTCTCTATTCCGAAGTCGCAACCGCAAGTTGCCGTTCTTCATTGTCTCCCTAAGTCCCAACAGCAAAGTCGATGCACTTAGGAATATTAAAGTTATTTTCCACCAAACAATAATTTGGGAAAAAATAAGGAAGGTTGACCGTATGTTGCAGTGCATGCGGTGCCAATGATTCGGCCAGGTTGCATCTAACTGCTGTATGGAATTTAGATGTGTAAAGTGGCAAAACAATCATACAGGAGGAGAATGCCCCTTAGGTAAAGCACAGATTCAGGATAGGAGCAAACTATCTTGCGTCCCGTGCAAAAATACAGGTCACCCGGCCAACTTTAGAGGTTGTCCGAAATTCCAACAACTAAAAGCCAAGTTGGAATTTAAAAAAAACAACTTGAAGAGGAGAAACGAATGAAGGTTCGTTCTTATAATAACTTCGTTGCATCTAGTGTATCATTCGCTCAAATTGCCGGCAGTCCATTAAACTCAAACTTCGCGGCACAGGGAACTGTCACAAAATCTTCCGCACCTAGTATATAATTTTCTCAAGTGGCTAGTAATCCAATTAATACAACGGCAGCGGAACTTCTACGCCACGTCATAAAAGCGACCGCTTCAGAAACAAATTCAGATATAAGAGCAATCCTGTTAGCCATACAAGGACAGATTGCTGGATTTGAAAAAAAAAGCTGACTGAACAAGCGGCCCGAATAGATATTATTTATTCGTCCTTGTTCTCAGACAACCCAACATACCACAATGAACTATCCAACTAATTTAACACTAAAAATTATTGCTGTGAATGTGAATTCACTAATCTACGTGGAAAGGGGGGATAATCTAGGTAACCTGCTTGAAGCCGAACGCCCCGATGTGCTTCTAGCTAGCGAAACCAAGCTAAACCAGAGGCACAACGTGGGCTACAAAAACTATAAAGTCATTAGACGAGATCGTCCACACGCCACACAAGGAGGTGGAGTTGCTGTCTTAATTAAGAAAGGCCTTCACCCCAGGGCCGTTTACAGCACAGCTGTACACAAATTTCAGCTGCTGGAAGCTTGCATTATAGATACGAGTATACCTTTGAAAAGTCAAAGGCATCTATACGTGGTGTCCGTGTATGCACCTGAAGCTCCTCAGTGTTCGTAATTTATCACCGAGCTGGATACCCTTTTCCGTAATCTCAAGTTAGACTCGGAAAACAATTATTTTGTTCTGGCGGGAGATTTCAACTCCAAACACAGCGCTTGGGGTGATATCACGCCGAACACAAGAGGTAATGTACTATTCAACTGGTGGCAAACAAATGCAAAAGAATATAAACTAGAATTTTACGCTACAACTATAGCATTTTATCCAAGAGGAAACTCCTTTCTGGACTAACTTATGATGGACGAGAGACTACAATTATTAGGCACGGACCTAAATACTCGAAATTGCCTTCGCACAATCGGGTATGATAGTGACCATTACGGCTTCAGCGCCGTTTTACATGTTCCACACAAACATGTAATACTTGAGCAGTACGACCAGATACATTCATACAGCACATTGGTCGCGCTTTGATCGCATAATAAAAAGAGAACTATGCTCCAATGGCGTAGACCCTCCAACTATTAGAAACCTTCGAAATGAGGAAATAGACCATTATCTCTCAACGATGGACAACATTGTCATCAAAACAATGCACCGTTCCATTCCAAAAACGGCGCACATGGAGGAGAATTTTAATAGATACAGAAACTCAACTATTGATGCCCTGTATAGACAAAAAAGCGCTCTGCTCTCCCAGCTCAAACTGCTCTACAGACAGTTCAGCGATCCTTATAGCCAAGAAATAAAGACAATTAAGTCATTGATTAAAAACGTTCAAAAGCTGATCCGTGACAACTACAGATCAGTAATTAATGAAGAATGGAAACGTAAAATTCTCTCCATTAAAACCAATGGTGGGAATATGTTTCCGCAAATAATTAAAGTATTTAGAAGAAAAGATCATAATGACATTCGCTGCCTTCGAGTCCCGAGGACTCCCGAGAATAGTCAAATATTGCTGAACGCAGGACTCACCCCGGAACACATCAACTCCAACGAAGAATTAATAGTAGTCGAGGATCCGTAAGAGAAAGCGAACTCCATTGGCGCCTGTTTCGAGGCAGTACACAAAGTGAATGAATCCCTTCATTCTAACCTCGATATCGAAAACAGAGCTAAACCATATTTCGCTGCACAATGAACGGCAAAGTTGGCATTCCGAAAACAAAAGTTTCACCATCTTCAGTGAAAACAATAGAGCGGATGCGCCGCTTACAAATTTGCACACAAATATATTTGTGAATAAGTGTAGTGCTCCAAAAAGCTCTAGTATATTTCTCCCACATTACATTTTCCTCCCACCTATAAGAAAATCCATTTGATATTCCAAACATAACATTGTAACCAAATCGAACTAAACGTTCAAATTCTCATTTATTGAATTCACATTTATTTATTCAATTCAATGCATTTGTTCGATTCAATTTCCTAAAATCAAACAGCATAATGCATTATTTTCCCAGGTATGCTAAAAGCAATTAGCACCTAAAAAACCTACAAGATCCAAAACCTAAAAGTGCATGTCTCCAAACAAAGGCATATCTATTCGATACGCCGACACACAATTCTTGCAATCATAAACATAATATTTTCACACACCAGATGTTTTATGACTAGCTAATAGACACGGATTCCCAGATCCTAAACTAACAACCAATTTCCACGGATCTTGTGCTACCCATTTGAAATGCACGAAAATTCTTGTACGCATTGGCCAGATGGCTAACACAAAGAAAAACCGCAACAAAGGATCAAACGATAAGTGGTGATGCGTCTTGACCTTCGAAAGAATATAAAGATATTTAAGAATTCGATTTTTGAAGTGAGAAGGTGAACACCTTGAAAGAGGGAATTGACTGGAGTCGCTTGCCAGAGTTTATGAGTAGCGCACGTGAGGAGAAGAGCTCCTCAAAAGTTGTTTGTATATCCATTAAATCCGAGAATAAAATGTCCTTTTTGCCAAAGCAGCAATTGTGTTTAAATTTTAAATGTCTGTTTCAATTGACTTTTAGCAAACAGTGTATTTCTCGCATGTGTAAAGACACTTAAGTACGTCGCTAGTGGCTCAATATAATCGTGCGATAACACCTTCGGTATTTTGTTCGGAAAAACAAATATACACGAGTTTGACACATCCATGAAGGACAACCACGGTAGCCCACTCTTCCCGGGGAACCGAAAGCACGGTGGTGCACCCCAAATTTATGTAATATAAGAATGAACTCGTGGACATCCTTAGATCCATTAAAAACAAGAAATCCTCTGGAACAGATGGTATCCGAATACAGTTCTTAAATAAATAGGGCATTGATAAACTGGTATGATAAAAATGATATCATTCCGAACAACCAGTTTGGCTTTAGAGCGGGCCACGACACAGTTCATGCAGCTACAAAACTTGTTTCCGATATACAGTGGAACAAGGCAAACGACAATGCACAGGCGTATGTTTGGTTGGCTTTGAAAAGGCCTTCGATACCGTATAAGCTATCAAATCTAGGCTTGCCCGAATATCTTTTATACATCATTTACGATATGATAATGGATAAGCAATTTGTGGTAAAATGTGGGGACAGAATCTCCAATAAAACTTTCCATATTAAAAATGGCTTACAACAGGGAGCCGTGAATTCTCCCATTCTCTTCAATATTTATACTAGTGATCTAATTGGGTCTCTTAATTATGCTATTGCATATGCCGACGATATTGTAGTGTACAGATCAGAAAAAAATATCGATGCCATTAACAGACTTCTTCAAGACGACTTCAATAAAATCAAACGCTTTTGTGACGATTGGAAATTGAAAATTAACTTCCAAAAACAGAAACTATTCTTTTCAGAACACATCTTTCTACAGCTTCAAGAGATACAAGCCATAATTGGAAAAACTTTTCCATTGTAGGAAGCAAAATTCGTCCGCTGCAAATGAAAGCTGTTGTCAGGTACCTTGGTGTCTGGATGGACCAATACCTATACTTTGATAGGCACATAGCAGCTGCCCTCTCCGCAGCTACAAGTGCATATGCAATGACAAGAAGTCTATATCGAAATAGTCTCCTAGATCACAAAGTTAAAATTATTTCGTACTCAGCATTTATCCGTCCAATATTAGTGTATGGTTGCCCAGTATGGTTTAACGTTTCCCCATCCTACATGGAAAAGTTTCACATGTTCGAGAGGCAGTGCTTGCGTTCCTGCCTCGGATTACATAGAACACCCGAGTCTCAATACAGGAAATTCTATCGTAATAAGACACTGTATGACAAATCAGGACTGAATAGGATAGACAATTTCATTATCAAAATTATTCGTGGTCACACGGCAAGGGCAGTGTGCAGCGAAAATAATCTTATCTCGGGAGCATACTACCCCAATGACATGTACCTGGAGAATACACTCCAAAATGGGTTTATCCCACCAGAAGCGTTCCCTCTCTTGGATAGAAAAGGTCTTATCCAAAACAAGCACGGAGTCCCTATTATTTACCACGTTTTTCATGGTGCCAAGGCAAACGGATTCTTTATAACAGTGGTATATCAAATGCTGCAGTTCACTTGCGATTTAGCATAGCAAGAGATAAATCTATAAATGACCGATCCCATCCCAACTGGTGGTGGATTGACAATGAAGAAAGGATTTAATATCCCCAAATATAGGAAGATCTTCAGACGCTACGCCTTCCGTTCCCATTCCTCATTTCCCTTTTCATATTTATTTATTCTTCCTTTTCATTTCCATTTTTCATTTAGATTCCTTTTCGTTTTAAAATTTCTTTATGTTAACATTTTTGTTAATATGTTTGTTTTTTTTTTTTTTTTGTAAACTTTTTTACCTTATATTATTATTAAAAAAAAATAAAAATTAATACAGAGAGAGAACTTCTTCTTCCAAAATATTCGGGTAATAGGAAATATATAAAAATATAAAAACATGATTGTACGCCGAAAGGCTTTTTTTTTTTTTTTTTACATTTCTGTATTTATTGACCATAAATGATTTGTTACAATAAGTAATACAGATAACTTATAATTAGCTTAGCTTTAATCGTTTACACATACTTGCTAGTACATTTTTCAAACATTATTATAAAGTTACATATTTCATGGGTGGACAAGATAGGAGTAGGTGGGGCTTCCTGGAAAAGGTCAGAAAACCAGGATATAATTATTTACTTAAACTATAACTAATTTGCTTAACTTAACTTAACTCAGCTTAGCCTAGCTTATCTAATTATTAAATCTATTATTATTACAATAAGTTAAAGTAGGGTGGGGCGGGAGGTATAGTGGTCGATGGGTAGGATTTGGGTTAGGGTGGGTACTATCAGTCGGGGATATGGGTTGGGGGAACACTTTCCGATTGGTCGTTGAAACGCAAGATATTAGAGAAGGGTTGTATATTACAATATTTAAACTGGTGAGGTGAGAGTTCAGTATTGTGGTATACAATCTCATTGGAGTTGTTGACCAACCTGCCAAAGGTGAAGAGGGTTCTGGTGTGGAGACAGTTCGGGTAGGCAGTTCGGTTGTCTGACGGAGTCGATGTGAGCGCATTTATTATCGGATTGGGATTATTGGGAAGATTTTCGATAAATTTGATGGACAGCTCGAGGAAGCGTCGATCTATACGTTCAATATTGGCGGCATAGTAGAGCGAACTACTGTTGTAATATTTGTGGGAGTTAGGATGTCGGTTGAGGCCAGTGATAAGTCTGAAGCATTTCCTTTCGAAAACCTTCCTTTTCGTTTTAAAATTTGGTTATGTTAACATTTTTGTTAATATGTTTATTATTTTTTTTGTAAACTTTTTTACCTTATATTATTACTAACAAAAAAAAAATTAATACAGAAAGAGAACTTCTTATTCCAAAATATTCGGGTAATAGGGAATATATAAAAATATGAAAATATAAAAATATGATTGTACGCCGAAAGGCATTACACAAAATTGTATCGTGTAATTTAGAGTGGTCGTGTAGAGCCAGTAAATTATTTTACGAATAAGAAAAGATTGTAAAATAGGATTTAGCATTTTAGTCCTAAGTCAACATTTGTTAAATTATTGTACAATAAATGCGTTATTCAACAAGAACAAAAAAGCAGCTTTAGGACGTTTTCCGATGAAACTGCGTTTGCCATTGTTGCACGTTGCAACTAGTAATGATGAGGGTGCTCTGTGTGATAACACGTTTGAAATAACACTCCACCCTCTACACTCGAGATGTTAGCTTGTGTCACAACCGATTAGTTCAGTTTCGATTAGATTGAGTTGTGACACAAGAAATAATGGGGCGAATTCAAGAGAACAGTACAACAGTACAGCTTTTGATCTTTAACAGCAAAAAAGCTGGAAGTTCGATTCCCCGTCGGGGAGCCTCTGGCGCAAGGCTAATGACCTCGCCCAGAAGAATTACACATTCTTCACTATCCATCCCAAACGCTATAACTTTACGTTCATATAATCTATTAGTTCCGAGTGTCAAGAAAAACCGAATGGCTAATTTAAATGCACAAACCCGAAAAGGAAGTCAACAGTACAATTTCAATGACTCCGTGATAGGTTCCGCGATTCAAATCTGACTGCAGAAAAATGACGTGTAAAACGATCGACCGAACTCCAGCAAACTCACACGATCGCGGTTGTGGTAAAAATCCGACTCTACGATGATTTCGTCGTCAACATCCACGCATCTTTACGAAGATGGATTTCTATCCATCTGGGAGGAGCCAATCCGATCCTCTCCTTGGTGATGAGCAATGGCGATCGAATTGGAAATTCCAATCGTGGAATCCCCTCTGGGACCGTACAAGCCAGGATGGCACACCCATTCGTTGGAAGCAACGACAACGCCGTTGCGTAGGGTGCACAAGAAAATTCGGATGCTCAGCTGATTAAATAAAAGGTCGGGTAATGAGGCTGGCTGATCATGCCGTCATAAATTATAGGAATTGGTGTAGTGCTCCAAAAAGCCATACCACCCTTTTCCCCCATTCCTACATCCAAATCCCAGCTATATTACCCTAAAACCCAAAATCCTATCAAAACCCGAATTAACCCAACCATAAACCAAAATTCGCAATAAACGAATCAACCATTCGTTTATCGCCTACCTTTTGCTTCAACGGCATAATTAAATCCAAAACCTAAATTAAAATTAAAATTTACAATAAACGAATCTAATATCGCCCCACGGCATCAATCGAAAACCAAAACTCAGAGATCCTTATCTCTAGCTGAAAATTTTCCATTGGGAAAAACAAATACAAAACCAAAACCAGATGCATTCCCACATCTGCGAAATAGTTTCGTAAGAATTCAAGAAATTGAAAAGTAAAGTAAACACTGAGCATCTCACTCAGGATACAAAAATCGAGATTCTTGTACGAAAGTGTGCATTTTTGAGATGCAAATCTCGATTTGTTTCTCTTTATAAAGGAACAGAAAAGTGATATCTGAGATCAGTATCCCGCACTCAATATCGAGATTCGAATCGGTATCCCGCACTCAGCATCCAGGTTCGGATGAGTATCCAGAATAAGTCCAGTAAAATTTAATATTAAAATTCAAAACTGTACATCTAAGATTTCGTATCCAGGGACATCAAAGATTCAGTAATATAAAACTGACTTTTTCATTTCTACAACATCCCCAAATTTTCAAGCAATCCCAGCGCAGACAAGGGATTGCGAAGGGCCGAAAAAGCGACAGTGAAACTAGGACCAAACTTAGGACGTTGCTCTTCCCTCAGGTATATGAGGAAGCACGGCAACGACCCCTTGCTATAGTACAACAGCAAAACATTGGTTTCCTATTCTGTTGATATTATATCAACAGACTTCGATGAGATGATCGAGGCTACGATGCATGAGTGCATATCTATTTTAGGATACATTAATTCAAGAGATGTTGCCGTCAGGCGAAAATATCTTCTTCTGTTTACATTGAGTAAACGGAAACATTCCGTTTCGATAGCCAGCGTGGTAATTGTGGCTGCTCGTTGTTTGGACTACGTATCCTAGGCATGACCTGATGCGGCGATGGTTCCTTGATACGGCAACGGATCGTATAATCGGCCATGCTAGTATGCAAATAAACATGCGTACTTGAAGGCTAAAGCCATGTTCTAGACAGTGCTAAGGAATATTACAGGCGGAGGAAATGGGTTTTTCTGTGTGTTAGGTCAATAGAAGATTGCTCGCCATGGCCAGGGCTAGGATAAAGGTTTATTTATTCTTTAATTGGTAAATAGATCGTAGGGTATGCTTATTAGAAATCTGGCTTGCAGATGTGCAAGCAAGTAAGTAGCCGACATGTCTCTTTGGACCAACGGCTTGTTGGAACAAGGAGACGCAAGATGATAGGAGTATGTTGATGGACATGTTGCCGCCCAGAGGAACCGCTCAGATTCTAATTGATCCATGTAAAATGATCCGCAATGGTTTGGTTGAAATACATGCTGTTGCTGAGGGTTTAATTTTCAAGTGTAGGATATTGAAAGGGTAGCTTCACGCTGCTCGATTGCAGGTCAGTTGGCTATGGTAATTGCAGGTTAGGTGGGGTTAAGGAGATGGGTGGTTCTTCGTCTCTTTGAAGAAACCCCACTTCACCCCGCCCCGGGGTACGACTTCTTTGGCAGCCAAGGAGATCTGTTAGCTGCCTGAATATTGTCGCCTCAAATTGTGGTCTTCGGTCCGAAGTTAAAGTTGCTGGTACATCGAAGTGTGTGACCCAAGTTGAATGAAACGCCTTAGAGACTGATTCGGCAGTAACTGCCCGAAGAGGTGTCGCCCTTGGCCATCGCGTGCAGCGATCCATCATAGTGAGGATATAGGAGAATCCTCTTGATGGAGTAAGCGGTCCCACTATGTCTATATGGACATGGGCGAAGCGTGCCATGGGAAGCTTGAATTGAGCTGGCTCCAGTACATTATGACGCGCTATTTTGCAGCGTTGGCACTGGAGAGAAGCATGGGCCCAACCCGTGAGATCTTTGTTCATCCGGGGCCAAACGAATTTGAGACGGACGGCAGCGGCTGTTGCTCGGTCGCTGGGGTGGGCTGGGTTGTGGTAAACCTGGAACACACCCTTACGAAGTTTCTCGGGAATGTAAGGTCTAGCGGTTCCAGTGGAGACATCACACCAAATTTCGCCCAAATGGGCACAAAGAGTAATTTTCCTAAGCTCGAGTGCCGTATCTGCAGTTAGGAGGGTGGGGTTAAAGCGATGGGTGGTTCTTCGGGGCCTTGAAGAAACCTCACAGAAATGCTTCAAATCTATATAAGTCGAAGAACGAAGAATGAAGTGCCTGGTGAAATAGCGATAAACAAGCTAGAAGAAATAAAAGCTTCTGTCGCCATATGACAGGCCAGATGGAACACGAGCCTAAACGGCAAATGGACCTGTAGCGTTTCTAACAGATACACACGCAATACACAAGCAAATAGTGAAGAACACTGAACGAAAATCGAATAAGAAAATGCATCAGAGCCGTATACCATAGCGATAACACATAACAAATCCACATCAGTCGAATGTACTTGAGTTAACAAATCGAATTCGAACACACTGCGGTGGCCTGATGGGTTGCGCTTTGGTTCAATTTTTGGTGTTTCTAACTGTCATAGCGTCAGTTCGAATCACAAGTTCCACACCATCATCCCAAACGCTATAATCGGTGACTACGACGTGATCTGTACACACAGCACATACTTTCGCATAGTACATAGAACTTCACGACACGATCACGACTTCCGCATAGAGCACCAGGCACACTCGCCTACTCCGACGTTCTCTCGTTCGCTCCGTCATTCGTACACGAAGCTGATCGTAACAAAGTTACTGAGGAGGGAGTAGTGTAGCGTTTCTAACAGATACACACACAATACACAAGCAAATAGTGAAGAACACCTAACGAAAATCGAATAAGAAAATGCATCAGAGCCGTATACCATAGCGATAACACATAACAAATCCACATCAGTCGAATGTACTTGAGTTCAGAAATCGAATTCGAACACACGGCGGTTGCCTGATGGGTTGCGCTTGGGTTCAATTTTTGGTGTTTCTAACTATCATAGCGTCAGTTCGAATCACACGTTCTTCACTATCATCCCAAACGCTATAGATTTTCAACGGGTTATGCCCTTGTAGAGACCCGAAAACCGACCACTTTAGAATTTTTTTTTTTTTTAGTTGGGAAAAATGTATTATTAAGAAAACGAAGTATACCATATGTATTAAGGTGCTTTTTTTTCCAAAATATATTACGTGTATATGTACAATATGTACGCAGCTGGTACAGCACAATTTTAAAATTTCGTTGAATAGAACTAATGAAAAAACCGTCCCGACTTGACTTGTGTTTGTGAAACCAAAAAAACAGATGAAAAGGAAAACAAAGTAAACGTTTTAAATTAAAATTATATATTTAATTTGTTTTATCCCCTGACACGAACTAATGTACACGGCCGTTGAAAAAAAAACAACGTATTTTTGAAAATTTGCTCCGTGGTTTGCAAAATACCTTAAACAGATTTGACCCTATAAAAATAAAAAAAAATACCTTCTTAAAATACACGAAATTGTACGCAATTACTAAAGTATTGATTTTTGAAGAAATGACAAGGTTTTGAAAAAAATTTCGGCATTTTTCGACATTTTTTTATTAATAACTTTTACATTTTTTAATATGTACAGTTAAAATTTAAAATCGGTCGGATAAAAAGTGAGAGAGTTATCTTGGAAGCCAATTTGAGAAATATGGTTTTGAGATAATCGCGTTTAAAGCTGTAAGTTCTGTTTCATTTCATACGAGGGTGGGGTGAGAAGTTTCCGGCCTGACCTACAGATGGCGCCAGCAGGTCTAATTTTTGGCTTGTATTCTATAGTACTATGTCACAGCTTGTGTACACATTTTCAGATCGATTCCTTTCTTAGTATACATTTGATCAGTCAGGCCGATGGTCAGGCCGGAAACCCTTCATGCCCATGTTCAATTAAATGGTTTAAATAAACGGTTACCCTTTTTTCTATGGTATAAAATAATTTTTATTACATTTTTGAATAGTTTATCCACTAATTAAGGCAATAAAAAAATGAGTTTTTGATAAGAATGACAGTTACAGTGCGATAACCCCTTAAACTCATCTCATTCGTAGATGCTTGGATGAGGCGCCCACACGGAAACTGTTTATACCATCTTACGCATATCCTTTTGGGGGTTGGCGTGTATCGAAAATACTTACACCAGATTGGACATGACAGTTTTTGGGGAAGAAGTGTGGTGCGCCGACGTACGGCCCTGATTCACTTCAATCCCCATCAATCAAAAGTTCAACCAAAAATTGTTCTCAGGAAACTGTCACCAAGAAACGAAACAAAACACACAGATGGTAGTCACCGGAAATAAAATGCACTGCATGAGTGTACATTATTTTATTGTTTATTAGTTCTTTTATTAGACGACTCTTATTTAAATTTATTTGTATTACGGTAAGTTGTGTTTACATGTAGTTTCAAATTCAGCACATTAGTTCACAATTGAAAGTGTTTATGGTTAATGTTTTTCTGTTCTATTTTATGTGAAAATATTTAGCTTTAGCTTAAACTCGGTACAAATATTTACTGAATAAAGTTAAGCAATTAACAAGAGGACCAGGTAACGTACGCAGCACTCATTTTAAACTTCTACTTAAATTAGAACTCGCACAGCAGATCACGCGATGCGGCTCAACCTTACTTTACACACGGGGGCGTGCACACCCCCGTGTAATAGCGGCGGTTATAAGGCGACTCTTGATGTGCGCGCACTGCTGGTTGTAATAAGATTCCTCGTTGATCTGCTCGATGCAGAGCCACTTCGCGCCTTGGGTGAGTTACCTCAAGAGGGAAAGTGTTTCTCTCGTGGTGAAAACAAGGAAGATGGACTTGGTGATATATGTGTTTTTTGTGATCGTGTAGGTCACAGTGTTTATCGATGCATTTCGGCAAAGGATAAACGAAACCTAAAACAAGGGAAAAAAACAAAGGGAAGAAAATCCGCCAAGGGCACCATAAAGGAATGGATGAGTGATGCAGCAGTGTACCTAGCTGCATTGCTATCAGAAAATGATGCTAAAAGCAAATGGGATACTCACTGGGAATTGGATGTTTATGGCATCGCTGCCGAGGGTAAGAACAAAATTCTTGTGTGCATTTGGTTATGCTAAAGAATTTTTATTTGGCGGGTATACGCGAGACTAGTGATAGTTTGTCGATGGACAAAAGGGTCTGGATATTGCAGCTGAATCAACAGTTGCGAGTCGTTACGATGCATTTAGATGATAACACAATGACTGTTGTGTATAGCATCTATGGTAACTCAAGGGTCGAATTCTAGTGTGAATAATTACACTATAGAGAATTCGGTTCTTGGCTGCTAGACGCGAGTTGCGCTATGCATTGTCGGTTGGATAAAATCCGCCGTGGATACAGACAAACTGTGTGTGGCTGTGTGTCCAACAAGCGTGGAGCACACCTTCCACTAACACCGGGTTCTTGTTGTGTTGTGGGCTGACGTCAGGAACAATGCGGTCTCCTGACGGGCACGTTGGTTGGGCGTATTTGGACTTCGCCGATCGATGAATGTTGTTGGGGAATATCCAGATGATGTGGTCACAAACACAAGTACTGGATGTGTCCGATCAATGGCGGCCGCAGCAATGATGCCTGAAACCTGATGAAGAAAGTCAACTGAATACCTGCAGCTTCTTGAAATAATCGTCTCTTGGGACAAAGAACTCGTGTTGGGTAGGTTTTTTGCTCTTAAATTATTTACTTTATTTAAATGAATCCTCTGATTTTTGTAGATTACAGAATTTGTGACCGGTGTCGCCAAAAGCTAACGAAAGAAGAAACAAAACATAAAGATGGTTGTCAAGTGACAACCAACAGAATTCATAAATGTCAGCTGATTTCTGACATTGTTAAAGGTGATGCCACATATTGTTCAAGTGGTGCCACAGATTTAATTATCGCGAACTCGCCGGTTGTTTCAAATGCGAATCCGCAACATTCCGCCCGCCTTAGCCAATCATTGGCGAATCGTCTGGTTCCAGGGGATGGTCATCAGGACCAGGAACGGGAGGTTCCTCTTCCAGTGGGAGGATAGTTATTTTTGTGATGGGTCTGACGAGTGTGCCCGTAGCGGTCCGCAGGGTCACCACTCTCACGAGACCGCCCCGACCCGGATGCACCTCAAGTATTCGTGCGAGGTTCCATTTGCAGGGAGGAACCGATTCCGGCTGGATCACACACAATTGGCCGACAGTGATCTTGGTGTTTTTCTGATGCCACTTTGATCGGGGTTGAAGGTTCTGCAAGTACTCGGTGGACCAACGCAACCAAAAGTGTTCGTACATGTTACTGAGCAGTGTGGCCGGGATAACCGTGACTTCGAAGTTTTGAGTGTGGAGGGTTCCGGGATAGTGGTGGTCGGACATCCAATCAAAAAGTGTCCGGCTGTCAGAGCTGTCAGATCTGTAGGGTCATCCCGCAACGGATGTAGGGGGCGAGAGTTCAAACATGCCTCCACTTGGGCCAACAGGGTGGATAGTTCTTCAAAATTTAGGAGAGTTTCTCCGATGACGCGTTTGAGATGAAATTTGGTACTTTTTACCGCGGCCTCCCAGATACATCCGAAATGGGGGGCTGCTGGGGGGTTAAATCTCCATTCGGTGCCTTCATTTGCGAGGATGCGGGCAATCTCATCAGTATGTGGTGTTGCCTGAGTAAATAATGTGCGCAATTCCCGATCAGCCCCGACGAAGTTGGTTCCGCAATCGCTGGTTACTGTGGCGCAAATTCCTCTTCGAGCCACAAATCGGCGGTAAACTCGAATGAAATCCTCGGCGGAGTATCCAGACGCGGCTTCCAAATGTATCGCACGTGTGGCGAGGCATATGAATACAGCGATGTATCCTTTAAATGTGCGTGGGGTCCGGAACCCGGAACCCCGAATGGCTATGGGACCGACGTAATCAACACCGGTATGTAGAAATGGCCTCCCTGGCCCGACTCGAGTAACCGGTAAATGCGCCATCTGTTGAGATGTCGGTGGGGATGAATGTCGCCAGCAGCGGAGGCAACGAAACACCACTTCTTTGACCAGCTGTCGTCCATGTAGGATCCAAAATCGTTGGCGAATGTAATTAAGTGACAACTCCCTGCCACCATGGAGGGTTTTTTTATGAGCGTCCCGGGCAATCAACAACGAGAGAACGGAACCGGACGGGAGGATGAGGGGGTGCTTCTCGTCAGGATGTAATAATGAATGGCGCAGTCTTCCTCCAACCCGGAGCAAGCGTTCGGGACCGATGAAAGGGTTGAGACGCGATAACAGGCCGACCTTTTCGCTTGAGTTTCGGGCGAGTGACGATATCTCCTTAGGAAAATGGGTATTCTGTACGTAGGCGATCCACCGTTTAAGGGCCGAGTCAAGCAGCATTGGTGTCAACTGAGCGATGAGTCTTGGGTTGGCGTTCGGACGTGGCGTCTTGGTTGAGGGGTTTCCTTGTTGTAGTAGTTGAATAAACTCTATACACTTCGCCGTCACGCGGATGAGCGTGGTGAGCCGGGAGTAGCGCAGTAGCAGGCCATTGTACTTCTCGTGGGCGAATCGTGACGTGGTTGGTCACAGGACGGCATTCCAAGTCTACCTCTGGAACTGTTGTTAAGGTACACGGGCACGGAGTTGATGTAAGAAGGAACTCAAGGCCATTCACCCATATAGATGGTGCGTGCAGGCGGTCCGCCGAGGTTCCACGGGAGGCTAAGTCGGCAGGGTTTTGAGTGCCGGAAACATGGTGCCAGTATGCGCCAGGAAGAGTGGTCTGGATTTCTGAGACCCGGTTAGCAACATAGGTTTTCCATCGGCTCAGTGTACCACGGATCCATGCTATAGCGACAGTGGAGTCTGACCATAGGTGGATGTTGGATGTTGGAAGTGACAGGATAAAGAGAACACGTTTCGTCAAGCGCGTCAGTAATAATGCGGCGCACAGCTCCAGACGGGACAGGGACACCTGCTTTATCGGCGTCACTTTAGTTTTGGACGCAAGGATGGTACAGGATGGTTTCGACGGGCCTCCGAGCGTCCTTAGGTAGATGACCGCGCCATAAGCAGTCTGTGAAGCATCGGCGAACCCACGGAGTTCAACAAATAGGTGGTCGTCAGGGCAATGCCCGGTCCATCGCGGAATGCGGAGAGTTTCTAGTTGTTTTGGACCGGTGACTAGTACCCGCCATTGGGATTCCAGAGGTAGGGGGAGCGGATTATCCCATCCAAGTCCGAGTGGCCACAGGGACTGCATGAAGATTTTGAATTTGACCACGACAGGAGATATCCACCCAAGTGGGCCGTAGAGACGGCCGATGAAAGCAAGCGCCTGTCGCTTGGTGTTGGTTTTGTCAATTGCTAAGGCGTGGAGTGAGAAGACGAAGCATTCTTCTTGTGGTCGCCATTTAATTCCAAGGATCGACTGGGCATCCGCAGAGGGCCAAGTTGGGCACGGTCCGATTTCCGAATGTGGTAACTGAAGCAATGAAGGGTGGTTGGAGGTCCATTTACTGAGAGGAAAGCAGGCGGTTGCGAACAACGCCTAGAGTTGGTCTGTTAGTATCTGTGCCCCTGCGATGGTATTTGAACCAGCAAATATATCATCCACGTATGTGTTTTCGGTCAAAATCTTTGCCGCCTCTGGGAATCGTTCACCCCCACCCAACGCCAACTGTCGAAGTGTTCGAATGGCTTGATACGGAGAGCTTGCGAGTCCATATGTCACAGTGTTGAGGGAATAGGTTTTGATGTCTGCTGAGGGATTAGCTCGCCATAGTATTTGCTGGTAGTGTCGGTCTTGCTATCAATCCTGATTTGGCGATACATCTTTGCAATGTCCGCTGAGAAGACGTAACGGATGCGCCAGCGCAATAGTACGTCGAAAATCTCGGTTTGGAGTTTGGGTCCCACGTGGAGACAGTCATTGAGTGATACTCTCGTTGTTGTTCTGGCGGATCTTAGACGTTTGTCCGGATGTTTTGAACACCCCATGGTGTGGTATGATGCACCGATGTGGAGAGTTGTCCTCAGCTCTGGGTTTCACTTCACTCATGTGGCCAAGCGAAATGTATTCTTCCATGAACTCCTTGTAACGTTCTTTGAATTGCGGTTGACGCTGGAATCTTGTTTCCAGATGCCGGAACGCAGCGGTGGCGGCGCTTGTGGAATCTCCCAATTGATTAACATTGGGCTTCAAGGGAAGTCGGAGTGAGTACCGGCCGTGAGGATCACGTCGATGTGTTGAAACAAAGTGAGCCTCGCAAGTTTCTTCGTCCGCTGTCAAGGCGGAGGCTGTGGTCGTGATTTCTTCTTGGGCCCAGAATTTCTCCATGAGATCACGCAGTTCCAGAACAATACTGATTTGATGGCTGTTTAGTGGTGCGATGGCGTTGGATCGTTTGCCGTTGGAGGGGCGTGGGCTGGGAGGCGACGCGCCAGTGAGTATCCATCCTAAATGAGTGGCCTTTGCAATGATTTCTGACTGGTTGGATTTCTTAAGTCCTGATTTGATGATGGCCGGATACACATCGGCGCCGATGATTACTTCCACTTTTTCCCTGGACGGAATGTCTGGATTCGCAAGATCTAGATTTGCCGCAACGGTGAGATCGCTCGGCAATAGGCGAGGGCGTGGCATGTAATCCGACAGGTGGGGTAAAATCAGAACATTGGTCGTCTAACCTCTAGCGCCGCCGAGACGAGGCATTATCGTGATTGACGACTGTGCCTTTGCGGTTTGGCATCGGGCGCCTCCGACTCCGTGAACTGGTATGAACGATGCCCGACGGCGGAGGCCCAAACGCTGAGCGAGATATTCAGATATAAATGTGGCTTCAGAGCACGGGTCGATCAAGGCCCTAGCTTCCAATGTGCTGTGTGCCCGACCCAATGGCAACGCGCGCTGTAGCCAATAAAGTTGGTCGAGGTGGTGGGGCGGTAAGAGTGTGCGACGACACCCCATGGTTCTGGGTCTCATTGGTGTTATCGCTGCTTCCCACACGTGACGATGGCCGTGATGTCACTGGTCCGGTATGTAAAAGTGTGTGGTGTCATCCGTGACACTGTCGACATCGTTTGGTGGAAGAGCAATCACTCATCAGATGTCCAGCCAGGCAGTTGAAACAAAGTTTTCGTTGGGTAACCTGGGCCTTACGCTGATCGACATTGAGCGCCTTGAATCTTTCACATGAACCTAAATAGTGAAAAGCGTTACAAAATGGACAAATAAACCGGGGGCTCTGGACCGGGGGTGAAACTGTGTGAACCGAGAGCTGCGGCCTTTGGATGTGGGATTGATGATCGTTCTTATGTCGATGATGGTGCTCGCTGTTGCTTCGGGGCAGCTCCACAAACTCTAACGCCTCAATCCTTGTTTTTAGGAACGCGTCCAGCTGTTTGTAGGTTGGTGGTTCCGTGGTGCTGCCGTGTGAGGTCTGCCAATCACGACTAGTGCGGGGGTCCACACGTTGGATGGTCAAGTGGACCAAGATGTCATCCCAGGTATTTACGGGGCGATCAAGAGCATCCAGGCTGTCAATTGCATCGTTGGTGGTTTCGCGGAGTGTGCGCAGGCCTGCGGCCGACTCCTTAGCCAGGGCAGATACGTTAAGGAGCGTTGTCAATGCAGAGTGTACCAAGGCGCAAGTATTGTCATAATGATCCACCAGCTCGGTGGTAATTTTCCTCTGTCACAGGAATGTTCTGAATGGCTCTGGCGGCCTCGCCCCGGAGGCTGGACTTCAGATAGTACAACCTTTCGACATCTGCAAGTTCGGGGTGGTCTGCTAGTACCGCTAGGAACAGGTCCTTAAAGGGTCGCCATTTCGAATATTTCCCTGAAAAGGTTGGCATCTGGATAGGGGGGAGCTTTCTGACATGGGGCCGACTGAAGGCGTCGATCGCAGCCCTGGATGTGCTCGGACGTTCGGCGTTGAGAGCGTGTCTCGCCTCGACGAACTTGGTGGACTCATTCAAATACGTCTCCTCTGCCTGGTCAATAAACCCTTCGTCAAAGTATCGATGGACGATGGTCGTCCTTGGGGCTGATGAGCTAAGTATGACTTCGTGCCTATTCCTTATAGCTTCCCATCCTGCATGTAAGCTACGCTCGCGTGCTTCCACAGTGGCTAGCGTTGGTGGCCCTACCAGTTCTAAATTCCGGAAGGCGCACGACATCTTCTCATGCGCGGCGAACTGGGTCTCTATGCGCTGTTCTGTGACGCATTTGACATGACTCCCGCGAACCTGGTCATTGCTCTGATCTTTAGTGGGGCAGGGAGCATCAACTGGGCGATCAAGTTCGGAGCCCATTCGCGACAGGCTTCGTCGTTCGGCTAATGCAGCCTTTGCATGTTTGGACTTGGCGTTACTCGATGATGCAGGCATATTTATCTAATTTGACGCGTTCTATTGACTTTCACTAACACAATATACCACAATCGTTTAGGTCTTTGCGTCTGAACTTGAATGTCCCGCGACCGTCTTATATGCCACGAGCTGGCAGCAGTGAATCTGGATCCACAGACTGGATCCGGCTCGAAGGACCAAGTTGTGTGTCCAACAAGCGTAGAACACACCTTCCACTAACACCGGGTTCTTGTTGTGTTGTGGGCTGACGTCAGGAACAATGCGGTCTCCTGACGTGCACGTTGGTTGGGCGTATTGGGACTTCGCCGATCGATGAATGTTGTTGGGAAATATCCAGATGATGTGGTCACAAACACGATGAACTGGATGTGTCCGAACAATGGCGGCCGCAGCAATGATGCCTGAAACCTGATGAAGAAAGTCAACTGAATACCTGCAGCTTCTTGAAATAATCGTCTTGTTACGTGCGTCGTCCACCCCATCAATTAATAATTTTGTATTTAATTATTAACATAATTTGTTTTAAGGTAGTATGATGGTAAGGTGGTGGAGGAATTGCACGATCCAGAAGTGAGTTTTTGAACACGCCCCGATTCGGATGTGGATCGTGCAGTTCTTCGAGTTCGAATTTGTTTTTCGAAGTGGACGTGAATGGGGAGCGAGAGAGACAGAGGGTCAATGTTTTGAATACGGTTTGGAATTCCCTTGTTGACGGTTTTTTTGACAACGGGAAGAAAAAAAGAAACGTTTTTTGGTGAACGGAAGAAGCAGAGAAGAATAAAGAAATTGTCCCGCGTATATTTTTGGGTTTTTGTCAAGAGAAAGGAAAAATGTAAAAAAGAAGAATGTATTAAAGACGAAAGAAAAAGTAAAGAGTAAATTTTTCATCGAAGAGTAAATGCAGAAAGGCAAACGTTGACGTTAGGGTGGTTTCCGTTTTTACTGTGAATTTGTGTGGCCTCTGTCGTTGCTTTCCGGATGTAATAAGCAAAAATTCAATTAACAGCGGTTGTTCAAGAAACTAAAAGTAACTAATCAGTGCTGAATCGGTAAAACATCCAGAGGAGCCAACACTGGATAATTTACGAACTACTTATTGCTGGAATCAGGGCAGCAATCATCAATTCAAGTGGGACACCACAGACAGGATTGTGTCTGGGCTGCTGCACTGACCTGGGCCGAGCACGACAAAATTCATGAGCTGGTCACCACGAGGGAGGGAACAGGTAACCCTATAACTTTTTGCTAAATATAAAAATTTTTGTGGTTGTACCCACTACAGTCTCTTGGATTTTTTGCTCTTAAATTATTTACTTTATTTAAATGATTCCTCTGATTTTTGTAGATTACAGAATTTGTGACCGGTGTCGCCAAAAGCTAACGCACAATGCGGAAGGCGAGCGGAGGAAGGCTGAACACGTAATTTTTGAATGCAGTCGTTTCGCCCAATGGAGAAATATCCTCCTGAGACCAGAGACTTCGTAGAACACATGATGAGGAATAAGCCAATCATAAGATGACAAGTCACAGAAAGCAATAGGAAACCAGCCCAAAGAATTAACCAGGCCCGTCAAGGTCTGGTAGGAGAGGCGGAAGCATGTTTTAGTACGTAGGTGCAGCGATGTTTCATACTGTACAACTCCGTGAATAGTACATACCAGACGTTCGGCCCCATGGCGGAGATTACATATTCTTTGGCGCAACAATAAGAAAAATACCGGGCACTTTAACAACAAATAATCCTTCGCAGAGGGGTGTGCTTTTTGTTATGAAAAAAGGATCAGAAAAGAATCGTGGCATTGGTGTCCAACGTACAAATTGCCACTATACTACATAGGCCGAAAAGTCCCCGGATTTATTATGAAAACAAGCGTTTTTTGGGCAAAGTTATATTTATTGCTCAACATAGTTGCATTCGAGGGCGATACACTTTGTTTAGCGATTTTCCAACATTTCGATACCCGTTTTGTAGTACGAAATTTCCAAGTCTACGAAATACGCCTCGGATTCCGCGATGACTTCCTTATTTGATCTGAACCTCTTTCCCCGGACACACCGCTTGTGGTTTGTGAACAGATAATAGTCGCGGGTGGCCAAGTTTGGAGAATATGGTGAATCAGCAACCAATTCAAATCGTAATTGGTTCAATTTGATCATCGCTTTGGAGGACGTGGGTGACGATGCGTCATGGCGACGGTACAGAACTTTTTTCTTCGCCATATGTGGCAGTTTTTTCTTTATTTCATCGTTCGGTTTGTCCAATAACGCTGCACAATACTCTGAAATGACTGTTCTTCCCTTCTGCAGGTAATCGAGATTATGTCATGCGCATCCCAAAAAACGGAGGCGACAACTATCCCGGCCGAGCGTTGGTCTGTTGGCCGCTTTGGTTTGCTTTCGTTTCTTTCCAGCCACTGGTGGCGTTGGTGATGGACCGACGTTTCATCCATCGTTACAAAACGTCGCAAAACTTTGCTCGATTAGGCTGGAATAAGGCCAAACCGGCTGTTGAATCATCAACACGCTGCTGTTTTTTGTCGATAGTCAACAAACGCGCCACCCAGCTCGCCGATAGTTATTCCATCTCCAAAAGATCGTGCAAAATATATCTCGCCCGCTCTTTTGAGGTGTCCACGGCCTCAGCTAACTCGCGCAACTTTACGTTAGGATCGCTCAAAACCATTCGATTTTTTTTTTTACACTAACGCGCGCACAAAAGGGAATTTTGAAGTACCCTTAAATGTCAGATCACAGTGCGATCGAATGGAGAGGAAGTGGATAAGGAAAGGAGGTGTCGATGTATATTGGTCTTGAATGTCTGGACATCACAATGGCCAGGAAACACATGATTAGGCAGAACATTCCACATTCGTGCGGTTCGGCTAAAGAATGACTCTATGTTTATTTGTGCGCCTAAAGTCCACTTTCAACGTGAACTGATGCGCATTCACAGATTAACGGCTATCTGGGGAAAATGTCTGAAGGGGCGGAACACATTCAGCAAGTTCAGTTGAGCAACGACCGTGGTAATACCTATAGAAAAGAGATAGACATGATACGTTGTACCTGTGTTCTAACGACGGAATTGATCGACTTACGGCTGAGTCCCCATTAAGTTTCAATGTTTTGCATACTGTTGAGCACGTGTAGTGCAGACCAAATATGGGAGTTGAACTCCATTTTGGAGTGGCCAGGTTGGATGGAGTGAAGTATCTTTTGCATCTTTTAAGGAATCCCATACATTTGGCTGCACTTTTCGCAGCTTCAAATATGTGGTCATTCCAGTTAAGAGTCGAATTAATTCGAGTGTCGAGGATTGATAAGTCCTTGGCTTCGCCGATGCAAGTGCCGTTCATCGACAGTATATTTACTTTGGGGTTCACCTTTGACGACAAGAGGCAGCACTGAGTTTTTAAGGCATTGAATTCTACTCGGTTAGATAATCCCCACTGATATATCTTGTTGAGGTCTGAATTCAATGTATCAAGCATAAGTTGCTGGTTGGTAGTGACGTTCGAAGAGTTTGGACGGGAGTGTTTGTATGAGTATGAGAAACTCAACGTGCTATCATCAGCAAACGAGTGAATTGGGTTGTGAGTAATTGACAAGAGATCATTTATAAATTCGAGGAAGAGAGTGGGTGAGAGTACCGAACCCTGGAGAACACCTGCATTAATTTGACGGGAGACAGATTTGACACCATCAAGAACCACTTGGGTTGAACGGCCAGAAAGATAGTCTCTTATCCATTGGATAAGGGAATTGTCCACTCCATATGAATGCAATTTTGACAAAAGGGCTGGATGCCAAAATCTGTCGAAGGCTTTTGAAATATCCAATGTGACTACCTTGCTTTCACCGAGGTAGTGGATGGAACGGCTCCACTTTTCGGTAAGGTACGCCATTAGATCTCCTGTGGACCGTGGACCTGTTGCTACGAAAGCCATATTGGCGGTCATTGAGGAGGTCATTTGATTCCAGATATTTCGATTTCGGTTTATAAGAGATTCCATTACCTTGGGGAGAATAGAAGTTAGTGCTATCGGTCGATAAGAAGAAATGGATGATTTGTCACGCTTTTTGGGAATTGGCTGAATGTTCGCTGACTTCCATCTATTTGGGTAAGGGTTTCCGCAATGGTTTGGCGAGTGAAAAGGAACATCCTTTCAAGTGGATTGGGGGAATGCCGTCCGGACCAGCGGATTTGTGTGCGTTTAGCTCTTTGAGTGCGCGGGCAACAGTACGCGTTCGGAAGCGAACCTGGTGTGCTGCTTATGCTCAAGTTGAGGTGGAACTGATGTGATATCAAGCAGCGTTGAGTTGGCTGAAAAATGTGCAGCAAGTAGATTCGCCTTCTCTATTGCAGTGGTGAGGGGTTTGTCATCGACTATAGGCGATGGAATGGATGAAGATACTGAGTTTTGAATGTTTTTCACAAATGCCCAGAAGTTTCTACTACCTGTGGGAGAGTGTAGTATTTTTTGTCTCACTCTATGGTCATGCAAGAACTTAATCGCCTTGAATATATGCATTGCAGTCATTCCTAGCTCTCTTAAATCTTTTCCGGTTTTACTCAGTATTGTTTGATTTATACATCCGTGCCGAAATCCAGGTTACAGCACTTCCATGATGAACATTATGCCACTCAGACACAAAAAAACTTTCCAAAGATTATAACTCAATCGAGAATATCGATGCCTGAGGGACGCAAACAGAAGTGCGAAAAAAAGGAACAGACACAAGGGATGGAAATGGTAGAGGGGTTTTCCGCACTGCACATCAGTCGCGTGTATATTGTCGCACTTTTCACAGCACTAAGGCGCGTGTGCGGATCCGTTTGTTTGCATAGGATCGCACAGAAAACTTTGCATTGCACTCGGACGCCTGTGTGAAGATCCGTTTGTTTGTTTAGGTTCTCACAGTAAGACTTCGCGCCCGAACCGATAGTGCAATTGGGTATCTTATGTGTATCTAGGAATCCCAAAACAGATTGCACAATTGATCCGATGGTACGGATCACGAGGCAGAAGCGCGCGTGATGTCTCGTTGGCAGTTTTCACGCGACTGACTTACGATTTCCGCATTCGTAGTCTCTTTCGGCCTTTCAGAACGAGATGCGTCTTCGGTGCTTGTACGACTCGTTTTAAATTCACTAAACCACCGATAAATTGTGCTCGAAGAAGTAGATGCATATGTGGAACATTTCTGATGCATATGTATAACATTTCTGCAACGATTGCAATGATCGTTGACAAGTTTTTCACATCAAAAAACAATGTTTGATAATATGCTTTATTCCTGTTTTTCCATTTTTTTTTTACGAAGGTCAAAGTAGCCTCACTGGAGCGACTAAGCTTGTGAACAATTACACGAAAAGTCACGAAACTGTATACATCTACCAGGGACAGATGAGCCACGCGAAATGAGTCCTGTTCATTTTCTAGTAGCGCCACCTATTGAAAAATCCCGCGACTTTTCTCTACATGTAGTATGTCGTTCTTGGTTTTCGTGAATACGAAAGCATCGGTTTAAATATATTATTTTTATAGACATTTGATTTTTGCCGAAGTTTTCCGTCTTTAATATATGTACAAAATATATATATGTTAAGCGGATGTGTAATTAATAAAATAGTTCTTCATCATCATCGGCACTACAACCGGAAACGGTCTTGGCCTTATTTAGCAAGTCCTGAGGATTGTTAAATTTTCCATAATGGCTTGTGTCAGAGGCTCCCCGACGGGGAATCGAACCCCGGTCTCCCGCGTGACAGGCGGGTATACTAACCACTATACTATTGAGGAGCCAATAAAATAGTTCACTTTATAAAATAAAACCGCTTTTTGACCCAGTATTTCAACAGTGAAGCTTACTCTGTGTTTTGCGACTATACCCCATCGCCTGGTTCTCACCACACACAAGTCTTCGCGCTGCAAAGAGTTGAAGCTAAGGAGGCTGAAATTGCTCAAAAGAAACCTACTTCTCAGGAACCGGAATTATTTGGGGAGGCTGTTGAACTATTGGATAACTTATATAATATCATGAAAAAATTGAAAGAAAAGAGATCTTTAAGCGCGGCGTAAATGACGGCCAAATGTACTCAAACGATTTTAACGTACCTTAGTTTAGTAAAGTTATCTTTTGTGGTATTTCATTATTCTTACCTTACCTGCTGGGGGTAGGTCTGTTCTGGCGGGGTACGTCACCTGGGTTGGGGAAGTCGCTGTCTCTTGGCCACGCTAGTCCTTTGTTTCGGGTGGAGTCGTCGTCGTACTTATCTTCGTGACTCTCAAGGTCTTTCTGTTAAGCAAAGAGCATTTGGAAATAAAACACTCTTTTCTCTTTAACTTAATTTATCTGTGAACATGCTTTCACTTTACTATCTTTGCTACTTATGTTATTAGTAATTATCCTTTGACTTTATTTTTCGTGACACTCAAAGTCTTTCTGTTCACCAACGAACACTTGGAAATAAAACACTCTTTTCTCTTTAAATTTACGCAACGACTTAAATCACCGACTTCTCGTAGAAACGAACACTTTTTCTTTTATGACAGCAAGGTAACCCAAACTTTACTGATTTTATTGACCGACTTGGTCAGTGATGGCAACTCAACTCCCTGTTTTTTTGTTCGTCTGCCCAAACGAAAACTCTATCCATCGATCGTGCAGATCGAATCCTACATTCTTTTGTTTTCATTATCCCCTTTGCTACCCCCCATTCGTTTAGTTTTTCTTTTCCAGATTCGGACCAAAAGGAGGAAAAACAAAAAAGGAACAACCAACAAAGGATCTTGCGGATGAGCATTTTTGATCTTCGATGTTGGTGGGCGATAAAATGAACATGCGGTTCATTTTATGACGCAATTTGTTTGTTTTTCAATTGGTTTCGGAATTGTGTGCTAACAAATTTTTGGAGGATCATAAAATTGTAGACGGGCATTTTATGATTCTCAACAATATTTGTTTGAGTGTTGGCCATCTGATCTGCACATTTGGATCCAGGGAATTTTGCGTATATGCGAACCAAATGAACATTTTGTTCGTTTATCAAGTGTTGGATGTTATAAATTAAATTCAATATGAGACAATTGAACGTTTATTTCAATTTGTTTGACATTGGATAAAATTATTAATTTGGGGATATGTGCAAAATGTGTGGTATCAATGCTAGGGCTTGCAGAGGCCTCCATATTTTAAGTGGATGGTTCGGCGTGTTCCGTGATTACTGGTGGGGGCTGGCTCCAAAGATGCAAATATAAAGCGGTGGATGGTTTCGCGCGTAACAGTTTGTTCGATTTGTGTCTTTGTTGTGATCGTGTGGCGGTTCCGCCAAACCCCAATGTCTACTTACCCGAAAAACCCCCATATTCAATTCTTTGCGACTCCATTTAACATCTTGCCGACCCGACTAGACTACACAAGCCTTATCATTTCGGCGCAACAATACCCACCACCAACTGACTCCACGCGATCTAGCTCGCCTTTCCTCGTCTCTTCGACACTCTCTCAATTACGGCTTCTCACAACCACAGCTACTACGCGTAGCAGCATTCAGCAGAACACCTGTCTTCACCTCATTACATAGACTTCAGGACCTTCCTCCGTGGGTCCCTGGACGTCTCCCAAGTGTCTCAGCAACACCGATTGGCAAAGCAAACCGATTCCACCGGTCCGAGACCCTACTCCAGAATACCTTACACATGTGTCTATACCCAGCTCCATCTCGGACCTACCCAGAGGCTAGCTCAACAGGCAAAACTCGCCTCAACTCCTTTTACTTCGGCTCTTTCCTAAATATTGGCGCACATGCCCACCAAGCGCAGTCTTCATGGGACTCCGCCCGCCTCTGCCAGGCCCCCTTTTTTCACAACCTCGGCTCCTCACTGAACCATAGCTACCTCGCTTAGGAAAATAACTAGTAGGACGCTCGACTCCCAGGCCGGCTCCTTACTACCCACCAGCTACCCCGCGTAGCAAACTATTGTTAGGATCCCCGGCTCTACCACTCTTACTCCACTTAAGGACCTTCCTCCACGGGACCCTTAATGTTCTCCAAGCCACCAACGGCTCAATTCAAGCGGCAATTAAAAGGCAATACACGCCTCACTACGCCGCCCACATACCAGGTGCATCACACTTCGGAGCGCGCATCATTACCCTAGGGTGCCCTGCGGTTGGACGCAACCAACCACCCATCAGGAGCCTCCTAAGCTAAGTCGCCTACCTCCAACCAAGCGCGACTGGCCGGCACTTCCTCACAAGTTGCCGTTCGGTCGAGGTCTCAGCTACCGTATATCGAGCGGCGTAGTCGACACCGGTGCCGATATACCGGTCTCCCTCGATCGTTAACCGCGCAACTGAGTGCCCGCCCCCTTTCACCAGTCCCAGCGGCAAACAATTCGCCATACAAACGTATGGACGAAAGACACCGACACTGGACTCGGGTCTCCTTTCCATCACGCACACGGCAACCCGTCGCTGCGGATGCGATTAATCCTGGGATAAGTCTACTCTGCATCATGCCCCCTGAAATCTAATTCGGTTACCTTATCAGGTAACCAACATGAATACCCGAACAGGTCAATGCATAATGCTAAGCAGCATTTTTTCATGCATGTGCATGACATGTTCATCCTCGCCTTATCAAACAACGAGTAGCCACGATTGCCACGCTGGCTATCGAAATGGCTTTCGTTTACCCAATGTAAACAGACAAAAATATTTTTGCCTGACGGCAACATCTCTTGGATTAACGTATCCTAAAATAAATATGCACCCATGCATCGTAACCTCGATCATCTTATCGAAGTCTGTTGATATAATAGCAACAGAATAGGAAACCAATTCCTATGATTTACGATGGCATGGTCAGCCATCCTCGGTGGCCGGCGTATCTGGATTTCCTTTTACGCACCCTTCGTTTCTGCGCTGTCGTGGCTTCTAACAAATGAATTTTCATCCAGGCCTCTACGGCCACAGGGGAAATGCTTCGGTTATGGATTCCAGTTCGATCGCTGTTTGGTTATCACCTAGGAAAAGACCGATTTGGCTACTTCCAGACCGATGGAAGTCCATCTTCACCACGGTTAATGGATGTCGACGGCGGCAGATCGGATCAGATTTAACCGGCCCAGGAGACTAGTCGAAGTCGCGGCATTTCGGATTGTCCTAGTTGTGCACTGTATGTAAGCCAATTGTAAATATTTTTGTCATTTCGATCGTCCTAGTTGTGCGCTGAGTGATAAGTGGTGCTAGATCTTTCGAAAGCTTTAATGTACAACGACAAGTTCGTGACACTTTATGTTAATTTTAATTAAGAAAATTGTGGACAAAAGACAAACTCAGCCAGTTTAATTTTCGTTTGGCATCTTTTAAATTAACGAACAGGTTTGTGACATCTTATGTTAAGTTAAATATACAGTAAAATCATCTACGAACAGAACAGTGCGTTTCATTTATTTTCTGCTTTCTTTGATGACTGGACCCACGCCCGTGAAGTATTAGTCACACCAACCTCACAGCCTCCTTGAATTCCAAGCCTACAGCCCTCCCACCAACCATTCGAGCAGCACTTCAGCCCTACCTGTTTTTTCGTGACTATGTCGCCGGCGGGGGGGGGGGGGGGGGGGGTAGTGACGGCCCCGCCAAACCGCACGCTCTACTTACCCGAAGAACCCCCATAACTACAAACCAACCTTCATAGTTTTCCGCTAATGCAATGGCATTAGCACCTGTAAATGCTTCACGCATCAAGTATCTAATGTTCTTATCTAAAAGCTCCTGGAAGAGAATTCTTACCTTCATTCATTAATTCGAATTCAAAATTACAAGAATTCTGTCCAAAGTTCATAAATCCCGAGTCGCATTTCAACATCCAGCCACGCTGGTTGGGACTTCTCCCGCTCCCTATACCATCGGGGAGGCGTACATCCCCAGAGTCGCGGATTTTCAACCCCCGAGTCGCGTGAGTCAATCGCGCAAAAGTTAGCAATGTAATTTATAATCAACAACCCCAAGCTTTGGAACCGCGAGTGAAATACCCTTAAGCGAAGATAAATTAAGCTCTACCGGACATTAAAAAGTATATTCAGTTCAAGTTGTACTGAGAGTTCTAAAGTGCCTTTAAACCATTTTAAATAAATCAAAAACACTAAGTAAATAAATTTAAATAAAAGCCAATATTAATAAAACAATAACCGTGTGTCTTACTTCTTGTGTTGGTGTTTCCTTTGCTTTCCGTAATCGGTTTGTGACGGAGTTTTGCTGTTTCTGTTGAGAACTATGTGTTGTATTCCAGAATACTACCCTTATTAGATTTTTAACATTGAATCTCATTACTTTTCTAACACACCGTTAAAACTTCCTCTGTTCATATCTTATTCTCACTTAATATATAACATTAATAAACTTTCACAATATTCTATATCAAGCCTGTTACAGCACATTTCATAACATGCCCCTTTTCATAACATGCACCTTTTTTTTCATTCAAAACATAGCACTTTGATTTTCGTTCAAAGTTTATTCAAAATTAAAAGTCACAGAGACAAAAGGAATACTTTGAGAAAATTAGTTTTGTTCACATTATAATTTCCAACCAATTAGAACAATAAGTAGCATAAGAAGAGAGAAATTTTAATAGCAAAATCAGTTTGAGTTTGGAGTTGAAGTATTAAGTATTGGAAGTTTGAGATTAGAGTTTGAGAAGTAAAGAAGTTTTGAGTTTGAGTTTAGTTTTGAAGTAGAGTTTGGTTTGAGTTGTGAGTTAGAGTTTTTGAGTTTGTGTTTTGAAAGTTAAAATAAACAATTAAATAAAAGAGAAGAAATAGTTTTTCTTTGATAAACAATTGCAATAAATGATGACAGCAGAATAATAAATAATGAAGAAAGGTCCCCGCTCTTCCCTCATCCGAGGAAGCACGGCCCCGGACAATAACATATGCATCTTAGTGTTCGGTGGAACTTACGGAATTACTTGTTTGTGAGGGCGAAGTAGAACCCTGCGCCTATGCCGGTGCCACGACTTCGCCCACCACAATCGTAATAAGTTTATAAGAATTTAGATTTTTTCCGTTACAGCCCCTCTTAAAAGGCATAGGCAAAATGTGGTTTTTGAATTTTTTTTTATAACATCTTTTAAAAAAAAGAGAATATGTAGTGACGTGTTGTATTTCACGTCAATCTTTGTTTGTTTCGTTCAAAAAACGTACACGACCGGAATCGTGGGGCCTGATACACATTTGGCGCAGTTTGGTAACAGTAGCACAATTACGGTGTTGAAAAAATACCGTTTTTTAATTGGCTTGAAATTCGTGTGACAGTATACAAAAAAGAAACAATATGTTTGTGTAACAATATACAATGGAATAATAAAAGTTAAAGATTTCTAAAAGCCTAAAAAAATTAAAATATCCAACTCCTGAATGCAATTAATTTTTCTTTATAAAGATATATAACTACATATGAACAAGCAAACCTAACTATATGAATACGAGTATATGACAAAATAAACCCTTGTATAATACACAGTAGTCCACGAAGTGAACAGTTGTGTTTGCCATGTCGTACATTCTAAATTACCATTCCATATCTGTACTTCATTGAATTTTGAATCCAAAGCGTAGTGTTGCATTGAAACTAATTTAAGAGTTTAAATCCACCAGGAATATGTCACTTTGTGATGATGGTTTTGTGTATGCGGTGCAATCAGATGCAGTCTCTCAAAAGCGACAATATTCCGACGAGCTCATTCTTTTCGATAAGGGATGATTAACCAAGCTATTTTACATGTAACGTCAACGTTCTCAATTAGCGTGCGTCTTATATAATACTGATTGCGTGCTCCTACAAAACTCAAAGGACTCAACCAATCAGTAGAGTACTTTGTTCTCCCGAATTCAAAAGTACACGTTATCCCTTCGCGGATTTAGTCAATTAAGTTGGTGTAAATGGTGGTTTTATATGCATTCCAATAGAAACCGTCAGCATCATTTAAGTCTTAAATATGTCAATTTGTGGGAGAACAATACGCAAATAGTCTCCTTTGCATACTGCATAATGACTTAACTTTAAGGTAAATTAAAAACTGGCGAGTGGGGCACTAAACAAAGATGGATAAACAATAGTATAAGCGGTAGGACAGGGAAGGGCGAGGATAGATGGTGGGCTAGGGTGTGAGTATGAGTGCGGGGTGTCAGAGTGTAGCTAGAGATCTGGTGGTGGGGGGGTCAGGAGGGGAAAGAGAGGAGACAACGTTAGAGAGCGAAAGAGGTGAGATTGAAGTCAAAGAAGGTGGGGTAAGAGCAACCAACCGCAGCATTCGAGATATGGGTCCATTAAAGCCGTAAGAAGCTTTCTCCGACCTGTAACGGAACGGGTTCATTGAGAGGAGAGGAAAATTAAGCTGGTGCTATTCACCTGCGAAAAGAGAGCATTGATCCCCAGCGAATGAAGTGTCTGGAGAAAGTGAAAAGGACGCTGACTTGGCTAGGGAAAGTTGATCATGGGAACTAATTTAAATGCTTTGATAATTTCCCCAGCGGCCGCATGATTAAGCAACCGCGTGGTTTAATCAGACTATGCCGTTGCTAACCGACATGATGCGATTTCCTGTGGAAATCTCAGGGGTTAGTGAAATGGGGTTTCCGTATGGCAAAAAGGTAGCTAAAGTCAATTATGCATTATCTGCATAGGATAATGAGTTTAGCTATGCGTCCGTTTAACATGTTTTACAGGTAGAATAGGTGGTCAACAATTCTCCTTAAGACCTTCCTCTCCAACGCGAATATTGATATTGATATTGACCAATGATGACTTTAGCTTATGGGGCTACCCGATCTTGTACGATAGAGTATCTTATAGGCGTTACTCAGCAATGTTGCTGCACACCGTGATATCTCCCTTCTTATGTATGTGGCAAATTACTCGACACCAACTTCCGACATCTCCCCTTGCTCCCATACGTGCACGGCGATCTCATGAATTTTGATGTAACGCTGCCCTTCCTTGTTTGATGAGCTCAGCTGGTATGCCATCAGCTCCGGGGGCTTTATTTGATTTAAGCTGTTTTATGGCTTTTTAATGTTTTTGCTTGCTGTCGGCAGCATTTTGTCTTGATCTTGCATTGGTGAAGCCTCTAATTCTTCTGTGAGCTGACCATTTAGCATTTCATTGAAGTGCACTTCCTATCGCTCCAGAATGCCGTCAGTAACGGTGATCAGATTACCATCTTTATATTTGCAGTAAGTGCAGCGTTCTGTGTACCGCGTCAAACTATGGATTATTTCGTAGAACTTCCGTGCCTTGTGCGGGCCTCGCTCTTTACTTTTATCTATTTCACAGACTCGAAGTTTTTCCCAGGCACTTTTTTTTTGTGGAGTACTTTTTCATATCTTCTGAGCTCTTTGTATTTCAGCTCGCGTACCCCCGTCCTATGGGTCTGCTGGATTGCCAGGTATACGTTACGGTCAGTCACTAGTTTGCACTCATCATCAAACCTCCGATCTATACGACTACTGCCAAGTGTTGGATGGAGTTGGCAGTGCTAATGAGAGTATTCTAAAGACGTGTCCATTTCTCTTCTACGGCATATTGGCCCCAGGACTTACTCCCCTCCATCGAGTTCGAGGGCGAGTCTTACAGCAACATGAGCAAACAACAATCAATTTATATGTTCTATTGTTAGATCCAATATCTAACCAACTCGGTTGCAGCCTATAGCAAGAAAAGATTCTTCAGACGCGTACCATCATTTAATAGCGTTACTGCATACCACTGGCCAACAACTCCCATATCACCACTTATATCTGGTAGAACTCCACATTTAAAAAGAAAGGAAAATGAGTTCACGTCTATTTATTTACAGATAATCGGAAATAAACGCGATACTAAAACTGATTATAAGTCCGATAATCATCAACATCAACATCAATACCCACAATAACACCAATAACAAAATCAAATCTAACAACCTGATGGCGATAAACTACACCAACGATCATCGTCATCTGCAACTCCAAAGAAAACAACAACATCTGCTCTTCAGCGTTTTCGAAAGGAACGGACTCTGGTTGTTGACCTCAAGAACGGTTCAAAAAGACGAGGAAGAACCTGTTGTTCTGATTGAAACGGACCGGCGATTGAAATTCGACAAGAGGCAACTGGAGAGTGCTGTTTTTTGGTCTGTTACGAGCAGTGGTCCTATATACTACAATTGAAGGGGAGTAAAAATAAAACCTAGAGTGCAGTCATTGTTTTTTTTTCTTAAAAATATTGATATTAACATAAGGTGAATAGGTGCTGTTTTGTAAACCGGAAAAGAGGACAGTTTTTAACCTTAATCTTGTAACACTACTGTTTTAACTATATTAAAAAAAGGTAAAATTTGTTTCAAGTGAATAAAGTTTTGAATTTCAACTAATTTTGTTGTCATGTCTGTTTGCTGAGTTCAACGCCAACACTGATTTTGCTGGGCTACAACACCATAACAGCGAGTCTTAACGCATTACCAAAGGCGATGGTGTTCTCATTGCGTAAGGCAACCGTGTTGATCCGAATCTGATCCGCGGATGCAATATGTCCCCGTAAGGCGATCCCCTCTGTGAAAACTATACCAAAAAGATAGTGATCCGAGTCGACGTTGGCACCTCGGTACGTTTGTACCGTCATCAGACTCGAGTAGTGGCGGCGATCTATAAAAACGTGATAAATTTGATTGCAAGTGGCTCTGTGGGGGTTCTTTAAAGCATTCCCCAAGAACCACCCATTTCCTTAAATCAAGTTGCCTTCCCCTCACCACTACAAGCCATTTAACTTACCTGCAATCGAGCAGCGTAAGCTACCTTTCATCATCTTTCACCTAAAAGTAAAACCCCAGCATATCATCAAATCATTTCGTTCATATTACATGAACTTTACCAACCCAATCGGATCAGCTCGTCAGCAATCTTGATTGGTAAACACACGTCAATCTCGCAACGTGTTCTTGTTCCAACAATCCGTTAGTCCAAGAAGACACATCGTGCAGCGTACTTGTTGACACAGCTGCAGCCGATCATTTTCCTACCATTTCTTAACCAAACATTGCCCCCATATCCAATAGGTTCGCAACAGCTGCAACCAATTCCCCTTTATCGGCCATCAACCGATTATCGAATTAGACATGAACATGATTGTTATTTAAACAATCATACCTAATCATCGTACCCATGTGCCATTACTTTTGCCTAAACAATAACTACCTTAGCCACAGTCATGATTTACAAATCTTCGGTTGACCTATCGTCACCGAAAAATCTATAGCCTACAACGACATGATTGTAAGCGATTAAGTAAACGCCAGAATGTTCCCATGTCGTACTGGCTAAACCCAACAAACAGTAACCTTACTGTGTTTATTTTATCTACCATCCGTTGGCCCATAGCCACCCTGGGTAAGTCGTATGCTTGCACACCTGCAAGTCAAATTCCTCACGGCCCATGATTGTTATTTAAACAATCGTATCGATACTCAAGCTCTATATTGCACTCTTTAAAGCAAAAAAGGCAGCCAGCCACCGTATTCGATCATCTATTTGATCGGGCGAGCAATTTAGATTTTCTTTCATGCACCCTTCGCATCTGCGTTGTCATGATGTCTAACGAATGGGTGTTCATCCTGACCTGTACGGTCGCAGCGGAAATTCCGCTATTGGAAACTCAAATCGGTCGCTGGCCGACATACATGAAAAGATCGGAGTTGCTCCTCCCATATCAATGAAAATCCAGGACCATCGCGGCTGGTGGATGTGGAGTGCAACAGAAACGAGGAGTCAGATTGTATCCCGCGTCAGGTATATACCGTGTCGGAGAGTGGAGTCCTTTTTCACCACCTCAAGCGACAACAAGTGTCCGAAGCCAATCATCATCCGCCAGAGTGTGCGAAATAGGTCGAGTGTTCAGTACCGTGGCAGTGTGTAGATCATTCAGTAGCGCGTGAAAATTTATTCGACCGTAAATTATCCTTGTTGTAAATATTGTACTAAGAAGACTTAATCTTGGATGTGTTTTATTCCAAGTGAAACAATTGTATCCGATCTGAAGGATTTAAGGAATCTTTAATTCTGTGTTGCCAAGTGTTGTGTGGTATTCTAATGTGTGCAGTTATAATCACCAATTTTATTTTCCATTTTATCCTTCACGCCGAATGTAAAAGCGGAAAGACAAACGTATTAGAACAGTGGCAAATATTGTAAATCAGTGCCAAACTAGTATTATAGACAAAATATAAGGAAAATAAATTAAGAGCCAATAAAAAGGAAATAACCAAACAAAAACATCGAAGTGTTTCTTTATAGTTACTTCCTGTATATTTAGCGAACAGTGGCTGCAGCGAAACAACCTACGAGTGATATGTAAAACGTGCTGGGGAGAGAGTTAATCAGTGCCCATGTCTGGCACTCCATCCCTCTAACCCCACAGCTCCATCAGGTGATACCCAGGTGGCTTTGTGGATGTCTTTATGCAGAAACCTGGTACTCGTAATGACCAAGTTCTTTGATGCTGCCAGTTCGGTGGCTCGTAGTTCATTGTCATTAGTGTTCTCATGCGAACTATGCGTAGTGCCTGAAAATCGGCTTTCGACATATTCTGGTATTCAAATCACCAAGGACAATTTTCACATCGTAACTTGAGCAGCCATTGAGGGACCGTTCGACGTTCTCGTTGTATTCTTCTGTTTCGTCGTCAGGGGAGTCCTCTCTAGGTCCGTGAACGTTTATAAGGCTTATGTTTTTAAACTTCCCTCGCACGCGAAGAGTGCATAGTCTTTCGTCTATTGCATTAAAGCCGATAATGGCTGGCTTCAGTTTTTAGCTGACTTGAAAGTCTACCCCGAGCATGTGATGTTTTGCATAACAGTTATAATAAATGTCATAATCGTTTTTTTGAATAACACCACTCTCCGTCTATCTTATTTCTTGTAATGCTGTTATGTCCAGTGGTGTATTGGGAGGGGAACGCGGTGGTACGACGTTCCCTTACCTTTTTTTCAGAATCGGAACGCGTTCCAGTACTTTTTTAGCAGACATTTTTTTAATTGCAAATGAAAATTGTATTTCAAATTGGCGAATTTGAAAAACATTTCAGAAAATATGTTAACTAACAGAGTATTTATCTTGCTTTTTGTGTTAATCCATATATTTATTTAATTTATTTAAGTGTTAATTTATTTAATGTTATAATTTGTTTTTTTGCCTTGTGTGTAAACCCAATTCGGTTTTGGTGGTGTAGACTTGTTTCACAAGTTTCGAAGTCGAACGCCGTCGAGGTCGAATTGCGGTGTCAGCGTTGACAGGAGGAGAAACAGTTTGTTTTTGAAAGAATTAGAGAGAGGTCAGCGGAAAAGTGAGATATTTTGAGGAAATTAAAATATTTTAAAAGATAAAAATATATTTTAGTGCTAATTAAATAATTTAAGTTAAAAAAAAATCAGCTATTAAAAATTTAAAATGAGCGAAAAACGCAAACAACCCACTTTGGGCAGTTTCTTTGGAAAAAAACTTAAAACGCAACAAGAAGAAAATGTACGAGTGCTCGAAACTAAGGAAAATCAAATAAATATTCCATCAACATCAACAGAAAATTTTCAAAAAGAAGCAGAATCCCCAGTAATAAACTGGCCGAGTATTTGGACTGCAGATATGTGCTTTGAAAAGAAAAAAAAAATATACTTGGCTAAAATGCGATTCCGGAAAATTAGGATGTCTGAGTTGTTCGGCTATTCAAAATTTAGGACCTTTAAAGGCGCGGGGGGTAAGCATCTCCAAAGAATGGAGTGACACTCAGGTATCAGCTTATGGAAAGGATAAAGCTGCACAACTAACTTCTTTGTGAAAAAAAATTCACAAACATTGTAACAGTATTTCACATACAACAGCTGAGAGAATCTTAAAAGAGGCAGACGAGCAAAAGCTTGAAATGATTGTAGATAAGTTGAATGATTCTGAAATTTGTAGCACCAGTACGGTTTTTAGAACTGCTTATTATATTGCTAGGGGCTCCTGGATAGTATAGTGTTTAGTATACCCGCCTGTCACGCGGGAGACCAGGGTTCGATTCCCCGTAGGGGAGCCTCTGGCGCAAGACTAATGACCTTACCCGGAAAAAAAAATTCATTATGGAAAATTTAACAAGCCTCAGGGCGTGTTAAATAAGGCCAAGAACGGCGCCCGGTTGTAGTGCCGATGATGATGATGATTATATTGCTAAACATGATCGTCCATATTCTGATCATTTTGATTTATTAAAGCTTCAGGAAATGAATGGATCTAATATGGCTCGCGGATTACGATCTAGATTTAGTGCTACAGAAATAATTGATCATATATGAATTCAAATGAAATCCAAAATTTGTCAACAAATAGTAAAAGTTGAAGGAAACTTATCTATTATCATAGATGAATCTAACACTTTAAGTAAAAAGTCAGGTCTTATTATATATTTAAAATGCGAGATCGATAAAATGAAAGATCCTCATTTCTTCTTTCTTGATTTCATTGAACTGCAGGATCAAACAGCTAACACCATAACAGAGGTTCTCTTAAAATGTTTGGAGAAAAATGGTTTTGGTGATAATTATTTAAAACACCATTTAATTTCATTTACAAGCGTTGCGGCCAGTGTTATGTTAGGAAGAAAATCTGGAGTTGGAACAAGACTAACACGGAAATATCCGAATCTAACTACATGGCATTGTCTAAACCATATGCTCGAATTGTCGGTAGGAGATGCTATTTCTGAGGTTAATGGGGTTAATCATTTTCAAATATTTATGAACAAGTTATACTCCTTATATAGTCAATCTCCGGAAAACCAAAGAGGAATTGAAACATGTGCAGCTGCGCTCGGTGTGGAAATTAAACGTATTGGACGTATATTTAACGTCAGATGGGTGGCCAGCTCCTTTAGGACTGTATCAGCAGTTTGGCAGAATTCGTCTTCTTTATCCCATCATTTCGAAAATGCGAGTAAAGACAACAACCACACTAAGAGGGAACAAGCCATGTTCAATGGATTATACGAGGGTTGCCTCTTATGTTTCGGTATTTGGCAACCCTAGTGTTGCAATCCGGCAATTGACAGCTCTGTCGTCAAGTTGGACATTTTTGAGGTTATACGCACTCAGAACGTTTTGACATACGAGCGCTATTTGTGTTGTTTACAGTAACTTAAAAGATTCATCTCGGCCCAAAAATGGAATTAAATCGTCAACATTTTCTTGCGGTTATTTTTTACAACTTTCGGCGTGGATTAACTCAGCAACAGTGCATGGATGAACTTAATTCAATTTTTGGCGATGAAGCTCCATCAAGGACCAGTGTTTATCGATGGTATGGTGAATTCAATCGTGGTCGTAGTTCACACCAAGATGAATTTCGTGAAGGTCGTCCAAAATCAGTTGTTGTTCCGAAAACCATTGATGCTGTGGGCGAACTGATATTGGAAGATCATCATATGACCTATCGTGAGATTGAGACAACCTTAGGCGTTAGTGGGACCAGCATACATTCAATATTGCATAAACATATGACTGTCAAAAAAATTTGTTCGCGTTGGATCCCACACAATTTGTCAATCGCCCAAAAAAAGGCTCGTGTCAATTGGTCGAAATAAATGCTCAAAAAATACGGTCGCGGTGCTTCGAAACACGTCTATGACATCGTGACAGGTGATGAATCGTGGATTTACGCGTATGAGCCCGAAAGTAAACAGCAGTCGACTGTCTGGGTGTTTCAAGATGAGCCAAATCCAACAAAAGTTGTTCGCGCACGAAGCACTTCCAAGCAAATGGTCGCCTGTTTTTTCGGAAAAACTGGACATGTCGCAATCGTACCACTAGAACAACGCAGAACAGTCAATTCTGAGTGGTACACAATCATTTGTTTGCCAGTTGTCTTCCAAGAAATCAGGAAAACCAACCTCCGAAGACGGATCACTCTTCACCACGACAATGCGAGCTCTCACACATCGGCTGCGACAACTGCATTTTTGAGCACCCAAAACATCGATTTGATGGGTCATCCGCCGTATAGTCCTGACTTGGCACCGAATGACTTATTTTTATTCCCGTACGTAAAAGACAAACTGAGAGGTCAACGTTTTTCAACACCTGAAGAAGCGGTTGCTGCATTCAGAATGCATGTGTTGGAGATACCTCAATCAGAGTGGCAAAAGTGCTTCGACAATTGGTTCAAACGCATGCAAAAGTGTATAGATCTTCATGGGGAGTATTTTGAAAAACAATAAAGTGATTTTCGATGATCAATATTTGTTTTTGTTCTCTAATCCCGAAATATAAAAGGCAACCCTCGTATAAAAGAATATCATCGAAACAATCTATTCAAGATCTGGCCTTAATGTATGATGTTCTATTCGAGCTATCTATTCTATCAGAAGCATTACAGAAAAGAGAAAGTTCAATAGTATATGCAGACAAATTGATTCGCCGCACAATCATTTATTTAGAACATTTAAAAAATCCTGAGAAAGTAAAGAAGTCGTTGGAAGCAGTTTCTGCTTGTGAAATAATGCAATTATCTTCAATTACGTTAACAGATAATAAAATGGCAAAATTGATTCACAGAAATCAATTCCTAATTAGTATTATTAATAATATGAGGAATAGGCTAAACACCACATCAGCAAGTTGTTTAGATTCAGACGGAATTTTGAATTCCGACAGTTCCGACATTGTTAAAGATTTGCGAATTCTTGAATCAACCGAATGGCCATCTGAATTTAATTTGGAATTTGGAGAAAAGGAAGTAGAATCTCTCTGCCAACGCTTTAATTTACCCTTGGGGAAAACATTAAATGCCTTTAGAGATTACTTGGCTTGTGGTGGTCGTAACATTTCAGACGATTTGGAAACTTTAAAAAAATATTTTAAAATTACAGCCTGCAGTTCTTCAGAATGCGAGCGTGGTTTTAGCAGCATGAATTTAATTGTAACGGAAAGAAGATCACGCATTTTAATTGATCATGTTGCAAATTTATTGTTTATTAAACTTCATGGACCATCCTTGGAATTTTGGAATCCAATTTTCTACGTAAAAACCTGGTTGCGTTCTCATCGATCCGCTACTGACAAGCAAACTAAAAGAGCAGGGGCAAATGATAAAAATGTGTGTGAAGCTATTTGGGAGTTTTTGTATACACAATAATAATATCTTCTGATTTTCATCTTTTTTTGAATTTCTTTTTTTGTGTTCGTTAATATTTTGTATAGTAAGAATAAGAAAAAAATAAAAACTTACATGGAAAAAAATAGTTTGCTGAAAATAGGACTTTTTTTTTTGCTCCCACTATGCGTTCCCTTACTTCTTATTTTACCAATACATCACTGGTTATGTCAGCCTTATATTCGGACAGGACATCGGCTAGCTGCTGTGCAGCTTGAGCTCTGTATAGTGAGCGGACGTTCCATGAGAAAATTCTCAAATCGTTTAGTAATTTTCGTTTCCGTGATCGTCGTCATGTATCCGGTCCATATCCGCTTGTTAAATTTTCCATAATAATTAGTCTTTCCGGCAAGGTTATTAGCCTTGCGCCAACTTTTCTCAGGATGTCGCTGCATGCTTTGGCTCACTACTTGGCGGGTGTCACGTGGAGACTGCATGTCAACTTGGATTGAGCAGGGACAAGGATCGTCCTCGCCTTCGCTGGGTTGAAAACAATCAGTGACTTTGCCCTGTATATTCGCTCTCACCCCACCCTATATTATAAGCATATTTTTAAAATGACAGACAGTGGCTCCAACAATTCAAGATCAAGATCTGAAATATTTGCGGTTTGAAATTTAAATTCTATTGTATTCCGTCGTTATGCTTTAAATTCCAAATTACGAAATCACAACTGGACGCCCTATGACCCTACTTTCCTTTAGCTTTCTAATCCGAAATAATTCCAACCCAATTAAGATGGTAAAAATGACACGTAGGTATGTTGACAGTTTCATTTAGACTAACATATCTCCATACCATGACGAAGGACAAATTCCCCTGTTTTGGTTTACAATCTGATTTGGTTAATTGATGTTGTGTTGGGAACTTTGTCCACTGACCACAAAGTTAGAATTTTGTGGTGTACCTCCTTCATAGCTTACCCTTATCCGGTTGCCCTTTAGTTATGCGACTGCTTACTTATTGGGCGAATATTTCTTGGCTTTTGGGATCTCATTTCATGACAGGATATGTATGATACTTTCGACTTTTTCCCTTTCATTACATGTGTACCAACTTGAGGAAAGCAACACCCGAAAATGTATCCTAACTAAATTCCTTTAACAAATTATCAGAATTATAAACCAAGAATTCGGTCAATGTTCACATGGCCTTTAATACCCCAATGAGAGTTCCGCCAGATGTTCCTATACCCACGTCACTGCCGTGAAATCCTAATAAATTATTTGTGTTTAACTTGCTACAAAGTATTACCGCCGCAACAACAATCAGGCTGTCTTCTAGTTTGAGTATTCTATAATATTTGTTCGAACGAAGATTTTCTTCATTGAGAAATAACTGAAAAACAGTCTCAGGATTTGTTTAATGAGCTTATTAATTGTACTGTTCTTGATTCTGGACTTTTCGGCAAAATGTTAAATACTAACATTTTTTGGTTTAACTAAAAAAGTATTACACCCGAACAGTCCGTAGGAGTCGCTCATTTGGAAATTTAATCAGACTCTGAATTTTGGAAAACCTTGGTAGATTTGTATTTATTGATTGTTTCTCTTTTTTCTTGCTGTGCGCAGTATGTAATGTGTGTTTTTACATTGCCAGTGTTTTGGGATTAAAAAAAAAACATTTTATATATTTAATAAGACGGTTTTACAATCAGAATTCAAAGTATCCAAGAGATGGGTGTAATAGTTCCGGAAATAGTTTACTTTTAGTAGCCATCATTACTCATGAAACAGTTGCACGAAAAATTGGATGAGAATGCAATCTCGGCAAGACGAGTTCCAGGTTTACTCTTAGTGGAGAATAAACGCAGTCATTTATTTGATTTTGAGGCTGTTTTGGTGTCTTTCCGCCGGATCGTGATGAGTTTGGGTCTAGATACTGTGCATGAAACATGGGTAGACTACTACACTCCAGAGGCGAAAGAACCACCAAAAGCAGTGGATTTTTGAAAGTGAACGGGCTCCGAAGACCACGAAGAGGGTTAAATGGACTGACAAGGCGATGCCAACGGCATTTTGGTATATACACGGAATCAAATACTTAAAAACAATAACTGGAGAATGTTACAAGTCGTTATTTTGATTGAACAAGGAAGTCAAGAAAATACGCCCTTATCTGAAACTCTTAGTTAAGGAACTAATTGAACAATCCTCGTAGTACTTTGGGTGACGCAAAACTTTTATCATTATTATGTGACATAAAATCCAAACTTTTGGTGACAATGGTGCTTCATTAATTGATCCAAAACCATTTGTTGTCACGAATTATAAGATTTATTACACAATGTTCGGTTTCACCTTTTAGTTACGATATATAAGTGCATCACTGCGACTGCTTATAGGTCTGTAGGAACTCGAAAGTGCATGATCTTACTACCGGTCCTTGCCCTGTACATTTTCCCTCCATTTTTCGCTATCTGATTCAATTTCTTCATTATTCTCCTATCTCCGTCGCGACCTTCCCATCGACCTCTTTTCCGGCGGTCTTCGTCAAAAATTCGACGGGCTGTTTTTTTTATTGCCCACATTTGCTACATGCCCAGCCCACCTTAATCTTCGTGACCTGATGATTCTCAATATTGGTATACCTCCTCCAATTCATATATACCGTCTGTATTATCATGGGCTCCTCGATAGTATAGTGGTTAGTATTCCCGCCTGTTACGCGGGAGACCGGGGTTCGATTCCCCGTCGGGGAGCCTTTGGCGGTTTTTTATGTGTGATGGTGTCAATGTGTTCCGCCGAACACTAGTTGTGTGGTGATGAAATAACGTTCAAGTAGAACGACACTCACAAAACAAGTCAAATAAAAGTCACTGTGAGCTTGGCCTGGGTTTGGCTCTTTTATTTTCTGGGTATTGACTAACAACCCCAGTAATTAGTAAAACATAAAGGTACACTATATTTATTATCGAATCTTATTTAATATTTTTACGACTTCATCGGGTATACCGCACAACAAAATGATTATTCCACATCGTTAACATTGTTTTAAAATAGATTTTCTTATTTAATATGTTTACGCTTTAATCGGTATACCGCACAACAAAATGATTATTCCACATCGTTAATATTGTTTTAAAATAGATTTTCTTATTTAATATGTTTACGCTTTAATCGGTATACCGCACAACAAAATGATTATTCCACATCGTAAATATGACTTTTAATATATAGCACACCACAACTGTTAACTCTACGTTTCACTGCTTCTCCAAGACTGATTTCTCAATTCATCCCGACTCGCAATGGTTACCTCACACGCAACCCCTTTTCTTATTTTTCCTTCTTTCTATTCTGCACACTCAGCGCCAGGACCCAAAACAGACCACTGCCCCGACCACCATATACGGTGCGCCTTTAGCTTTTTGCTAGGCGAACAAAAAAAAAAAACGGAAAGGGTGAATACACATACACGCTAATCGCGTCGGCCGCTTACGTGCGTGTCCCCCAGCATGCAGACACGGGATCATCGCCATCCACATGACCTGCAGGTTTGCACAGGGGTTGAATTGTTTACACGATCACTACTGCTTGAAGCATTATTGTTGATCGTGCAAACTTTGCTAGTGTATCTTCCATAGGAACGACGAATATTCATACGATCGCGATCACAGCCAGGATCGCCGCCGATCGCATATCGATCGTCGTGCAAATAGTGCATGTGGCTATTCCCTGTGTTTGCTTCTCCTTTAGGCAAGCATGTTATTACTTGCCTGTAGTTGGTTTTTGCCACCGAATTGCCCGCCGTGTTCGCTGATGAAAAAAAAAGGGGGCAGCTTGCCTGTGTGCGACGGTGCTGGATCGAAGATATTCTTGTCCGAATATCTCGATTGATCCGTTGGTTGAGGATGCGACCGTTTTTCTCCATTCGAGAAAGGGTGCATGTTGGCGGGAACCAATGTTGGAATATTTTCCGTTGACCGTTGGCGCCGGTTGAACTTCCCCGGTGTGTGCTGTATGTTGAGCAAATTCTATCGGATATTCATGTTGTGCTACGCACAAACAAGCTATTCATCCTTGCAGGAAATTTTACTCTTTTTCCCTATAGAACTTGATGCTCTGCGACGACCAGGCTTTTGTTGTTTCCGCCCCCATGGTGCGGCACGAAAACCAAGGTCCATAGCGCTCAACCGCTCGTCCGATAATTTCGGACTATGCACCGTCGCCTAGGTTAATGCCCCTTCTTATTGGTGTTCCCGTTGAAAATGTGAGGCGGGCAGTGGCGTCGGGGGAAACCGCCACAAGCCTCTGGCGCAAGACTAATGACCTTGCCCGGAAATCAAATTATCATGGAAAATTTAAAAAGCCTCAGGACTTGCTAAATAAGGCCAATACCGGTTCCCGTGTGTAGTGCCGATGATGATGATGATTATCACGGTGACTCTCTGACACCTGGTCGAATCAGAGCAGTAAGCAGACCTTACCATATCAAAGAGGGGCTCTGATATGGCGAACTATTTGAAACCCCAAGACTCGTGGGAACTAAAATGAATACTCAATATACAAAAAACAATCTCACGAAAAACCCGGTAGACGTAGATGCGATGAGTCAACACTACCATAAGAGAAAATCATCAAGAAAACACCGACTCGGCAAAAAGAAGACGTAGGGAAAAACGGAAAAAGTGTGATATACGCGCCGGCTGTGGAATGTTCGAACGTTGTATAAACCAGGCGCGATGCAGACGGTCGTAGAAAACATGAAACAATATAAAATGGACATCGTCGCGCTTCAGGAAGTCCGACTCCAAAATCAAGTAATCGAAACCAACGTTTGCACTGGCGTGTGGAGGTACCGATACACATAACCTCGGGACTGGCTTCATCATAAGCAAGAAGATTACGCCCCATGTAAAAGATGTGCAATTTATTAATGCCCGAATGTCGGTGCTAAAAATACAGGGCCCATGCTACAATTATGCATTTACAAACGTACACGCCCAACACAATCTACCGACGAAGAAACGGAGGACACGTTCTACGGGACCCTAGAGTAGTTTAGTGAGGGCAGAACCCTCATTTATTTAGCTTAATACAAGCATAATATAATATAATATCCTACAGACTAACTTAACAACGAAAGTCACATCTTTACAAAAATTAAAAAAAGAAGAAAAAACAAAGAAATGAGAAGAGGAGTGGGGGACTGGGGTGGTAGGAGGCTGGAGAAGAGGGAATGTATGTAGGTGTGACAAATGTGGCATTTGTGAGACAACGTCAGTGAACGGCGTATGCGCGGGCTGGTAGGGTGCGGCGGGGTTAGGACGCGTTTCTTCTAAGACGTCGTTTGAGAGCAGGAGTGGAGAGGTTGAAATCGAAGGAGGTGGGGAAAGAGTTGGCCTGTCGTAGCTTACGCAAGATGGGTTTTTGGCGGATGTTTTCCATTCGGTCGCAAGTGTTCCGCCGAACACCGTCCAATACCTAACACCAAAGAATTTCGGCACACAAATGAAACACGGTGAAAACGTTCCTTTGAAATTTTGAATTGTAATCTTTATTGTTTCGTGTTTATATTGAATTTAAACATTACTTTAGTCTTTGCGAGACTCGACGCACACGTAATCCGATAACACACACTCGACCGTTCGTTCCTTTTCCTGTGCCGCGTCCGATTAAATAAAGTTAACTCGCGAATTGAAAAAAAAACTGAACACAATTTTTAAAGTTGCCGTCAGTGGCAGCTCGGCAGAATTCTCGATCCTCACGTCCTCGCAGATTCCCGTCGACCTCCTCGATGGAGTTCTTTACCGTTCTCCTCACTGGACGGATATTCGAACTATACCCCTCGTCCCGGTGACGATCGAAATCTGACTGCCTATCTCAACCCTCAACAATATCCTGCTCATACAGATACCCAGATTCAAACTGGTATCTGTATCCATCCGAAAAATATTCCCTATTTGCTCTGCTAACAGAACTTCCGAATTTCTGTTAGCAGCATGTTATCACATCCCCCGGGATATTTTGTAGTTTCCTGAAAGGGGTGAGTCATCTTTGCATACATCATTATTATCGCTGATAGAATTTCATTTCCACGGCCTTCTGTTTGCACAGAACATCTGGCGCCCAGACCAGAGACATTCGGCGATTGTTTTGACGTGCAGTCCGTGGGTCTTATTTGAACTTGGTACCTGGAATCGAAATCCATTAGATCTTTATAATGGTGCGAAATTCTAGCGTGGCCGTGGGACCGGAGTATTGCCTCTGTTGGCTTAACTCCTCATAAATTATCGGATATCTCGTTGAGATATATTCGATTGCGATAGGTCGTGGCTGCCTTCTGTTGTTCAACGGATTTGGGTGGTCCTTGCATTAGATTACCCGCACGTGCATCCGTTGATCGGCTCATTCTTTGATGATAGCAATTCTTTTGTATCGAATTTCGGAATTGCCGGTTCGATGAGATGTTCCTGGGCGCAGGCAGCATGTATGGCATTTTGGGAATTGTTTTTTTTTTTTAGGAATAGAACGCATGGATGTTTATACCTTTGTTTCAGGCATGATGAATTATAATTGTTGAGCTTGACCTAAAAAGCTTTGGGGACGTTCAGATCCTTGCTTTTTGGTGTCGGTCTCAACGTTGGCTGCGAGTTGCAGGCCCTATGGTGGGACTTTGGGGAACGCGTCTGTGGGCGCGTGCAACGCTCTCAGGTAAGTAAGCTCTTTGAAGGTAGGAACCTTACCTGTGCGGAATTGTGCGTTCGTAGAACGCTACAGGTTTGTGGGGGATTGGGTAGTTGCGCCAACATGGGCGAGTGTTCACTAATACCATGCCGATTCGCGTGGGGGTGTAGTTGACCATTGAACGTCACAACTTCGTCAACCTCATGGGATCCACCGTCTTTGAGAAGGTATGCTTATTCTTCCAGGTTTGTTCGTTTACTGTAACGGTGAAGTTAGCCGTTACAGGCAGGTTCGGTAGAATTCGATTTTAGTAAATAAAAGACAGTATGGTTAATTCTAACAAGCGGTTCGGTATAACTTGGCTTTATTAAACAAATGCAATATCGTTTGATTTCAACAAAAGGTCCAGAGCAAACGATCTTAATAGACAAGGTTCAGTATGATTTGATTTTAACACAGGGTTCGGTGTAATTCGATTTTAATAAACAAAGTGCAATATCGTTTGATTTCGGCAAAAGGCCCAGAGTAATTTGATTTTAATACACAAGATTCGGCATGATTTGGTTTTAGCCAAGGGTTCGGTGTAATTGACTTTAATACAAGATGAAACTGCACGGTAGATCATTGGCACCGTCCAATACGGTTCCACAATATGTATACCCTTCGCGAACCCTTCTGGTGCCACGTAAGAGTTAGGCAGCACTTTAATTTATTTTTAATTGATTAATATAGTCCCGTAATATGTACTTATATACTTCGAGGGGAATTTCGACTCGGGGTAGTTGAAGAGCGATGCGCCCGCGCCAGTGGTTGTATTACGGCTTTTCGTGTTGCAGACGCCTCGGTGGATGAATTGCGACTATCTGACCGTTACTAAGAGGGGAATGCGCGCTTGATGGCGGTTGGCTAGCGACTGGTTTATGAACGAAAATAATTCATTCATTGCGTCGTGGCGGTGCGTCATAGCAAAATTAGGGTCGCTGCGAATTACGAGGAATTGTGGACGAGTTGGTATGCCTGCTTAAGAATTTAGTTCCAGCGAATCCTTGCCGTATAAGCTAAGTTGGATTCGTTGGTTGGGTATTCCAGGGAATTGAAAATGCTTGGGTGCAAGCAAGGAATACCGTTTAGATGAAATGTTAACCGAAGTAATTTCCGGGAAATGTGGGCGGCTTAGTTAGTTGGTAATGTTCCGTTGAGGATTTGGATATGCGTTTGTTATGGCATATGAATTTCGGGGAAATGTGGATTGCTTGGGTGCAAGCAAGGAATGTTATTTGGGTGGAATGTTCATCGAAGTAATTTCGGGGAAATGGGTATTGCTTGGTCACAATGAGGAAATATAGATAATTGACCGAAGCAATTTTGGGAAAATGAATGCCGGGATGATTAGAATATATTCGGTTGAATTATATTCTGTTGTATGCTATTGTGGGAATGGTTTTTGCATGTTAGGTTAGGATTGTGGGTTGGTTCTCCGTGTGATATAGAGAACCCCCACAGGTTCGTTAGCGCCGTAAGAAGTGTGATGAGCGGGCACGTAAAACAGTCGAGGGTTCCACACATTACGGGGGTTTGTATGAAATGTTAAAGTGGAGATCAAGCTGGGGCAATTGATTGAGCCACACAGAAGGCGATGAACAAAAATGATGTCGGCATGGATTCTGCGCTCCTCAAGTGTGTTGAGATTGATTAGAAGGAATCGGCCTATGCATGGTGTAGAGTGAGCGGGGTTTCCCAGTTTAGTCCACGGGGGGCAAAGTGCAAGAAACGACGTTGAACGCCTTCGATCCTACGAATGCGAGACAATTGATACGGGGACCAGACCTGACTAGTATATTCGAGTAGAGGCCGTACAAAAGTTGTGTAGAGTGATCGGGTGACGTAGGGGTTTAGGAATTCCTTCGACCAGCGTTTTACAAAGCCGAGGGCGTCGTTGGCCTTAAGGATTATGTCATCGATATGTGCGGTAAATCTAAGCTCCTTGTCGCATAGGACGCCCAGGTCGCACATCGATTCAACCGATGTTATCGGTTGGTCCAGCAACAGATAGGAACGTGGCTGGATGGGGGAGAGCTTCCGAGAGAAGGTGATTGTGTGACATTTGGCGATATTCAAGGCAATTAGGCAATTATTTTGGCACCAAATCGAGTCAAGATCCGATTGGAGAAGTGAGGAGTCTAGGGGAGAGCGAATTGTCTTGAAATTGTTGGTATTATCCGCGTAAAGCGAGATAAGGGAGTGATTGATACAAGAGCCTATGTCGTTTATGGTTAGGATAAAGAGGAGGGGGCCGAGATGACTGCCCTGGGGTTCACCTGAGGTTGGAAGAAAAGGATCGGAGAGCGTGGATTTAAATCGCACGTGGCACGTTCGGGAATTAAGATACGATGAGATCCACTTAATCAACAGGGGTTCAAAACCGAGGGAAGATAATTGAAAGAGAATGACGTTATGGGAGATTTTGTCGAAGGCATTGCTAAAGTCGGTAGTGACTACATCGACCTCATCGCCGTTTCCTAGGGCAAGGAGTGTGTGGGATGTTGGTAGGAATGCGACAAGGTTGGTGGTAGTGGACCTGTCGGAGAGGAAGCCGTGCTGGTTAGTAGAGATGATGGGTGTGCAGCGAAAACATAACGCATCATATAGAAGGCCTTCGAACAGTTTTGGAATGTGCGAAAGCTTAGCAATGGGATGATAATTGGATATATCGGTTTTTGGTCCCTTTTTGTGTATGGGGGTTATGTTACAGGATTTCCAAATGTCGGGGAATAGACCTTGTGCAAGGGTTGGATTGAAGATTGAAGCGACCGGGGGAGAGAGAGAAGAGGAGCATTTTTCTTAAGAAGATAGCAGCGAGTCCGTCTGGGCCGGGACTGAAATCGTCTTTCAGTTGTTCAAGTTTTTCAATAACTTGGTGTTGTTGAACGTGTAGAGGGGTGAGTGGGCCGAGGAAGAATTCAGACATGCCAGTAAAGTAGGAGGGCTTCGGCTCGAACGAGTCGTCCGTGAAGGATAGTTTGAAGAAGGACGCGAAAAGATTGACTATGGTGTGGTGATCAGTTTTAGTAGTTGAGCCGTAGGAAAGAGTGATGGGATAGGCATTAGATTTCCGTTTGTAGTTGATGAAGTGGTAGAAAGATTTGGGGTCACTGATCAGGTTGAGTTGAGATCTGACAAGGTAATTGTGGTACAGAGAGCTATAAAGCTCGGTGAATTGTTAAAAAAGTAACCGTGATAGTTGGAGTAGTCCAGGGGAGAACGCGTATTTAAGAAAGTGTTTCACAACCTATTCCTCTTGTTACGAAGGGTTCGGAGTCTACGGTTATACCAAGGGGGCGATGAGAATGATAACCTGTGTCGGGTATATGGCACATATAAGGATATGGCGTTGTAGATTACTGAGTAGAGTGAGGGTGTAGCGACCTCTACACTTATACCGTTTAAGCGGAGTGTGATATTGCTGAGGTACTCATTTATGAGGCGAAAATTCGCTTTTCGGAAGTTGAAAGAATATTGGTAGGGGGCAGGTGTGCTGTGGGCTGTGTAGTCGTGGTATAGGGATAGGAGAAGTGGGCGGTGGTGGTTGTCAATAGTTGAGAGGGTGTGGGAACGAGAAACAACTGAGGAATTAAAAGTGTCTGTCGTGAACACAAGGTCAAGTTGTCTGCCCAGATGATTTAGGACATTGCTTACTTGACAAAGGCTAGAGTCAGTGAGGGTGTCTATAAAGAGACACTCCTTGGTAGTAGTGGGTTTGAGATGTAGTGGGACTTATCGTCAGACGGCGTTCATTGGAGATGGGGGAGGTTGAAATCGCCAAGGACTACAATGTCGTCTTGGGAAGAACTCAGTTCCGTTAAGCGGTCGATTGCACCAATAGCGAGTAAGTATGACTCGATAGCTTGCGAAGGCTGTATGTAGAAGCATATGATGTACAAGGACCTTAAGCAATGTTCAATTTTTATAGCGACATAGTCGAGGTTGGGAGAAGAAGAGACGGTGATAAGAGAAGATGTTAGTCCGTTTTGGGTGGCAAGCAGCACGCCTCGGCACGGGTGTCAGGACAGGAAGGATGTACATCGTCGTCGCGAAAAACTAAGAAGGGGGGGGGGGGGGGGGGGGCAGTTCTAGGCTGTTGAGACTGGGGATGGGGTTAGTTTCGGCCAGGGCGGATATATTATAGGGGAAGGAGTGGGTATTTTGTAAGATCGAGTGGGTTTTGGACCGAAGTCCTCTGACATTCTGATAGTAAATGGTTAAGGGAAGAGTATTGGGAGATCCCATAGAGAGCGGGGTGGGCAGCCGATTAGGGTCGAATAAAATTGTTTTTAGTAGGATCGCGGCGTGGGTGACCAGATGCCATTTTCGTGCAAATGTATTGTCGAAGAGCCGAAAGGTATCTTGTTACTTTAAGAGGGGGAATATTGAAGTTTTCATGGAATTTTATGTACAGATTACGAGGGCTAGGGAAATCGGAGATCTTAACGCTCGTTTTCGTTTTGCCTTCATAACAGAATGTATCAGATTTACCATGAAGATAAGCTAGATAGATCCGGAGGTTATCGTAAGTCCGACTATTTCGAAGCTTTGAGAGGGCATAGCGGCATTCAGATGAATTCAGGGTGTTACAAGTCCGGCGCCGTGCTTCCTCTGATGAGGGAAGAGCGTGGACCTTTTATCAATCTCAGACTTCAAATTTAATTTATATCCTATTTATATAGGGCTTTCCGTCTGTTGAATAATAGTAATTTGTTTTTCTTTTTATTTATTCTCTTTATTCACTCTTTTATATTTGACTATATTTTATTCTATATTTATAATATATATTTAACTTGACTAAACTCTAATTTACTTTTTCTCAAACTTAACTCTCAACTCAAAGTCAAAACTAAACTAACTCGAACTGTATTAGAACTCTCTCCCTCAACTGCCTCAACTTCTTCCTCAACTGACTTTACAATTCAATTTTTCCTCTTCTTATAGAACATTGTGTTCTAATTTACTGTAACTTATAATATGAACAAAATTAATTTTAACAAAGTATTCCTTTTACTCTCTGTGACTTTTAAATTTTAAATAAACTTTGAACGCAAATCAAAGTGCTATGTTTTGAATGAAAAAAGGTGCATGTTATGAAAAGGGGCATGTTATTAAATGTGCTGTAACTGGCTTGATATAGAATATTGTGAATGTTTATTAATGGTATGTATTAAGTGAGAATGTAAGATATGTTAAGAGGAAGTTTTAAGGATGTGTTAGATAAGTAATGAGATTCAGTGTTAAAGCTAATAAGGGTAGTATTCTGGAATACTACAAAGGATTGTTGTGTGATCTTTTCGGGGGGCGTTAAAAGGGCATCAAAAACCGGCGCGAGGGGGGGGGGGGAGATGGGGAAGTGGGGAGAGGAAGTATTTGATGTGATCTCATCATTCGATGTTAAAATCCTCCTCGAGAACCTCAATGAAAAAATTGGAAAGGAAGAAATCTTCCAACCCACTATAAGTAAAGAAAACTTACACGACGTTTCAAATGATAATGTTTAAACACAAGCAAATTCATAAAGCCACATGGATATCACCCGACGGCGTAACGCGTAACCAAATAGACCACTTCCTCATAGACAAAAGACTATACTCGAATATCCTGGACGTAAGATCATATAGAGGAGCAGATTGCGACTCCGATTTTTTTTTAATGTCATTTTTTATTTCTTCTTCTTATTATAATTTACTTACTCGCTAGACAAAAATGATTAAACTCTAGCTTATGGTATCTTATTTCCTAACTTAGTGGTCCCTTGCGGATTCTCTAAGGTACATGCATACGCTTAAAGCATGAAAATGTGTCTCTCGACATTATGATTATTTTGTTTACATGTATTTTAAAGAACTTAATTAGCTACAAAGAAAATGAAGAACAGAAAAAACGTTGTTTTTGTTATTGTTTTTACATTATATCTAACTTAAATACTAAATTAAAAAAAATTTTTTTTTTGGTATACCTTAACTCTATCCTAAACCTAACATCAAATGCTTTCCGTTGTTTATTTGGGTTTTTTTTTATTTCTATTATTATAATTATTATTATTGCTTCCCTTTTTTTCAGTTTTCTAAGTGAACAGATTTTTAACAGATGTGCAAGCGTACAACTTACCCAGGGTGGCTATGGACCAACGGATGGTAGGAAAAAAATAAACACAGTGAGATTACTGTGTGTTTGGTTTAGAAACGGATCGTGGGACCTGGCCGTTGATTTTATGTTTGGTCAATAATTAAGGTCGTGTCCGGCTCGATGATCGGTTATCGGCTTAGCCGATCGATTATCGGAAATTTGGCTTGCAGATGTGCAAGCAAGCAAGTTGCCCGGCGTGTCTTGTCGGACCAGCGGATTGTTGGAGCAAGAAAACACAGGAGGATTGGTGTATGTTTGATTGACATGTTCCCGCCCAGAGGAATCGATCAGGTTCCTAAATGATTCATGTAAGATGAACCGAAGTGGTTTGGTCGTTATGTATTGGTTGATGCCGTGGCAAGATAATGATTGGTCCGTGGGCTTTTTTTTCAGGTGAGAAATGTTTGGGGAAGAGCTTTGGATTGCTCATATGCAGGTAAAAGGCTATGGTAGGTAATGACATCGCGGTTGGGAAAGGGGAGTTGGGTTAAGACGATGGGTGGTTCTTCGGGCGATCCTTAAAGAACCCCCACACACCCTGCACATGTTTGTTAAAATATAGATACTGATCCACCCAGATGCCTAAGTATTTAACTACATTTTTGGTTTCCAGTGTTTGTGGGTGTGGTCCCATAATAGCTAGCTTTCGCCAGCTTTTCCTGGTGTCTCTGGTAGCTTCAGCCAGTGGTGTTCTAAAGAGGATGGTTTCACACTTCTGGATATTGATTTTGAGTTTCCAGTTGTCGCAGTACCGCTGAACATCATTGAAATCGCCTTGTAATAATCCGTTAATGATTTCAATTTTTGGTGCTGTTCTATATATTATCAGATCATCCGCATACGCAATAGCCTGATAAAGAGACCTAATCAAGTCACTAGTGTAAATATTAAAAAGGATCGGAGATAACACCGCTCCCTGTTGCAGATCATTTTTTATTTTTTAAGTAATGTTGGAGGTCACATTGCCACTTTTGACGACGAATTTCCTTTCATTCAACATGTCGTATAGTATATACAGTAGTGGTTTATGAATGCCTAGTTTCATTAGCTTGTAGTATAACCCTTCGAACCAAACGGTGTCGAAGGCCTTCTCCAAGGGCCAATCAAACAGACACCTGCGGACTGTTTCAGACTTTTATTCCACTGAATGTCTGAAACCAGTTTAGCTGCGGGATGTGTGGTTTCATGACCAGCTTTAAAACCAAACTGGTTATTTGGAATAATATTATTGTCCTCAACCCATTTAAGTAGAGCCTTGTTTAGAACTTTTTCGAATACTTTATTGATACTCGGTAACAAACTGATCGATCGCAGATTTTTTGGGTTTGTTCTGCCTTCCCTTTTGACGTGACAACGTCTTATAAATCGGTATACCTTGGGAGGCATTCGGAAAAAAGTTTGTAGCGTTACGGTCGGGTCTTGGTACGCCTGAGCGAGAGTAACCGATAACGCACGAGCCGCAGTGAGCGAGAGCGCGACTAGCGAGAGAGAGGGAAACAGGGAGGAGATAAAATAGCAAAATAAATAAACCGTAAAAATGAATAGAATCCTCGATAGTATAGTGGTTAGTACACCCACCTGTCACCCGGGAGACCGGGGTTCGATTTCCCGTCGGGGAGCCCCTGGCGCAAGACTAATGACTTTGCCCAGAAAAAATAAAAATCATTATGGAAAATTTAACAAGCCTCAGGACTTGCTAAATAAGGCCAAGACCGGTTCCAGGTTGTAGTGCCGATGATGATGATGATAATGAAAAATGAATAGCAAAACGAATAATAGAAAAATAATCGACCTCTTCGAGTCGGACCACGATTCACTAATTTTTCAGAGTATTGTGAACTGTCGAAGAAGCAAGAATATATCGTATCAATGGACGAAATACCAATTACTGAGCCACCAACATTAATTGCTTCTAAGTCAAATGCAGAGAGACAACGGGAATACAGACAGCGCCTTGCACTGTCGAGAACAGCTGTACAGGTTAAAAGTGCAAAGACAAAAAATACACAGAGACAACGCGAATCAATGATTATGAGTGCGTTACGAAGCAGAACTATCGTTCGGATTCTGAAACAAACGCAGCTGGTGGAGTAGCGATTTCTAGAAGATTATCATCGCCGTCCGAAATTCTTCGAGTTGAATTGTCCGATTCAGCTCGTCATATTAAAAACACGGGTGATGTGTGCTTGGCTGAAATTTCATGCTTCACTGTCGATAGGATGTACAAAGCATTACTCGGGGCAGTGTACATTCATCCTGGATCAACTATCCCGAACATTGGTTTGTTGTTGCACCAAGCATTACTCCCATATGTACACAATCAGAGTGTACCGACGATCTATGAAGTTGATGCAGACATACCAATTCTTCTTTGTGGCGACTTCAATATAAATGTCACAACTGATAGCGCATTTATTAACTTCATGAAGACTAGGTTCAATCTCGAATGCGCGTCGAATGTCAACAAGCCTACAACATTGGGAGGAACAACCCTCGACCTAAGCTTCTCAAGACACGTTACAGTTGAGATGTTACCATTGATATCCTACTTCTCGTATCATCGTCCTATCGTCAGCAGAGTAAAAGCAATCGAAAGAAATAATGCAACATAAAATAAAATATCGAACATAATTATAAAAATATATCACAAAATGTAAAATATTAAGAAATAAAAAAAGAAATTACTTATATATGTAATTATCATTTAAGGAATAAAAACAATTTAACAATGTTAAAACAAATATTTTGCAATAGATTTTAATTTGTTTATCAGAAACAAATATATTGTGAATATTTTATGTATTTTATATAATTATTTTTTATAAATATAAAGAATTTTGACTATCTGCGGCTACAAACGGCCTATTGAAATCGGCGCAGAGCAAGGTCAGGATCGGCAGGTGTGTAATAAATTCAGTTATACGTGCTAGAGGGATCTCGAGTATTCGGTTGACGAATAACTTGTACGTTCAACTTTCTATTTATAACTTGCGAGTGAATGGTGAAACCATTCGAATCCGGCATTAGAGAAAGCGTGGTTCAGTCAGCGTCCTTTGTGCATCTGAGCATCTTCAAAATGAGGACTTTGTTGACACGTGCTCAATTCAACAGGTAATAATATTAAAATTAATATTGTTAATGTATTTAATAATATTAAATGATTTTGTTGTTGTATTTTTGTTTTTAGATTATGTAATGCACAACGAGATGCCTACTTGAAAAGCGTGTGTGGTGAATCTGACGACGAGAGCATAAACCTTTGTGATAGTGATGACGATGATTGGATTCCTGACGAGCGAAATGAAAACGAGGTATCTGATAACGAAGAATATTGCACGGACGAAAATGATACAACTGAAGCAGCCATTGACGATTCTGAAAGCGAAGATGACAATGATACGAACGGAGATGCCGACGCAGTTTCAACTGCAGGTAAAAATAATTCTTTTCGTTTTATTTATTAATTTTTCATGCACAACGCGTTCTTATTATTTTTATTCTTTTTTCTAGATTCAACTGGACGTACGTTTGTCGCGAAAGATAAAACTGTATGGCAAAAAACACCTCCTAACACAACTCAAACTCTCCGTCACAATATTGTGAGACAAAGAGCTGGTCCCCATCGCTCGACCGAAACACTCTCAGCGGCTGAAACAAAAAATCAAAACGATTCTTACTCGCGAAATAGTGGATTTGATTACTCGTTACACTAATCAGAAGGCAGATCTAGTTATCCGAGAGTGGAATGCAAACTATTCAAATCGACCGTCGAGAACGTCGAAAAATGTTAATCGTCAAGAGATGTATTCGTTTTTTGCAATTCTAATTGCAGCAGGGGTCAATAATGGAAACAAAGACCGTACTACAGAGATGTGGAAAACGTCATCATTCCCTTTATACAGGGCCACAATGAGTATCAATCGTTTTTGGAATATCTTACGTTTTATCAGATTTGATGATGCGCGGACACGAGAGGAACGGTCCAGAGAGGACAAAGCAGCTCCAATTAGTGATATCTGGGCGATGTTGAATGCAAATTTGTCCGCTCTGTACCGGCCCGGCACAGAACTTACCTTACTTACAGCTGTATCCGTACCGTGGGCGAACCAAATTTACGCAGTATATTCCATCAAAACCAGCCAAGTATGGTATCAAAGTGTGCTGGATTTGTGATGCTGAAAATGCATATCCTCTGAAAGGCATTATTTACACCGGGAAAAGTGGCAATGTTAGAAAAAAAAATCGAGGTGAAAATGGTGTCAAAAAATTAGCAGCACCGTACAAAGGGAGTGGAAGAAATATTTGTATGGACAATTTTTTCACGACGTTACCGCTCGCGAAGTTTTTATTGTCGTGGGACTTGACTGTCGTAGGAAGCTTATGAAAAAACAAACCCTATATTCCAAAGGAGATGGCTGCATCAAAGGAGCGTGCAGAATTATCCACACTGTTTGGCTTTCACGACAAAACGACGATTTGTTCGTATGTGCCGAAGAAAAATGTGCATGTCCGCCCCTGGATAGTACAGGAAGAAAAAAGGTCACTGGTTGTTGCCACATTTGTTTATCGCAGGCTCTGAAAAAGCGGCGAAAAACAAGAAAGGCGTGTCGGCAATGTGAAATGCCGGTTTGCGACAAACACGCAACTACGTTGGTCGAATGTAATGCATGTCACAGAAGTCCTTCTGAATAAATTTGTTTGTTAATTTAAATGCATTTTTATTGTTTTTCGTTAATTATTAGTTATTTAAATAGTTAATTATCAATAATTAATTATTAATTAACTATTTAACATTCAATTTTGCATCATTCTTCATCATTCTCAATGCTTTTTAAATGGGGTACCCGGTCGTGGCTTAGAATACAATTTTTTAAAATGTCAATTTGAAAGTAAAAAAAAATTTTTTTTCATTGAAATTTCGTAATTATCATTCAGAAACGTTTGAATGGAGATGATCTAAGACATGGGACCGAAATTCGTCTACTAGGCCGAGCAATCGTGAAATTGCGACGAAAATTGCTACTGGGTACCCGGTCATTGACATAAGGGTTAATAACTTGTATATTCAATGTTACATATTTAGGATACGTTGTCACGAATATGGATGTCAGACTGCCTTGCGCCCAGACAACCAGAGATTTTTTTTTTTGGTAACGGTTGTATGATGGCCGTTTTCCAACGTACTGGATAGTGTGCGTCGTTCAGAGCGTTGTTAAACAAGCCTGCATATATATCAATTGCGATTGGAGGAAGATGTTTGAGTACTACATTGGGTATTCCAACTATTCCAACTGATTTTTTGTTTCTTAATGATCCAAAGACGCCATGCATGTCTTCACTAGTAACCAAAAGGCTGTTAGTGCTTTCGACAGTGGTCTCGCCGTTTGCCGTATTTTCATTACTGAATTCGATAAAACCGTGGTTTTCTGATCGCCACTGTCAAATGTCATTTCGAAGATGACGATAATTTAGTAGAACTTTATCCTCCAAGTCATGGTTGCGGCGAATTACTTCATTTGCCTTGTACAGTTCCTGAAAGCCGCCCCCTACAACATTCACTTTTTCCAAGGGATCTTCAAACATAAAAAGATCATCATTTAGGATGTCGTTGTTTGTGTCTATGCCTATATTTGTCAGCATTCGTTGGTTTTCGTCAGTTCGTGTTAGTTGGAGACGGGTTGTTGGATTTTACCGCCCGAACTTTGTTGTTCCAATACAAATAGGAGTGTGCGTTGATTGTGGCGTTTCGGTACATGTTCATGTTGTCCGTAGGTGTGGTTTTTGGTATTGTTTTGTCCATAGTTTGTTTTATGGTTTCGTCCATTTTTTGTATGTATTTGTCGATGTCCTCGTTGGATATGTTTCTGTTGGTACGAGGGTTAATATCTTTTAAGCGAATTTCTCTAAGGTTCTCGTGATACGCGTCCATCGCATACTCCCATAGTTATAGGCTTGCGATATCATACATTCACCGAGTTCCACAACTTCGCTTGGTGTTTTTATCACGATTGATAATGCACAATGGGCGCTGTCATACTCAATTGTGCGTAGGCAGTTTAAATTTTGTGTGTTAGTATGTGTATGTTTAAGTCGTGTATCAATAAGCATAATATCTAGGAACGACCCCCCTCTGGGAAAAGAAGGGTATTCTGTAGCTAGCAGGTCAGCATTATATTCAATGTGATGTTGATCTAGCCAACCAACTAGTTGATTTCCTCTCGTGTTGTGCATGCTATTTCCCCAATTTGGATTTGCATTCAAATCGCCACCTACGATGTAATAGTTCCCTTCAGAGTGAAGTTGTAATCATCAGAAAAGAGTCTCTAGCTCCACTATAAATAGATTTTGTTGACGTGCTTCTGGTGCGTAGGCAGATATCAGATACATCCCCCTACCTTGTCGGAGGGGTATGCGGATGATGCAATCTTCAAGCACCTGAAATCTGCGCATCTCACCACTATATATTACCTTCAACTGAAGTTATTTTTTAACAAGATTGCCACCCCCCCCCCCCCCCCCTTTTTGTGTGGAGTTGGGTCGGCCTCTTCGTATAATGTCGTAGTTTGTGTGACATAGTTTATGCCTCTGATTCAGCTTAGTTTCGCTAGCCAGAAGCTCGTCAGGATTTTCCTCTTGCAAACAGTTTAAAGAGAGCGGCTTTTTTCTCGATTCTGATAAGTGAATTTACATTCGCGACTAGAGCCTTAACTGTGCTTTCTGTTCGGGGGTTTATACGAGGGTTGCCTTTTATATTTCGGGATTAGAGAACAAAAACAAATATTGATCATCGAAAATCACTTTATTGTTTTTCAAAATATTCCCCATGAAGATCTATACACTTTTGCATGCGTTTGAACCAATTGTCGAAGCACTTTTGCCACTCTGATTGAGGTATGTCCAACACATGCATTCTGAATGCAGCAACCGCTTCTTCAGGTGTCGAAAAACGTTGACCTCTCAGTTTGTTTTTTACGTACGGGAATAAAAAGAAGTCATTCGGTGCCAAGTCAGGACTATACGGCGGATGACCCATCAAATCGATGTTTTGGGTGCTCAAAAATGCAGTTGTCGCAGCCGATGTGTGAGAGCTCGCATTGTCGTGGTGAAGAGTGATCCGTCTTCGGAGGTTGGTTTTCCTGATTTCTTGGAAGACAACTGGCAAACAAATGATTGTGTACCACTCAGAATTGACTGTTCTGCGTTGTTCTAGTGGTACGATTGCGACATGTCCAGTTTTTCCGAAAAAACAGGCGACCATATGCTTGGAAGTGCTTCGTGCGCGAACAACTTTTGTTGGATTTGGCTCATCTTGAAACACCCAGACAGTCGACTGCTGTTTACTTTCGGGCTCATACGTGTAAATCCACGATTCACCACCTGTCACGATGTCATAGACGTGTTTCGAAGCACCGCGACCGTATTTTTTGAGCATTTCTTTCGACCAATTGACACGAGCCTTTTTTTGGGCGATTGACAAATTGTGTGGGATCCCACGCGAACAAATTTTTTTGACAGTCAAATGTTTATGCAATATTGAATGTATGCTGGTCCCACTAACGCCTAAGGTTGTCTCAATCTCACGATAGGTCACATGACGATCTTCCAATATCAGTTCGCGCACAGCATCAATGGTTTTCGGAACAACAACTGATTTTGGACGACCTTCACGAAATTCATCTTGGAGTGAACTACGACCACGATTGAATTCACCATACCATCGATAAACAGTGGTCCTTGGTGGAGCTTGATCGCCAAAAATTGAATTAAGTTCATCCATGTACTGTTGCTGAGTTAATCCACGCCGAAAGTTGTAAAAAATAATCGCACGAATATGTTGACGATTTAATTCCATTTTTGGGCCGAGATGAATCGTTTAAGTTACTGTAAACAACACAAATAGCGCTCGTATGCCAAAACGTTCTGAGTGCGTATAACCTCAAAAATGTCAATTTTACGACAGAGCTGTCAATTGCCGGATTGCAACACTAGGGTTGCCAAATGCCGAAACATAAGAGGCAACCTTGACCGCTGGCTAGACAGCTGCGAATAGGCCCAGTCTAGCCTAGTGTCCTGGTCCTTTATTTGTTTTCGCATTTGTGACATCTGCGTCTGAATAGCGAGCAACGTTGTGAGCACATTTGCTAGTGTTTCAGTTTCTCGTGGCACAGTATGTTGCAGCGGTACCCGTGTGGTGGGTTGTGGCGTGTTTCTCCTACCAGCTCATACTTGAGCATACGAGAACTGGGGAGTTTCATGTAGTGCTGGTCGAGCTTGAACTATTAGGCGTTCTATTTTTTGTTGCCGTGAAAACTTTTTTCCCTGTATTTCGCGGAATTTAGCCCAGCCTCGATAATTAGCGGTGTGTCCCTCGCTCTTACAGACTGCACACTTTAGAAGAGATCTGTCGTCTACCCTTTCTTTACCTAACGTGCATTGCTCTGCGCTGTGGTCATGTCCGCATCTTACGTATCGATACTGCATTTCGCAGTTTGCTGCTGGGTGCCCGCGTCTTTGGCAGCGAAGACACTGTATTATATCTGTACTGTATTATAGCCTTTTTCAATTTGTTCCATGTGACAATTTGATGGTCCAGGATAGTGATTTTCCTAAGTCGACCAATTTTGCTACCGGGGCCCAGCTGCACCAGGTAGAATGACAATTTACGATTCTCCCGTCTAGCCCTAGTTGTATTGAAAGTTTTACCGTGATAAACTCAATATCATTACAGTTGAGCTCTCGTAGCGGTTGTAATAGAACTGCTGGTTCTGTTCCAGGGTCGACGCCTTTTAGTAAAACCGTTATATTCTTTATTTCTTTCGGGGTGTACATGTAAAATTCCGCAGTGGCCCTTTTTAGCACATTTTTCATTTTTTTAAAGTCCTCAACCGAATTTGTCTATATGACAAACCTGTTCTCTGTCAACCGTTTAATTGAAAAATCCTCCCCAATAGAAAGGTTACATAGACTTACCAGTTCGTTACAATCCATATCTGTAATGTTGATGGGTGGCATCTTCATTTTCCTTTTTGCTGCCTGTTGCTCTTGTTGTGGTTGTTGCGGTGGACATTCTTTTTGCTGGGTAGTGTTTTGTTGTGCACATTGTTGCTGTTTTTTCTGCTGCTGTTGTTTTACCATTAGCTGCTCCTTTTCAGCCAATTGCTTTTTTCTGTGACGCTTCTCAGCTAATTGCGCCCTTGCTCGGGCTAGCCTTGCTTCAAGGTCGCTGATTTCTTCCTCCTCGTCCTCAGTCCCGGTAGTCGCTAAGCATGTAAACATGTTATTTGTTCATTGCCGTCATTATATGGAACCGGAGGGTATGAATTGCCCTCTTACATTTTTTGCCCTTTTTCGAGAAAGTCTATTATTGTCTCGTTTGGCTTGTTGACTTTTGTTGTCGCTCGTGGTAGTGGGGAGCTCGCAAGGCGTTTTATTAACGCGGACTTTGGCTTTAGCTTTTTAATGACCATTTTTCATTTTTGATTTACGTCCATAATATAGACCACGTGCTCTCACTTTTTTTCCTTTTTTTTTTATTTTGGTTTTTTCTTTTATTGGGCGAAGGACAAATAGATTGTAAACTCGCGCACACACCAACAATGTTCGCGCCTTCACACGTAAACACGGTTCACACGTTCGATTTTTATAAGTATTCCCGTCACAAGTATTTACATTCAAGTATTTACATTCAAATATTTACATTCAAGCATTTATAGTTTGCGCACAGCCATGCAAAGAAACACTTCGTACAACGCGTATCGGCACTAATTGTTTTTTAATTATGGTATTCAGTTTGGTACTGCGGAATACACACACACACACGTGTACGTGAATAAGAATTGTATTTATTTTTCGTTGACGAGCGACAAACGATGTTGTTCGTTCAACGGTCACTGAAGTACTGAAGTGCACCCACTTCTACTGTATAAATGCTCGGCTCGGATGTCGAAAACAGATCCAGGGTGTTCCAACAATCACCTCGGGTATCTGGCATTTGTGTAGGTTCGTCCACGACTTGAGTCGAAAATTACTCCCGACCATACCGCGTAATGTACACTGTGACGTGGTGATATTGTGGGAAGGAAGTAATGTGTCTAACACGGACACTCGGTTGACTTCCTCCTCCATCATATTAATTGATAATTGGCCCGCCGTCACAACAAGAGAAAACACGAAACAGGATCTCACAACACGACGTCCACGAGGAGCAAGTTAAAGAAAACACACTGATTTTCATTGTTTATTTTATTCACTTTAGGTTAAACGTTAACTTTGGATTACACGCTGGTTCACGGGATCACAATTAAATGAATAGCTTGTGTTGAACGACTGTTTTAATGATTACAAGGTAAAATCTATAATGTAATAAAATATTGTGTATTTAATTAAGAACACTTAATATTGACTCGCGGAGACAGAGACTCGAACGATTATAATCGATTATCGCTTCCCTGTGCGCACCAGGACGGCGATAGGAGCCACGACCTGCTCAGGTCGAAGGATGGAAAAGACTCAACGATATCCTCTCCAATAAGGATATCGTTTTTACCTACCACCAGAGACACGTAAAGTCTCTCTTGGTGGTATAGGAAACCAGATCTGGTATGGTGGTATGTGTGCGATCGTTCAGGTCGATGCTAATCACACGTGCTCGACAGCAGTGGTACAACGAAATAGGCAGGCGGCAAAGACAAAAGGGAGAAATGACCAAATGCGCCGTTGGTAATGCGGGTCATTGTTTACGTGATGCCTCGTCGCTATTATCGACGTTGGGAGAAAAGGTGCTAAAAGCAAATTAGATGTTTATGGCATCTCTGGCTGCAGTAGAAACCGGGTTCATGTTTGCATTAATGCTGGAGAATTTGGTTTCAGCGTCTATTGCGCTAATTATATGCAGCTGCTTGGGTTGTCAGCCAATGTGTATGAAAAAGTACTTGACGCGGCTGGGAAAATAGACGGCGCAATATTTATGGTCCCTGTCATGACGGTTACATTGAATGCAATCCGAATCATTTTGTTTACAGGAATTTGTCTGGTACCGGATTGGTTTAGAATACCAGATAAGCAAAGAAAGAAATCTTACGGAAAATTGTATGCTAAGGGATGCATGAAAAGGTAAGTTTTCTTTATAGGTGTTTTACGATTATAGGTGGTGATCTATATAATGAGTGAAGCATTCACATGTACTAATACTGTTGCATTAGCGAACTTAAGGAAGTTGGGTAGTAATTATGGGGGTTTTTCAGGTAAGTGGGCCGTAGGGTTTGGCGGAACCGCTACAATATCTTACCTTGGGACCGACATACCACTTAAACCAACCTTTTCTCGAACCGGTCCATCAGCTAAGCTCCGAAATATGGCCAGGGATTTCTCCTGACCATTTCACGGAGCCTATAGCTTGGGGGGGGGGGGGGGGGGGGGGGGGGGGGGGGGTGGTATATCACCGGGCGATATGGCGCTGGGACCCCATCTACCACCCTGCATAATGATTTCACTGTTTTTACTTACAATTTCTACATTAGGGCCCACGACGCGATGTCATCCGCATATGCGAGCTTACGTGTGAGTGCGTCTTATGATCACATACTCTAGTACAAAGTTAAAAATACATGGTGCGATGCCATCCCCCTGTTTTAGTCTGTTGCGGATTTCAATTGGTTCTCAGAGGAGGTTTTCTACTCCAATTCTTCCTTTATTTTCGTTAATGCAGATTTAAATCAGAATGAGCGCGACTGAGTCATAAGCTTTTTAAAAGTCAATGAAAAGTCTCTTTTGGCCTTTTCTTCCGCCTCTTTCCCAATAATTACCTTACTGTGAACATTTGGTCACTTGTAGGCCGGTTCCTACGGAATACACACTGGTAGTCTCTTAGTATTTTTTCTGACATTTCTTAGTATTTTGTACGTGGTTGGGATCAATGATTCCCTGTAGTCTTCACAGTCATATCGCCATATTTGGTAATAGGGATGACTATCCAGGTTTTCCATTTTTCCAGAGTGATTTCCTTATCTCATTTTGTTTTGATTAATTCGTGAACCGTCCGAGCCGAGGACATAAAACGGGAATGTAAGATAAACCTCAGATTTAGTTGGAAAAATGTGTTAAGCTATGGTTAATAAGCGGGTATAACGCCTTAAAACTCTAGAGAAATAATAAATTCACCACCAAACGTTCAAGTTTCTCCGTAAGGACTCTGTGGCGGTTCTTGCAAACGGCACTACTTACCTGCTCAGCTACCACCAGGTAAACATTTCTACACGCGTTCTAATTCACAAAAAGCGTGTACTTACCTGCATTGGTTATTCCTATAATCACGAACAACCTGTGAAGCACAATGTCTGCTGAGACGAAAAATATACCAGCAATAACAGACATTCCCTACAAGGGCATATAGAAACCTGAAAAGCATGACTTACCTGCTCATAACGATAAACCACCGCTGCAATGCTTAACCGCGCTGAAGTAAAACACCATCAGCAACACAAGCGTTTCTATAGGAAGGGCAAATTGGTCGCACATCTAGCAACCAAATTACATTAGTTCCTACCGACGAAATGTCTCCTAAGAAGTCGGCTACAATGCCACAAGAGATATTTCTTCCTTTTGGTTCTTTTATGCATGCCCACATCGGTTGGACACACGAACGACAAATACATCGTGGCATACGGCGGTCAACCCAGGCGTTCGGGTTCTTTAGATGGAAACTCGCCCCTGGCAGCAAAAAAGCATCGAGAACTCGCCAGTGTAAATACACACACAATGGTTCGACCTCTGTTGACGCCAACAACAACATGCGCACGATCAGCAATCATCCTACTCGTAGTCACTGATCGTGTAAGCACATTTAACCCTTTTCAGAACGACTCGCCCCAGCTGCGAATGTGTTTATTTTTATTTGATTCAAAGTCTATCGTTCGCATGCTGGGCGACACACGCGATGAGCAGAAAAAGGAGTCATCGTGTGTGTGCTTCAACCGTTCTTCGGTAGAACAAACATGAAAAGCTAAAATGATCAAATATGGGCATCGAAGCGATGATTGAGTACGTGGTATTCTGTCGCTTCGATGAACTAAGTCAATGGTATTTAGGATTCCATGAGGGCAAGTAGTGCCTTCATGTAAAAGCAGTCAGTTGGCGAACGATCACAACCGTGTACGCAAAATAAACGTGTTTCTGTTGCAAGTTAAGTGAATCTTGATTCAGCGCTACAGCATTCATACATTTTGAAGCTCCCTCGTTTAAATAGTTTTTGATTAAACGTCACAACCGTGTACGCAAAGTAAACGTGTTTCTGTTGCAAGTTAGTAAATCTGGATTCAATGCTACGACATTTATACATTATTGAACCTTTGCTGGGTAAATTGTTTTAAGTAAAATAAGTTACGTTAGTAAATCTTGATTCAGTGCTACGGCCTGTATACGTTTTGAACCTTTGCTGTGTAAATTGTTTTAAAATAAAATAAGTTACGTCTAAGAATAACAAATACATTTTTGTACCATAGTAAAACAGTGTTGTTGAAGGATTAAACTATTATGTTCGACAAAATAAGTTACGTTTAAGAATAAAAAATACATTTTGTACAATAGTAAAACCTAGTTTGTTTAAGAATTAAAACACTAAGAATTAAACTACTATGTTCGACAAAATAAGGTACGTTTAAGAATAAAAAAAATACATTTTGTACAATAGTAAAACCTAGTTTGTTTAAGAAGTAAAACACTGAGAATTAAAACACTAAGAATTAAAATACTAAGTTCGACATAAGATAAGTTTGGTTTAGGAATAAGACAAATACCTTTTGTACAATAAAAAAATAGTTTTGTGTAAGAAGTGAAGTTCTATGTTTGACATAAAATAATATTCTTTTATTATTTTGTACCATACTAAAATAGTTGCCAAAAAAATAAGTGTGTAACAACAAGTAGACGAAGGTGACCCGATGGTTTTTCACTGAACTGCAGGACGCAAGCGAACAAGCTTAGACGAACGGTTACGGAGTTTGGGACGTCTTGGTGAACCTGTGTCGGGCCGACACCCTACCAAGACGACACACCCCATAACTCACTCTAACAATAGAGTAATAAAACTATGGAGGTTATAGCAGGAACGGAAATTTGAAAGATTTGAAAGAAGTTCATCTGTATAAAATCATGTAAGGCTTAGTCATATACGGACATAATCTTTAAGTGAATTTGGGAAATATTCGGTTTTTCAGCAAACAATGAGGAAAGCATACCAAAGACTAACTATTGTGTTTTAGGTGACTAAATTGACAGATAGACACCATAGGTGTAGTGCTTACAAAGCCCTACCATCTCTTTTCTCCACACATACATCCAAGTTCCAACACGATGATTCAAACAAACCCATATTAAAATATATTCATTTCCTTCCCATACACCCAATTCTAAAATCCTTATCTCAATCTGGATTGTACCCAGATGTGTACATTTTAAAGATAGATATCCCATTCCTTTTCTCCATTTTTTCACAACCAAACCTCAATGAAGATTTGTATAAAAGGGCGATGAAATTTGTATTCGAGGATCAGTCTCTGGGTTGGCATCCGACGTTTAAGGACGCCAATCATTTAAAGTAAATACTAAAATTAATAAAAGTAGAATCTGCAAGATTCCAAAAACTGCATTTTTATTGGATTCGGCCGAATTTCAGAACTCTTTTATTCAACAATCGCTCGTCACTCTTCCCGGAGGTCCCGGAAGCACGGTGGCGACAGCAACGGGTCGCCTCAGGAGCGGCCTAAAGAGATCCCTCATCCTTTTCAGGACAATGAGATACGCTGCCAGAGAAGGTCCATAACATAGGATCATGTTATTTAATTTAAATGTATAACCAAATACTTTCTTATTTTATTTACCTTTTCTGTGTTTCATTTACCGACATGTCAATAGGAATCAGTAAGGAACCGATTTTCAATCTATATTCTTTCGAAACCCCCCTTCGTGTATGATGGACGTCACGTATCGCCTTTTCGCACTTTACCATATCCACAGACATAACCGCACGACAATGATGGCATCGTACATGTAAGGACTTCATTGCCATGCATGTGCGGCAGCATATGCACCAGGTGGAACATTTTAATTATGATTAATATTCTGAATACGTGATGCTAGTAAATGCGTTCACAACTACTCACATGCAAAATGTATCCTGCGACGACAGATTAATGGATTACCATCGGGTAAACGGCACCTGACGCGGTATCCCTCATCCCTTTGGAATGTACAAAGCAGTGGCAAGTTCGTGCAAGAATGGCAAATGAAAGCTCTTCATTTCTCAGGACAAAACCCGTGTAAATTATGTGGCTCCAACGCTGTCGGGTTTCGTGGCAACCCACAAAAGTTAAGAACTTCAATTAAAATTCTAGAATCGCCGAGGTGTTCCGCAATGCTTGTGGGATATTTTGTCGGCACCCTTGTGTACTTCGTCAGCTCTTGTCGACGTGGTCTTTCGGAAATGGAGCACTGGAGTGGTTGGAAAAGTTGTTAAGGTTCTTTTTTATTGCTGTTTCTTCTCGCCCAATATTCAACCCCCCGACATCCCGAGGAATGTTGACGATAGTTGAATGTGTTCTACGATGAATTTTGTAATTAGTTAATGGAACTTAGACGAAGTAAAGGAGGAGACCAATTTATATAGTGACTAGACGTCCGCAATCAAGATATTGTTAGGGCTCTTAGGGTTGAAATTTTAGACCAAGGAATATTGTATTATACTTTGTCAATTTATTTTTGTCATACATTTTTATTACTTTGAGGAAACAAGTAATTGATGAGGGTGGCGAATATAATTACTCCATTCACGATCTAGACATCTGAAGCTAATATTCCAGTTTAGAAGGTGGCAATTTTTATGAGATTTAATAATATAATATAGAGTTTTTGCAGCGTCTAACTTCAATGAAGTTAGGTGGGAATATTTGAAAAGTGAATAGATAAAAAAAAACTTTTTTTAACTAACGTTAAAAAAGTGAGAAGATTGGAACGTGTTGAAAGTAGTTAGCTAATTAGCGAAGCCAACAAAAATTATTACGGAGCTTATAAATAATTAACTAAGGGTCCGAATAAAGATTACCTCGCAAGAATTGATTATGACTATGGTTTTTATTTATTCAGTTTTCGGTAGACATGAAAAGCGGCATTATTCGCTTTTAGAATATACCCACAAATATGTCCGGGATTTTGCTTATGTATTTTTACATTTGCTCATCAAGCAGTTTGGGGCGATGATTAAGGGCAGGGAGGAAACTCGATTTACTCCGGTTGGTAGGTCCCAAGGTTTGTTTTAATGGGTGGCATTTTTTGCGTGTAACATGTAGTACCATTACATTCTTGTGCGGTTTAATGGAGGTGTGGCGTTTCTACTAACTATCACTGCTATCTCTTCAACCTATCTCCAAATATTCCTTCCTAAAGCTCCACTAATTTCATCATTTTTGCTTATGCAAGCGCAATACCTTTCCCAAGCATTCTCCCACCGATTGCATTACCTTTCGATTATGCAAATCGCATCCAACATCAACCATCTGACCATCAAGGACATTTACGCAATTAACGTGTTATATAAATTTTCCCTAGAAGAAATTCGGTACGCCAGTACCGCATACACCAATGCATCTCAGCATTGTTCTAAAAGGAAAACATTTCGGTTGCCATACTAGATAACCGAAGTGGATTATGAAAACAATCAGCAGAACCCCTGTCTGCCTGCATTTACTGTCCCACACGTGCGCAACAGATTTTCATGTTGCACCAGTACTCACGGCGGCTTTTATGCAATCTTCAAAGCACCGGCGCAATTCGCGCCTAGCTTCCAATAGCCGAATTCAATGCCAGTATAAATACTCACACTGGAATTCGACCCATGACTCCACAGGAATGCAATACGCAATTAACATGGTCGTAAACGCAACCAGCATTGTGTAATTATCCCAAATGCACCCTAATCCCTAGCGTAGTATTTGGACAACTGCAAATACTTATCCCAAAGATGCCTTTTCATTCCCACGGTTCGACCACCCATGAGCTCGCATCACGAGCCAACAAGGTGATCCGCGCGCAAAAGTAGTTTAGTTGATGAGATAGTTGTATAGGAGTCGGATGTCCACCCAGTCGAGTAGGAGACCCGCGCCAGTGTTTCGAAATAAAAGCAAAAACTTCGATAAACGCTATAACCTCGGTGCGCAGTTGAAAACATATTCGGGAACTGTACGGTAGCTAGAACTACGACGGACTTGCTATTCTATTTTCGTATTTGGTTCGCGGAATTTATTACGGCGGAGTTAGCTCTTAACGTAACCGTATATGTAAATTAAAGAACGCTGTCCTTCAAAGGTTTTCTGGCGATACCATAAACATCGTTTGTGGTATCCTAAATGCAATTCCCATGTAATGAGTTCCAGCTTATTTATTTAGCTGACCCTAATCACAGACCGATGCGTTAGGTCGCTTCTCCTCTGTTCTTTTTCCCTAGCTGTAGGTTTTGTTTATCCTTGCTGGAATGCATTGATAAACACGAAAATGTGATCTTCACTCACACATACCACCATGATCAAGATTAGTGAGTGATCTCTGCATGAAATAATTATCGCTGAGTCTTATTACAACCACCGTTCGTGACGGTAGGTTTTTCTCCCGCACTCCGCAAGCTGCGGAGGAGCGTATAACCCCAGTCGTGTGTGTGTAAAATGGCAAACGCCAATAAAGTGTGTCCGTAGTCCGATAAAGTGCGATGTCTACATTAGCGGAGACATTAATAGTGGATATTTTTTTAAAGTAGTTTGTTTTTCATTTTTTTTCCAATCTATTAATAACTAAATTAAATAAACAGTGCTCCTGAACTTTAAAAATAACAAACCAGTGTGTCGGTGTTTTATTTCTCTCGACCGGCATCTGTGTGCTTGCTGATTTTCTTGGATGTCCATGGTGAACTCCCAGTGAGGATGGGGACAGAGGTGAATCCGGTGCAGTACGCCTGCACACCATACTTTTTCCCCACAGAGCGACCATTGCAAACTTTAGACATACCTAAAAAAAAATTTTTTTTATGATAATTTTTTAATTTTTTTCCTGCCTAACTGCAGCATAACTTGAAATATGTTGTGAGCGTGATTACAATAGATACATGTGACACAGCTCAACAGACACTCGACCTGTTTGGGTTGGTGCGGAGATACCTTGTGGGATTGCTGGTCTGAAATCAAAACCAAGGGCTTGCGCTCGGTGAATAATGTGAATTCTCATCCTTCGAGGATCCTCTCGCAGTGTTTCATATTCATGTATTTAAACTTCTTTTTGTTTGAAAACTATATGGTTAAGAGCCAATGACGCTGAGATAAAATTTGACTTGTTAATGATCATGAGTACCACACGAGATCATCTAAAAAGGAGTTAGTCCAACAAAAAGTTATTCATGGCCAAGATGGCCGATTTCCGTCAAGTTCGCTAAGTATGACGTTTTACTATTGGATCGAGATCCCTGCCACCTGTTGGAGAGTAGTAGCCTTCTTTCGATATCCAGAGCTTGAGAGTTTTCGAACATTCTTCATTAGAGAAGTTATTTGAGCGGTGGTGGGCGAGCTGGGGGAACCCTCGTCTCAGTATTTATTACTGGTAGCAGCACAAGTTTTGAGATAGGTCGAGTGAATCTTGATGTGGTGCTCTTAAGAGTGACGACTGTAGTAATTCCGACACGACCGGGGTGGAGTTGAGTTACTCTGGCTGGGGGCCACTTTGCAGGTGGGCACCTCTCGTCAGTTAGCAGGAACCCGGATCCCTGTTGTGGATATTGTTTTGAGGTTTTATCAGTGTGATGTGGATTGATGAGCTTGTAGTAATATTGAAGACCATCGTTCCCAGAAATGCTGAAAACGCTCTTGAATGCCTTGAAAGTGAGAGAGCCGGGACGATGGTACTGAGGTGAGACTTGGTCAGGTACGGTATTGATATCCGCACCCCGAATGAAGTGTCCTGGAGTTAGCGAAGATAAGTCTTCAGGGTCGTCCTATACTGAGCTGAGAGTTCGTGAGTTGTGAACTGCCTCAACCTAACATCAGAAAGTTGTGAAGTCTTCATATGCGAGTAGGGTAGTGGAAATTGTCCGTTGTAGGTGATATTTTACTGATTTAACTGCAGCTTCTCATTTTCCACCCACGTTAGGAGCTCCAGGTGGATTGAAAATCCATCGAGTACCATCATTTGCGAGCAGTTGTTGGAGATGGGCCAAATTTTTTTGAGATTCCCATGGGCAGTTGTCTGAGAGCGATATCAGCACCTTTGAAATTTGTGCCGCTGTCACTATAGAGAGTCTTGCAAATACTACGACGATTTACAAATCGTCTGAAGGCTTTGAGAAATCCGTCCGTTGAGTAATCGTAACAGCCTAAGGATGAACTGCTGAAGTGGAGAAACGCGCGAATATCGCTATCCACGTCTTATAGTACCACGTACCGCGTCCTTGAAAAAATGTGAGTGAGATCGGGCCGGCATAATCAACCCCGATGCTCTCGAAAACCAAGCACGGTATTACTCGTGATTCTGGCAGTTGACCCATAAGCTCTTGTGATCTAATGCCTCGAATGCGAGTACAGGTGAGACATTGTCGTAGATGAGTTTTAATAGGCACTTATCCACCGATGATCCAGCACTTTTTCCGGATGTAGGCAAGTGTGAGCTGAGTTCCACCATGCATTGTCCACGGATGTGCGTCTGAAATGCTGAGTTGAGATAAAACACATTTCTTTGGTAGTATTGGCGAATTTTTGCTGTCTGGGTCCAATTTAGAGTTTTGTATGCGTGCATCAACTCGTAGTAGTCCAGTGTGATCGGCGTGTGCGGCGAGACGAGACAGAGCCCATACACGGTAAAGGTTTGTCTTGTAATGACGGAATCCGAAATGTTAGAACTGATTGTAAATCATGGAGTAATGCTGAGCAGAGAGTCTGAAATCTTCTTGAAGAGTGGGATGACAGTGCTGTCACTGCAACAGCTTTGTCAAAGTTTTGTCAGAGTGGTAGGCTTCTCGAAAAGAAAATCGAATGGCATAACAAGTGCAATGGTAGCTACATGTGCAGCACTGGGTTGTAACTCCACATCAAATTCAGATATGTCTTCAGTGTGGAATCGTGGCCACTCGTGAGCGGGCAGTGATAACTGGTTTGAGAACAGCTGGGCAGGAGTTAAACCACCAAAGGCACAATCTGCGGTGTTGTGTTTTCCTGAGATGAGTTGCCAGGTAGCTTGCAGTTGGTGTTCCCGTATGGCTTGAACTCGATTCTTGACGAACGCCTTCCAACGGCTAGGTTCATTCTTTATCCAGGCAAACGTTTTCCAGAGGTAAACTGTGTTACGCACAAAACCCTCAACCCCTTAATACCTACGTCTTTGAGCTAGTCTCCGCCATTAATCGCACATACATTAAATATCGCGATATCAATTCGATATCAAACAAATTGATCTACACGTTCAATTTGCTCATATTAAATTTAACTTAAACACAACACGTGATAAACGAACCATATGTTCATTATGGAAAATTTAACAAGCCTCAGGACTTGCTAAATAAGGCCAAGATAGGCGCCCGGTTGTAGTGCCGATGATGATGATGATGATGATGATGTTCAACACGCAAAATCCCCTGGACCCAAATCTGCGGACCAGATGACCAACTTTCAAGTAAAGTTGTTGAGACTCATAAAATGCGCGTCTGAAATTTTATGATCCTTTAAAGGTTTGTTTACCCAAACCATTTCCCACAGGCAATATCTTTTCCCATTCTTCGTTTTATCGCCCACCGACATAGAGGATCGCAAATGTGCATTAGCAAGATCCTCTGTTGATTTTTCCTTTGTGTTTCCTCTTTAGATCCTAAGCGGGGGATAAAGAAAGGAAATGGCGGCTGGCAAAAAGGGCCATGCAGACAAAAGGTCATATCCTTCGATCTGCAGGATGAAAGAGAAAGTCTGGGTTCGGCGAGACTAAGGAAAAAAGGATGGAGTTGGTTCAGGATTTTTGACCGATATGGCCATCCTCTTGTTCGCGATTAAAAAGTAATTACCAAAAAACAAAGAGTATGTTTGATTTACATATGTATAATTAGTGTGTGGTGTTAAAATAAAACAATAATTAGACTCAATAATATCGTAACACCGGTATTAAGTTTAGATCAGCGTCCCAAGCCGTGGATAGCATTTACATCTAGAATCAATAAATACAACATTAAAGATATTATTTAATTTCCAAAAACCAAAGAGCGTTTCGTTTCAAGTGGTGTGCAAAGTGTGTGTGGTGTGCAAAGACCTTAACAACCGGAACGTCTTCTAAATTGATAGTCTTTTGAACATGAGCAACGAGGTTGGTGAGAAGTAAAGTGGCTGATAATTCCAACTTTTGAACTGTGAGCTGTCGAAGAGGCGCAACTCTTGTTTAGGAGTAGACGAGAGTGGTAGTTGTTTGTGAGCTGGTAGTTATGTCTTTGAGATACATTGCAGCAGCCATCGCGGATTGGGATGCCTCTGAAAAGCCATAGATTTTAATGCCTGACGTTTTGGATGTTAGATTGAATCATCATGATGGAATATTGAGCTGTGAAAGTTGGGTGAACTCACTGCGAAATGTCTTCCATCGATGATTTAATTCCGGAGTTAGTAGTTTATCCCAGATTACTGTTGCCGACCGTGGCTCTTGAATGAAGATCTTGGATTTGATGATTACTGGAGATATAAGCCCCAGAGGGACTCCATCATTTAGTTGTTTTTAATATAATTTGGTTGTAATATAATTTGATGGTAAGGTGGTGGGAAAAGTACAGGATCCACATGTGAGTGTGCGGACATGCCCCTGTTCGAGTGTGGATCGTGTGCAAGTTCGAATTCTGTTTTCGGAGTGGATGTTGACAGAGAGAGAGAGAGAGAGAGAGAGAGAGAGAGAGAGAGAGAGATGCGGCAAGAGATTTTTGATTCAGTTTGTTTTCGATTTCCCCCGCTTGGTAGAAACCTTAACGTGGTGCGGGGGCTTAAACTACGATGAATCACTCAGTAGGGCCATCCATGTCAGACAGGCTAGCAAGGAGTAACACACAAAGATCTACCGCCCCTAATCCAGGGTGTTACGCGTCACCGTGCCCATTGGGTGGTTTGCAGCCAGGGGTATACAGGCTGTATTATAACGGCGCCTCTCTGACACCGGGTCGAATCAGAGCAGTAAGCAGACCTTACCATATCAAAGAGGGGCTCTGATATGGCAGACCATTTGAAACCCCAGAGTGATCCAATGAAATGAATGATCAATACACAAAAAACAATCTCACAAAAAACCCGGTAGGCGTAGGTGTGATGAGCCAACACTACCATAAGGAAACAAATCATCAGGAGAACACCGACTCGGCAAAAATAAGACGTAGGGAAAAACGTAAAAACCGGGATATACGCGTCGGTACGTGGAATGTTCGAACTTTATATAAACCAGGCGCGATACAGACGGTCTTAGAAAACACGAAACAATATAAAATTGACATCGTCACGCTTCAGGAAGTCCGACTCCCACATCAAGTAATCGAAACCAACGGATTTACACTGGTGTGTGGAGGTACCGATACACATAACCTCGGAACCGGCTTCATCACAAGCAAGAAGATTACGCCCGATGTAAAAGATGTGAAATTTATTAATGACCGAATGTCTGTGCTAAAAATACAGGGCCGATGGTACAATTATGTATTTATAAACGTACACGCCCCAACAGAGTCTGCGGACGAAGAAACGAAGGACACGTTCTACGAGACCTTAGAGGAAGTATTTGATGGGATCTCATCATTCGATGTTAAAATCCTCCTCGGGGACCTCAAAGCGAAAATTGGAAAGGAAGATATCTTCCAACCAACTATAGGTAAAGAAAGTCTGCACGACGTTTCAAATGATAATGGAATTCGAATTATCACGTTCGCAGCGTCAAAAGATCTGTTAGTAAAAAGCACGATGTTCAAGCACAAGGAAATTCATACAGCTACATGAGTATCACCCGACGGCGTAACGCATAACCAAATAGACCACTTCCTCATAGACAAAAGACACCACTCGAATATCCTTGACGTAAGATCATAGAGAGGGGCAGGTTGCGACTCCGATCATTTTCTAGTGTTGGGCAAAATCAGGAGTCGCCTCGCAGCAATCCCACATGGGCAGTCACGGGAGACAAGCAAAAAGTTCGACACTGATAACTGAAAGACCTACGCAAAAGGGCTGAATATCAAGACGAACTAACGAATAGATTTAGCATTCTAGAGAATGTGAGCAGTGAGGAAGAGAAAGCTAATAGTGTGGACACTAAATGGACATCGATCAGAGACACAATCAAACTAACAGCCCAAAAGGTATTAGGATTTAAGAAAACAATTAAGTCCAAACCTTGGTTTGACGATGAGTGCGGGGCAAAGATCGAAGAACGTAAACGCCTCAGAGTGATCCACTTAGAACGATATGATGAAGTCAACGCAGAAAGATACGCGACAATTCGGAGAGTGACAATGAGGCTTTTCAAACGCAAAAAACGCGAATGAGAGAAGACTCGGATCGAAAAAATCCTAGAAAATTCTAGGGCAAAGAACATCAGAGGTATGTATGCCGGCATAAATTCAATTAGAAATGGCTACCGAGGGAGAGTCAAAATAATTCGAGACGCAAACGGCTGTCTGGTCACAGAAACAAACAATATCGTGACAAGATGGAAGCAGTACTTTGAAAACCTGCTCAATGTACGCACCCATCAACCACAGATAAATGCACCAAGCGTGCATACAGTCGAGCCTCAGATCCCAGAGCCGTCTCTCAACGAAGTTGTAGACGCAATAAATCGATTGAAAAACAACAAGGCTCCCGGAGTCGACTGCATACCGGCAGATCTTGTGAAGCATGGAGGAGAGGCAACCGCTCGAAATATCCACCAGCTCATCCAAACAATATGGGATAAGGAAGTCACTCCGAAACAATGGAAAACCCCAGTAGTCATGCCCATTTTAAAAAAAGGCGACAGATCTAACTGCGAAAACTACAGAGGAATATCATTGCTCCCAACCGCATACAAAATATTAACAAATGTCATTCTGGCGAGAATCACACCGTACGCAGAAGAGATACTGGGAGACTACCAATGTGGATTCCGTAGGAACCGGTCAACAAGCGACCAAATGTTCACAATAAGACAACTGCTGGAAAAGAAGTGGGAATACGGAGAGACGGTTCACCAACTGTTCGTTGACTTCAAAAAAGCCTACGACTCAGTCGCAAGGCAGAGACTCTACCATATTCTAGTTGAGCTGGGAGTCCCAAAAAAATATGCCGCCCTCATTCAAATTTGCATGAACGAAAACAAAGGGCGAGTCAGAATAGAAAACCACCTCTCAGAACCATTTGAAATCCGGGACGGACTAAAGCAAGGGAGATGGTCTATCACCGTGTCTATTTAACCTTGTGCTCGAGTATGTCATCAGAAAGATGAGTATGGCCGGATCATCCCTGAACGGGGTCACACAAGTGCTCGCATATGCGGATGACATCGCCGTTTTGGGCGATAATCTAGAAACTGTTAGTAAAACTGTGAAATCATCATGCAAGCGGCAGAAGAGGTGGGCCTAGAAATAAATGAAGACAAAACAAAATACATGATTACGGCGAGAGCGAGCAGGTGGACCTCAGAGAACACATGTAAAGGTCAGAGGTAAGATATCGGAAAAAGTTAAAGAATTTAAATATCTGGGAACAATACTGACGGCCAGTAACGAAATGTCGAAGGAAATTAACAAGAGACTGCATTCCGGCAACGCTAGTTGGCACACAGTCAGTAAACTGCTGAAATCCAGACTGGTATCACGTAACATAAAGCTCCGTGTCTATAGAACCATAATCATGCCGATTGTTCTATATGGATGCGAAACATGGGCTCTCACAAAACGGGAAGAAAACAAATTCCGCGTATTCGAGAATAAAGTTTTGAGGGGCATCTTTGGAGGTAAATATGACGAGGAGGCAGGACAATGGAGGAAACTTTATAACCACGAATTGGAAGAGCTATATCGCAAACCTACAATAGTGAGAGTAATCAAGTCGCGAAGATTAAGATGGGCCGGACACGTGGCGCGAATGAGGAACGATAGGACCGTGCATAGAAATCTTGACAGTAGACCAACGGGAAAGAGACCGGTAGGACGGCCGCGACCGAGATGGGAGGACAATGTTAGGTTTGACCTTGAGGAGCTCGGATCGAATGGTCAAGCGTGGAAGGAGAGTGTCCAGGAGAGGGAACAATGGTGAAGCCGAGTCGGTGAGGTCATGAACTTCCGGGTTCCTCATAATCATCGGCACTACAACCGGAAACCGGTCTTGGCCTTATTTAGCAAGTCCTGAGGCTTGTTAAATTTTTCCATAATGATTTGTTTTTTCCGGGCAAGGTCATTAAGTCTTGCGCCAGAGGCTCCCCGACGGGGAATCGAACCCCGGTCTCCCGCGTCACAGGCGGGTATACTAACCACTATACTATCGAGGTGCCCTTCCGGGTTCCTACAGGCCAATAAATAATAACAATAATAAGTTTGTTGTCGATGTTGATGGATACTGTTGTTTTTGGATTCCGTTTGCCAATGTTTTTGGGTGCAGTTAGTTTTTGAAAAGGTCAGAACAAAGGAGGAGAGCAACGCCCGGTTGATTTTTTGATTGCAAGAAGAAGAAAAAAAAGAGAAAAGAATTGTCTCGTATTCATTGTTCAAAAACAGAATAAATTGTAAAAAGAAAAGTGTTGTAATTAAACGAAGAGAACGAAAAACTTAAACAAAAAGAAAAATAAAATTCTTTCCTTTGGTGGAGCGCCGTTTACAGACGTAAGTGTCTAAACTTGGTTTGGCCAAGTCTATCCATTGGGCTCCTCTCATAAGTTGCCAGTTGGCGGTGGCCACACGGGCCGTGTTAAAAGGGAGGAACCTGAAGAGGAACCACAGGTGGTGGAGCAGCCGCTGAAGAAGAAGAGGAGCCCTAGCAGAGGTCTTGGATGCGAAATAATAGACGCCCCCACACTGAGAGAAACAGGTAACCATTTTGTATTTGCACACTAATTTATGTGGCATCAACTCTGTCACGGCGATGAAGATGTCTTGTTGAATTCTGAGTAATTACTTTTCCACTTTGCTAATGGAAGACCCCTGTCTTCAACTTGCGAAGACATTTCATTGAGCTGATCCAGAGTATCAGAAGCTCCATTGATGCCGTCAACATAGTTTCCCGTTTCGAATACTTTAACTGTTAATGGAAAACGACATCCTTCATGTCTGACAAGTTGCTTGTCACGTATAAAATGCGTTGATAATTCCAATCATCTGGGTGGAGCAAAATTTGTCGGAATATCTTGGTGATGTGAATTGTGAAGATATATTTATGACATTTAATATACAGAAGAACATCAAAAATATTAGCTTGAAACTTTGGGCCGATGTGTAGATGATCATTAAGAGACGAGCCATTTGACGCTTTGCTGGAACGATTAAAAACTACTCGCAGCTTCGTAGTTTCACTATCTTCCCGCAGTATTCCGTGATAAGGTAGATAATAAGCTTGAGGTGGCTCTGGAGCTGATTTTAAATTTGTTTCATGTGATCGGGCGATTTATATTCTGAGAGAAATTCAGAATACTGCCTTCTCAATTCTGAAAGTTTTCGAGGCGTTTAAGGAGCTGATTTAGGCTGTGTTGAGCATTATGCTTTGAATATCAGAGCTTCGATGAATTAAGTTTAAATGGAAGACGTAGAATGTATCTTCCTGATGAGTCTCCAGATTGAGTTGCTTGCTAGCGAGCCGTACACTCAGCTTCTTCCACTGTGAGAGGTTCTTTCAATGAGGATGGAATTTCTTCAAGTTGCCAAAACTTAGTGATCGCGTGGTGGAGTTGAGTGTCTGAGCAGATCTGAAAGGAGCGCAGCGGAGACAGTTGAGAGGGTCCAATGATCAGACCAAGGATTGCCCATCCGAAAATTGTCTGCATCGCGATTGGATCGGCTGAAGATCCTGTTTTTATTTCTATGGAAATGTCAATTTTACCTGAAATTAATGAAACTGGAACTGCAAAGTCCAGGAGCCTAAGATGCGAGGAATGTTGAGCTGGCACGTTAACAGGTGTTCTATAGGCGGTAATCGTGGGTAAAATGTGAGCAATGATATTGACAGGGGAGTTGAGAACAAGGTAATGGAGACAGCTTCTTTAGTTCGTCCAAAAATTGGAATGTCTATTGAAATATTGAGCGAACGAACTAAGTCTTTGGATATAAGCGTCAGTTTTGCACCAGGATCAATCACAGGCCAGACTTGATGAGTTTTCCCTTCAGTTTTTATTATGGCCTTGGCCGTAACAAGTCGAGTTCATGAAAGAGTTATAGATTGAGAGTGATTTACCTTTACCGAGTTGAGAGTGGTGGCTCGCGCCGATTTGTTTGTAGACTTGATGATTGATGAGCGATAGAGCACGGTGTGATTCTTGTTTCCGCAGGTTGTACAGTGTTTCGGATGCCTACGCGAATGCTGAGGTGGGCAAACTCTTACCCTACCTCCTTCGATTTCTACCTTACATCAACTACACTCAAACTCCGTCTCCTCCGTTTCCCCTCCCGACCTTGCACCGCCCACCGTCTATACCCTTACAACCCGTACACATTCCAACACATTTGCCACCCTCGCATACGCTTGCTCGTCTCTATCCTCTTTTCTAGCCTACCTCCCCTACCCCCAAGTCCTTTTCTCCTTCCTTGTTTTTTCCTCATTTTTTTTTTAATTATGAGCAGAATCGTAGGTGAAATCCTGAGGGGTCTGAAGTTGAGAATTCCTTTGACCCAGATGGACATAAGCCGCTGATCACCTGGAGATTACAGAGTCAGCTTTCTGAGTTATTGACTTGCACTCTGTGTTAGACACTCCAACGTACATCATTTTTAGAGATCGAGCACCTCCCTCAATGAATTGGCTCAACCCTTCGAACTGCGGATACTTTTTAGTTGATCCGAAATGGACTTCCCACGCTTCTCGTGTGGCATAGTCCAACTTCTGACCTAAAAAATGGACTAGTATAGCATCGCATTGATCTTTTGGAAGTCCTTGTGACTTTAAGCCATTCAACCTTTAACTGGAACTAGTGAGCAGATGATGAAGATCCTTTGCTGACCTTGCCTCAGCGGGGTTGATATTGAATAGCTTTGTGAGCTGGGCTCAAAACGAGTAGTCTTTTAATTTCGTAATATGAGACAAAATTTGTCTATTTTGTCTAGAAAAAATCTCCATCAATATCGAGATTCGCAGTGAGATAAGTTGCAGCACCTTCTAAACAGCCGTTTAGATAGTGCATTTTCTATACGTAAAATTTCGTAAGGAAATATCCGGAAGAGTTGAGCGATTATTACTTGGTGCCATCAAACTTGAATTAGCGAAAGCGGAATCCATTGATGGCAGTCTGGACTCAATGGCGTCAATCCTTTCACATAAAGCACCGTGAACAGTTTGGTAGTTCTCTAACATGATAGAGTAGATGTTATCTTTGAACCAGTCGACCTCAGTATCCACGACAGTTTTGGATGACAACAGCCTTTCATGCTTTAAGTGGAATTGCTCCCATAGGTTAATGAATTGATATTTAATAAAAATCAGGTTAGGTCAATGGCGTTGAGATGATGTTCAGGATGACTTAACTGTCTTAAGCGACAATGGAAAAGACACAAGAAATCGGAAGATCCAATTCGGATTATCGATATTTGGGTGATTGGGAGAACGAGGAGAAACGCGGAGAGCGAGGCGAAGTAATAAAAAACCATATCTTAGGTTAGATCGACGGATTCAACGGATCCTTTTATGCAGGTATCCAAGACTGTTTGTGTGAAAGCTAACCAGTGCTGACCAGCAATAAGCGAAATACCGTTGGCATTGAGGATGATCTCATTGAATAACGTCGATCGATCAAATGAACGAGGTAATCTTGCACGTAGTGCGAATCCGCGGGCGTATGTCACGGTTCAAGTGACGTATTTCGATTCGTTGGTGTAGGTCTTGGTACAATCAGAAAACGAAATGATTTGCGTTTGTTCTGTTTCCTTCTGTTGTAATTTCGGTACATTGAGCAACCCTTTAAGAATTCGCGGGCTATAACAATATATTTACCCACTTAGGTGGATTAGAGAAGAGTCCCATTCATGGGTATGAATTATTGTTGGGTTCGATTTGATCTGTTTGGATGCAGTGGATATATGAGAAAAAGGACCAAGAAGAAAAAAGGATGTGAGAGTTTTCTCTTTAATTAACCGGGGATCCACCGCGATACGAGATGATGCCTTTGCATCGCTTACACGGACCGAGGAGCGAATCGTTGCAAGTGGTTTGGTTGATGTCAACAGGAGGAGCATGACAAAGGTTGCTGACTGGTTATATGCTTTATAAACAATGATAGTATAAATGAATAAGCTTTATTTGGAGACCACAAATAACATAATGAGCCCAATTCAATCGGCGATAATGATTTGGTCATCAATGTGTGGCCGTAGCTTGGCGTTGTCGGATGTTCATTGACAAACATACAATTGCTTTATTAACCAAAATGCTGTTTATCACATAACCAATGTGTTTTAATATCACGAAAACATCGGCTTACACCCTGTGAATATTCAGTTACAAAAACGTACATCTAATTCACAAAAGGGAACGAAGCCACGAAATGGAAAAACAGTAAAGTGATGTGTTGTGACAATCAAAACAAAATACAACAACAACAAACAAACAAAACGAATGTTAAAAGTGACAATTCACAGTGCATTAAATAAAACTAAAACAATAGTGTGTATAGAAAATTACTTCAGTGAGGCGCAAAAACAATTAACAAACAATTAAAATATATCATCTCGATCGTAAACGTGAAAACTAAAACAAACAATATATTGCTCGTTAAGAAAGCAATTTTTAAATTGGCTTTTGGTGCGATTGCAAGTTTACTGACTCTCACCCAACGATAGACGAGTTCGACTCAGCTTACGGGAAAGATCGAGTTGCGTCGTGGTTCGTTGTAGTAGGTCGCCTTTGTTTTTTTTTAATGAAAACACACTGGAAAGAACCAGCATGAATACGGAGGAAGATAAAAACGCGACAACACACAAACGAAAAGGTGCTCCGAAAAACTCCATTGTGACGCGATGTAAAACCGCGAAATTGACAATGGAGAAAAGAGATCAACAAATGGAGGGGGACAGTGAGCTTCCCTCCCTCTCCAACTTTAACATATATGGGGCAAACAATTCCTTCGCTTCTCTTGCATCCTCAGAGTCTGAGGATGAAGAAGAGGAGATAAGTGAATTGGAGGCGAAACATGCAATGGCAAGAGCTCGATTACAAGAGAGACGCCGAAAGAAAAAAATAGCAGTTCTCGAACAGGAAAAAAACACCCAACAACAACAAATGAGGAAGCCAAAAGTCGGCCAACAGCAACAATATCAACATCAACAGCAATAGCAACATCAACAGGAACAGCAACATCAACATCAACGTCAACATCAACATCAACATCAACATCAACATCAACATCAACATCAACATCAACATCAACATCAACATCAACATCAACATCAACATCAACATCAACATCAACATCAACATCAACATCAACATCAACATCAACATCAACATCAACATCAACATCAACATCAACATCAACATCAACATCAACATCAACATCAACATCAACATCAACATCAACTTCAACATCAGCAGCGTCGACGGCAACATCAACAGCAACTGCTAACACAAAATCGACCACCGAAACAGCATGCAACAATAACAACGAAAAAATAAAGATGCCACCAATCAACACCATAGATATTGAGTGTAAGGAATTGTTAAGTCTCTGTAAGTTAGCTATAGGAAACAATTTTGCAGTTAAAAGATTGGCTGGCAGGTAACAGGCATGCCATTCAAACCTATGCGGTGGCAGACCACGACAAAATTAAAGAGCTATTAAAAAGAGCCACCGCGAAATTCTACTCGTTCTCGCCGAAAAAAACGAAGAGCGTAACGGTTCTATTAAAGGGTGTCGACCCTGAGATGGAACCGGAGGCTCTGCTCGAAATGCTTCAAAAGTTGAAGCACGAAGATCTCGAGTTTACCGCCGTAAAACCGTTCACCACAACCAAGGCAAGAAGAGAAAACCGCAAGCTACCCTTCTTTTTAGTTCAACTAAAACCCAGCAGTAGCATTGGTGGTCTAAGAAAGATTACAGTGTTGGATCCTCAAAGTGTCACATGGGACAAATTAAAAAAAGGCAGAGACATCCTGCAATGTGTCCGCTGCCAAAGATTTGGTCACGCAGCGGCGAACTGTGAAATGCAGCACGGTTGCGTAAAAAGCGGAATGGACCATAAGGCAGAAGAATTCCCTCTGGGAAAAGAAAGGGTAGAGACAAAGCCCTTCTAAAGTGCACAGTGTGTCGGAATGGGGGACATCCCGCGAATTATCGAGGATGTCCTAAATTCCGAGAAATAATGGCAAGAACTGTGACTCGGCAAAAAAACATAGAGCCAGCACGTACAACAATAAGGCCCGAAACATCGCATTATTAGAAAAGGAATCAATCATAAAGTAATATATTGTGGAGAAGTGCGCAGGTTCCGGGTGCTGGAAGCCTGTATCGGACGCATACCCCTTCAGCAAGGAAGGGGTTTATATGTAATTGCGGTCTATGCACCTGAGGAGCACCAACATAACCTATTTATAGCAGAGCTCGAGACACTCTTTCGATGCTTATATTTGCACCTGGACAAAAACTACTTTCTCCTAGGGGAGATATGAACGCAAAGCATAGAAATTGGGGAAATTATATATCTAATACCAGAGGAAATCAGTTGGCTGGTTGGTTAGATCAGTATTATATTGAATATAAAACTGACCTGCTAGCTACGGAGTATCCATCGTTCCCTAGAGGTGAATCGATCTTAGATATCTTGCTAATCGACTCACGACTGAGATTACTTAGCACCAACAGACGAAACACAAACTGTTTACGGACAATTGAATACGACAGTGACCACTGTGCATTCACGGCAGTAATAGAGCTTCCGAACGAGCTCGCACATCTGGAGGAATTCGTGATCCCGCAACCCTATAACTACGGGGCAATGCGATGGCCGCAGTTCACCAGATCATTAACAAGAGAACTGCGTTCGAATGACTTTAATCTGCCAGTAAACAGAAACCTGACTAATGTCGAAATCGACAAATACATTCAACAAATGGACGAAACCGTAAAACGAACAATGGACAAAACAATTCCCAAAACAACAGTTACAGATCACATAAACATATACAGAAACACAACAATAAACGCACTCCACAAGAAAAGGAGCAGACTGCTATCGAAACTAAAATAATTACACAGACAGTTTACAGACAGACAAGACCAGGAGATAATATCACTGAAATCCCGATTAAAAACCTCCAACAATTACCTTAAGCTAATTATAGATTAGCAACAAATTTGTATTGGAACAACAGAATTCGAGCTATAAAAATTATAATAATAACCCGAATATGTTCCCACAAATAAATAAAATATTCCGGAGAAATAATCAAAATGAGATTCAGTGTCTCCAAATTCCACAGATGTACTGATGTAAACAAGCAGCTGCTAACCAACATTGGCATAGATGCAGAGAACGCTATCCTCAATAGTGAGCTTTTCTTGATCGAAGATCTTTTGGAAAAGGTGAACGCTGTGGGAGCTGTCTCTCAGGAAATGTACAAGGTGAATGAAAGCATTCACCGAAATCACGACCTGGACGACAGAGTTCTACTCAATCACCTGCACCTCCGGAATGAAATTTCACTTTGGCAATCGGAGAATCGGGGTTTTACCGAATTCAGTGACGATAATCTGTCAATTGACATTAATGCCAATGATGTAGTGGCTAATAGCCTTTTAATAACAAGGGAAGGAATCCAGAGTATCTTCGACTCATTAAGAAGCAAAAAGTCAACGGGAATATGTTAGATGGAGTACCTAACATCGTACTCAAGAACCTGCCCCCAATGGCAATAGATATATACACGGTCCTGTTTAACAACGCGTTGAATAATGCATATTATCCCGCGCGTTGGAAAACGGCTATCATTCAGCCCATCGCAAAAAAGGGCAAAGACTGCACAAACCCAATGAACATGCGTTCGATAAGTTTACTCCCAAGCATCAGTAAAGTATTTGAACAAACCATTAACAGAGCTCTGCTAAAATGGGTAGACGACAACAACATTATTCCAAATAACCAGTTTGGCTTTAAGGCGGGTCATGAAACCACACATGCCGCAGTTAAACTGGTCTCCGACATACAATGGAATAAATGTAGGAACCAATGCACAGGTGCCTGTCTGATCGACTTGGAAAAAGCATTTGATACCGTCTGGATCGAAGGGTTGTATTACAAGCTGATCAGACACGGCATACATAAGCCTCTACTATATTTACTTTACGATATGGTAAGGGTAGGAGGTTCGTGGTCAAAAATGGTAATGTGACCTCTAATAAAACGTATAATATCAAGAATGGCTTGCAACAGGGAGCGGTACTTTCTCTGATTCTTTTTAACATTTACATTAGCGACTTATTAGATGCGCTCCCACAGGGTATTGCGTACGCACACGATTTCATAATTTACAGAACAGCTCCGAAAGTTGAGATCATAAATAGTTTAATACAGCGAGACTTTAACAAAGTGCAGCGCTATTGCGACGACTGGAAACTTAAGATCAACTTCCAGAAATGTGAAGCCATCTTATTTAGAACCCCATTATATAAAGCCACGAACGACACAAGGAAAAACTGACGAAAGCTAGTTATCGTGGGACCGCATGGAGATAAACTGGGAACCAAGAGTTTAGTTAAATACCTGGGCATCTGTCTAGATCGATATTTGTATTGCAAAAGACATGTAGACGCTGCTTTGGTCAAAGCTAGAAAAACTTTTGCTATGACAAGGAGGCTATTTCACAGTTGCCAACTTGACAGTAGGGTTATAGTCACATGCTACATGACGCTAATCAGGCCAATGCTCATATATGGTTGCCCAGTATGGTTTAACATAGGTCCAAATTTGATGGAAAAGATTCGGGTGTTCGAAAGGAAGTGTCACAGAAGTTGTCTCAGATTATATCGAACACCGGAATCGGAATACAAAAAGTACTACTCAAATGAGACTTTATATAATGAAGCCTACATAAATAGGGTGGATAATTTTATGATCAAACTAATCAGAGGACATATTTCAAGAGCAATAAGCTCGTCCAATGACCTAATTTTCGGGGCTTATTATCCAAATATATGAGAATGTGCGTCGCAACGGTTTTGTTCCACCAGAGGCGTCCCTAGATTTGGACATGAAAGGGCTTATACAGGATAGATCCGGAATTCCGCTGATCTATCATGTAAGTTGATCATGCGTAGACAGGCGATTGTGCTACGAACGGGAAGTTACGCGCACCGAAGAAGAGCTCTTGCGCTTCAGTAGGGCTGTCTACCACAGAGACCGGGACGATAGTATTGGACAGCGTCAACAGTACTGCTGATTGAATGCCATATAAAGACCTGGATACCAAAGTCGGTATAGAATAACAATATCATCAGCCCGCTTATATAGACTTAGCTTTTCTAGAATTAGGGTAGTATAAGATTTAGATTAAGTTAAGTTAAGTGCTTCTAAAAAAAAAATTTAAAAAAAAGGTCAAATTTTAAGAAAAAAAAAAATGGACACAAAGTTTTCAAAATTTTTCTTTGTCATGTAAATAATAATAAGTACTGCCACAAACAAAGTTCTGTCGCCGAAAGGCAAATTATACAATAGTTATGTAATGTTTAGCTTAGAGCATCTGCATAGGACCAGTACGTTATAATATAAGATAATTAAGCTAGAATTTAAGAATTTTTTGTCTAGCATGTAATTTAGATACTAAGAATATTAAAAGAAAATAAAAAAAGATGTTTTAAAAATGAAAAAAATCAACCGGCGACAAAAACAAATTAAGGTTAAACCAAATAAAATTTAGCGCATTACAATTATACTTGGTTCTAGATAACTGTTCAATTATTTGAACAATTTTTTTATATTCAAATTAGCGAGTCCCTTTGTTTCTTTGTCTCTTTCCACACTTACAATTAATTTAATGCAATTGATTTATTATTTTTAAAAAAATATATAGACTGTAGACCCCACAAAGCATTTTTTCTAAATATCAGTCATTTTCACTGGTTTCGTAGAAATAAGGATATTTAAATTGTCGGTATATTTAGTGTTGAGAAATCCGCTGGCCTGGCTGGCATTCCTTTAATCTCTTGAAAATATGTTACTCTTCACTCGCTGAGCTGCGGTTGGCGTTTGTGGTTTCTCGGCGATGAGGTCGATGATGAGGTCGACGTAGTCTCTACCGACTTTAGCAAGGCCTTCGACAAAATCTCCCATAACCTCATTCTCTTCAAGCTATCCTCCCTCGGTTTCGAACCCCTGTTGATTAAGTGGGTCTCATCCTATCTTAGTTATCGAACCTGCCGCGTGCGATTTAGATCCACTCTCTCCGATCCTTTTTTCCCAACCTCAGGTGTCCCCCAGGGCAGTCACCTCGGCACACTTCTATTTATCCTAACCATAAACGACATAGGCTCCTGCATTAATCACTCCTTCATCTCGCTTTACGCGGATGATTCCAACATTTTTAAGACAATCCGCTCTCCCCTGGACTCCCCACTTCTCCAAGCAGATCTTGACAGCTTCTCGACTTGGTGCCAAAATAATTGTCTAGAAATGAATATCGCCAAATGTCACACAATTACCTTCTCTCGGAAGAGTTCCCCCACTCACCCACGCTCCTATCTCTTGCTGAACCAACCGATAACATCGGTTAAATTGATTCGCGATCTGGGCGTCCTATGCGACAAGGAGCTCAAATTTACCACACATTTTGATTATATAATCCTCAAGGCTAACGCCGCCCTTGGGTTTGTCAAACGCTGGCCGAAGGAATTCCTTAACCCATACGTCACCCGATCACTCTACACAACTTTTGCCCGGCCACTACTCGAATACGCTAGTCAGGTCTGGTCCCCGTATCAAGTGACTCACATTGGCAGGATTGAGGGAGTTCAACGTCGTTTCTTGCGCTTCGCCCTCCGCGGGCTAAACTGGGAAAATCGGCTGATTCTACCACCATACACAAGCCGGCTCCGTCTAATCAATCTAAACACACTTGAAGAGCGCAGAATCCATGCCGATATCATCTTTGTCCATCGCCTTCTGTCTGGCTCAATCAATTGCCCAAGCTTGCTCTCCACTTTAACATTGGATACAAACCCCCGTAACGTACGTAACCCACGACTGTTTTACGTGCCTGCTCATCACACTTCTTACGGCGCTAACGAACCCATCTCGCGTATGTTACCACAGGCCAACTCTTTCCCCACCTCCTTCGATTTCAACATCTCCACCCCCACTCTTAAACGACGTCTCAGAATAAACCCGTCCTAAATCCGCCCCCTCCCTCCAATAATCCCCTCTACCCCGCAATCCTACCTCTCCTCTCCTACCATCAAAATAGTTCCCCCAGCCCCAACCACAATTTCAACCTCTTCCCCCAGCTCAGCAACCTCTCCCCCTACCAGTATGTAGACATGCCCTGCACTGTCACTGTCTCACAAATGCCGAATTTTCCACCCCACATACACTCGCTTCTCCCTAGCCTCCTACCTCCCCCATCGCACAGTCACCTTTACCTTCCTGGTTTTGTTCTTTTTTTCTCATTCTTACTCTAGTTTTAAGATAGTCTGTGAGACTTGTGGTGATTCTCGCGAACGCCACTGCGTATCCATTCATTACCACCAGGTAATCTCCCTCGCGTGCCCTATATCATGAAAAACGTGTACTTACCCCATAGGAAAAACCCTGTAAAACAGCAATGATTGCGGACATAAAATGCCACCAGTAACAATGCTAAAAATCTAAAAAGCAGTTTGGTCGCACCATCACGCGACCAACATGAACCCAACCAAATACGCAGTACATGTCTCCTGTCGCATTCCTCTACATTGAAGCGCAATTTGGTGTGCCTCTTGGCAACCAATATTGCCCGTGCAATATCTGCACGATATTCATTTGCTCGCCAGCCGTACACCTGCAGGAATGTGTATTTTTCCTCTGCATAGCATGCCCATATCGATCGGTCATGCGACAGACCAAGACATGAGGTATCCGGCTGACGCCCAGGCAGTCGAGTTCGCAAATGGGAATTTACCATCAGAATTCGACTGCGAGGATATGCCAGCGAAATGTGCACGATCAGCAATAATGCTTTACGCAGTCGTGATCGTGTACAAATTTCAACCCCTGTGCGAACCTAGCAATCATGTAGATTGCGATGATCCCATGTCCGCATGCTAGGAGATACACATGTAAGCGGCAGAAGCGATTATCGTATGTGTGTATTTCACCCTTTTTTCTTGTGCTTAACCAAAGCTAAATCGCACCATATATGGCCATCGAAGCGATGGATGGAATTTTGGTGTTCTGTCGTTTCGATGGCCGAGGTTAATCTCGATTCGGATTCCGTGAGGGCAGGCCGCGCCCTCACGTTAATTTACATCCCTCTTGGGCCGTCCCAAGGGATTTATTAAACTCAGTCGTTGAGAAGATTTGAAAAGAGTTAGTAAAACCGTTCGGGCTAAGACTAAAGTGGTGCGCCATATCGTGAATATAACTTATATCTACACAGCGTTATTTTTTTATCCGAAGTACATAGTCTGCCTAAGTTACCTGTGAGTAAGAATTACGAACATATAATATATAGTTACCTTGTTCTTTATCCGAAGTACATTGTCTGCCTAAGTTACATGTGAATAAGAATTACGAACATCTAATGGATATCTACAGTGTTTTTGAAGTATATTGTCTTCCTAAGTTACAGTATATTGTTTTCCTAAGTGACACTTACATGAATAAATGGATTTCGAATAAGAAGGCGTTTTAATTTTTGGAGTCGGATACGAACTGAACCAGTGGGGTTACGTGGTTAACCTGTGCCCCTGTGGCACCCCGATTGACACGCCACGTAACATTAAACACAAAGACCCATCGACTTTTTATAGCAATTTAATTTAAGTTAATGGAAGCTTGCATTAAGCTAAATAAATGAGGGTTCTGCCCTCACACTAAACTAAATCATGTCACGGCTATGAGACCAAACAATTTTTTGACCCTTATTCAAACCTCCTTCTTCTGGTACTGTTCACTTTCACACATGACCTCCATTAATGAGATAATTAAAGTATTATAATAATCCTTTTTGGGGCTACCCACTAAAACAGAAATAAATCTATTGCAACCCTTATGCGGTGTTGAAAGGATATTATCAAGCAGGTGGAAATAAAATTCATCGTCGGTTTGTTTACTGGCATCAACGTTTTGACAGTAGTCACTTGTTACGAGGGTTGCCTCTTATGTTTCGGGATTTGGCAACCCTAGTGTTGCAATCCGGCAATTGACAGCTCTGTCGTAAAGTTGGACATTTTTGAGGTTATACGCACTCAGAACGTTTTGACATACGAGCGCTATTTGTGTTGTTTACAGTAACTTAAAAGATTCATCTCGGCCCAAAAATGGAATTAAATCGTCAACATTTTCGTGCGATTATTTTTTACAACTTTCGGCGTGGATTAACTCAGCAACAGTGCATGGATGAACTTAATTCAATTTTTGGCGATGAAGCTCCATCAAGGACCAGTGTTTATCGATGGTATGGTGAATTCAATCGTGGTCGTAGTTCACTCCAAGGTCAATTTCGTGAAGGTCGTCCAAAATCAGTTGTTGTTCCGAAAACCATTGATGCTGTGCGCGAACTGATATTGGAAGATCGTCATGTGACCTATCGTGAGATTGAGACAACCTTAGGCGTTAGTGGGACCAGCATACATTCAATATTGCATAAACATTGACTGTCAAAAAAATTTGTTCGCGTTGGATCCCACACAATTTCTCAATCGCCCAAAAAAAGGCTCGTGTCAATTGGTCGAAAGAAATGCTCAAAAAATACGGTCGCGGTGCTTCGAAACACGTCTATGACATCGTGACAGGTGATGAATCGTGGATTTACGCGTATGAGTCCGAAAGTAAACAGCAGTCGACTGTCTGAGTGTTTCAAGATGAGCCAAATCCAACAAAAGTTGTTCGCGCACGAAGCACTTCCAAGCAAATGGTCGCCTGTTTTTTCGGAAAAACTGGACATGTCGCAACCGTACCACTAGAACAACGCAGAACAGTCAATTCTGAGTGGTAAACAACCATTTGTTTGCCAGTTGTCTTCCAAGAAATCAGGAAAACCAACCGCCGAAGACGGATCACTCTTCACCACGACAATGCGAGCTCTCACACATCGGCTGCGACAACTGCATTTTTGAGCACCCAAAACATCGATTTGATGGGTCATCCGCCGTATAGTCCTGACTTGGCACCGAATGACTTCTTTTTATTCCCGTACGTAAAAAACAAACTGAGAGGTCAACGTTTTTCGGTACCTGAAGAAACGGTTGCTGCATTCAGAATGCATGTGTTGGAGATACCTCAATCAGAGTGGCAAAAGTGCTTCGACAGTTGGTTCAAACGCATGCAAAAGTGTATAGATCTTCATGGGGAATATTTTGAAAAACAATAAAGTGATTAACGATGATCAATATTTGTTTTTGTTCTCTAATCCCGAAATATAAAAGGCAACCCTCGTATGGTTTTGTAAATGCAAACAACCTGATATAAGAAAGAAGAATTGTATACAGTAAAATAGTTCAGATTGTTTGACTTTTTGTTGCGTAATAAGTTAGAACGTTCGCATTCATTGCTTACATAGACTCCGATTGTGATAATCTCAAACGTTTTTGTGTTTTAAGAAGTAAAGTGCCCAACGTGTTGCAATTATTCTGACGCAGGAGAAGAAGAATACGGACGAGAAAATTGCCAAGAGCATTTAACGAAGTCCATTATTGTAGGAGATTGCCTTTGACTATTTGGATCGTCGTCAGAGTAAATCTAACACATTAAAGGACCATTACGAGAAAGAAATCCTTAGAACGGTGGATGGATATTTGGAAAATCCTACTTTATATGCATTGCAATCCAATATGACGGATGTTCACAATGGCGTAGACATCCCTACCGCCAATCAAGTCAAAGGATTTCCTTAATCTCTTCACCAAACCATCTGCATATAGGAATAACCAAATGGGGCGGAGAAGCTTCCCTTCTACTCTAAGAATAATGTCACAGATAACCAGGCGTTTCTTGGACTGACATCGACGTCCTGACAAATTCAAATACGAACTACTCACCCACGATAGGTTACCGAAAACTTTAGCGCATGAAAATTATCCTCCTCCTTCGACTACTGGATCCTGTCAGCATCTAACAGTTAAGTACGCTTTCGGCATGTGAAACTGGCGCGATAGTGTTACCTTCATGCTTTTGTTGAATATAACTCGTGGCACTGGCGGATAAAGGAAGAAAGAAATTGCCATCCAACTTGAACGTAGGATTACCACCCTTCATCTCTGCTTCGTTGTTGATTTTGTTGAAACGTAGAGAATGAAATAATGACTTTAGGAGTACCGAGAATCTTGTGTTGTACCAGATCGATTGGGATGTAATTACACGGTGCCAATCAAATTGTTATATTTCAATTGACTGCAACAACTTAGTGCATTGAAACTAGGGACTAATTTCGATACCGTACCCGAAATCCTCTCAAAACGCATTACTAAATGCTAGTGGGACAACTAACAAGTCATTCACACACACGGCCAATAAAACCAAACTTCCTCATAGGCGGGCAAAAACCAGTTTCGTCCGTGATGTTATTTGCCGAATTCCCAGATAGGACTTAAGTCCAGAATTAGAGGTTTTATGGTCCTTACCGAATGCAAGTGCCTATCAACATGTATGCAAGCTAGTCAATTGATCATCTCCTTGTTATGGAAGCTTGCAGGACCCACAGCTGACTATAATACATGGCATGTTTGTGTAACGAGTTGTCGATATGAAGAATGGCAAGCGGGATCTCCAGGATACGTAGCAAGCCCCAAAAGAGATTGAAAGCCAGATGAAGGCAACTACAGTTCGACATCTTTTTAAGATTACGTGTTGTTGTCGGATTCGAAACCAACGTCCGTATTTTCGAAGGAATTTATCCTTGGGAATCTGCAGTACTGAAAGCACACTTCTTTGAGGAACTTAGTTGGACTGATATATATGTGTGCATCAATATATGCGGCTTTGTGTGCCTACCGTTGGCAAACATTCCTGTGATGTTTATTGCAAAATGTAGGGAAGTGTAAACAGGAGATTAACTCTGGCGCCAGTGCAACGTGCTTTCTCGGGTTAACAGCTATCACTTGTTCAAAATAAAAAACCTGCAGCAGTTTTGGTTTTGCTCGAAAATGTCATGTAAACCATATATACCGCTGGAGTTTACTACTAGATAAACTGACTTAGGTTACCCTCGGAGACTGAACAGGATAGTCAAAGATATTTGGATTGTTGCGGTGATCTTTGATTATTCTGCATGGCAGACTTGGAGCGAAATTTATTTCTCTCCGTTATAAATGTGAAAATTTGACCTCACTTGGAGCTGAAGTAATGGGTGAAATCCATGAAAAGGATTTATGTTATTTTCTCCGCTTTGAAAAGAAGAAGGGCGTTGTTTCTTGTGGTGCGATATTCTTCTCCATCCAAAAAAACCATTCCCTCAAGTGTGGTAAGACACTAAATGTAAGCAATCTGCCACCGGTTAGAGGTAAAATATAAAAAAAACACCCAATGCCATTGGCTACGAAAACATCGGAATCAATAAATGCATCCACGTGGCTGTTTTGCTTGACCATTGTTTTGCTTTGTTTGGCATGATGTTTATGTGTGGCGCGTTTATGTTGACGGATTTGTACTTACAACGGCTAAGTTGTAACATTAAAACTTTTATGTTTGTGAAATATCAACACTTGTGTTTTGTCAGAAACAGCCGGGAAGCCCGTGTTGTATATTGCTATACAACATTTATTGTTATTTGATTATATATACAACTTACTTTATTTCGCTGGCTTCCGGCTGTTAGAGCCCGTGTGTGTTTGCTTCTGGCTGATTAGCCCGTAGGTTGGTTGTCTTAGCCCCTAGTCGGCGGAGTGTTCAGTATGCGGTTTCTGTTCGTCCCAAGGATCACATCAAGTGAAAAACTAGTTGTGTCTTGATCGCGGTGCGATCATTTATTTTATTCTTTTGTTTTAACTTAAAATGCAGTGCTACACTTTGGCTGTCTGATTCTAATCGATTTTTACCTTGAACTAAGCTCCCTTTTTATACCTAAAATCAAAATCAAAATTTGCATACTCTCCCGCGGTTCATCGCTTACTTCCAGACAGCTACCCGATGCCAGTCTCAGTCGAAGGCCATGCCAACGACGATGAGAATTGCAACGTTGCAATTTTGCCGTTATTCACACTGAGGCGGCAACCTTACGCCGACTCTGGCTGCTGCTCCACCCCAAGGCCATGGGAAAATTTCTATTCAAGGTGATGCGGATCTGATTTTCCCGTAGCAAATAGCATGCATGTGCATGGGTGGAATTACCTTGAAGATAATGGGGCGTTGGGTGATCATCAAGGTGATGAGAATTTTTCGTTTGCTTGTAGGGCATAGATGGAACGTGGGAATTGCAGAATTGCAATTCTAATTATGAGAACTGGAAATGCGCTTAGCAACAGGTAGGCATGTGATAAGGTTACACAGCTACACCGAAAGGATTCCATCGGTTGCAGCAGGAAATTATATTTGATGCTACACCGAACGAATTCCTTCAGTTTAAAGTTAATAAAAAATGTCCCATATGCATGCAACATTATTGTATTTGCAGAATTTTGCGTATAGCATAGTTGTAGAGTACATAGAGTACAGTAATTCTGCGGGTAACAAATTTATTAGATTATGGGCTACATGTGTATAGTATACATATTCTATGAAATGTATTGGAAATTTGCGTACAGCAAAGTGCAATATACATGTTATATGTAAATATATGGTACATTATTGGAGTATTGGATTTCTGCGTGTAACATCGGCGAATTTCACAATATTTAAATTGAGCAAGGATTTGCATTAAATGTATGAGTAATGAGATTTCAAGTATTAAAACTATTGCAGGGGACCTTCTATCACCAAATTATGTCGAAAACAAAAGCACGCTGTGGGGGTTTGGTGGGCGCCTATTCCCCAACAATCAAAAGTTCCGCCGAACACTGTCCGCCAACTAATCGAAGAAACACCGCATGAGAAGAAAAATACAACGAGACACACTGATGTTGTTGATCGTTCATGATTTTTATTGTTTCGGCAACTGGTTCTTAATGTTATATGTATGGAAGGAGAAATAAACGCACGAGTATGATCTTAAAAATATTTATTTTTTGTTTTGAATTACTACATTAGGCACTTAGGTACATAGTTCTCTTGTTTCTTGGCACATCGTCTTGATAGTAATTGATATTAGCACAGAAATATGGTTTGCATTGCTGCTTGACATTCGCGATTTCACGTGTCGTAGTTATCGCTAGTATGTTCATTTAATGTAAAAAGGTCTAAGGTTACTTTAAAACTCCGAACATTCACCAGGTAAGATGAGCGACAGCCTTTAACTTCTGGTATATTATTCCGAAACGGGTCTCTCGACTAAGGTCCGCTGGGGGCAGTAATGAACGTCTGTGCTCTGGGATGGTTATTACTCGTCTGATTTGGTGAAGGCAAGAATCCATTCATCCTGTCGTGGCAGGGGAGTCACCGTTAAGTAAAACTCACTGTCACTTACAAGGAACTTGAAAAGGGTTGCTATGCGTGCATAGAGGGTTTGTTTAGGGGAATTCCTGCCGTACAGGCTGAGTTAGATTCCTCGGTTGCCATGTATACTGAGAAATTGGTTTTGGAGGCATAACCAAGTATGGGCATGAGTTGTCGGTCAGACAAAGGGGCATGGGTCTTGGTCGTTGCGATCGTTATTTCGCGGAAATGCAACGCATCGTGCTGGTGACTTACCAGTAAGGAGAATTGGTATTATTTCAGATGGTTTAGGTAGGATGGGAGCCGAAATGGTTTTCGGGGAAACTAAATGTTGCTTGATTACCAGCGAGGGAAATGGTTTAGCAGGAAGTGAGCCGGAATGATTTTCGGGGGAAATTAATGCTGCTTGGTTGCAAGCGAGAAATATAATTTAAGTAGAAAATTAACCGAAGTGGTTTTGGGAAAAATGTATGCGGTTTGGTGTAGATGAGGGAGATGATTTATATTCTCTTGTAAATTTTGAAAATGCATTTTATTACAGATTGGGAAATGGATTCTTTGCAAGTTTGGGGATGTATGCGGTTGCTGATTCGGAAATGGGTGCTGTTGCCGATGGGAAGTGTGTTCTTTGCATGTTTGCGAGTGGATTGCAGATTTGGGTTATGGTGGAGCGCTGTTAGTGATCAAAATTGGTTGGGATTGTGGGTTGGTCCTCCATGTGGTATAGAGAATCCCCACAACGTGAGTGGTACAAAATGTTCAAACCTGGTCGAAAATACATTGAAGATGAAACATATTCGAGATAAACATGAACATCAATTGAAACACAACATGCCAAGAAAATGAAAGATTTGTTACTCAAAGACTTCTAGTTGACAATAAGAGACTGTTATACTTTACCTTCAACACCGTGGTTTCCCTATTTGAGGGAAGAGCCTAGACTGCGGAGTTTCCGAAAATAAATTCTGAAAAATGATATTTTATTATTTTTGCTTTTATTATATCGACCGCACGGGTCGACGTGCTTCGTAATACTCACACATATAAAATGTTTGTTTTTTCCTTTTATACTAAAATTCTGCAACATGTAAGTTTGTTGATTTGACTAGCTGCCACGGTTGCTCTATATTGATTTTGCTGATGGTATTCAATTGGCTGCCATGGTTTCGGATTCTGAATCGCATGGAAGTTTGTTTTCTTGAGCGGCTGCCACCGTTGCTCGATATCGATTTGGCTGATGGTATATCAGTTGCCATGATTTCGGATGCTTTTGGGAATCGTCTAGATTCATTGTTTCAATTATGGGGATATGACTATGATTAGGATTTGAATATGATGCGAGTGTATGTGGGTTTTGATTAGAACGGGAGTATATGCGGGGGGGGGGGGGGGGGGTGATGGTAGGGCTTTCTGGAGCACTACAACCCCTTGCTGATAGTATCGTCATTTGTTGCATAAGTAAAACCCCCCACCAAATCATTAAGCATACTTTTCGGCCTAAAAAACACCATCCCCTAAAAACCCTCAATCAAAATCCATCACGTTGTTTAACAACAGCAAAACGTGGGTTGACGACGCTGTTTCTACACATTCCAATGCAAAAGAAGATCCCAAGAGATATTCCCTTTCCTGTATAAATACTACCTATTCGCTTGGGAATAATATTAATGTACAGTGAAAAGCATGCATGGGTATTATTGTCAACCCTTCACATTTCTCCTTCTCAGAATGCACTAGTGGTTCCACATTCCGAGAATAACCCAACGTTCAAAAGGGGGCCACGAGGTTAGCCAATTGGTACCAAATTTACCCCTAACCAATCTGCTCTCCTTTGCAATTTTTCCATTCCCCTGCGTTCATTGACTGCTAAGTAAATTCGCGAGGGTTTATTCACTTTTAGTGGCCGAAGAAGTGGGAAAATAAGGATGAGTGCGCCATCGGAAATGGGAGATCAGAAAAGGGGTGAGAATGGGGAGAGTACTGTGGGGGAGTAGTCGGTGCGCCAGCATGGGCGCTGGGTTCTACTACGACTCCACAACTTGTTCTCACTGTCACTCACCACGGATTGTTCCGCCGCAGCAAACTGTTCACCAGAAAAACAAAACAAAACTCCGCAACAAACCGCCCACAAGAAGTAAGTAAAATGAAACACTCGAAGATATGTTGTTGTTTGTAATTAATAACTTTTATTTTATTGATCCGCAGTTTTTAATTTAATTTCGCTTGAGGTTATGTCTCTCGCGATTTCAAGTGTTGTTGTCATCGTTAATATGTTCTATTTTATGGAAAACTATTTATATCTACTTTAATACTCACTGTTCGTATTCACTGAATAATAATTAAGCATGTAAAAGGGGACCAGGTAAGGTAACTTTTATTCGCGCAGGCGACTCGCACGATTCAAAACTACACTCGAGGGGGTGTTAATTTCAGCGTGTATTAAACTCGACTCGCGACTCGCACTCAGGGATGGAAAAACACACGACTCTGGATGTACGCATCCCCTTGAGCGCTACGGGGAGAGGGGGCAGACACAACCGGCGTGTCTGGTGGTTGAAATGAGACTCACCGACGGATGAATTCCGACCCGCATTCAACCCTCAGCGCGAGGTGAAATTGAGAGAAGAGAGGGAAAATTTCTCTCTATGGTGTGGTAAAAAAGGAAATGAAATTTTCCTTTCGTCCAGTGACCAATGGGAGACGATCTCTGGTACGTAGATCGATGTGTGTGTGGTGATCTTAGCGATGTGCTTATAGATCATTGTTTGCTCATGCAACGAAGGTCATGAGAAACGAAATCTGAAATAACGGTAAGATGGAAAAAGGGCATCATAAAAGGCATAGATGAGTGGTGCAGCTGCGTAAATAGACGCATTGCTATTAGGAAATTTGTTTATGGGATCTCTGCTGGCGGACAGAATCGGATTCTTTTGTTTGCATCTTGTGTATGCAGAAGGATTAGATTTTCGGTGGCAAAGCGCGAGAATGGTGACTGTTTGATCGGTCGCACAAGCGATAAACGATCATCGAGTTGCACACGACCCATGATTGCTATCCTAACAATCATACCAATGATCATGCTCTATGATTAGTTCCTTAAATAAACATGCCCCCAACCATCCTAGACCCTCGCCATCGTAGGCGAGGTTTCTGTTGACTTAACGTCAATCTATCCACTTTCGTTTACACCAACGATGCCTGCAGCCTCTATTCCTTGTCCTTTTGTTTGAACAGCTGCAGGATTGATCACTGTCCACACTTCCAGCGAATGGGCATTGTACCAGACCTGTACGGTCACATGAGGAAATTCTTCCACTCAATCCCAAATCGATCGTTCATTGGTCGCCACCAAGAAGATTTGATTTGCTCCTCCCACAGCGGTGGACATCCACCACCGTTGCATCTGGTGGTATATGGAGTGCACCAGCAGGATTCAAAGTTTCCCATTCGAACGAAGAATCAGATATTAATCGCATAAGCAAACACACGTGTCGGGGGACGTTGTGCTGCCGGAGTCATATTGTAGAGCAGCCGAGAGACTTCCGTGTTGAGTTGGAACGCATTGTGTTAAACTTTTCTACCGGTGTTAAATCGAAATTAATTACCGACGACATACATTCGCGCAAGCCTATGTGCTGATTGTTCTGAACCGTCGCTGCGCAGACGACTGAAGCTGAATGTAATAGCTGTATTAATTGTATTGAACGATACCTTCCGTGGATAATGTACAAGTGAAATTGAATGTAATAGCTATGTGGGGTACGGAAGTATTGTGCCAGACATGGGCACTCGGTCCACTTCCTTCCCCCAGCATCTCTAAAAGCTCGAGTTGAAGAGAACACGGACATAAGAACGAAACGCCGCCATGTTTGTTGGCAACCAGGAGTAAAGGGTGGGAGATAAACACCCAGGACACTGCGACACAGCAAGGAAACAAAACCCTTGAAATAAAACACCAAGCCTTCACTGCACAGTAACTGAAACGCGTTAGATCGTTTATTAATTAAATGTTTTCTTTATTGTTACGTTTTAGTCTCAACATAAAAATCACTTTGTTCTCCGCCGTTATTAAATATAACAGTGTTTTTATACCTTACTTAAACTACGTTTTCACGAGCACTTGATTTTGTTTTGATTTCCAAAGCGAAATTTCGCAAATCGATTTCAATTAACACGAATGAGGTCTTTTGAAAATAACGTCTCAAGACAGTTTGCGACTCGACTGTGTATATCTACGCTCCTCCGCCGTGCGACGGAGGGCGGGAGCTCGCGTGACCAGCGTGGTCTGCGGATGGTAAAAGACAGGAAATTCGGCCAGTGATACTGGCTCTCTTAATTAAGGGGTGCATTTTCCGATTCCAAGAGAGACGTAAGGTCCCTCTTTGGGGTAACCAAACAGATCTCATACAGAAGATCGCCACGGTACACATGTATGTGTGTACATTGGTTCTTATATGGTTCAAAGCCATGGGAACGAAACTAAACAAAGAATGGGAAAATGTGCATTCATGGGATGCGAGGAAATGATGTTTATGGCATTACTGGTAAGGGTAGGTATTGAATTCCTATTTGCATTTGCTTATGCTGTAGGATTTAATTGGTTCCAAGAGATGCGTATATTTGTTTTGGTCCCTTGGGTGTAGGCCACCAGCCAATGTGTTTGTATCGTGATTAATGATACACATCATGAAGCTGAGATAAGCCAACTCAAGGGTAAGACTCCCTGATTATGCGGTTGTATTATATATGAACCAATGAATTTTCTCTCAGGGAATTTATGATAAGCTTGGAGAAAATTCTTATAGGGGATTTTAAATGCGAAGTTATGCATGCAGATAAGAATTCTCTTCTAGGGGATTTTAGCTAAATGAACTTGATCGATTTGATGCGTGAAGCATTTAAGGTGCTAATTGCGATTGCATTAGCGAAAGCTTATGCAGACTGGGTTGTAGGGATGGGGGTTTGTTGAATGTGTTGCAATTCAGCTATTAGTTGCAGGACTGTATCTTGGTTAGTAAGTTTAGCAGGTGCTTGCTCTTATCCAGCAAATTCCATCAATCTCGACTCGAAAGGTATATCGCCGGTAACGTCAAGCCGATGAACCGAAGGAAAATAAAATTGAAATTAAAAACAATTCACAGGAAGCTTTATTAGGAACAACCTTTACCTTTTAGTTACAAATTCAGTCGGTTGACTACCTCTTCTTCTCAATTCATTTTTCAATAAATACAAAAATTCAAATTTAACACCGTATTACTTCAAAACAAATTTACTGATGATCCCTAGATCACCCCGTAAAAACTGCATACCTTTCGGTAGCCGCCAGTTATCTTTTTCTTCTTCATTTTAGAGGCCATTGCCACCAAAATGTCATCCGCTATTCAAATATTGCTCCCTTTTCGAGTCAGCAATTCTAGCACGAGTTGTTGGCATCTGGCTAAATTCTCTTAAATCAGCACCTCGCAATGTATCGAGGGTTATGGACAGTTACAACCGAGCATACCTTCGGGCGCTGTCGTCATTGATTCAAATGAATTAATCTGATTGTTTGCTGGTATCATAGCATACTTTCAAGCGCGCCGAGTGTGGATTTAATCGACTAAAATGACTCAAATCGATTCTTGTCGATTCAATTTGATGCGGCCTTCTATTATGCTGTTGCGGTTGCAACAGGGTTCTTTAGGTAAGTAGTCAGTGGGGTTTGACAGAACCGCCACAACTGTATTAATTGTATTGAACGATATCTTCCGTAGATAAGGTGATGATCCCAACTTCTACAGAACAAAGAGTTAAATTTAGTCTGCCAAAAAAAAAAAAAAACAATAAATGTACAAGTGAATATTATTCAATAAAGTTTAGACAAGTAGCTTCAACTAAGCGGCCGTGTGTTTTATTACTGCTGGACATGTCAGTGCGTTTGGTTTTTTTTCCTTTTTCCTTGAGGAATAATCTGTGAGGACGAGGTAGAACCCTGTGCTCACGCTGGGGCCACGATCTCACCCCCCCCCCCCCCCCGGGTCGTAGCGGATGAGTGAGTGAAATGAATCATAAAAAGACCTCCAATCCTCATAGGCTCCTAAGAAGGAGGGCAGGTTGATCTTGGGTAGTCTCAATTCTTGCGTTCTACCCCTGGCATACACTGTTGCTGGTAGGCACGTCGCTTACCTTATTCAGTGCATCCATTAAGGAGGCGTGGTAAGTGATGTATCTACTCATTCTGCTCAACGTATCCTCCAGAAGAAGCAATTCGGCTTTATATGTAACTTCCGCGATAGTCCTGGTATTGACTGCTACGCTTGACTGAAGGTTCGTCTCCAGCATCGCCAGTCGACCATGGAGGTAATTTTTTCGACGCCTTGGTCTGCTCATTCGTCTTTATTTGAGCCAGCACCTGGCTTAGTGATTGACTTGATTAATGAGCTCAGAAACCACAGTGGTGTACTACAATCAAAAACCCGGCTCGAAGGACCAATGTTTTTCTTAAAATACTGTCATGTGGCGCTGTTTGTGGATTGTATTGATGGGATAAGCTCACAATGACTTTACTCAAAGGCGGAGGTGCTATTTATTTTATATTAACTCTTTTATTTTTTCCGTGTTGCTTTAATATTCGGTTAGTTATAACACACATGTATTTTATGTCAATATTTTCACGGCATAAGCCTTAAATTAATTTGATATTTATAACGCCATTATGTGATTGCGATAATGAAGAAAGTTGATCGTTGGAATTGTTTTTATTTGTTTTGGAAGAAACAAAGTGGGACACCTAGTCGATACATACACACGTTGAGAAAAAGTGATATTATGAATTAGTTTATTTAATATGCATAAGTTGAAAAAACTAAACTTATTTTTCTGTTCACTCTTTACAGATGCCATGGTAAAAAAGTGTCATATTCTGCAGTGGCTACACCTCCGGTAAGCTTGTGGACTTTCAAGACTCGTCCCTCCTTTGCTCCTTTGTTCTCGACAAAACGTTACCGTCGCTCGTCTTCTCTCCAGACTTTTATGCTGTTTACGATCAAGAGCAATACTATTGTACTGTTCTCTTGAATTCGGCCCATTATTGCTTGTGTCACATTAACCCTTAGGCAGCCAATGGAAAAATGTCTGGAATTTAAGATCCCATTATATCATCTATTTATAGACTTTAAGGCCGCCTACGGCAGCATAACCAGGGTAGAACTATATAATGCCATGAGAGAATTCGGCATTCCAAACAAATTGATACGACTTCGTAGGTTGACCATGACTAAAGTAACTAGTCAAGTAAAAATAGCGGGTTTGCTGCCCAAACTAATAAACATTTTTAATGGACTCTGACAGGGGGACGGCCTGGCCTGCCTCCTCTTCAACCTGGCGTTGGAGAAAGCAATCCGCGACTCTTGAATTACAAATAGAGTGACTATTGTCACCAAGTCCAGCCAGATACTTGCCTACGCAGATGACATTGACATCATCCGTAGATCCGATTCGGCAGTACAGCACTACTTCACCCAGATCAAGCAGGCGGCACAAAAACTGGGACTGCACATTAATGGGGGGAAAACTAAGTACATGGTGGCAACTTCTGCGAAGAAAAGATCTAACGTTGGTCACACTATCAGGGTAGCGGAGCACGAATTTGAAGTAGTGCAATCCTTTACCTTGGGTCAATAGTATCAGTCGATAACAATATGGAAGAAAAAATACGCGAACGGGTCATCAAATCCAACAAAGCCTACTATGGTCTATCAAGGCTCTTTAAATTCCGAAATTTACCCAGAACATACAAGCTACTACTGTACAAGACCATGGTATTACCAGTACTCATATATGGATCCGAGACCTGGGTGCTCAATAAAAGGCACTCTGAACTCTTGGCCGCGTTCGAGGGGAAGGTCTTAAGGAGAATTGTTGCCCCGTATGTGAGGGAGGACGATTCCGGAGACACTACAACCATGAGTTGTACGCAATCTACCTTAAAATTAATGTTATAAGAAAAATCAAGCTCGGTAGACTCCGGTGGGCAGGACACCTAGCTCGAATGAGCGAAGAGGAGCCTGCCCACCGGAGTCTACCGAGCTTGATTTTTCTTATAACATTAATTTTAAGGTAGATTGCGTACAACTCATGGTTGTAGCGTCTCCGGAATCGTCCTCCCTCACATACGGGGCCAACAATTCTCCTTAGGACCTCCCCCCTTTCCCCTTTGTGGCAGGATGTATGGAAGGAGACAGCGTGACAGACCTTGTCTGCGATGGGGGGGTGGCATAGATCAGGACGCCCAGAGCCTGGGAGTACCAAACTGGATGACACCGATTTGAAATCGGGACCGGTGGCGAGACTTGATAAATAAGGCCACAACCGGATTCCGGTTGTAGTGCCGATGATGTTTATGATGATGGTGATTCCTTGTCTCACAACTCAGCGTAATAGAGACTGAGCTTGTAGCGTTCTACGAACGCACACTTCCACCCAGGTAAGGTTCCTACCCTTCAAGGAACATACCTACCCTGAAAACGTTACACGCGCCCACAGACGCGTTCCACTAAGACCGTTAGGGCCATGAAACATTTAGCCAACGTTGAGCTCGACACTAAAAAGCAAGGAACTGAACATCCCAACGCTTTCAACATCAAGCTCAACAAGTCGATTGTAGCATACCTGAAACAAAGGGAAAAACATCCATTCATCTTATTCCCAAAGACTGAAAAGCGCCGCCCTCCAGCACTGCACAATCTGAAATCCTGTACATCTACACGACGTTACAAGGAATCGCTATCGTCAGTAAATTAGCCGACCAACGCATGCACGTGCGGCTGGTCTGACACAAAGACCATCAAATCCATCGGCAAACAAAAGAAACGGCAACTTCATGCAATAAAGCATATCGCCTATCCGCTGCCAAATTGTAGGCAACCGTAATTATCTCAACAAGATAATCCGGAATATTTACGAGAATAAAGCCAACAAGGGAAATACTCCAGTCCCACGGTTCCTTTGTAGAATTTCACACCCATTAGAAAGGTCTAATGGATTGTTAGTTTTAACTAAAGAAGTTAAACAAAACTCATGGACCGTGCGTCCATCCAAATTGCAGGATATCCTTCGGCCTGCGCGCCAGATGTTTTATGTAAATAAGGCGGCACACAATCGACAACCGTCGAACTGAATTTCGATCACCACCACGGACGGTGATAACGATGTTTGATGATGAGCGAGTATCTTCTTTCAGGAATGAAAAATTACCCCTGGGACGTAACAGAAATTCGAAAATTCTGTTAGCAGAGCGAATAGGAAATTTCTCTGTACAGATATAGATACGATCTGTATCAGGGTTTCTTTGGATTGAGATAGAGTTAGTCCGTTTCGAGCAACCAAGGAGAATATATTGAGATTCGTCCCAGAGAACTCCGACGGGGAGTTGCTTTAACGTGTGCCTATTTTAACGTGTGCCTAGTTAACGTGTGCCGAGTTTAACGTTGTCGGAAAGTAATGTGTCCCGCACCGGTAATTAAGTGGAGTATTCGCCAAGACCGTTTCTACAGCAAATAATGCTAATCAATAAGTGAGATTATGTACATTAAAGTTTTCGTGAGTTTGACACTTCGCTTGCAATCGAGCAGTTTGCGTTGCACACAATACCCCAGGCAAGTTATAGGGAAAGACAAATGTACGCACCCGAGTGCATTAATACAAATTTAGAATTGTGTCCCAACGATCATCAACCCGTGTCAACTAAAGTTAATAGCAATAAAAATAAAACCACAGGTTAAGGACAAATATCCTTGTGTTTCATTTGTTCAGCGCATCATTCGCTCCCGTTCCGTTTTGTGTTTTAAAATTTTTGTGCACAGTGTTCAGCGGAACACTGCCTCAACTTCGACATAGACAACATCCGCCAAAAGCTAATCGGTTGTGACAGAAGCTAACACCTCGAGTTTTGAGGATGGACAGTTATTTAAAAATACCTTATTATATGAAGCACACTCAACATCACTACACATTATTAAAAATGAAACTAACATTATTAAAAATGAACATTATTAAAAATGAGCATTATTAAAAATGAAACAGAAATGAGACTGTGGGGGGCGACATCGTGGTGCCGACATGGGCACAGGGTTCTACCTCGTCCCCACAATCCCCCCATCTCCAAGATCCGCCGTAAAATAAATTGTTCGTCGAGAAAAAGGAAGTACACACCAACACTCAGGAAACTGCAGCCGGGAAAGAAAACGCTGTTGTATGTTGTTCGAAAAGAGCTCTTTATTTAAACTGTTATTTATATGTACTTGACTATCATATTGTGTATGCGATTCGTCATCAGAAGTATGCACTGTCACACTAAAAGTTTAACTTCACAAAAAAACAATGACGAGATTTAGAATTTTGAATCACCATAACGTAAAACACTTGAGTTTTAAATTTGAAGTTTATTTTAGAAGATATTAGTACTTGAAGTACTTGAAGACGATTGTCCCGAATTACAAATATCGACGGACTTACAATAGTGGTTGCAACACTCCACTCTATACGATCAACATCCGCACTTCTAAAACTTTATGCAAAACTCGACTTCGGGATATTTACGCTTCTCCGCCGCGAGGCGGAGAGCGGGAGGCAGGTCGACCGGGTCGGTCGGCTGATGGTAACGGACTCAGCGAAATTCGGCTCGTGAAGAGCCGACTCGCTAATGGGGCGAGTTTCCCCGAGAGGGAAAGTGTTCCTCTCGTGGTGAAAACGAGGAAAGAGGATCTCACTGGTGAGGTCCTGTAGTGGTGTGCGTGAAGTCGATCGTTGAGATCAGATTGTTTGCTAACGCTCGCAGGTCAAAGCGAAACGAAACCTAGACAAGGGATGCAGAACAAAGGAAGAAACGACCTAAGGCGTCGTCCGGTAATGAGGGTCAGCTGAGTAAATAACAGCCACTCATTAGATGCTAAAAGGGATTGAGATAATGGAGATAGTATATAGCATCTCTGACGACTGGGAGAATCGGATTCTTTTGTTTGCATATGTTTATGCTATTGAATCCAATCCGACGGCTAAACGCGACGTTGGCGATTGTTTGAAGATTCAAACAAAGAAGTATTTCCGAGAGCAGTGCTTGCAGCTGAATCAATAGTTGCAAGTCTTTGGAAAGTAATTTAGATGGTTACACAATGACGGTTGTGTATACCATCAGTGTGAATTGTGCATGGCATGTAAGGCGATGCCAGGATCGAACTCTTGTGTGAATATCTGCACTAATTGGGAATTCGGTTCTTGGTCGCTAATGTACAGATGCATTGATACATGTATGAATGCCCTTGTAGGAAATATTCTTTGCAGACATTTCCAGGTAATGCATTGAAAGCATTAATTATCCTTGGGAAGGAAATGTTTTTGCTGCTGGGAGATTGCGGTGCAGGTGTGGGAAGGTTCGAATTTGCCTGGCAACCGAAGGTACCGAATAGGTTTTGGTTTTATGATCCTGTATAACGGAAAGAATTCTTGCAGGGAATTTGTATGCGAAGAGATGCATGAAAGGTAAGAATTCTTTTACAGGGACTTTTAGATTATACCTTAGATAACCTAGATGCGTAAAGCATTTAAGGTGCTAATGCGATTGCATTGGCGAAACTTATAAGGTTGGGTCGAAGTTATGGGGGTTCTTCAGGTAAGTAAGAGTGGGGTTTGGCGGAACCGCCACAAAACTTATGAAAGAAAACTCTTAGACCAAGGGAGTTTTATAATTCGAATGAAATTTATTAAATATTAAGACTACGATGATAAACAGACATTAGTCAATAATGTTTTGGTGGGGGTTGGCGATTGATAGTTCGCACGGGGCGTATATGAATTATTTATATTTGATATTTTATAACACTAATATAGCAGACAGAGTAAGTTGTCATTATGATAGCATTACAATCATTGTTTGCTTTTTTACACAATCCAGTTGTATTTGAAACATGCCACTTTAATTCCTGCCTTTTCTGTTTATGTGGTTTCCTTCTATAAATGTACTCACATACGCATATATATTTGTAAGCTCTTTGTAAGGAATACTTTTATATATACAGTACTAGCAAGTAATTGCTTGATGTGCTTCCATCAGCATCCATTAAACAATAACATCTCGAAGTACTATCCACATTAATTTACTTTAATAAGTATCCGTTTGCGTACTTACATTTTGTATTCAGCTCTGGAGTAATTTCCTTTACAAATTGGTTCCAGGAACTTCTCCCATTTCTGGATGAGTGCCAGATTAACAATCTCACAAAAAGCTCACCGGAAAGAATTTAACAGGTGTTTATAACAGGAGAACTCATATCATCGTTTATAGCAATTAATAAAGAGTGGTATCATATACATCGACAAAATTACAACCAAAGTACTCCATTCATCTCAATTAATCTCAGATGGACTGTATCTGTTTTGTATTATCTTTATCTGAGCTATGTAACAGGTTTTTAATTGAACTCAGTAATTGACTTCGGATTAAATTCCCCCTGGGACTGCCGCACTTGAAATGGGCTGCATTCAATATGTTTAACAAATGACGGCGCCAATGAATGAAGTGAATTGATATGGCAGTTCTCAGGGAGACAAACTCCATAAGTAGCGTTTTCAAATTACACTCGAGTGAATCATTCGAATATCAAAAGCATTACTTGAACAGCAAAATTCAAGTGATTTAAAAAGTGATTGTCATTGGTTTTTATTTGCGTGTTTTGTTATTGTCAATTGATCCTCTGCTAGTATACGTAGTTTCAGGAATATGAAGCTGTGAGACTTTAGAAACTAGTTAACAACAGTCGTTTACTACCAATGGAGCTGTTCGAAATAATCCTCTGTTTGAATAAATTCGTGTTAGGCGGTAGATATGTAAATCCGCCGAAAGCGTGATAACACTGAACATTCCACAATTTTGAAATGTAGATCACAAACCAACGAAAGATACCAGGTAACAATACATTCAAAGGCTACCATCGTATCAGGTTTTAGAACTCAAAGCTCGAACTAAATTAGGGAAGTTATCGCTCAACGTTTAGTATTGCTTTTCGAGTCCCCAGTTCGCTTCCCTACCCTCTTATGAGGTCAGACGGTCGAAAAACATGACCATAAATTTAAGTATGTTAAGAGTTAGGCTTTTATTAGACGCTTTCAGTAGGGCCACCCATGTCAGACAAGCTAGGGACGAGTAACACATAAAGATCTGCTGCACCTAATCCAGGATGTTATGGGTCACCGTGCCCATTGGATGGTTTGCAGCCAGGGGTATACCGACTGTATTATAACGGCGCCGCTCTGACACCGGGTCAAATCAGCTCAGTAAGCATACCTTACCATATCAACACGGGACTCTGATATGGCGGACTATTTGGGGCCCCAAGACTCATGAATGACAAATATATACAAAACAATCCCACGAAAAACCCGGTAGGTGTAGATATGGTGAGCCGATACTACTATAAGAGAACAAAACAACAAGAAAATAACTACTTGGCAAAAAAAGGACGTAGTGAAAAATGAAAAAAAGGGATATACGTGTTGGCATGTGGAATGTTCAAAACTTATATAAACTAGGCGCGATAAAGACAGTAATAAAGAACCCGAAACAATATAAAATGGACATTTTCGCGCTTTAGGAAGTCTGACTCCCACATCAAGTAATCGAAACGAACGCGTTCACACTGGCGTGCGGAGGTACCGATACACATAACATCAGAACCGGCTTCATCATAAGCAATATGATTACGCCCTATGTAAAATATTTGAGATTTTTTTATGACCGGATGTCGGTGCTAAATGGTATAATTATGTACTTATAAAAGTAACGCCCCAACAGAATGTACCGACGAAGAAACGAAGGATACGTCGTACGAAACCCTAGAGGAAGTATTTGATAGGATCTAATCATTCGATGTGAAATTGAAATTGGGCAGGAAGATATCTTCTAACCCACAATAGGTAAAGAAAGTCCACAGGACGATCAGATGATAATGGAAAATGAATTATCATATTCACACCGTCAAAAGATCTGGTAATGAAAAGCATGATGTTCAAACACAAGCAAATTCATAGTCATATGGATATCACGCGGCGACGTAACGCGTAACCAAATAGACCACTTCCTCAAAGATAAAAGACACCGGTTGAACATCCTTCACGTAAGATCATATAGAGGAGCAGAATGCGACTCCGATCATCGTCTAGTGGTGAGCAAAATTAGGAGTCGGCTCGCAGCAAACCCACACGGGCCGTTACGGGAGACGAGCAAAAGGTTTGGGCTGAATATCAAGACGAACTAACGAATAGATTTAGCATCTTAGAGAATGGGAATAGTGAGGAAGATGAAACCAATAATGTGGACACTAGATGGGCATCGATCAGAGACGTAATCGCACAAACATCCCAAAAGGTATTCGGATTTAAGTAAACAATTAAGTCCAAGCCTTGGTTTGATGCTGAGTGCAGGGCGAAGATCGAACAACGTAAACGCCTCAGAGTGATCCACTTACAGATGTTACGGCCACAACCACCCATCCCATAGAAATTACCTTTTTGGAGCTAGTCTCCACCACTAACGCCGATACACGCCAAAAACATCCACTTAAAGGATGTGACATTTTGCTAAATCAAAGCATTACCCCATACACCACGTCCCGCATAAATTAATAGCAAGCAAATCAAGCTAAAGCGTGCAATTTGCGCTAATTAATTAAATGCCAAGTAAATTGAGCTGAACGCTAAATTTACTCACATAAAAAATCCAAAAATATAATCATTGAACCAAGGGTTCACCACACAAACCTCTAAGAGCCAAATGTGCTGGCCAGATGCCGTCATCCAAACAAAATCGATGAGAGTCATAAAAATACGCATAAGCAATTTTATGATCCCTTAGAAAAATGGTTATCTAAAACCATTAAAATAACCAGCGCCAGTTTCCGTTTTAACAAAACTAAGTTAAAACAAACAACAGGCAATAACACATAATGAACGTGGGCGCTATTCTTCTATCTATCTATCTATCTTTTCTTTCAATCGGTTTCCCACGGAAAAAATCTTGCCCATTCGGCTACAATAAACAACATAGAGAATCAGAAATGTTCTTAGCACAATTCTCTATTTGTATTCCATCTCGTATTCTTACAAAAGGGATCCTTGCCGATTCGGCTAAAACAAACAACAGGCACCATAAAACGAATTGCACATTCGTTTAGCGCCTAACAACATAGAGGATTATAAATGTGCATTCGCACGATCCTCTGTTGATTTTTCCCTTTGTGTTTCCGCTTTTGATCCCAAGCCGGGAAAGATAAAGAAAGGAAATAGCGGCTGGCAAAAGGGCCAAGTAAAGAAAGAAAAAAAAGAGATATCCTTCGATCTTCAGGATGAAGAAAATAAAAAGGTTTTGGGTTTTCGAGAGTTGGTTTTTGAATCTCGACCGAGACGGCGAGTTTTGACGGAGTTGGTTGACGACAATTGATCGAGACGGTCATCGAATGAGGGTACTTTTTTTCGTCTAAGAGTAGTGCGGTTGTATTCTCGAGAAAAGGGTATAATTTGTTAAGATAATTTGTAGAACTTTTACCGAAAAAGGTGGTGTTAAACTTAAAATAAGATTTGATTTTGCCAATTGGCTGTTTAGACCGAGGAATGTATGTGACGGAGACTAGGAACTAATTTAAGTATCTTTTGGATTGATCATCTAAGTGGATTAACAATAAAAACTAGTGTATTAATGAAACAAAGAAATGTGTTCATATGTGTCTCAAAATGTGTGCTAAGTGTGTGGTATTAAACAAATATAACCACAATACGGAATAATTTGTGACTTTAAAAGAATTTGACCCCAAATAAACATAACATTACATATATATTGTTTAAAAGGGTGGAAATAAAGATCATTACAAATGGCGCAGCCGGTGAGCCCAAGGAAGCCCGAGATTAACATCTCATAAGAGCTTGAAAAGCCTTGTGTCGAAAAGAACGACAAAGCTCCCACACAAAATAAGTGAAATAAAAGCAACACAAATTAACAAAAACCAACATTTTAAACACAATAAATCAATGAAAAACACCCAAACACACACACACACAAAAAACACACTCGAATAGTTAAAATTAAAATAAAAGAACAAATTAAACAAAAATCAGTGACTCCACAAATAAATCAACATAAAAAACAACAGCGGAGAAGGAATGCAACACCTCATACCAACCTAGAGAAGCAGCGGGCAACAGTAGCAGTTTCAACACCATCAACCAAAGCAGAAACAACTACAGATAAGTGACAATTTTTTCTCTTTCCTTTTTTCTTCTTTTTAAATTATTTCACTTAAAACTCAGTAAAATTTAATCTAGATTCAAATAGTCGTTATTGATTCTTACCAAAAAGAAAATCTGTAATAACTTTTAAAATTTGCCCCCTATTGATACATGTTTTGTCGTGTGACACAAAAAATCTAAAAATAAATAATGTAACTCCTTTCTTTCGAAAATTTTCTTTTACTCAATAATTGTCACAATAAACGTAATAAATATCACGGAAATTATAAAGCATTGAAAATAATTTTCATTTGAATTTAAATCTCAGAAATCAAAGATTTCGTAACAACAGCTCATTGCCAAATATTGCATAACAAAAAAAAAAACAACAAAAAAATTCGATGGTCCTTCTATTTCAGTGTATAAAAGCGATAGTACGTATTGTGTCCACCTTGAAGTATCGTATTCCTTGGGAAGGATTTCCACTTATATCGATACATGTAACAAAAACGCTTATCACTAAATTGTTATCCTTGACGTCCGTGTCTATATTTATCCATATGTTTGTCCAGATAGTTACCCATATTTCGAGGTCCTTTTAACGAAAAGTCTAAACCTTTGGGAAGTACTTTCACTCTACCACAATACCAAATTAAATTCGACAAGAAACCCCAAAAAGAACACCCTTAACCTTTTTTTTCCTTATATACCCAACCCCACATCTGTCCGTTTATGGAACGCGAACCAAATCACAATCCTAGGAACGTATCACCTAACTCGCCAAGGCGACTCCGAAGCGGAGTCGAGCCCCTAGGGAAATTAGACAAGGTAAGTAAAAGGAAACCAGATTTTAACAATCTGGACTTAACCTTTACCCCTCCCACGGAATAGCGAACTAAAATTGATTCGAAAACGCACGAGTAAAAACTCGAAAAAATGTCTGTCGATTACACCAAGGTTGTGAAGTTGTCAACACAACTAATCCCCATCTTCTCAGGGGAACGCAATCCACATTTAGGTGCCGAACTCCATACATTTTTAGATTGTAGTAGGAGGGTTTTGAATTGTCTCCCAGTGGAAGAGCACAATGTTTTTCTGCAAATATTCCCTACTAGGTTGCGAGGGGAAGCAGCTGCATTGTTCGCGTCCACTCTGTTTTCATCTTTTGAAGAAGCAGAGGATCTACTGAGGAAAGTTTACCAGCCAGTAGAAAGCTACCAAGATTTGGTCAATAAACTACTGGCTACCAAATAGAACCCAGCGGAAGCAGTCATCTTGTTCCAAATACGTTTGAAGCAAACGTTAGAAAGATGCTCAGTTGCAGCGGAGAAGAGATATGGCTTCGCGTCCGCCGAGGGTATAAAAATACAGCTAGACGACTTTGCCAGGAGTGTGTATAGAAGTGGACTTTTAAATCAATACTACCGTCAATTTCTACTATTAATGGACGGAGAACCACTTGACACTCTAATGCAAAGGACGTTAGAATTGGAAGAACTTGAAAAACCTCAGTCGAACTCACTCTCTTCTGCGCAATCTTCACCAGTATACCATCCTTCTCCACAGATATCTAACCCAATTACAGGTACGGTGGTGGATCCTCCAGTTATAGAACTTAAACCTAATTCCCCTGAATCCAAAGTAGTTCCCTACACACAACCCATTACACAGGATGCCCCTATCATTAAAATAACTTGTAGCTACTGCCAGAAACGGGGGCATACCTATGAAGAGTGTGTAAAACGGAAAAACACACCCTTTTGTACACACTGTCAGCAAATAAATCACGATATCCGTGATTGCTGGTGATTAAGGGAGGGAAAAAGAATTTTGCACATAAGGCAGATTTGCGACTTCTGTGGCCAACACGGCCACAATCTAGGATCCTGTCAACGAAAATTGACATGCGAAGCGCGAGTTCAATGCCAGACTCCAACAAAACCCCCCCTTCACGATCAACAAGAAAAGGTAGGTCAAAACCCTTGGTGGTAAAAAAGAGTTACCACATTAGAACTCCATGCTCGCCAATAACCAGCGTACCAACTGTCCAGCTACCAATAGATGTAGGTGTTAAGAAAAACATAACTCTAGTAGTAGACACTGGTGCTGAAATAAGTCTGATCACCAAAAGTAGCCTCAAGGAATCAGACGTTAAGATTAATCGGCGAGAAGCTTGCACCTTACAGATGCCGTTTGGAAGTATCCGAACCTTGGGAAGCTGCTAGGTGAACTTCCAACTGAATGGTAGGTCTAAACTCCCATGCAAGTTTCAAGTAGTGAGCAGTATGCCCGATCTACCAGAAGACGGACTACTTAGAAACGACTTTCTGTCGAAGAATTGCAATGTGGATGGCCCCAACGGTGCATCACATTTCCTCGAACGGAAATGAATCCAACGGTATTTAGTGTGCCGATCAAATTCTCAACGGTTGAGAAAAGGGTACCTGAAAATAAATACTATAAAGGAAAACAAGAGCAAGCCCAAGATAAGTGGAAATCTTTCAGGTTAAATTGTAACTACAAAAAGAGGAACACCAAAGAGTCAAGTGGTCATAATACATATGTTGATCGAATCACAGACACTCTACCAGCAAATCCATCAAACTCGCTTCCCCGCTCGCACAATAAACAAAACAAAAAGTTATTGCAGTAGCCCGAAACACCCGAAAAAATTACGAACCCCAATGAGATTGCAACTTTACTCAGGGTTTATCACAATTCCCCTTCCGGTGGACATCAGAGCATCACCAAATCGTATAATAAAATACGACAAAGGTACTGGTGGCCAGCTATGCTATCCAATATTAGGAGACATAAAAAGCAGTGTGAGGAATGTCGTACATTAAAGGCGATCACCTTCTCCGGAAGTGAAACGAAACCACAATCGTTTCATGTGGGAAACAAGGTCTTGATGAAAAACGAAAATCGTAAGGGCAAATTGGCATCTATTTGGAAGGGCCCTTCCCGGTCATAGCTATAAAGGGCCCAGTCAATACGGTCATTAAAATGGGCCGAAGATCAGTGGTAGTTCACAATAATAGGCTAAAACCGTATTTTTAAAACCCCATTCCCAGCAATCCCAACCTCCTGCCCTCTACCAATCCGAAACAATTGCCATCCCCAAGAGGTTAAAATATTCGAATTACTTAGTCCAAATCAAAAACAATAAATACACACAATAAAATGAAAAAACGATATGGACAAAAATAGACGACGGTAACAAATGTCAAAAATAGCACATATCATATAAAGATCAAAAAATCATTAATATTATAAATAAATACATATACAGTAAAATAAACAATACACTTAATGTAACCACATTTCAAAAATCATTCATAACATATAAATAAATATACAATATTGTAAGATACAGAGATACATGCAAAAATATTATATAATATATATGTCAATTATTACTGTTAGAACTAAGCAAATAATGTCTGTTATTACCAAACTACTATTGCCACTAATGTTAAAATTAAATACTGTAACGAGTGAACATTATTGCACATTCAATTATGATACAAAATAAGATACAAATAATTTCTATTGTTATAAAAACTATTTAAATGAATAAGCACAACTCTTCCTATAAAAATTAAACAAATTAGGAAAATAAATAAACTATTTCTAGAAATAAAAAAATAAAAAAAACCATCATCTAAAATTAGAAAATATTACCGTCAGCACACCTGAAAACATACTGACGAAACGTATCTTAATAATGAAATTTTAAATGAAAAAAAAAAAAATGATAATAAATAAATATATTTTATTAATAATCATTTGATTTGTTAGATCTCTAAGTAAATAATAAGTCACGAACACTATTCAACAAAAAAAAAAAAAATATCTACATATATATAAAGATATAGTAATACCTACACATATATACATAATTATACGTATACAATAAATACATAATTATACCTAAACAAAATGTGCTGAACCTTATAATATAACAATGAAAACCTACGAATGAACTTAAGTTGATTAAATCCATGTATGTCTAAAACAAAAATAATAAACAAAACAATTATGTACAAAAACAAATAAGTATTATAATATCCTATAAACTACAGTCCCAACAAATGTAAACTAAACATATACAAAATAAATTAAAGGGATAGATATCAATAATAACATTTTCTAACCGACACACTGCACCACTCACGTTCCTATAGGCGCCCAAGGAGTATTATTTTCTCTTCTAAGAATAATACTCATTTTATAAAGGGGGGAGGATTGTTACGGCCACAACCACCCATCCCATAAAAATTACCCTTTTGTAGCTAGTCTCCACCACTAACCACGATACACGCCAAAAACATCCACTTAAAGGATGTGACATTTTGCTAAATCAAAGCATTACCCCATACACCTCGTCCCGCATAAATTGATAGCAAGCAAATCAAGCTAAAACGTGCAATTTGCGCTAATTAATTAAATGCCAAGTAAATCGAGCTGAACGCTAAATTTACTCACATAAAATATCCGAAAATATAATCATTGAACCAAGGGTTCACTACACAAACCCCTAAGAGCCAAATGTGCTGGCCAGATGCCGTCATCCAAACAAAATCGACGAGAGTCATAAAAATACGCATAAGCAATTTTATGATCCCTTAGAAAAATGGTTATCTAAAACCATTAAAATAACCAGCGCCAGTTTCCGTTTTAATAAAACTAAGTTAAAACAAACAACAGGCAATAACACATAATGAACGTGGGCGCTATTGATCTTTTCTTTCAATCGGTTTCCCACGGAAAAAATATTGCCCATTCGGCTACAATAAACAACATAGCGAATCAGAAATGTTCATTAGCACAATTCTCTATTTGTATTCCCTATCGTATTCTTACAAAAGGGATCCTTGCCGATTCGGCTAAAACAAACAACAGGCACCATAAAACGAATTGCACATTTGTTTAGCGCCTAACAACATAGAGGATTATAAATGTGCATTCGCACGATCCTCCGTTGATTTTTCCCTTTGTGTTTCCGCTTTTGATCCCAAGCCGAGAAGGATAAAGAAAGGAAATAGCGGCTGGCAAAAGGGCCAAGTAAAGAAAGAAAAAAAAAAAAGAGATATCCTTCGATCTTCAGGATGAAGAAAAAAAAAAGGTTTTGGGTTTTCGAGAGTTGGTTTTTGAATCTCGACCGAGACGGCGAGTTTTGACGGAGTTGGTTGACGACAATTGATCGAGACGGTCATCGAATGAGGGTACTTTTTTTCGTCTAAGAGTAGTGCGGTTGTATTCTCGAGAAAAGGGTATAATTTGTTAAGATAATCTGTAGAACTTTTACCGAAAAAGGTGGTGTTAAACTTAAAATAAGATTTGATTTTGCCAATTGGCTGCTTAGACCGAGGAATGTGTGTGACGGAGACTAGGAACTAATTTAAGTATCTTTTGGATTGATCATCTAAGTGGATTAACAATAAAAACTAGTGTATTAAATGTGTTCAAATGTGTCTCAAAATGTGTGCTAAGTGTGTGGTATTAAACAAATATAACCACAATACGGAATAATTTGTGACTTTAAAAGAATTTGACCCCAAATAAACATAACATTACATATATATTGATTAAGAATTAAAAACCAAGACAGTGTTTTATTTAAAAGGGTGGAAATAAAGATCATTACACAGAGATATGATGAAGTCAACGTAGAAGGATACGCGACAGTTCAGAAAGAGACAATGAGACTCTTCAAACCCAAAAATAAACGCGAATGGGAGAAAACTCGGAACGAAAAAATCCTAGAAAATGCCAGAGGCAAGAACACCAAAGGTATGTGTTAGAATATAATAATAATCTTGCACTTACGTGATTCTCTGGTCAAGTAGTTCCACTGCTGTTTCTGTTTTGGGGTTCCTATTTCGTTGCCAGCTAGCCCTTTTTGTTAATGGACTAACCATTCAGTGCGCTGTCCGGGGGATTTTACCTTTACACGTCGCACGGTGTGTGGCGACCCGCCCTTGCCGCTTCCATCGATAGTAGAGACCTCCTTTCATTCCGATCTTATTTGATTTCATCTTTGCCCCTTTACTTTCAGATTGAGGGAGTTTGGATGAGCCGGCAACAGCTTTTCTTTTGGTCTGAATCAATTTCCCGGTTGTAGGCAGTTAGGAAATACTTCTTGCTTCTTAACAGTAAAACCCGACGAATAATTGTCCTTTTAGTATATTTATTTATTTGAACACTTTAATTGAGAACTCACAAACACAATTTCTTCGGCTTCTAATAAAAGTTATTGTAGTCGGTATCTTGAGCAGACTCTTTGGTTTCTGAACTTAATTCAATAAGTCGGCCATAGGTTTGGGCTAAGAACTCGAACAGATGTTTAAACTTAAATGAGCGCGACACTACACTCCTGTTGCATACCACCGTCTTGTTCCACGACTCACACTCAACTACAATATAATGCCAGCATAAATGCATATATAAATTCAATAATTCGAGATGCAAACGGCTGTCTGGTCACAGAAACAAACAATATCGTCACAAATGGAAGGCGGACATTTAAAATCTGCTTAATGTGCGCACCCATCAACCACAAATAAACCCACCAGACGTATATACAGCCGAACCTCAGATCCCAGGGCCCCCTTTTAATGAAGTTGTATACGCAATAAATTGATTGAAAAACAACAAGGCTCCCGGAGTCTGCATACCAGCAGAGGTTATGAAACATAGAGGCGAGGCAACCGTTCGAAAGATCTATAGCGTTTTTCGACTATTTCGACGAACGTGTGATTCGAACTGATGCTATGACAGTTAGAATCACTAAAAATGGAACCAATGCTCAATACACCAGGCTACTGCCGCGTGTACGAATTCGATTTCTGAACTCAAGTACACTCAACTGATGTGGAATTCTTATGTTATCGCTATGGTACACGGCTCTGATGCTTTGCTTATTCGAATTTCCTTTCGGTGTTCTTCACTATTTGCTTGCATATTGTGTGTGTGAGTCTGTTAGAAACGCCACAGATCCACTAACTGATCAAAACTCCGGAAGAATGGAAAACCTCAATAGTCATCCCTATTCTCAAAAAAGACGACAGAACTGATTACGAAAACTCCAGGGGAATATCATTGCTCCCAAACACATACAGAATGCTAACAAATGTAATACTGGCCGTACACATAAGATATATTGGCCGTATACATAAGATATACAGACATGCCGGTACACAGAAGATATACTGGGCGACTTCCAGTGCAGATACCGTAGGAACCGGTCAACGAGCGACCAAATGTTCACAATAAGGAAATTGTTGGAAAAGAAATGCGAATACGGAGGGACGGTTCACCAACTTTTCTTGACTTCAAAAAGCCTACGACTCAGCCGCAAGGCAAAGACTTTACCATATTGTAGTTGCGTGGGAAGTCACGAAAAAATATGCCGCCCTCATTCAAATTTACATGAACGAAAATACAGGTCGAGTTAGATAAGGAAAGCACCCCTCAGAACCATTTGAAATCCGCGTCGGACTAAAACAAGGTGATGCCTCTCAACATGTCTATTTAACCTTGTGCTCGGGTATGTCATCAGAAAGGTACAAGACGACAACATGGCCGGATCATCCGTGAACGGGGTCACATAAGTGGCTTGCATAGCAAACTTCACAACCACGAATTGGAAGAGTTAAACCGCAAACCTCCAATAGTTAGATTAACCAGGTCCCAAAGTTAAGATGGGCCAGACATGTGGCGGGAATGGGCAACAATAGGAACTCGCGTGTAGAATTCTTGACGGAACATCAACGGGGAAGAGAACGGTAGGATGGGTGCGACGGCCACGTACAACGATACACAGTGACCGAGTGCGGACGTGTTTTCAGTTCGGCGATTGAGTTAAATGAAAAATTTTGCTTTTATGAGTCGCGAGTGGTTGACATATAAAGGTTATTTATAAATATATAAATTTCAATGCAAACAACACTAAAAACAAAGTTAATATATATAAATAGAATCAAATAAAAGACAACGAAGCCACGTCTTGTGACGTCGGGACTACAGTCGCTATCACATCGAAGGCGCGTAGCCGACCTCTGTCTGTTCTACAGATATTATCACGGGTGCTGTTCTTCGGAGATTCTTGGCATTGTTCCACGCAATTAGGTCTATATGCGCTCCACAAGACAATCCGACGGATCGCACCCGTTTGTGGTTCATCTCCCGACAGCGCGAACATCCCTGTATCAGAACTCGTTCCGTTACAGAGCGGGGAAACTGTGGAACTCCCTTCCCACGCGAGTGTTCCCGGAGCGTTACAACCTGCAACTGTTCAAAAAGAACTGCAACAGTTATTTGATGGCATCTCGGGGCGCCCACTCGACGCTATAGGTTCGCCTCTCCCGAGAGAAGTCTAATAAAAAAAAAAAAAAAAAAAAAAACACAGTTTAATTAAAAAAAAAAAAGTAACACGTTATGTGTGAGCGGTGTTTACATCTGAGTGCGCGAACATTGTAAGTGTGTGCGCGAGGCCGCAATCTTGTTGGTAAGAACACGTGGTCCATAATATGGACATAGATCAAATGGATGCCAAAATAGTGCTTCGGAGAAGGTAAAATACAGACCCAAATCTAAAGGCTAAACGTGATAAAGTCAAAAAAACAACCATACAGACACGTTGGGTGGGAGCAGCGACGGCGAAGACAACGCCCATGGTACCCAGTACTCATTCATTGAAGTGCACTTCCCATCCCTCCAGAATGCCTTCAGGATCGGTGATCAGATTACCCTCTTTACCCTTGCAGTAAGTGCAGCGTGGTGTGTACCGCGTCATACTGCGGATTATTTGGTAGAACTTCCGCGCCTAGTGCGAACCTCGCTCTCTACTTTTCTCTATTTCAGAGACAAGGTTTTTTTCCCAGGCACTTTTCTTTTGTCCGTGAAGTCTTTTTTCAGATCTTCTGATCTCTTTGTATTTCTCCTTGCGTACCCGCGTCCTATGAGACTGCTGCATTGCCCGGTACGTTCAGTCGCTAGTTTGCACTCATCATCAAACCAGTCGTTCCGGTCTGTACGACTACTGCCTAAGGTGGAGTTGGCAGTACTAATGACAGTATTCTTAAGACGTGTCCATTTCTCTTCTACGCCCGGCATTCTGGCCCCAGGGCTTACTCTCCCACCGTCGAGTTCTTCGAGGGCGAGTTTTAACGCATGACCAAAGGTGTTACTGGTATTCTCATTGTGTAAGGCAGCCGTGTTGATTCGAGCCTGATCCGCGGATGCAATACGTCTCCGTAAGGCAATCCGCGCTCGGAAAACTGTACCAACAAGATAGTGATCAGAGTCGACGTTGGCACCTCGGTACATTCGTACTGTCATCAGGCTCGAGGAGTGGCGGCGATGTATTAACACGTGGTCAATTTGGTTGCGAGTGGCTCCATCAGGTGATACCCAGGTGGCTTTGTGGATATCTTTTTGCCTGTCAACCACCCTATAAAAAAAAAATGATATAGAAAGAATAGACCACATTTTAAAACGAAAACATGTCAATTATTGTGATATGTTTTATAAACACTATTTAATGTACGCATAAAGGCATAAGAAAAACAAAAGATTGAAAATGTATAATTTAGAGTGCTTGCGAAGAGCCAGTAAGTCAATGTAAGAATGATATTTGTAAAATAGAATTTAACATTTAGTCTTAAGTAAAATGTGTAACTGAATTGTCAAATAAATGTGGAGATAAAACAAAAGAAAAACCAAAAAAAAAAAAATGGCCGCGACGGAGATGGGAGAAAAATGTAAGGTTTGACATTGAGGATATCGGATTAGATGGGCAAGTGTGGAAGGAGAGTGTAGAGGACAGGGAATGATGGCGTAGCCGAGTCAATGAAGTTGTAGCGGCCCGCCAAACCCTACGGTCTACCTACCTGAAAAACCCCCATAACTACTACCCTACTCCCTTAAGTTTGCTAATGCAACAGTATTAGTACCTGTAAATGCTTCACGCATTATATAGATCACCATCTATAATCTTAAAATCCCTATAAAGAAAACTTACCTTTTCATGCATCCCTTCGCACACAATTTCCGTAAGATTTCTTTGTTTGCTTATTTGGGATTCTAAACCAATTCGTTACCAGACAAATTCCTGAAAAGAAAAACCCTCGGTTCACATATCATGTAACCATTCCAGCCAGAAATAATTATCATGGCGTCGCCTATTCCTACCTTCATTCATGTATACGATAAATTTCTTTATGTATACATTGGCTGACGACGTTTTTCTCCCAGCAATAAAATTCCCTGACTCGCACAATGTGCAACCCAAAGCAAATACGTATTCCGCGTCGGAACATCGTCTCTTTGTTTAGCCGCACATGTTCCAACAAAGATTCCATTGGCATCCGACGATTTCGGTTTTATTTGCTTTACCGAAATCGTATCCCATGAATGCTCTTTATTCCCTTTCCTTGTTCTAGGTTCATTTTTCATCCATGAAAGGACCAGCACACATACCACCATGATTAGGATTAGCGAGTGATCTCTGCTTGAGATGACGATCGCTGAGTCTCATCCCAACCACCGCTCGTGACGGTAGGTTTATCTCCCGCACTCCGCAAACCGCGGAGATGCGTTATATGTATATAATAATATACCTTTGGAGTCGTATTTTAACACCCAGACACGCTGGTCGGTTTTCTTTTCTTCTGCTCCCCGTGGCGCCACGGGGGCGCATCAGTCCCAGAGTCCTTTATTCTATGTCCCGAACCAGATTGTCCTCCTTTTCGTGATCCATAACTTGAGAAAGGCAAGACAAGTGTTGCGTTTTGTTGATTTGGATGTGTCAGTTCTTTTCACGGTCGAAATTGAAATATAGTAAAAAGTGAATGTGCCCAAGGATATGCGACACCGAGTCCGGGAAATTGAAGAGGTAACAAAAGATTCAATAATACGGAAATGTGAAAGATCAATTTTATACATCAATTTTGTGGATTAGAACGTGTGAAGTATTTTAATTATTTTGTGTTTTGAAAATAAAAGGAACCTTATAACGTGACTCCCAGTGTTTCATTCTCACCTGTGATTGATGTATGCTGCTTCCCTCGGCGATCATTCGTTTGTTTTTTTTTTTTTGGTGCCAAGTATAGTGGAGTGTTAGTGGGACGAAGTAGAACTCGCTCCCATGCCGGTGCCATACTTCCTCCCCACAAGGTCACTTCCGAGTTCCTATAGGCCAAAAAATAATAATAGTAGTAATAGAGTTTAAGCGGTGCTTGGTATGCCACGGATTTCCATTCTTTCCTGGCGAGCAGATACTCGATATATTAGGTGATATTTAAAGACAATATTAATATTTTCGAATTATATTATTAAATACCAATTTTAGTTTGAAACTACAATAAAAATAAATTCTCCAACTTAGTTATAATGATCTTAATCAACGGAACAAAGCCAGTATGCCCGTAACTAACAAGGAGTCGTTCTTCAGTCATGGACACGAAGAGGAAACCCTCAGAGAATTTGTGTTCAAAAGACGATAATTACCACATATTCAAAAGTACACACAGGAAGATATCTGTACCCTTTTATAAATAATAAGAGAAATTACTACTATTTCCCTTACTGTTTCCTTTTCCTATTTATGTAGATCCACTTGTGCTTTCCATGTCACTCAACACAAACCTAGAAAAGAAGTTAAAACACAACTCATACAAGAAAATCCATCTGTTCAGCCATGTGCTTCGATCCCATCGGGTAAATGATCACGTACTTAATAAAGTTTTGAGACGTGCGCGAAATATTTCCGGATGTGAAGGACATTCTAGGATATCTTCCATAGTAATAGCATTTCTTTCAGGTATTTGCTTGGATTTTGTATCATTTATTCGTGTACCTGGATCGACAGCTCCCAAGATATTGATGGAAATTCTTCAGTCAATTTTCGAATTCCAAAAGCGTGGAAAAGCGAATACGTATCATTATTCATAAAATCATTTCCGTTTTCTTTGTACCTATATTTGTGTACCCTTGCTTGTGATAAGTCCTTAAGTAATTTTGGCACTCCTGAAGATTCGACTGAAAGCAAACAAATACAAAGAACACCAAAGATGAATCAATTTTAGCAACGGTATAAAATTCGGCGAATCCGCGAAGTACGTGAATTCCCATCCTTCTTATCCAGTGCTATCGGTTTTTTTAAATGTTTGTTACAACGCACCTTGAATGCTATATCCTTTGGGTAATTTACGTGCATAACGGATAGGTCGGAGGTTAAACTCTGTAATAAGATAGACCATAAATTTTGTACGATAATGGCCAGATTCAGTGTTGGACATGTCGAACGCTATTTGAAAATATATAGCGTAGTTTTGAATCGCCAGGTCCTGCAAAGGTCTTCGTCTTTTACGCCGTAATGCTGTTGTTGCTTATCCCAACGAGGTCCTTGCTGCTAACGACAGCGGGTGCGTTCAAGTATAAACTGTTTTTATTCATATGGAAATGGTGGAATTTATTTGCCTGAAGATTTCACACGGCAATAGAAATTATGGGCACGTTTCCGAGATGTATGCTAGAAATCCCTTTAGGGGGGATTTGGTGAACGGGAGAGTTGTAAATAAGGCAACTGCTGGTAGTGAGTGCTTAATGGATAACCTTTTATTCTTTTTATTCGATGGGTGGTTGAGGTAGTTAAAAGTTTAAAGGTATATCCGCCAGTATCAGTGGCAAGGAATGATTTGAATAAAAGGTTGAAATCTTTTCTTTGGTCGTAAACTATGTGGGGATAGAAATGAAAGGATGAAATAAAATGATGTAGAAAAGTGGCAATAAAGTCATCCGTCGGTTGTTTCTCAAGCTTTGCAAGAATAACGTTTGCTCGTAGAAGGATTAAATTTTAGAACTTGTTATTTGGCTAGAGGATTTAAACGGGCTGTCATCTACATTCCGGTTTTATAGTTTATTTGTTTATAGCAAGCGATCAGTTGCAATTTATGCTGTTCGTAAAGAAGAATGAGATAACATAAAATATGTTAAAATCGAAATGTATTCAGAGTAAACAAATTCAAATAGTTATGATTTACATGACAGGTCTTCGATAAATTTATTTTGTATTGAACAATAAAGTCAAAGTAATAAACATTAAATATTAATAAGTTTATTGTTTTGGTTAATCAAAAAATTTATAACTTAAAATTAAGATGGACACATGTAATATAATTAGGAAAGATATAGAGTATTGTCTTCAAATATCATGCAATGAATCGAGAATTGCGTTACTGGTCGCTAGGAAAAGAATCGACTCCAACACTCCAACATTTTAGCTAATACACCGCCGATGTGTTGTTGATGCTGAGAGAGTTGGTGGCCGTGAATGAAATTTCAGCAGTATCTAGAGGGTGAACTCCGAGCAAGCAAGATTAACACTCCCGAGTAATCAGCTGTTTGTTTGCTTAATCGATAGTTTTATCCTTCAAAAATAATATGTTAAAATTTGGAAACGAAATCTTAGGCGGTTCCAAAGATATATGTCATTAAAGGGTCGCGTTTCCCGCGGATACACATTCGTTCATATGTGGCAACTACCGTGTATTTAGAAAGATGCAGACTATCCATTTATGGGCATTAATTTGCTTCGCAACTGCCACTTCTTTGATTATGTCGCAATCTTGTGCGACTGAACAACATGTTCATAAGCGGTAATGGATAGACATTATAAAGTGTAAAAACTGTGACGGTTCGATAAACTTTTCAAAAAAAATTGAGAAAGGCCTAGGATTCAACCTGATCGTCGAATGCAACTGTGGTGAGAGGTTCATCGAGTCCTCTCCACGAATCACCATCAAAGCTTACGAAATTAATCGTAGAATAGTATTCGTAATGCGCATCTTGGGTGTCGGGTTAAATGGATTACATTGTTTCACTTCACTGATGGATATTGGCGTATTTACGAAACACATCTACTACGCTGCTCTCGATAATGCACACAGCGCTTTTATCGGCGTTTTTTCTTCCGTGATAAAAAAGGCTGGCAAAGAATAAAAAGAAAAAACGGATGAAAGTGAAAATAAAAAAATTACTGCTTCTGGAGATGGTAGTTGGAACAAAAGGGGTCATACTGCTAATTATAGCGTTATGACATTGATCGGCAACAAAACAAACAAGGTTCTCGATCTTACTGTGAAATCGCGTTATTGCCAAGGCTGCAACCTTATGAAAACAAAGAAAGGCACCCCTGAATATGATACTTGGTGGGATGAGCACGAACCGGTTTGCACATTGGATCGCAATGGAAGTTCGGATAAAATGGAGCCTGACGGAATGTTAGAGATGTTCGAGCGCGCTTTTGATCTGCACGGCCGCATTTACGAAAGGTACGTTGGAGACGGCGATGTAAAAATAATGAATGCGTTGCAGAAATCATTTCCAAATGTTGTAAGGGCCGAGTGTATCAAACACGTCGCGTTGTCATAAAAAAACCAAAAAAAAAAACCGACCAATTAAGAGGAGCTGGTCCTGGCAAACTTACGGGAAACATGATAGCAGAACTAACGACTTATTACGAACTTGCGATTAGACGCAATGCTCACTTTGCTGAAGAAATGGCGAAAGAAATTTGGGCAACATACTACCACAAAATATCAACCGATGAAAATCCGCAACATCAAAACTGTCCAGAGGGCCCGGAGTCATGGTGCAAATGGAAACGCGCGGAAGCTGCGAATGAGCTGCAAAAATTCCACCACGACAAATCTCCCTTGGATCCTAAAGTACGAACCGCTATTTACCCAGTTTACGTAAAACTGACAGATCCCGGTTTGTTAAAAAAGTGCGAGTGAGGTTTCACGCAAAATAACAACGAAAGTTAAAATGCTACGATCTGGCAAATGGCACCAAAACACACATACAGTGGTAAGAAAATCATTGAAGTTGGGGCTCTTACCGGTTCCGGAGTGACTCGACAAAATTTACAAACGTAGTCGAAAGATGAATAAAATGTTTAAAAAAAATTGTTGTTATATCTTTAATAATTTCTCTTAAAAAAATTATGAAAATAACCTATTTTTTGACCCGACAAACCGGAATGTCCCCTTAAATTGATTGAAGGGTAAAGAAGTGAACTGCAGCGTTGATGAACAATTTTCAACGTTGGACGGTGACTCCCTCAATTAAGTTCGTGACACGGGCCCAGGTGATGGTGCTTTCTGCTCTAAAATCTGGCAGATTGGTTGCAAGTAATGATCTTATCTTCACACGCCTTCCATTTGCTGATTGATGGTCTCCGTTTGGGACGGTGTAGCGTCCATTGTAGCCAGTCTTGACGATTTCATATATTCTCGGCTGAATAAGAATTTATTCAAACAGAAAATTGTTTTGAACAGTTCCGTGGTTCGAAACAAGCAGTTGTTAATTAGTTTCCAAACCCTTATAGCTACGTATTTCTGAAATTATGTATAATAACACACGAAGAAAAATCGAAAATTTATTAAAATCCTCAGATTTCTAATAAATAATATAGCAATCGACAACTTAAACAGTAGCGAAACAGAAAAATACGTCTTCATCTCATGCGACTGATGTCTAATATGCTGAGAGTTTACTTCTATTTATATAGATTATTTCTTTCATCTCTTAAAGGATTTCTTGACGTTAAAATTTTCCCCGTAAATCGAATTTCGATATTGTGGTCTAGCTGATTGGTGTGGAAACAAACCTGTTGAGTATTAAACAAAGGATAAGCATTAGAGAAGCGCTTGCAATCAATTCTCGTGTAAGTAAGTGCTGGGGGCCATTTACAATATTCTCAACCGTTCCATATGCCTGTGAATGGTAATAGGTGCTATAAATGGGTTTTCATCCGAGAAGATGAAGGACATTTTGGATTCAACCTGTCGACTCTGTCAGTATTTACAGTATTTAGGCGAAACGTGCAACCAAGGTCTATACAAATCTATTGGGGTGATAATGTATTTTCCAGGACTAGCTTATGGCCTACGTGTTGTCTGGTTATGCAAGTTATAAGGTGATTGAAACTGAAGTAACAGGGGAGTTGAACGATAGTATTCATACGGATGTGTTGGAAGCTCTTACGTAATTAAAGAGCCCCCCCCCCCCCCCTAAGCTGATTTGCGTCCTTTGTCAAAAAAAAAAATTGATTTCCTAAAGCCCACATACCACTCTCCCTACCTGAAACCACCAAAATTCATCACGCTGTTTAACAACAGCAAAACATGGGTAAAAGACGCTGTCTCTACATAGCAAAACAGTTTAGTCCATCCTCGAATTCCTTTTACACATTCCAATCTAAAAGCTTATTCTAACCTAATGTTCCCTTTTAAGATATCTAAAGTACAGGTTATTCGCTTGGCAATAGTTTCGATCCGATGAAAAGCGAACATGATTATACTTTTCAACCCTCTCGATTTTCTCTCCTCGGAATGAACTTCATAGTTCTGCACTCCGAGAATTACCAAAGTCTCTAAACGAGGTCATGCAGACACCCCTTTGGTTTTGCTTTTCCTTGCAGGCGAAACCAAATTAAGTCGTAAACTAAGCAATTTGCAATTTTCCCATTCTCCCTGGGTTCATTGACTGCTGAGTAGATTCGACAAAGTGCATTTGCATTTGGTGGGTGGGGAAATAGAAAAATAAGGATAAGTGTCTGATCGGGAATGGCCGATCGGTATAAAAGGGCGCGAATGTGCAGTGAACCTGCTGTTCGTCTGGTGTCTGTACATCTTTAAACTGGTTTCCTGGTGTCTAAGAAGCCGTGCATAAGATTGAAAACGAAGACAAAAAAATGAGTAAAGTGTTCAAAACTGAACAGAAAACATAAAGAAAGTTTGTATTGGGTTGAAAATAAAAACAAGAAAAAAATGAGTAAAGTGTTTAAAACTGAACAGAAAACATAAAGGAAGCCAGTATTACATTTATTACAAAAACAACGAAAGAAAGAACAGAGTTGAATGTATAAAAACTAAATAAAGTTTGTGTGTAAAAGGAAATTGCGAAGGGGGTTCTTTTCTGACGTGACTCTTTTTCTTACGTGACTCTTTTTCTTGCGTGACTCTCTCTCTCTCTCTATCTCTCTCTCTTGTTAATATCCATCTGTTCAAATTGAAAAGGATTATAAGCGAGTGTGACGACCGTTATCCGTTTGATTGTGCAGCGAAAACCGTAAGTACACACAATTTCCGATATTACAGTATCAACAAAGCTTCTGGCAGCTAAGAGCCTTCCTGGTGTGTTTGGTGATCCTGCTTCGTTGGTATGTAGAATATGTGTGCACTAATACGCATGGTTGAGGTCTAAAAGAGTTTTGTTCTGTAGACTGGTTTCAGGATTGTATATGAGAATGGGAATCGTGACAATATGTGCACGGTCTTAATTTGACGGGAGAGAAAATTTCGAAAGGTGGTGTCGCGATAACATGTCATGGATATATGCTCCCACTTATTGGGTCTTTGCCAATAGTGTGTTTAGGTATAACTCGGTTTTATAAGGATTCCCTCTGCTACGTTCTCGTTGCTAAAAATAAGGGCTTGAAGCTTATTGCTTTGGGGGTTTTGCGCGCTTTTACATATAGGTTTTAGGTTGGGATTTCTCAGGATATCTTCAAATGGATGCAAAGTGAGTTGTTATCAGAAGTTGTTAAAACACCACGCACGGGTAGCATCAGATACATCACAGTCCACGCCAGGTCTGAAAAAACGACGCTCGTCACGCAGGATATTCAAAGGTGCAAACGTACAACAGTTGTACAATCAACAGACATCAACAAATAAACACGAATATTGCCAGCCTTTGGGCTTGTTCCTCATTATCCTCGTTCTCATCGGCCATTTACAATAATAGGAACCACATTCACAACAATTCGTCATGTTAATCACAATTGATCAACAGTACACGGTCCGATCCTTAATGTTATTACGCGATAATGACAACGGCGATCCTCGTCAATTGATCGCATGAACTCGTCAATGCTGTGAACTTTGGTTCGCACACTTAATGTAAACATTCTTGGCCACAGCACGGTGGATCCTCGGTTATGGGGCAAAGATAATTATTTACAGTTGCGTTGTTTTTCTTGCCATGCATGGGTAGTATTGTAGCGTTCTACGAACGCACAATTCCGCACAGGTAAGGTTCCTACCTTCAAAGAACTTACTTACCTGATAACGCAGCACACGTGCCCACAGACACGCGGCCAATAGTCATTACAATACCTGTAATAAAGGCTACACGAAAGCGCAACGACGTTGAACCCGATAGCAAAAACCAAGGAACTTAACGTTCAAAAGCTTCCAACATCGAGTTCAACGCATCCATACATGGTATTCTGCCCAATTCAAAAGGGCAGCTAAAGCATCGCTTCTAAGCAATGCGTCAAACGCAGCAAGCATCGCATACAGATCTCCCATCTTAAACATCTGCACGATGTTTTCAAGGAATTACCATTTTCGGTAGATAGACCGAACAACGGATGCATACGCTGGTAGCTAAATGCAATAAAGCATATCGCCTATCCGCTGCCAAATTGTAAACAACCGTAATTATCTCAACAAGATAATTCGGAATATTTACGAGAGTAAAGCCAACAAAGGAAATACTCCGGTCCCACGATTCCTTTGTAGAATTTCACACCCATTAGAAGGATCTAATGGATTTCGGTTGTGTTTGCAAAAGGCAAACAACCACGGGCTGTACGCCCGAACAATCATCTCCGTCCTGCGCGCCAGATGTTCTGTGCAAACAGAAGGCCGTGGAAATGAAATTCTACCAGCGATAATAATGATGCATGCAAGATGACTTTCCCCTTTTCAGGAAACTACGAAATATCCCCGGGGATGTGATAACATGCTGCTAACAGAAATTCGGAAATTCTGTTAGCAGAGCGAATAGGAAATTTAGCCGTGCAGATATAGATACGATCTGTAGCAGGATATTTTTGGGGTTGAGATAGTTAGTTAGATCTGAATCGTCAAGGAGACGAGATATAGGGTGAGATTTCGATCGTCAACGCGACGAGGAGGACACCGAGAACCCAACGAGGAGGCCGGTCCGTGTATTGAATGGATATAAAGAAAGGAACGTCAAGTGTGTGACCGGGCGTGCGACATTTTGCCTATTTGTCCGTGTAAATTTTTTAAGCAATAAAAATAAATCCACAGGTTAAGGACAAATATCCTTGTGTTTCATGCGTTCAGTGCAATTTTTTTGCGTACAGTGTTCGGTGGAACACTGCCTCAACTTCGACATAGACACCAACAACCTCCAAAGTATCCTTAAAGTCGGGATTGGAGCGTTGTGCAGTTATCCCGGTGCTGCTCAATTTCTCTTTAATTCAAATACAGTTAATTCACCGCGTGGGGAAGAGTGTGTCGGTAGTTGGTTGTATGACGTTGCTTAGATATGAGCTCGAATTTTGGCGGTGAGCCGTTAAATAGATTCATTATTGCTATTGCAAATTGGGGGCTATTATTTATTATATCCAAGTAAAGTAATTGTTGGATATTATTGCTTCGTGTTAGGATCTAGTGAGTTTGGTGAGACCCATAATTGCACGCATTCTCGATGTCAACGGTCATAAGAAAATGACTTACTTTGTCGTGTTTTGGCCAGTGATTTTAAATAGCGCGTTTGAAGTCGTGAAATTGTTTTATTGTTTTGGCTCTGGTAGGTGGGTTATCGAGTGAAGTGTTAATCAAAACTCGTCAACTGCGCAATCATTGAGCCATCTGACGACCAGCATGATCAGCGAACGGCAGCAAAAACAATGACAACTACAACAAAAACAACAAACAACAAAGACGAGAGTGTCTAAGACAGGGATGATCATCAGCCAAAGATCAGTAACATCAGCGATGAACATGTCAAGAACTAATAACAATACCACGGAAGTGGGATCCATCGGTTGCTTGGATGTGAAGTGACAAACGAAAAGCCTGTCCAATATGATAGACGTCTATTTGGGGTATGCCAGTAATAAGAAATCAATGGCTAACATCCACTCTAATCTCGCCATCAACAGAAAGAAACGATATAAGAAGATCGCGAACTCTGAAGCCAAGGAGGAAAACATATCTGTGCATAATACATGAGTGGTCTGAAAAGTTTCTGAACGTGAAGATAGCAGCACTCGTCAATAAAAGCTAGTGAATGTAATTGTGCATCTTTTGACAGTTATTCACCAAAATTTTAGCCATTTTGGATGCGTATTTTTTATTTGACAGTCGTTTGAGTGAGTCGATGTGAGTGTTTTTGTGAAAATGGTCAAAATTGGGTATCGAGCTGTCATTAAATTTTTGTTTTTGAAAGGCAATACGCCTACGCAATTCAAAGATGAGATCGAGTCTGTATATGGGGACTCTGCACGATCATTTACCACTGTGAAATTTTGGGTAGCTGAATTTAAACGTGGCCGTGAGAGCTTGGTAGACGATGAACGTTCGGGACGTCCAAAAACTGCAACAACTGACGATGAGATCACTAAAGCTCACCAAATGGTGCTAGACGAGCGCCAAAGTAAAATTAGAGAGATAGCAGAGGCTTTAATAATGTCCAAAGAACGTGTTTGTCACATCTTAAATAACAAAAAAAGGAAGATGCCCGCGCGTTGAGTGCCGCGTTTGCTCACATTACACCAAAAACGTGTTGGAATGAACATTTCCAACGCTATGTTGGCGCAGTTTAGGGGCAATTAATCCGAGTTTTGGTGCCGATTAATTACTGTCGATGAAGCTTGTATACACCATTATACGCCCGAAATAAAAATACGAGCAAAACAGTGGACTGCAAAGGGGGAATCGGCTCCAATAAAAGCAAAAACTGTTTTTTTTCGGCTGGGAATGGGATGGCGACTGTTTTTTTTTTTTTGGGATAGACATGGAGTTATCTAAATCGATTATCTTCACAAAGGAAAAATCATTACAGGAGCATACTACGCATCATTACTTGACCAACTGAAGGCAGAAATTGCGGAAAAACGACTACATATGCAGAAAATGAAAATCCTGTTTCAAGAAGACAACGCGCCGTCTAGCACCTCGCGGTTGCCATGGTGAAAATCCACGAATTACAGTTTGAACTGCTTGACCATCCATTACTCACCAGATCTTTACGAAATTACCAGAAATTATGCTCGAAGGACAGAGATTTTCGTCAAATGAGAAGGCAATCACCTTCGTGAACAGTTATTTTGCAGAGAAAAACGACGAGTACTGTTTGGACGGGTTAGAGGGATGGGAGCATCGCTTGGAGAAGTGTGTAGAGTTACAAGGAGATTATGTAGAAAAATAAAAATAAATTTAAAAAAAAAGTCTTGTATCTTTGTTAGGTCGGAAACTTTTCAGCCCACCCTCGTAAATGCTGGTCATTCCAGCCCACGTGTTCTTAGCCAATCATGTGTAAAAATGTCTCCTATCTTTGTTAGGTCGGCAACTGTTCAGCCCACTCTCTTATCCAGTACATATGGCAAAGCTTCATTACACAGTTTCGATTTGATGGTGACTATGGCTTTGGTGTTAGTGTTGTACTGTCAAGTAGGCGTTTGGCTCATACCTGAATACTATATATTCAGCAGATTCACCGTATGAATGAGGTCAGAACGCCAAAGGTACGCACCATCTAGGGCTGGTTTAATTTGAGATTGCTACAAAATGAGTTGCGCCGAAGTTAAATATGCTTTAGCTCTAATTAGATAACTCGTTTATTTTTTTGGGTTGAATTGCCGATATTCTAAACATGTTCATGCTACGTTACCTTCTCACCGACTGGGATACCGAGCAAATTCATCCTTTCTCTAGATTTAATGACCAGCCATTCATCACACGTTGTGGAATTGATTATCTGTAGAGAAGGGAGTGTGCCCTAGTATAAGGTATGCTTATGATATTGGTAATGTGAGGTATTCTGTCCGAACTTTTTTAAAGTCTAGTCCACGGAAAGTACGTTGAACTCTACTTCAGCACTGCATGTTGAAAACGTGGTGTACATTTTAACTCTGCTTATGAACATTTATCCAACAAAGTTTACTTAGCAGGGCTCTATATTATCGCTGTCAAAAAACTTCGAGGTACCTAATGCGACTTCTTTTGATTCATCATGTTTTTTAAAGGCATATGTATGGACGGAATTGTACGCATGTTTTCAATCAAATAACCAAATTAAGACTATTTAATGAGTGCCTTTGTTCTCACGCTATTAAAAGAAGCTATTTATTATTTTTGCCGATGTACTTTTACAACCTGAACGGTGCCTTCTCGAAACATTGGTTTTCAGGTGTCAATCAATCAATCAATCAGCCACCCAACAAATCAATCAATCAACCCGCCAATCAACAGACCAATCAAGCGATCATTAATTCAATCCATCATTCAATTATTCAATCAAATCAGGTTTCACTCTCCATTCGCTTTCTATCTTTTTTATATTGTCCGGAGCCCGTATGTATATATATAGTATATATATATATATATATATATATATATATATATATACTATATATATATATATATATATATATATATATATATATATATATATATATATATATATATATATATATATATATATATATATATGGGCTCCTCGATAGTATAGTGGTTAGTACAGCCGCCTGTCGCCCGGGAGACCGGGGTTCGTTCCTTGCCCGGAAAAAACAAATCATTATGGAAAATTTAACAAGCCTCAGTTCTTGCTAAATAAGGCCAAGACCGGTTCCCGATTGTAGTGCCGATGATGATGATGATATATATATATATATATATATATATATATATATATATATATATATATATATATATATATATATATATATCAAAGTTTATCTTTAAGAAAAAAAATAATTTTGGTGAATCAGGGTATTGGGTTCAAATAGGAAACTATTAAATAATTTCTCAGCCTAATCTATAATTTGTATTCGTGAACGCATTTCTGTGTTTAGTCGCCATTTATTACTTGCTTGGGCTTACTATAGCATCCTTCAGTGCAATTCATAATTATAAAATAAAAATTTAAAGGGGTTAATTCGAAAAATCAAACAAATAATCTCACCTCATGAACTGTGACATTGAGACGCGAATTGACATTTAGCGACGTATACATTGTGTTTGCTTTAAAAAACAAAACATGAAGTATACTCCAAGGGTTGCAAAGTAGCTAAATTCATTTGTAATATAACATAATAATACTACTGCGAAGAAAACCATTATTATCAATTTTTCGCCGACGCCCTTCATTAGTTCGGCTGATAAGAAACCCAATTTTCGTTTTTCCAAATATATAAAATATATATAAATAGCGCTTACACTAATGACCAAAAAAAGTGATCGCACAATTTATATCCGCCGCTCTTATCGTGGTATAGTTTCCCACAAGATTATTCAAAAATTCTTTCCTGTAAATATTTCTCGTAAATGGATCCCTTTGGCATTGTTCTTCGCTGTATCAGTTTTTTGTGGTCGCCGCATAAATTCGTAAAATTTGTCTGTGGTTAGGAATTATAGTATATATACTGGGGTTAGATTATTGTCACCAGCAGTTTAGGTAATACCTAGTCGTTGAGTTGACTCCTGAAGCTTAGTAAACTTTGTCATTTATTATGGACAGCGATCTTAAGGCAATCGAGCTACTTTTCCAACGTCCATTGGAACCTGTGTTCACTTCAAGGGACAATGGTAAGGCTGCTTTTGATGTACCCGATAGTTTCTACACGGACCGCTACAGTGACGTTGGAGTAGAGCTACAGAGTCGATTTGGTGATGATGTTGATGTTAAGGTAAGTCCTAAATGAACGTGCGAACATTTAATTCATTCTTGACATTGAAATATTTTAGATCCCACTTCGCGACATCGCCAAACCGAATCTCGATTTTGCTTTCCAAATAAAAAAGAAGCAAACATTTGATTTGTTTTTGGACAAGCATAAGCGTATTGCCGCTCAACTGATTACGCTGTTTCTAGATGAAAAAGATCGATCTAATTTTGTGGCTTTGGCGGCGTATGTAAAGTAAGTTTGGTTGTGATAAATAACGTCCGTTTAAATTGATCGGCTAATTTAAATATCATACATTTTCAGGGATCGTGTTAATCCTATGCTGTTTCAGTATGCTTATAGTGTTGCAGTGCAACATCGCCCGGATACTACAATGATCACAGTTCCACCAATTGCTGAGCAGTTTCCATCAAATTTTGTTGAGCCTTCTGTTTTCAAGGATGCTCGAGCCGATGGTTCCTTAATTACGAACGTGGGAGATCGGGTGAGTGTTCTATGTTTTGCAATTCTAAAATAATACTTTAAGGGAAGATGATCATTTATCAAAAGTAATATTCACCATATTCAGTAGTAGCTTTTAAATTTCCACATAGAATAATCTTATTACTAATCCTAACCCTGATCTACGAATTCAGTCTTGGATTTTTCTGCTCAAGGGGACAGTTTAAATTTTATTTGTTGTTTCCAATTTCGAGTATTTTATTTGTGGTTTAGAATTTCGTATCAATAATTTCTAAATAGGAATTCTGAAATTTAGGTTCTGATTTCTGATTTTTGTATTCTGATTTCTGATTTGCGTTTTCTCATTTGTGCATTCTGATTAATGGCCTTTGATTTGTAGTTCTTTCTTTGTGGTTTCTGATTTGTAGCTTATGAGGACTAATGTCCTTACAGCATTTTTTTCCCATAATTGCTACAATTATCAAACATTATTCGATGGTGCGTTGGTTTTAAGATGAGAGTTTGGTAGGTCGGATTAAAAAAAACGGAGGTATCTTTTGCTGCGATATTAAGGGTAATGAATCATATGAATTTCGATTAAAGGGAAGGTAGAAAAGGCACAACGGTTTTATATTGCGTTTGTGTAGGGTGATAAAATCCAAAAAAGAGAATGAATCAAAAATAATCGTATGATTCTACAGAGAAAGATTAATAACAGAGATGTGATCGCGATAGTGTGGAAGGCAGTGGAAGTCGTTATAATCAACCGGAGAATAATGGGCAGAAAACATCGTTGAACACAGAAAACATCGTTCAAGCCTAGGGATATGAACGGCACGATTTCCCATACCGATGCCTATTCAAGGCGAGAATGGATGTAGTTTATATTAAAGGATTTAGTAGCAAGAGGATTCCTAAACTCCTTCAGTCATCTGCTGATAAATCCAAGAGCATAGTCCACTTTTGATATGGGTTCATCAAAGAGAGAGTGAAAGTTAACACACTGTTACAAGCGACTGGTAAATCAAGATTCAGGTCGACATATTTTATAGGTAGATCTTCAAGATGGTAAGATATAATGGAGGATCATTGTTTTTTAGTCACTCCGAGTGCGGTTTTTAAAGCAATTCCTGTAGCCTTTTTACTATAAACGGAATTAAATTTAGGGTTATATTGTACCAGCGGATCTAGTTCCTTCTGAAAATGACTGTATTATGTTCAGGGAAAAGCATTTTTTTTTAGTAAATTTGCCAGCATTTTTGTATTTAACACCACTTTCATTTATCCCAATACACTCATACCTCGCTTTACGGCCTGGATAGGTTCCACGGCACTTGGCCGCAAAGCGAAAAGCCGTATAAGGAATCAATTTTTGTAGTACAAATTCATACAAATTCAATGGGGTCGGTTCCAAGTTTGTTAAATATGTAACATAGTTTATCATTCAAAATGCATTTTAACTTTTTATTTCATTTAAATCAAAAATACATACATAAGAAGTACATACATTTATACATGAAATAATAACAGATTCCAAAAACCAACAATAATTTATAAACGAAAATGAAACTACTTCATGTTACATAAAATATGTTTATGTATACATACATAATTATTTTTAAAATGGCTTTAATCTGAAGACGATGAAGAAATGGTAACCTGCAGATCACTGTGGTCATCATTTTTCGCTTGTAAGGATGGGCCTAGCTTAAAAAATTGTCCAACGTTGTTTGTCTTGCTTTCTTGTCTATTTCGTTCTTCAGTGATTTATAACAGCTAATGGCTGAGTTAATTCCTCGAGAAACTTTAGCGCTACGTTCGGCGTCAGGATCGTTTTCAAGGAGGATATTTATTCCTTGTTCGAAATAGGAAAAAGCTTGCGACAAATTTTTTGATGTTAGCTGTTTGGATACAACAGGCTCTGTCTCTTCATCAAATGCCGATTCTGCTTGCAACTGAATGCGTTCCTCATATGAAGGGGGTTCCCTATCAGCTTCAAGTCGATCAAGCACATCACGTTCGTTCAAACCTTCAAAGCCGAGATCATGTGCAAGATCCAAAATGTTTTGCCTAATTTCAGGAAGGCAATCAACTTCTGCATCAGTACTTTTTACACATTCTGGCCATATTTTTTTCCAAAAATTGGTTCATTGTTGTTAATTTTAATTCCTTCCATGATTCACTGATGTTGTCAACAGCATCCTGGATGTTATAGTTTTTCCAAAATGTTTTAATTGTAGATTTACCATCGGTTTCCCTTATAAGTTGTCGGAAAGTTCGGCGTATGTAATATGCCTTAAAAGTGGCTATTGCCCCCTGATCCATTGGTTGGATCAGAGCTGTTGCATTTTTCGGAAGGCACCCAATTATGACATCTTCAGATAGTTGGGATAAATTAGTAGGATGCCCTGGTGCATTATCCAAAATTAGTAAAGCCTTGTTGCTTAAGTTATTGTCTCGCAAATATTTTTTCACTTCTGTACAAAAGTGATTTTTGAACCAATCCTCAAAAGTAGCTTTAGTGATCCAAGCTTTCTTGTTGGATCTCCATATGACGGGTAATTGATTTTTATTTAGTCCTTTAAGAGGCCTTGGATTTTCGGACAAATATATTAAAAGTGGTTTTAGCTTAAAATCACCCGCGGCATTTGCACCAAGTAGCAAAGTTAAACGTTCCTTAGACTCCTTATAACCAGGTGCAGATTTTCGGTTTTTGAAATGTACGTGCGATCAGGCATTCGCTTCCAATAAAGCACTGTTTCGTCTACGTTAAACACTTGCTCAGGTTTATAACCAGCTCTTTAAATAATTCCCTTTAAAATGTTGGGATATTCCTTAGATGCGGCTTCATCGGCGGTAGCTGCTGCACCTTTCATTTTCAAATTATGCAAATTAAAACTATTTTTAAAATTTCAAACCATTCTCGACTTACTTGAAATGTAACATCTTCAGCAGATTCATCGGTATCTCCATTCTTCAAATTTTCAAAAATGCTTAAAGCTTTTTCCTGGATAATCATTTGACTCATTGGCATTCTCCGTTTGTTATTGTCCTCAATCCAGATAATCAATAGTTTTTCCTTTTTTTCGCTTGCGCAAGATTGGCAACATGTAGATATATCGACATTGAAAAAAAAAAATTTTTGCCGTTCTAACGCAACATTTTAGGCCGTAAATCGAAAACGTGCCTTAATTGAAGGGGGCCATTATAGCAAAATGCCGTATAAAGAGCGGCCGTATAGCGAGGTGTGCATGCATTGTCCACTATTTTGGACCATGTTCTGTGATTTTTCAACTAAGGCAATTATTTGTTTAATGTAAATTTCCCAGATTTTGCTTTTGTAAAATTCATGCAGGCGGTTTTCATAGTCTTCTTAGGTTTTTAACCTAAGTTAAGAATTGCGGATTTGGAATTTAGGGGGCATATGCACTCATGGAGGTAAAAAATAAAGTTTTTTTTTTCGGATTTTTTTTTAGAAAAAAAAAAACATCGGGTTTAAATATTTCCTTAAACTTTTTTGTATAATGTCTCTTAATATTTGAAGGGTAACTGGTTATTTTTCATAAAAAAAGGATTAATACATGTAAAATAAGTAAATAAATTAACATAAATAAATTAAAATAAATAAATTAACATAAATGAATTAACAGAAATAAATTAGCATAAATAAATTAACAGAAATAAAATACCATAGATAAATTAACACAAATAAATTAACATAAATAAATTAACATAAATCATCATCATCGGCACTACAACCGGGATCTGGCCTTGGCCTTATTTAGCAAGTCCCGAGGCTTGTTAAATTTTCCATAAGAATTTATTTTTAAGGGCAAGGTTATTAGCCTTGCGCCATAACATAAATAAATTAACAGAAATGAGTTTATTAACAATTCTTCCTCGAGTGATAAAAGACGGTGACTACTCGTGCATATGATAAGCCGAGACAGGATCATCTGAAATAAAAAACAGAGGTTCCGTTAGTAGATTATTTCGAGGTGGACGAAAGATTTTTAAAAAATTAGCTTTTGGATTTTTTAGGGAATTTAAAATTTAAAATTACGATTCTCGTTAAAAAATCGACTATTTATTTTGGTATAACAAGCCGCAGGACTAGATAAATTAGGCCAATACCGGTTCCCGGTTGTAATGCCAATGATGATGATGATGAAAACAAGTTCTAATCATTCAAAAAAGAATCCTTAGTCCAGTCCCATTCGAATCTTCTCTAAAAGAAGTGTGTAAAAGTGTTAAAAGCTCGGTTCATTATTTTTTGAGATTGCATGCCGACTTTGAAAATGCTGTTTTCGGGATAAACGCGTTGAAAGTTTTCAACAAGGATAGGAACCGGTGGAAAGGGCGGGGATTGTAAATGATCCATTTCTTTCAAATTTCCTCGAATCGTTTTTCATAAAAATAATCATAATCCGTAATAATAATTTGACGTTGTCAGAATTTCACACTTCTTAATGTTGTCAGGCCATCAAAGCGTTGTCAAGATGAAACACAGCATCATTTCTGTTCATTAATTTCGGATTCTTTTTTTTTTTTTTGAAAATACCTTGATTTAGTTTCATTAAATGCTTGGCCAGATAATATTAGGTCATAAGGGATGATAGCCTTGTAATCTCTCTAGATACACAACAGCACTTCCTAACTCCAGAAACGAAGGTTTTCCACCATATTTGGGGCTTGCTATATTTCCCACCAAAGTTGTTTTTGCTCAAGATTGTGTGTGATCCATCATCTGCTACCGCATAGTTTAAAAATGTCCTAATTTCATCCCGTTCTAATAGCGACGGAAATACGGTTCGTTAATTTTTTTGTCACACAGTTTATGGGACACCCAAACATTGAGTTTCTTTTTGCAATTAATTTTATGCACAAAGATTAAAACAGTTCTGTGTGTGAATTTTCAGTTACTGAGCGATATGGTGGCTAGTTAGATATCTTCTTAAACCTTCTCCATTGTCGAGTCAGGGAATTTTTTTTCACATGATCTTCAGTTACTGAGCGATATTGTGGCTGGTTAGATATCTTCTTGAACCTTGTCCATTGACGGATCGAGGAGTATTTTTCACACGATCTTCAGTTCCTTAGTGATATTGTGGCTGTTCAGATGTCTTCCTTAACCTTATACATAGGCGGATCGAGGAGTGTTTTTCACACGATCTTCAGTTCCTTAGTGACATTGTGGCTGTTCAGATGTCTTCCTTAACCTTATCCATAGGCTGATCGAGGAGTATTATCCAGATAATCTCCAATTCCATAGGCGGATCGTGGAGTATTTTCTACATGATCTCTAATTCGTTAGCGATATTCTGGGTGGTCTCCTTGAACCTTGTCCATATGTGGATTCTGAAGCATTTCTCTCACGAAATATATTATATATTCTCAGAACGAAATCAACCCAGCTATTACCTGGTCTTTGACTGCGATAAAACACATTCAGCATTAGAAATAAAATGTGTGGTTGTTACATTAAGAGTCAAAATAATTTAAGTTTCGCGATTTAAAAGCTTTTTTGGCTTCAACTATGCAAGTGCTGTTCAAAGGCAGTCGGTATAAGTCGGAATTTCTCTTTGACGGTAAGAAACATAACTGGTATTAGATGTATTGCATTGCATTTGATTAAGTAGTCCCTACTACTTGAATTGAGCGTATAGTGCAGTTCGACAAAAAATTCGAAGACGTTGTTCCAGTGTGTTCGAATAAATACTAGAAACGAGTCAGTCCATATATAAATGGATAAGATACTGTTTTTAAAAATGAGGAATAGAGTTGGCGGAGAAGTGAGGAGTCCTGAGGGACATCAGTATTGGAGGAAAGTAGGATATGTATAAATAACAAGGATAAATTGTTCCTTAAGTAGCAAATGTTTGTGGCGGTTTTCAATGGTGGTGCGTCAACACAATTAATGAGTCACAGGCCTTTATTTGAGTTACTCAATTATTTTTTTGCACAAAATGTGTGTGACTTTTATTGAACGACACCATAACGAGCACAATGAGTGTCTAAGTTAACTGATTCCTTTTCTTCTGCCAATCCAAACGAAGACGATGCCGCCAGAATTTCTCTGAAGTTCTAGATGCCTGGCGTAGCTTTTCTGTTGCTTTCCCGTTCTCGCTAGCTTTGTCTGGAAGTGTGTTACACAATTTTAAGGTGGTATAACATTGTGGTATAACATTATGTGGTTTGATGGCGGTTTGATTTAAAGTCGGCACATGTTGCACCACTCGGCGAGAAACTCTTGTGTTATTGCAACATTGCCTCGGAGTAGATTGTGTGTTGTCGCCCCCAATGGGTGAGTGAAAGCAACTGTTATAGAAATAATGCCATTATATTAGATGCCCCATTAGAAATTAGTGATATATTTATACGTAACGAATATTGTCTCCTTCTTGTAAAACAAACCATCCATGATAGAAAATCATTACAAATTACTGATGTTTGAGGGAGGCACTACGGTTCATTATGAAAGAGATGAATATTTTAAAGTAGCTTGAAGTGTTATTATGATGGTGCGTTTTACCTTACAAATGAATCGTTACCGTAGCTAAAAGCTTTTTTATTAACTGCATTTGCCAGATTTCAAGGGCTATAAACTGGCTTAAGTGCAAATAAAAATAAATAGAATGAACTCAACCGCATTAGAATAATATCATATGCTTAGTATATGGTAATCATATTTCTTATCAAGATGTTTTTATATACCAGGGGATATACAACAACTGGAGGAGTGGAACACGAGAACTTTGGAATGTGACGAAACAATTTTAGGAGTATGCTCAAATAAAATTTGCTCACATATGTATGTCATTCGTACCAAGAGTGGGTGAAGTCAATCGGAGAACGAGGAGTGAGTACATGGGTGGTTTTATAGTCGTGAGCGAGACTTTGGTGTGATGGACAATCCACCTTTTTTTTTGATTACCTATTTACAAATGAAGAATTAACCTGCAAGAGCAAACCAACTTTCATTTTACCTTCGCCTCGAATTCACCCCGTTTTTTGGCATTTCGGGCATTGCAAGTTTTTATTATTAATTATTACCAAGTTATTTCAAATTATATACCAACGAAGGCAACAACTAACGAACTAGGCAGGTGACACTATCGGTTCTACATCTTTAGTTATTACAATTTAATTTTGTCAACTATAGCTTCTTTTTAGTGTCGAATAAATTCTCGTATAACCAGCTGATGATAAAACGACTAGTTTTTCGCTTGTACATGTTATAACTTAGTTTAGTTTAGTTTAGTTTAGTGGGGCTACTACCCTACTAAAGCTTAAGAAATGAATCTTTAGAGCTAACGAGCTAACTTAAATAATCTGAGTTAATATCATAACTACGACGGTGAAGGATAAATTGGAGATGAAATAATGTTAGGCGGAGACATTTAGGAAGCGGTGTTTTAGAGTGCGCGTGCTGATTTGAAGTCAAAAACGGATGAGTTGGAGTTGACACTTCGCATCATTCGGGAGATAGGTTTGTTGGAGCCGTAATCAGTGTGCCGGGGGATGTAGAACAGTCGAGGACGATGTATGTTGTGTAGGTTTGTGTTGAATAGGTTTGGATTGAATAGGTTTGGGTTGAGAAGATTGGTGGGGTCGACTGAGCATAAGAGGATCCGGTGGATGAGGAAAATATCGGAGAAGATTCTACGTTTTCCAGGGTTTTCAGGTTATATTATTTGGAACAGTTAGTGTAAGTGGGCAGGATCGGAGGTTTACCCATTTTAATCCAAGGAGAGTGAGATGTGAGAAGCGACTGTGAATGCTCTCGATTCGGTGAATGTGAGCCTCTTGATAGGGCGACCAAACCTGACTAGTACATTCCAACTTCCGTGGTCTGAGAGTCGAAGATTTGGTTCTAACCTGTCCTTTGCGTGAGTTTGCATTAGCTTCCTAACTTTTCCGCTGTTTTTAACTTTGCCACTGTGCTTAACTTTAGCACTGTTCTTAACTTACTGTGGGTATGTTGTTGTAGGGTGCACCGGCGTACGGCGCTGATTCACTAACAACACCATTGTTTGTCACTGCTTCAGGTCTCTAAAAGTTATTCCGACGAGCACAACCCACCAAATATCCAGGAATCCAAAGGAGAATAAGATAAACATTCACTGATGTCGTGGTGTTTTTTTTAATACGTTCTCTTTATTTAACGTTTTTGTTGGACATTGCACTTAGTTCTACTATAACATGTGTATTAAAGCACGGATCAATCGACATTCGTTTTATAACACTTCAAAGTTAGTGTGATACACTTCGTTTTAGGCAACTATATTAAACGCTAATGGGAAACACCTTGTTTCAGAAAACGATATTAAATTATGGTTCTTTTACGCAACTGACTCGCGACTGAAATCAAATACTGGTGATACACGGCATGACAAAAAGACGCACATGAAAAGACTCGACCTAGTGAAAAAGAAAAAGGAACTCGTGGTCAAGCTCTCCATGACTATCCGCGTTGATTCATTAAAGTAGGTGCGCACCCTCTGGATGTTAAAATCTGACTCCTCGATTGGACGACACTGACCCAGCCTCAGCGCCTGGGATGAGTTTTCACTCATGTCATCGGCGGGGAAGGCAATTTTTTTCCTTCGCCCAACGACCAATGAAAAACGGTTTGCATCCTATTGGAAGGTTCTCATGGACGCCGTCCAGATACGTTGAATGTCTTTTTCTTGGGAAGAAAGACAAACGAAACATGCGTTGGGTGAAGGAAAGGAAAAACAAACATGATGATCGGTGTACGGGCTGGGTGTATCGCCACCGTACGATAGGGGATCAATTTTTGATTGGCGCTAAGTCAACATAACTTCGCTGCGACGGCAAAGGCTACTAGATTTGGGTGCATGTATATTTTAGGCATTGTATAATGCACAGGAATGCTGCCATGCAAGCAAAAATAGTCTCTTCTGTTTACGTAGAGTATACAGAAGCCTTTCATTTCGAATAGCCAGCGTAAGAATCGTGGCTGTTCGTTGTTTAGACAACGAATCATTAGACATGGCCGATGCTGTGATCGTTCCTCGATAAGACAACAGATAATGTAGTCGGTCATGCAGCTGAACAATTAAATGCTTGATAATGAAGGCTAAACCCAAGGAATTGCAGGCAGTAGATTCCTCTGTGTCTAGGTCGATGGATCGAGTGTGTGTTTACTTTAAATAACACTCGATCGTTTGTGGGTAGCCAGCGATGGTTATGCTGTGTATTGTCGATAGGACGATCAGCCGATGGGTCTGCCGATAAGGCAAGGGTAAGTATGACATGCCGAATATGGGGAAAATGCTCCTCCGCCATGCGTATTGACATATTCGGATGCTAATGTCGGTTACGCGATGGGAAAACCGAATTGGTTTTTAGGACATGAGAGTTTGTATGCAAGCATGCCCCGGGGTGAAAATATGATGCCACGGTAAGATGGTAATCTTGCCGTGGGCTTATGTTTTCAGGTGAAAGGTGATGCAGAGTAGCTTACGATGCTCATTTGCAGGTAAGTAGAAGGCAGGTAATTTATGGTAATGGGCGGGTTAAAGAACCCCCACATTACCACTGTGCTTAAGTTTACCACTATTCTTAACTTTGACACTGTTCTTAACTTTATCTTTATTATGTAGATATACATACACACACGCCAACCAAAGCGCAGATTATTAGACGCCGAGGACGTGATCTGTGTTTATTACCGCACTCAAGACCTACCGGTCTTGTTTAATTTCTTTCCCACCATCCCTCCATCCAAGTAGTTAGAGAACATTTGAACTAACCCTGTCCACACTATCCTCAAGGAAAAACGTGCCCATTGCTCCAGACATGACAAAATTATTCTTCTCCATGATAATGCTCGTCCGCATGTTGTGGTGCTGGTAAAAAAAACTATTTGGAAACACTTCATTTGGGAAGTCCTACCCCACCCGCCGTATTCACCAGACCTTGTCCCTTCTGATTATCACTTATTTCGATTCATGGCACATGATCTGTCCGAGCAGTACTTCACAACATATGAAGATACCAAAAAATTGGTCGATTCGTTGGTATCCTCAAAAGATGAAGAGTTCTTCCGACGTGGTATCCGGATGCGGAGAGAAAGATGGGAAAAAATAGTGTCTAGTAATGAACAATACTTTGAAAAAACATAATGTACCGTTCTTTCGCAATAAATTTCTAATTTTTTATAGGAAACGGCGGAAACTTATTTGCACATCTAATAATTAGCACTAATTCTTGATTAATCATTGTCATTAAATGTAAGGTTGTTAGGTAAGTGGAAACAGCATCTAACATTTGGTGTGTGTTTTTTGTAGATGCGAATTGAGATCCCTCAAAATTTTACGGCGTCAGATCGAGAGGATGAACAGCGGCTTGCGTACTTCCGAGAAGATATCGGCGTCAACATGCACCATTGGCATTGGCATTTAGTATACCCCGGTGAAGGACCCGATATAGTTATCAAGAAAGATCGTCGTGGAGAGCTATTCTATTATATGCATCATCAAATTATCGCCCGGTATAATGTAGAACGGTTTTGCAATGGTTTAGGAAAGGTTAGACAACTTAGCAACCTTCGGGAAGCCATTCCAGAAGGATACTTCCCAAAAATCATTAGTAGTCTGAACAATCGAACTTACCCTGCCCGTATCAGTGGACAAGCCTTGAAAAACATAGAAAGAGAAGGCAACGCCATTGAAATTGCTGAAATTGAACGTTGGACTGATCGCATCCATCAAGCTATCGACCAAGGTTATGTTGTCGATGTAAGTATAAGTTAGCGAGATAAAGACCGGTTTTATAATTTTTTCGTTGGTATTTTCATATTTCAGAAATTAAATCGGCAAATAATACTTGATGATGTTAATGGTATTGATATCTTGGGTAATTTGATGGAAGCCTCAGCACTGTCTCCAAATCGCCAGTTGTACGGCAATCTTCATAATATGGGCCATAATTTGATTTCCTTGGCTCACGACCCAGATGCAAGACATTTGGAGGATATTAGTGTTATGGGCGATGTTACAACTGCAATGCGAGATCCGGTATTCTATAGGTGGCATTATTTCATTGATGAAATTTTCCAAAAGTTCAAGGGCTTGCTTCCACCTTACGAACCAGATCAGGTGAGTTTGTGTTTTTTTTCTTCCATAAGACACATGGTACTAAGTCTTTGTTAAACTGATGATAGCTTGGCTTCAATGGGGTTACCGTTGATTCCGTAATGGCACAAATCACGGCTAGAGGCGCACAACCAAATACACTGCTCACGTATTGGCAAAAATCCGACATTGATATTGGTGCTGGTCTCGACTTTGGTCCAAATGGCGCTATCTACGCATACTACAGTCATTTGCAACATGCTCCATTCGATTATGTGGTCCGTGTGACAAATACTGGGCCAGTTCGTAAGGGTACCTGTAGAATTTTCTTGTGCCCAATAGTTGACGAACGCAATAATCGATTAAAACTAAAGGAAGTTCGTTCATTAGCCATCGAATTGGATAAATTCACTGTCAATCGTAAGCGATGAACTCGATTTCAAATGTATTATGATATTTTATCTCAACTCGTGTATGTATTTATCTAGTGAAAAGGGGACAGAACACAATTAAGCGACGATCCACTGAATCCACAATAACTATTCCATTTGAACGTTCCTTCAGACGCATTAATCCAGAAGCTACACCAACAGATGCAGACGCCTTAGCTACATTCCGTTTCTGTGGCTGTGGATGGCCCCAACATATGTTGCTACCAAAAGGTAACATTGAGGGTGTTGACTACAATTTGTTTGTTATGATTTCGGATTACACTGGTGATGAGGTTCATCAAACGAACACAAGGCAAGTACTACAGGTGTATTTTTTTTAATAGGTCTCTTTAGATAAACTGTTTTTGGTTTTATAGCCCTGACGTTTGCAATGATGCTTCATCATTCTGTGGACTTAAGGATAAATTGTATCCAGATAAGCGAGGAATGGGATACCCCTTCGACAGGACTATTCACGATTCGGAGTTGACAACCTTTGTCGATCAATATTCGAATATGGCTATCAACCCATTGAAGATTATTTTCAGCAACAAACATATTGCAAATAAGGGATGAAATTGTTACTCCCTAGTCGGTTATGAGGTGGGTGCGATGATCCGTAGGGAAATAAATAAACAATGTCATGGTTAACACTCAATAAATTCTTAATCAATATATTTTACTATGCAAAACAAACCTTTTTTTATTCCAATTTTAATTAACAGTGCTGCCAACGTTTTTTGCGATTTTTTTTATACTGACGAATAGTGCAGATGCCTGAATAAGGAGGGAATAGTAGCATGCAGATTTTTTATTTTAAATGATAGAAAACTGTAGTTGTATGAGAAGATGTGTCGATATGTCACTGTTTCAGGTGACGTAGTTACGCTGAAAACGATTCTTCGAGTTTAACCCAAAGGTTGATCGTCCAACAATACTCTCTTTTAACCTTATGGCCACAAACTCAGATGTACTCAGATATACATGGGTGGACTTAACTTAACGGCGATAACCTCAGATATACTCAGATATACATGGATGGTTATCTGACCATCGGCTGACTCAAGTCCCCGACATGTGGAATGTTTTGTCAAAGCAACGACATGGGTTGAACCATACTGTTCTTTTGGGAGCTTTCTCATCAACGTTACTGTTGGTTAGAGGAAATTTAGCTGACACTGTTGTGTTTAGTAGGGGTTAGTTTCAGGACGCGAGCCTCCTGATCCTTAAAAGGACAAGGCGATCTCTTAAAACAGACCGCTCTTGAAATCTTGTCCTACAAGGGGTCGTTACCGTGCTTCCTCATATACCTGAGGGAAGAGAAACGTCCTTTTGGTTTAGCCTCAGTCTTGATGTCCTCACTTGGTCTTCTGTGGGGGCCAGGTGATGCTTCAGTATCAGTTGTTGTTCTCTTTGTGGAGATATGTTGTCAGCTCGATGAAAAACTATTAAAAAGTCTCGCTTTTCTTCTTTTGGTAAATACCAGTGTTTATTTTTAAATGGTTCTCCTGGGCACCTCCTTCAGGGTCAAATGAATGGTATTAGACTGCGGCGCTACTAGTCCTATCGGGACTATTAATTATGTTTAACTGCGGCCACCCCTGGGGTACTTCCTCCAGGGACAATGAATGGTATTATACTGCGGCGCTACTAGTCCTATCGGGACCATTAATTATGTTTAACTGCGGCCCGGAGATCACTTGACTATTCCTTTATAAAGGAAAAGGAATCGAAAATTGTATCCCAAAGATACACATTTTCGTGCAACAATCTCGATCTTTTGGATATTTCGAGCGAGATGTTGTATTTACACAAGATAACAAATCAATTTCTTGAATTCTTATGAAACTATCCCGCAGATGAGTGAATGTATCGACTTTTGAGTTTTTTGTTTGTTTAACTCAATGGAATTTTTGGGATAGAGATAACGATCTCTGAATTTTGGATTTGGGTGATGCTGTGGAGCAAATGTAGAACAATAAACGAATATTGGATTCGTTTATTGCGAATTTTGGATCATGTTTGGGTTTTTTCCGTGCCTTCCATGAGGAACATTATGCATTCAATCAATCGAGAGTATCGATGCCTGAGGGACGCAAACAAAGGTGCGAAAAAAGGATAGATAGATAGTCATTCTTTAGCCGAACCACCCGAATGTGAAATACTCTACCTGATCATGTGTTTCCTCGTCGTTGTAATGTCCAGGCATTTAAGACCAATGTACATCGATACCTCCTTTCCTTAACCTTCCGCACTTCCTCTCCTTCCGCTCGCACTGTGCCCTGACACTTAAGGGTAGTCCAAAATCCCCCCCTGTGTGCGCGTTTGTGTAAAAAAAAAAAGTTGAGTTTTTACTTTTTCGCAGGCGAAATTTGTTTTTTTTTCAGAATATTAATTACCATTCCTGGTAAAAGGGCAATTAAGCCATTAAAGGGCTTGCCGTGAGTTGGTGGCGGTTGACAATATTTGGTCACAAAACTAGCCAAAAAAGTTTATTACTCATTCCAAGAAAACGTTTTCACAACACTGTACTCGTATATTTATCGCGGAGCAACTTACGCCGCAACAAAGTGTTCAAATTATATAAACATCTTACTATATTTGAATAACTGTTTATTATTAGATATGACATTCACATACGGGTCGAGTTAAGACATATTTTCGGATCGATATGGGTAAATTCAATTAATTGGATCTATGGGGTGCGCCACCTTTTATGTCGGTATGTAACTGTTTGGCCGTATTACAAGCGACGTGGATGGTGTGTCGGCAATATTCTTTTTGTCAATTTTACTATATACTTCAAAATGCCTTATCATGCTCTCTTACCGCTTCAACCAGTTCATTGGAACGTCTTGGGCCTTGATGAACGGAATGTCGCCGATCTTCAACTGTCCCGTGCTCAACAAAATTCGACACCAAACGACGAATTAGTGTTGTCAAACGAGGCTTGTTGGCCACTATAGTTTCGACACATTGAGTTTATCAATGTACAGCGTTAGTATTTCACTGGGTTCTTTCGGTGTGAAACGCATCATAGTTAAATTTGTTCTGAATTGATGTTTCTAAAACATGTCTACTCAAATCAATTGGTTGATAAATGTCAAAGTTATTCAATGTTCAAATACCGAGATCTTTTATGGCGCACCTTGTAAGTCTTACCGGACCCCACTGCTTTGTCTTTTTAACTTAATGGTTAGAAAGTCACAACACAGAAAAAGCCCGGCCATGGACGACAATGGAAAAGAAAAGCAAATAAAGAAAACAAATAAAAGTAAGTCAAAATATTAAAACGTAACCGAACCATCATCATCATCGGCACTACAACCGGGATCCGGTCTTGGCCTTATTTCGCAAGTTCGGTATCCGGTCTTTATCCGAGACTTGTTAAATTGTCTATAATAATTTGTTTTTCCGGGCAAAGTTATTAGCCTTGCGCCAAAACCGAACCAAAATAAATAAAAACAATTTCAATGGCGAAATAAAAAGTCGGGTTCAAAAGCAAAAGAACAAATAAACAACACCACCAAGCCGCGTAACAAAGCCGTAAAATTGATGTTGGAGCAGGAGCACCAGATGGAGGAGGATAGTCAGTGGAAAAAGCGAATTGGAGGACGGCTTAGCGATTGGCGGATCATTTTTGGAATATGTGGTTCAAGATATATCTACCTACCTTGATGCCGAAGAGGACTTCCGGACGACCCCCTGCGGGACCACAGGTTGGAGACATAATCCTGGTGGTGGATACGTCACTACCACGAAACACTTGGCCTCTAGGGGAGGTCCCAATGGTGTATCCGGGACTAGACACCATTTGGAGTGCTGCGAAGACCGGCCCGCCGGATTGTCGTTTTGGTTCCCATGAAAGCGTTGCCTCCACAGGATGAAGTGCATTGCACTGCGGGGGAGACTGTTGGCGACGTAACGTGCGGGGCGGAGAACGGCAGACACATGACTAAGTGTCCAAGCCAGCTGTTTGTTTAAATATATGACTCGGGTGCGGACAAGCAAACTTGGGACGTGACTAGCCCATATAAAGCGAGGCGCGTCGGGTGTGAGTGGGGCATTCCCGTTGCGAAAAGATCGTGTAACAGATTGCAGGGATAGTGTAACAGATTGGAGGAATCATAAACAAATAATCATTAAACAAATAAGTACCTATCTATGTAAATATATAATCAAACAAATAAATATAATACGTCTGTACTTTGAAATAAAATAAAATAATACAAATACAGTCCATTCATTTGATAGGCGATCCGTACTCGTGACATTACCGAGACGCCACCTTGCAGTCGCGTTCGGTGTTCGAGACGTCGATTGTGCTCTTTGCGTATCGGAGTATTGTTTTGGGGAGCCCTGGTTTCGAAGTCGCGGTTAGAATTAACAGATTCGTTCAGTCTACACACTGCCTTGAAGCACACACTAACTGTGTTTGCTTTCTTTTACGAGTCCTCGACTTTTATTAAGTCTTTGTTGGAGTTGACGTGTTCTAGGGTAAGTCTTGCGTTTAGCGGTCTTTGGCAATTCTCAGGAGGTCGCGGAACTCACAGACATGGAATTGTTGTATTATTTTTATTTATGGCATGACCTTATCTGTAGTTGGAAGGCCCGTTCAGGCTGCTTTGGGTGGCAAGAGGTCAGTTGGCTCCTGCTGGCTGTTGGTGTGGATGTGCAGGCCCCGGCTGGTGGGAAGGAGGTACGTCGTTGCAGTTTCTCCAGCGGAATTTTCCTTGATGAGACGACCTTCAGCGTAGGCTCCTTAACGTCATATTGGTTAACAACAACCAAACCTGACCAAACGACGCGGTTGCATCATCGTGCAACGGCTTAGGTAATTACCGAATTCCTTAGCGTGCTTCCCACGGTAATATTTCCCTAGCCGATGTAGGGTCATCTTGACTTCCCACAGACACTCTATTCGCTGGGGATTATTGTATTCCAGAATACTACCCTTATTCGCTTTAACACTAACTCATGTCCTTTCAAACACAACCCTTAAAAACACAACCTTTAAAACTACATCCTCACATATCCTACATTCTCAGTTAATACAATTCATAAATAAACAGACACAATATTCTATATCCAGTCACTTACAGCACATTTCATAAATAAACAGACACTATATTCTATATCCAGTCACTTACAGCACATTTCATAAATATGCCCCTTTTCATAACAAGCACATTTTTCATTTCAAAACATGGCCACTTTGATTTTCGTTCAAAGTTTATTCAAAATTCTAAGTCACAGAGACTTCTAGATTGTTTTGTTCAGTTTATACGCCACAGTCAGTTAGAACAAAATGTTCTATATAAACAAGTAAATTTATATGAAAAAATTAGAAAGAAGAGAGCTCAGCTTGAGATAGCTGAGTTCAATAAAATAAAAATAGAATCAAATAAAATATAATTAAATAAAAACTATAAGTATTTTAATAAATATAATAACCTCCACGCTCTTCCCTCGAAAGAGGAAGCACGGCGTTGGAGACGTAACACTGGTGGCAGCGGTGGGATCCACGAAGACTGGTGGACTCCCCGAAGGACGACTATATCCTCGAAGGAAGACCGATCCACGAAGACTGGTGGACTCCCCGAAGGACGACTCTATCCTCGAAGGAAGACCAATCCTCGAAGGAAGACCGATCCACGAAGACTGGTGGACTCCCCGAAGGACGGCTCTATCCTCGAAGGAAGACCAATCCTCGAAGGAAGACCGATCCACGAAGACTGGTGGACTCCCCGAAGGACGACTCTATCCTCGAAGGAAGACCAATCCTCGAAGGAAGACCGATCCACGAAGACTGGTGGACTCCCCGAAGGACGACTCTATCCTCGAAGGAAGACCAATCCTCGAAGGAAGACTTAATCCTCGAAGGAAGACCAATCCCCGAAGGACGACTTAATCCTCGAAGGAAGACCAAACCCCGAAGGACGACTTAATCCTCGAAGGACGACTAAATTCTCGAAGGAAGACCAATCCCCGAAGGACGACTTAATCCTCGAAGGAGGAATCGATCCCAGAGGAAGATTAGTGCAAGATAAAACCCTAAAGAGGGAAGGAAGGTCTGCCGATGAGTTCCAGAGGAAATCTAAATTAACCTCAGTGGCAGCAGAAAAAAAAAAAAACACAAGAAGACAACACAAGAAAAAAAAAAAGAAAGGAGAACAAAACATCAGTCAACATATATTAGTAGTAAGAATCGTTAGCGAAATATCAATTTTTCTGTTCATTTTTCCGTAGGAATATTTTTACCTTGGAACTTTTAACTTTTCCTTTTTACTAACAATTTTGTCCGATAGAAATTATTTCGAATATTCTCTTTCCAGTATTTCGACGACATTTCCGTTTTGTCTTTTTCGCCGAATTTTCTTTCTCTACAGCTTTGAGACCAAATTAACTTTCTTTTTCATATATATTGAATAACTAAAAGAAAGGCCATTTTTATATACCGTATTTTTAAGAAGTGATTTTGCCATACATTGATTTCAGAGTTTTCAAGATTACGAGTCCGTATTACACGAGACAGGCGGCTAGGCAGGGGGAAGAACAAATCCACTCTCTACAAATACACCATAACCCCCCTGAAATGGCTCTTTCTGTCGGAATTTCTGATGTTTTCAGAATCGTCCCTACCTTTGACGGAAAACCCTGTGACCTAGATAAATTTATTTCCGGGGGAGACGTTTTATTTAGATCTATAAAAAGGGCAGACCCGGAGATATATGAAACATTTTTGGAGCTAGTCAAAAATAGACTAGAGGATCCTGCCTATGATCTAATTAGGTATAGCACAATCGCTAAATGGGAGGATTTAAAGGATAAACTTGAATCAGAATATAAAGAGGAGCAATCTCGGTCAACGGCACACAATGAGTTGATATCCCTGAAACAAAACTTCAGAGAACCCGTACGGGAATACGGAGATAGAGTTGCGAATGCTCTGAGGACGCTGAACTCTGCTACGTGTGAAATAACAGCAGACGCGGTGGTTAGAGAATTCTTGATAGAAGAAAACTCAAAATTGGCAGTGCAAATATTTGAGGATGGTCTTAAGAATGAACAACTGAAAATCCTAGCCAAAGTCCATGGGGGAAGTTGTTTAAAACAGTCTATTGCACATGTAGTATCACATGCTGCTCGAATGGATAACTCTCCCAGGCCATATAACTATAATGATAGATTTAATCGAATAGTCTGCCAAACCTGCGGTAAGCCAGGTCATTCTCAGGACACTTGTTATCGGAACATGCAGTCCAACAATTTTCCGAATAGACAACCAATAAAAAGAGAATATAACATTATATGCAATTTCTGTGGACGGAATAATCACACAGAGAACGAGTGTAGATACAAGATATCTAGGAATGGACCGTCCTTAACAAATTACCAACAAGGTACAACAACGCGTAATACATTCCGAAATAATCCTGCAAACACCGAAAATCGTTTTAGTGAATATCCTAGAATCACCAATAGACAAAACGATAGGCAAATTTTCACTTTTCTCGGGTGCAAGAGTCGGAAAACGAGGCCTGACGCCAACCCAATTTTGTGGAAGACAGACACAATTTTTGTATTTATAACATTAGATCTTTGGCAATAGATAACGACAATTTTAATGAAGCTCCTAACCAAATAACTAAAGCGATACAGATAAACGAAGAGAAAACAAGCACTAATATAAATATTCCGATTCATACTCCAATTTTGGAAAATAATTCAGCAACACAGACTGAAAATTCGAAATTTTCAGCAGTAGTAAAGACTGAAATCCCTAATATTTCGGACATCCCTATTGACAACACAGACACTTCAGCAACCAAGACTGAAAACTCAGCAATATTAAAGCCTGAAAATTCAGAACTTGCAGAAAATACACTAACAAAAATCCCTCACATTTCGGCTATCCCTATAGACAACCCCGACACTTCAGCAACAAAGACTGAAAATTCAGCAGTGGTAAAGACTGAAGATCCAAAAGGTGCAATAAAAATCGAAACCCAGGTCAGTTCAGTAGTTAACACTGAAGAACACCAGGTTTCATCAGCAAAGTCTGAAGGATTGAAGGCTTCTACAGCAGATATAACTGAAGAAATAGTTCAAACAGCAAATAAGACTGGGAACCAAGATGTTCTAACAGCAAATAAGTCTGAAGAACTATACGAATCAGTAAATGAGACTGAGAAAATAATCGATCCATCAGCAATGAGTAAAACTGACAAGGAAAACGTTCCGACAGAAGTTAAAGCTATAGAAAATGATGACAATGAGCCGAAAACACTAAACATTTTAAATAACGATACTAAACACCAACACGAAGTTATGAAAATTGAAAATAATAATTCAATTAAAATAGGTATTGAAAAGAAAAACCTTACAAATTAAATTTTACAACAATAAACATGTATTCGAACACAAAATAAGAAAAAATAAAAAGGTACACAGTCATTTAGGACAACTGAGATCATTTCTCAAGAAAATGTTTGGTATTATGCAATTCTATGCAGTCATCATAATAATAGACCCAAAAAAGTTTTGGAAAATTTTCCATAAATTTAAGGAAAAGATAGACACTTAACAAATGGCCTTTGTTTTTATTCAGTATATAAAACAATTGTAAGAAATGACGGAAACGAAAGAAAAAAAAAAAAAAAAAAGTTAAAAAAGGGGAAGAAAGAAAGAAAATTTTAGAAAAAACATTTTTATTATATACATTTTAAAATATATATTGGGATATAATTCGAACGAAAAAAAGAATTTTGAGAAATAATATTAATTATATGTATAGAAAAAAAAAAGTTGTTGGATAATAAAAGAAAAGGTTCCAAGTGGAAATATTAAGTTAGTTAGAAATATTTAAAGTTAGTAAAAGATAATGTAAGTAGACTATAAGTAAACTTTTAGATTATTGTAACCTATTTTTCTAGTATTAAGAACTTTTGGATTTTTGTAACTTTTGATATAAGATTAACTTTGAACGCCATTGTAATTGAACGAAAATCCAAGTCGGTAATTAAACCTAATCTAAGCAATAGTTAACAGAAAATTATTCTCTTCAAGGATAATTTTCTTTCTCGAAGAAGGGTGAGATGTTGTATTCCAGAATACTACCCTTATTCGCTTTAACACTAACTCATGCCCTTTCAAACACAACCCTTAAAAACACAACCCTTAAAACTACATCCTCACATATCCTACATTCTCAGTTAATACAATTCATAAATAAACAGACACAATATTCTATATCCAGTCACTTACAGCACATTTCATAAATAAACAGACACTATATTCTATATCCAGTCACTTACAGCACATTTCATAAATATGCCCCTTTTCATAACAAGCACATTTTTCATTTCAAAACATGGCCACTTTGATTTTCGTTCAAAGTTTATTCAAAATTCTAAGTCACAGAGACTTCTAGATTGTTTTGTTCAGTTTATACGCCACAGTCAGTTAGAACAAAATGTTCTATATAAACAAGTAAATTTATATGAAAAAATTAGAAAGAAGAGAGCTCAGCTTGAGATAGCTGAGTTCAATAAAATAAAAATAGAATCAAATAAAATATAATTAAATAAAAACTATAAGTATTTTAATAAATATAATAACCTCCACGCTCTTCCCTCGAAAGAGGAAGCACGGCGTTGGAGACGTACCAGGATCAATTATCTCTTTTGCCAGGTGAATAGCACAAACCATTTTCCTCGCCATCCCATTTTCATCTTCGCATAGTTCAATGCACTTTGAGATCACCATAGTCACCGAATTAGGTCACTGGGCCAGCCACAGAGTTTGCATTAGTGCACGCACGCAAAAGCCAGATCAACCCTGGGTCATTGTGTTCTCTCTTTTGGGGTCTCCATTCTTCCTATGCCCCGCGACAGTCGAATGAATGCGCAAGTGTTTATTCACCTCGATAGGCTGGGAAGACTAATGAAGCACCAGAGAGCACGACGATGATTGGCTAATCACTGTGCAAATCTGAAAAGACACTTTTCATCCCTAATTGGGGCCAGTCGCTTTGCATCCACCACCGGTGCCGGTCACGCCGCACCAAGTCTCCATTCAACCATCAAGGTGTGCACACGCACAGGCAGTCGATTTACATCTGTCGCCAGGAGTGCACGCCACTACGAGTCATTTGTTCAACTTCTACGACGATTGGTCACGTCGCATAAAAGTCTAGTGTGTAGCCTTCTCGGGTGTTTTTCTTGTCCAGTTTCTCTAATACGGCCGCATATTAATATTGTGGTTTATGGATAATTTCGTGGTTTATCAATTAAATTGAAGTGTACAGTAAATCTAAACTAAACTAAAAATGTAAATATAGTTTTTAGAGCGCTCTTGTAAGTGAATCCAGTTTCAGCAAATATAAGTCAAATAGCGAATGCATTTCTGCTGGATAGTTTCGTGCAAAAAGAAAAACTTAGTGTAAAATAAAGGAAAGAAGACACTTACACAACAAAACCCCCAGTGCGTTTTATTTATCCATTCTTCTCGGGTGAACAATTTTCGGCGGATCATCGTTGGGGGTTTCAGTGAATCCGTGTCGTACGTCGGCTTCCAGACTTATACCCCCACACCACCATTTTATACTCTTTATCTAAAGAGATTTGCTAGAAAATGTGTATAAAAATTCCAAGGAAGATTTTGTGTGTGCTTCAATTGTAATGGGGTTTCAGGAAGGATATGGGATGTTGTGTGAAAAAATCCCCGGGGGGATCATGAAAAAAAAAAACTATTACAAGTCAACTTAATTCGGTGAATAATATCTTTAGCCTCCATGAGGTGAACTTTTGTCGGAGACACCTTCTCTTTCCTGTTGGCTGGTGGTTGTAGCTGACGTTGTTCATTCGGTTGCTGTTGTTAATGTTGTTCCCGTTGTTTTTGTCGTTGTTCTCTCATTTGTAAAGCTTCCTCTATTTGCTTTTGCAAATCATTATTTTTTTTCAGAGTAGGGCTATCAATTCATTTTCATTTTCATTTTTAAAACATTTTTTATTTTCTATTCAGATTCCCAGTTTCTACATCAAAGGCTAGACAAAAAATGCTTAAATTCTAGCTTAATTATCTTATATAATAACTTACTGGTCCTTCGCAGACACTCTAAGCTAAACATTACTTAACCATTGTATAATTTGCCTTTCGGCGACAGAATTTTGTGACAGTACTTATATTTATTTGAAAGACAAAGAAAAATTTGAAAAACTTTGTAATTTTTTTCTTAAAGTTTAACTTACTTAGCTTACCTATTTTTAATTTTATGTAAAAGTACTTAACTTAACTTAACTTAAATCTTATACTACCCTAATTCTAGAAAAGCTAAGTCTATGTAAGCTAGCTGATGATAGTGTGATTCTATACCGACTTTGGTATCCAGGTCTTTATATGCCATTCAACCACCAGAACTGTTGACGCTGTCTAATACTATCGTCCCGGTCTCTGTAGGAGATAGCCCTACTGAAGCGCAGGAGCTCTTCTTCGGTGCGCGTTACTTCCCGGTCGTAGCACAATCGCCCGTCTACGGATGATCTACTTACATGATAGATCAGCGGAATTCCGGATCTATCTTGTATAAGCCCTTTCATGTCCAAGTCAAGGAACGCCTCTGGTGGAACAAAGCCGTTGCGACGTACGCTCTCATAGTACAGAGTGTTTGGATAATAGGCCTCGAAAATGATGTCATTGGACGAGCTTATGTCCTCTGATTAATTTAATCATAAAATTATCCACCCTATTTATGTACGCTTCATTATATAAAGTCTCATTTGAATAATACTTTTTATAGTCCGATTCCGGTGTCCGATATAATCTAAGACAACTTCTGAGACACTTCCTTTTGAACACCCGAATCTTTTCCATCAAATTTGGACCTATGTTAAACCATACTGGACAGCCATATATGAGCATTGGCCTGATTAGCGTCATGTAGCATATGACTTTTACCCTGCTGTCAAGTTGGCTACTGTGAAATAGCCCCCTTGTCATAGCAAACGTTTTTCTAGCCTTGACCAGAGCAGCCTCTACATGTCTGTGGAAATACAGATATTGGTCTAGCCAGATGCCCAGGTATTTAACTAAACTCTTGGTTTCCAGTTTATCTCCATGCGGTCCCACGATAACTAGCTTTCGCCAGTTTTTTCTTGTGTCGTTCGTGGCTTTATATAATGGCGTTCTAAATAGGATGGCTTCACATTTCTGGAAGTTGATCTTAAGTTTCCAGTCATCGCAATAGCGCTGCACGTTGTTGAAGTCTCGCTGTATTCAACTATTTATGATCTCAACTTTCGGAGCTGTTCTGTAAATTATGATATCGTCTGCGTCCGCAATAGCCTGCGGAAGTGCATCTAATAAGTCGCTAATATAAACATTAAAAAGAATCGAAGAGAGTACCGCGCCCTGTTGCAAGCCATTCTTGATATTATACGTTTTATTAGAGGTCGCATTACCACTTTTGACCACGAACCTCCTGTCCTTTAACATATCGTAAAGTACATATAGTAAAGGCTTATGTATGCCATGTCTGTCCAGTTTGTAATACAACCCTTCGATCAAGACGGTATCAAAGGCTTTCTCCAAGTCGATCAGACAGGCACCTGTGCATTGGTTCCTACATTTATTCCATTGTATGTCGGAGACCAGTTTAGCTGCGGCATGTGTGGTTTCATGACCCGCCTTAAAGCCAAACTGGTTATTTGGAATAATGCTGTTGTCGTCTACCCATTTTACCAGAGCTCTGTTAATGGTTTTTTCAAATACTTTACTGATGCTTGAGAGTAAACTTATCGAACGCATGTTCATTGGGTTTGTGCAGTCTTTGCCCTTTTTTGCGATGGGCTGAATGATAGCCGGTTTCCAACGCGCGGGATAATATGCATTATTCAACGCGTTGTTAAACAGGACCGTGTATATATCTATTGCCATTGGGGGCAGGTTCTTGAGCACGATGTTAGGTACTCCATCTATTCCCACTGACTTTTTGCTTCTTAATGAGTCGAAGATACTCTGGATTCCTTCCCTTGTTATTAAAAGGATATTAGCCACTACAGTATTGGCATTAATGTCAATTGACAGATTCTCGTCACTGAATTCGGTAAAACCCGGATTCTCCGATTGCCAAAGTGAAATTTCATTCCGGAGGTGCAGGTGATTGAGTAAAACTCTGTCCTCCAGGTCGTGATTTCGGTGAATGCTTTCATTCACCTTGTATATTTCCTGAAAGACAGCCCCCACAGCGTTCACTTTTTTCAAAGGATCTTCGATCACGAAGAGCTCACCATTGAGGATAGCGTTCTCTGTATCTATGCCAATGTTGGTTAGCAGCTGCTTGTTTACATCAGTACGTGGAATTTGGAGTCACTGAATCACGTTTTGATTATTTCTCCTGAATATGTTATTTATTTGTGGGAACATATTCGGGTTATTAGTTTTTATAGCTCGAATTCTGTTGTTCCAATACAAATTTGTTGCTAATCTATAATTAGCTTTAAGTAATTGTTGGAGGTTTTTTAATCGGGATTTCAGTGATATTATCTCCTGGTCTTGTCTGTCTGTAAACTGTCTGTGTAATTGTTTTAGTTTCGATAGCAGTCTGCTCTTTTTCTTATGGAATGCGTTTATTGTTGCGTTTCTGTACATGTTAGTGTGATCTGGAACTGTTGTTTTGGGAATTGTTTTGTCCATTGTTCGTTTTACGGTTTCGTCCATTTGTTGAGTGTATTTATCGATTTCGACATTAGTCAGGTTTCTGTTTACTGGCAGATTAAAGTCATTCGAACGCAGTTCTCTTGTTAATGATCTGGTGAACCGCGGCCATCGTATTGCCCCGTAGTTATAGGGTTGCGGGATCACGAATTCTTCCAGATCTGCGAGCTCGTTCGGAAGCTCTATTACTGCTGTGAATGCACAGTGGTCACTGTCGTATTCAATTGTCCGTAAACACTTTGTGTTTCGTCTGTTGGTGCTAAGTAATCTCAGTCGTGAGTCGATTAGCAAGATATCTAAGAACGATCTACCTTTGGGGAACGATGGATATTCCGTAGCTAGCAGGTCAGTTCTATATTCAGTATGAAACTGATCTAACCAACCAGCCAACTGATTTCCTATGGCATTAGATATATGATTTCCCCAATTTCTATGCTTGGCAGTATGGCTATCAATTTGTCTCGTTAGATGCAATTCTTGTTGCTGTATTCTGAGTTGGAAATGAACTGCTTCCCTTCCCTTGTGGCGGCTCCTTTGAGCGCCACTATCTTCCTTCCCATTATAGTTCGAAAATTTCCCCCTAGAGCTGCCGAAAACCGATAAAACAAGTACTGATTGCTTGCCTAGCAATTGAGCATGTACTTATCTTTTTGTTACCCACCTAAAGTGTCTCCTAAACCATATTTTTGCAAATTCAATAGCACGAACCACAAGAGACATTTTCCTCACGGGCATCATGTGCTATAAAGTAATTCGCCGGGTGTATGTTGCATCATCAGATTTCCTAGTACGAAAGCATAACATGCGGCATACACCAAGCAACAAACATTGCCCGAACCACATCAAGGAGATATACTCTTACGCGTCAGCCGCACACGTGCAGGAGATGTTCCATCTTTTTCTTTTTTATGCGTGCCCACATCGGTCGGTCATCCGACCAACAAATACATTAAGGCATACGGCTGGTCGCCCAAGGAATTCGAGTTCTCATAAATGGAAAATTACCATCGAGAATTCGACTACGTGGAGATGCCGCCAAGATGTGCACGATCAGCATAAATGCTCTACGCAGTTGCTGATCGTGTAAACACCTTAATCTCTATGACGAGATAATGGCACCAGCTGCAACCATGCCAGCTAATGTTCCCCTTATGGAATTATTATATCAACGGTCCGCTGGCTCATGCACAGCATGAGAGTGCGAAGTAACCGCATCTGTGTGTGTGCACATCCTTTCGGTGATCATCTTCTAAGATCATCCCTTATATGGTCACCGAGGCGATGGATGGAAATGTTGGTATTCTGTCGCTTCAGTTGATATAATTAATCGTGTTACAGATTTCGTGGAGGCAAGTTGGGCCTCCACGTTAAATAATTCGAGTCAGAAAACAGCTACCATTGCAGTGAGTGTGCCGGTCATTGGTATTTTGTGACGGATTGCCTAAAAGTATTTTAAAAGTTTAATTCTGTTTATCAATGAAATAAATGTGTACAGGCTATAGTTTTTAATTAATGTTAATGCTACCGCAAACTGGATTTCCTACAAGTATTGTAAAAGTTTAATTCGGTTATTATAAAAATAAGTAAATAAAATTTTGATTAATGTTAATCTCCTAAAACAATATCATAAGTTGTTATTAAGATATGTTTCTTAGTTCCGGTTAAGTTTTATTTATTAATTAATAACAATAAAGAATTCCTTGATTGTAAGCCGGTGTTTAATTTTTTGTTTGGTTACCAGCGAGTGACGAAGATTTCCTATTGCGCTTATTACGAATTAATTTTTCTTCTGTGTTGGTACAAAAACATATACCACACCCTCGAAAAAGTAATGACCATTATTGGGAATAATTAATTCCTCGTCCTTCGCTTCGGACTTTAGGCGTTTGGCTTGAAAATTCGGCCATGGTTCGGACCTTCTCCGTAACACAATTTTAAATTCAGCCTCACCATCGTCCATGGTAGGCAGTACACTTCGTAGTTCAGTTTATTTTTATAAATATTGTTTTCACAAGTATTTATTTCATTATACTGTGCACACACACATGTACAGAAACACTTCGTATGCCGCATATCGACACTAATTGTTTTTTATTACTTTGGGTGTAGACAAGTTGATTTGCGTACCCGTACTCATAACACGAAACACAGTTTATTGTTTATGTTTGCACTCATTTTAGTTTAACGTCCTTTAACAACTCGGCAATTCACTCGTCTTCGCCAGATGGTAGGCAAGAGGATACTGCGAAAGCGTCAATGTCCTGATATCAGCTAAGTCAGATGGTAGTTTAGCTCGTCATGTTGCCCTTTCACCCATGTTTCCATATCAGGTATCATGGTATGTACTCATCTTCATTTGGTGGAAAAATCCCAGCTTCGTTGCTATTCGCTTAAGATTGAGAGCTCTAATTGTGACCTCATACGTGGAGGATTCTCTTCCGAGACCTCATGTAAGGCAGCGGTTTCCTTAGCTGCAATGTCAAGTGGTTTCTTTCCGGCAAAGACATTTATGGCATATTCGGATACAGTTTGGGATGCGCAGAAAACTCTTAATGATGCGAACCTATGTGCTGAGTTCACTCCCCCCATGTACGAATTATACTGTGCGGCTCCTGCCCATATGTCAGCTGCATACATTATAAATTATGGAGTGGACGGTGGTTATCAGTTTCTTTATGTGGGGCCGGGGTCCTCCATCATTGGGTAGCATTGTAACAACGTCCACCGGTCCAAAATGTCTTCTTTCCGAAGTTGTATGCGTTGTTTTGTGTGTGTATGCTTCAGGTAGATAATAAACGCTCATTTACGCATCAGGAAATCGAGGATGAGAAGATGATGTCTGATGGAGCATGAATAATTATAATAATATCAATTCAATTGTTCCCCATATGCTGTTTGATATAAGATACTATGATTTATGCAATGTTAACTCTTTTGCCCACTGTACCTTCAACATCCTGGCCTTGGTATTTCTTTTCCACCCACTCTCTCTCCTCCTTCCACATCCCATCAAATAAAATTACACTTACACCACATTTCGAAAGAGGACCAACAAACCAGATCGTTTGGCAATTTTCAAATTACTATCAGATATGCCAAGCTGTTGACAAGGCTTTTCTCACAGAGTGCGCTCGACAACCCCATCCCAAGTATCGCCACATTAAATTCCTTGTTTTCCAATTTTCTTGTCAATCAATTTCTCCATTACCACCCCACAGTCTAAGGCGGGTTGTGTTTATTTATTTCAAAGCTCCTCGTCAAACATGCCTCGCATTGGTAGATTGTTCAAGAGCAAACAACTGAAAAAGGAGGAAAAAATCCCTAATCTTATCCTAACATGCACGCAATTGAATTCCAGGACACGAGTGAGGCGCCACACATTACATGATATTTTCCTATATGACATATATCCTTTCGCAGAAAAAATAACTGGGAAGGACATTAAACTGGCGTTAGTGGCAGAAGGCGTTAAGGAATTTTTAAACCCATGCCATTGGTGGTGCCTCACATTCCAATTACGACCCTTGTACCGCAGAGGAAGTGAATGATGTCGGATTTCTGTTTTCACTGCTTTCAACCAACAGTCTGCGAAGGATGCGAACGATATTTGGTCAACTTAACCTAGACAAGTAGACTGCTGCATTATGTTGCAAAATCTCATTTGGAAACCACTTACTTCGGTTTGGCAAACACTCGTATTGGACTTTTATGAGGTATTTCAGAGCTTCTGTTCTGTTGACGGACCTGCGATAAGTGGTCTTCTACGATCATTGAATTCGGTGGATGCGCGGGAGTCGAAATCTTCTGTGAAATCGAATTGGCTCATATCAATCAATTCGATTTACCCGTTCGCTACATGACTGTGTAGATAGTTTATAGATACCAAAGGATGCCACAGAAGGATCCATGTCACTGGGGTGGCTGAGTAGCTTATAGTGATATAAGACGTGAAGTGTTTGCTCAAATAGGTCAAACACTTGAATGGATGGTTAGACGTTGTGCAGTTGCTGCTTGACATCAGCCAATTATGGATGCAATCAGGGCTGTGGTTCGATTACTTATTTTCCACCGCACAACTCAACTCAAACTTGTATGTGTTTTTTTGTTTAGTGAACGTGCTAGCGAAGTCTAACAGCAGATCTAGTGTGTCGAAATGCGAAGTGAGTTAAGATACAGATAGGCTTTTCCGTGGAATTTCAAAGGTTTTTATAAGTTATGAATAGAAGGGTGGAGTTGGAATGATCCTATTTTGTTAAACAATTAAAAATGTCAGATTAGAAACTTAGGGTGCCAGCAAGTGAATCGTGTGGAAGTGAAATGCTGTTGTGTGTCTAAATTTGGCTGACAGATCTTTTTGCGGATTTTTGTTTTAAACTTGTGAAAGTGCTTGAGATAAGTATGAAGTTTCCTTCACAGTTTCTGGTAATTATTTATTTCAACACACAAAAACAGTTGTATAGAGTGAGAGTGGAAGAAACCAGGCTATCGTGTGAAGAAACCAGATAAATGTGGAAACACTGAACTTTATATGGAATTCATGGCGAATTGGCTGTTTGGTAAGGAGACATCCAAGTTGCCTGCACTTTTATTTGGGTGGTATCTTTTAACGAATAATGTGATTTTTTATCTTTTGAGTTTATTCCACTCCAATATTGACAATTTTATTTATCTACGTGGCCATAAAATGAGAGCGTGCCTTATCCCAGAACAAGAATTTATAGCGTTTGCAATAATAGTGAAGAACGTGTGATTCGAACTGACGCTATGACAGTTAGAATCACGAAAAATTGAACCAAAGCTCAACCCACCAGGCCACCTCCGTGTGTAGGAATTCGATTTCTAAACTCAAGTATTTTCAACTGATGTGGATTTGTTATGTTATCGCTATTGTATGCGACTCTGATGCTTTCTCTTATTCGATTTTCGTTCGGTGTTCATCACTATTTGCTTGTGTATTCTGTGTGCAACTGTTAGAAACACCACACTACTCCCACCTAAGTAACTTTGTTACGATCAGCTTCGTGTGCGAACGACGGGGCGAGGAACGAGCGACCGAGAGATCGTCGGAGCAGGCGAGTGTGCCGGTCCTCTATGCGGAAGTCGTGATCGTGTCGTGAAGATCTGGTTTACTACGGGAAAGTGTATGCTGTGTGTACACGCATCACGTCGGAGTCATCAATTATAGCGTTTGCGATAATAGTGAAGAACGTGTGATTCGAACTGACGCTATGACAGTTAGAATCAGCAAAAATTGAACCAAAGCTCAACCCATCAGGCTACCGCCGTGTGTACGTATTCGATTTCTAAACTCAAGTACATTCAACTGATGTGGATGTGTTATGTTATCGCTATCGTATACGGCTTTGATGCATTTTCTTATTCGATTTTCGTTCGGTGTTCTTTACTATTTGCTTGTGTATTGTGTGTGTATCTGTTAGAAATGCCACAAATTCATCACTCAATTTGTTACCAATTTAGCTTCAATTTTTGTGACAACTGCATATTTTGGATTCTGAGTTGTGAGAAATTTTTAGTAATATGTAAGATAAATGCCGTTTTGCAACTCAAAAAAAAAGGTGCTCATGTGAATTGATAGGCGCACACCCTCCATGGACCAGTTTCCTCAAACTTCGGAAACTGCTGTTGGCAGACGGCGTCTGGCAATTCATCAAAACGAGAGGCGTGCGAACTTCCTCCTATAATGGTCTGTAAAATCAAAATCCAGATTTATATTAGCACTAGTTGATCGAAGGATGGCTCAAAAATTGACTTAAATTTGCCAACAACCGAGCTGAAACGCCATTCCTGAAAAACGTCGATCGTCTTAAAAATATGAGAAGCTTTTAAAATTGTAGTAATTCTAAAATAATATATACGTACTTGGTTTGTCTGAAGTTTAATGGAACTAAAAAAAAAGTTATTAAACATATTGTTACAAACGTTTAAAATTCTTTAAAGTTGACCATTGGACATCGACACACTTTTTTGACTGGCTTTGTCTTGCATGGCACCTCCTTTGGAAGGCGTCAACGGGGACCTCTGAAAGAGCCTATAGCGTTTGGAATGATAGTGAAGAACGTGTGATTCGAACTGACGCTATGACAGTTAGAATCACCAAAAATTGAACGTAAGCGTAACACATCAGGCCGTGCTTTGAATTCGATTTTTAAACTCAACTATACTCCACTGATGTGAATTGTTATGTTATCGCTATGGTATACTGCTCTGATGTATTTTCTTATTCGATTTTCGTTCGGTGTTCTTCACTATTTTGCTTGTGTATTGTGTGTGTGTCTGTTAGAGACGCTACACTACTCCCTCCTCAGTAACTTCGTTACAATCAGCTTGTGTGCGAACGAGAGAACGTCGGAGCAGGCGACTGTGCCTGTTGCTCTATGCGGAAGTCATGATCGTGTGTGAAGTTCTGTTTACTACGGGAAAGTGTGTGCTGTGTGTACAGATCATGTCGTAGTCACCAATTTGGCGGAAGTTCGTTGTAGATTGACACTTTGGCGTATTTGAATTTAGGTCTATGAGTTGTGGGAGTGTTCCGCCGAAAACTGTCCACGCGAGAGAAACACCACGGAGCGAACACAGCGAAGAAAATGAGACACAAAAATGTTTTTATGTAAAAATCTGATTTTATTTATACTTCGATTTTGTTTTATTGTACAACTATTCTTAATTGACAAACGGAGTGTCTGTGACACGATTACAATACGAATGTTCGGTTCGGTCTATATAAGCAACACGGGACTTGCACACACTTCACGTTTTGTTGCTGCACCACCTGTTATGCATATAATAGATAATACGACGTGAAGATTTTTTTATTTCCGATCAGTTCTGTTGGTTACACTTTAATCGTATCTTTCCTCCTCGACTCTTCGATATCGACTTTCCGACTCGTGTTTCTTTCCTACACAAATTGTCCCTGTCCAAAAAATATCCCATTCTAAGTCATTCCTCGTCTCTGCAAAAGAAAATCTTTCATCCTGTTGTGGCATATTTAGCCACAGGAAATTCACTGTATTTAATTTCAAAACGGGTTACCTGTTCTTCCTCTTTAGGTTCCTCCTCTGGTTCTTCCTCTCCTCGCGACCAGGGCGGCCACCGTCAAATGGTGATTCCAGAGAGAAGTCGATGTGTTTCCGTGGTTCCAAACGCACCACAAGCGATGGGATTTTCACCTCCTGCTTTGAACTCAATTGTGTCGTTTACGGATCAACACGCGAACATGATGGACAGAGTTGGCCAGTCCAACTTTAAACACTTGCGTTTTTATTTTCAAATTAAACTTCAAAAGCTTTACTTTTTCGAAAACGTTTTAGTATTTTACTTTTTATATTCAGTTTCTAACATTCCATTTTACAATCTTTTTCTCAAGAAGAAAAGAACAACGAACGGGAAAACTTTTCTGCCTCCTCCTTTTTCAACTGTATCAACTGAACTCTCTTCAAAAACAGTATTTCTTCAACATCAACCGTATTCAATCATAATCTTTTGTCTCGAATCAACAGTATCGAGAAACAAAAACAAAACAAACGGAATCACAACAAACCTGTCGTTCCTTTCTCTCTCTCTCCATCGACATCCACTCCGAAAACAGAATTCGAACTTGCACACGATCCACACTCGAACTGGAGTATGTTCGCGCACTCAACATGTGGATCGTGTGCCTTTCCCACCACCTTACCATCAACTTATATTAAAACCAAATTATATTAACAACAATCAAATGATGGGGGTGGCGGAAGCCGCACGTAACACTGTCTGCTAACAGATTTTCCCATCGTATCTGTTAGCAGCATAAAATTTCCCTTTGCATCTCAAAAGGAGAATTTCCCATCGGATCTGAAAAAAGGAGAAATCTTCCTCGTGATCATTAACATTACTTTCGTTGCTGGTGTTGGGTATCTGTTTTTTTGCTTTTCATTACAGAGCGGTGCCGCCGTTATTCTCTTATTTTCGCTGGTTTTGTTTATCCAACACATCTGGCATGAAGAAAAGGATCCTATGCAATTCAGATGGGATAGGAACCATGGAATGTAAACATTTTTTATTTCCCTTTCACTCATAAACATCTATCTGGGATAGTGTTTAGAGTTTATGGCTCTATGGCTGCTAATCAGCGGCACAACGAATCGTTTTGTTTGAACAAGTGTGCCTTAGCATTAGATCATGCGAGGGATTTAGGTGCCAATTGCACATAGCTACCCGAGAATGTATACCTTGTTCGGTTTACTTACCGACATGGTATTTCATGGAAACATCATGCAGATGTTCAGAATTGAATTCACTATTTTGCTTGTGTATTGTGTGTGTATCTGTTAGAGACGCTACAAGCCCTTGTCATGGTGGCTTGGATTGCTCCCATGGATGCGAAATCGTCTCCTTTCAACGATGTTTATTATTTTTAGTTTTTTTTTGGGTAAGAGAATGAAGTTTGCCGGAGCCAGCTCCAGACTATATGAGTGGGCCGGATAAGCGATGTCAAGTTGTGCTTGGCCAGAAACGATATTCACCCGGTAATCCTTCTGTTCGTCAGTGAACACTTTTGCACACACTTTTCTCATGTTCAAACCGTTAGCAATCATCTCATGTATAGCTGTTTTTGGAATGTTGCGGGTCTCTTGCATGAATTAGACATTTAATCGATGACCAAAATGTAACGGAACGCGCACCCCATCCACATTTTTCTTGGTTGGGGTAGTTGGTGTCCGTTCACAACGAGATTTATCATCCTCGCTTTCTCGGATATCCTTATGCGCTAGTTAAAGGCATAGCGAAATTTGCGAATAGGATAGAACAGAGCTGATCTTTTCGGTGGTCTCGGTGCAAGATTTTTAAACTTTCGGACAAAACTTGATCGTGTAGCGTTTCCTTATCGACAAACTCGTCGCAATTCGTGACACAGCCACTGAATAGTAACATGATGCTCTGGCTCCCACTGCTCAGAGCCGACTGAACGAAATGTCGCTGGAAAGCTGAGAATAAAAGAGAGTCAGTCATGAAATATAATAAGAAAATAATTTTATTATAATCCATTCCGGTTTATTTTGGAACATAGGGAATTTAAAATTTTCAACAATTTGTAAAGCTTCAAAAATAAATCAATTTTCATTCTCCTTGAATTCAGAATTGATCTTTTGGTGTGAGACAATTTCCAGTACCAAACTGAAAGAAGTTCCATTGATTCTGTAGGTACAAACTTATCATAGACGCTTAAAACTATTGGTATATAAATCATTAAAGGTTTTAAGAAGATAATTGACTATTTGTCTAATGATAACATATCTGTCTATTCAATAAATTGGCATCGAAATATTAAAATAGGACACGGGAACGGTGTTACCTTCTCACACCAACAGAAAACACCTCAGCAATTGCTATTTTGATTGAAAGGGACTTAATAACAGTAGAGATAAACAATGTTGCAACACTGCTTAGCGCGATTCTGGATGAAAATTCGGAAACTCGCGTCGCGAAATACGAATTTGAAAAGACGTACCAGACACCCATGATGACTTCCTTTACTTATCATTTGGGTGCGTGCAGAATGGGACATAGCCATTTCTTTACGAACCCCTCTTCTACATGGATAAAACAGAGAATCCAAAAATGGTCACACGTGACAATTGGAAGGCAAACTGGAGGATCTTCTGTTGGATCAGAATGTTTATAAAGAAAAAAGATTAAAATGAGATGTGACACTGCTCATATCCATGGTCCAATGATGCACTGTGGGGGGTGTACGGCACGGGGTTCTGTAGTGCTCTGAAAAGCCCTACCAACTTTTTCCCCCATTTCCACGTCCAACTCCTATCAAAACCGAATTAACCCAAACATAAACCAAAATTCGCAATAAACGAATCAAACATTCGTTTATCGCTTAACATTTGACCCCACGGCATAATTTCATCCAACACTTAAATTAAAATCAAAATTCACAATAAACGAATCTAATATTCGTTTATCGTTTCACATTTGCCCCACGGCATTGTGGCGGTTCATTAATACATTCCCAAATAACCGCCCATCCTCTTAAATTAACTACCTTCCAAACCCATAGTACTTACCTGCAATTAGGGGCAGTGTAAGCTCCCCTGCAGCATCACACCTGAAAGTTAAACCTTATCTAGCATGCACACCAAACAAATTATTTCATTCATTCATACATGGACCGTGCCAGACAATCGGCTCGGCTTGTCAGCAATTATAAAAGATAAATACTCACTGGCCAGCGTAATTCTTGACATAGCTGTAGCTGGTATTCTTGCTACGGTTCATGAGTGAATATTGCCCCAATCCCAAGGTTCGCAACACTTGCGACCAATTTCCCTTATCGGTTATGTACCGATCATGGGATTTGGGCACTAATATGATTGACGTTATACAATCATACTCCAGATCATGCCTAACGATGCTCCGGCCTGTTAAATAAACAAACACGATGTGCATATCATCGTGCCCCTTGAAATAGCGTTTTTGTGTATCTTAAGGCAAAAACCTATTTCGTTCTCAGGCGCAGGTCATCAAAGATTTATGGCCCTCGAAATAGCGTTTCTGTTTATTTAAGACACAGAAACCTATTTCTCCTTTCAGCGATTGCGCTATCGCGTATCTCTATAATATCTACAATCCATTACACCAGCCCATATTTATTCAGGTGCATTTTCGTCGTTGCCGATATGCAGGCTGAAGGGCAACGTACTTGTCCTATACGGACACATATAGAATCATCCACACCGTTGAATCTGGCAGATATGGATTGTACCTTCGAGTCAGATTTTATCGTCCGTCAAGTGCGGACACCCAAAATACCTTCTTCAGGGAGAGATGTCGAGTCTCTTCTGTCGCGCCTCCGCGGGGAACATAAGTTCAATTAGAAATATTTTATAGTAATAAAGTTACTTAAGGTCGGTTGCCGAATACGAATGTGACGTTGATTTACGGAGTCGTGTACCACGCAGTAAATAACAAGTGCGCGGTGTTAATTAAAAGACTTTGCGAAAAGACTATCGTCTGCGGATTTTTATGTTTAAAATGAACAATGTGTATAGTACGAACTCTTTGTGAACTACTTATCGAAATAAAAAATAATAAACGAATATACAGCATAAATCCTCCAGTGCCTTTTTTATTTATCTTTGTTCTTGGTGCTTGTGTTTTTGAGGACAATTTCAGTGAACAATCTGTGGCGTTGTGCTCAACCTGTGTCCGTGCTAACGCCTGTAGCATAATACCCACAGCATCATCGAAAACCCAAATTCAGAGATCGTTATCTCTATCTAAAATTTTCCATTAAGAAAAGCAAATAGAAAACCAAAATTCAGATACATTCCCACATCTGCGAAATAGTTTCGTAAGAATTCAAGAAATTGAATACTTATCTAAAGTAAACACAACATCTCACTCAGGATACCCAAAAATCGAGATTGTTGTACGAAAATGTGTATTTTCGAGATACAAAATCTCGATTTGGTTTCATTTATAAGGGTGATGAAATTCGTATTCGAGGATCAGTCTCATTTGGCGTCCGAGGTGTAAGGACGTCATAAAAACAAAATGAATTAACTAATAAAATAAATTTAAAGTATTTGAAAAACATTTCATTGGGCCAGGACCGAATTCAACAATCGTTCGCTTCTCTTCCTCGTTGACCGAGAAGCACGGAAGCGAACCGTACTACAGTTCTACTCCTTCCCCACTGTCCACCAGAAGAAACAAAAGAAGTACATCGTCACAGCCCACCGTCCACCAGAAGTAAATCAAAGACACTGTTTCGGTTTATTGTATCGAATGTTTTTATTGTGGGTTGGAATCAAAACGCACGGCTTAATAAATTGTCTTAATCGTTTATTGATTAATGTTTAACTTGTTTTTACGTTATACGCTATTGTATTCGGACCAGGGTCACAAGAAAAATTTCTTTCAATCGAATATATTTGCTATTTACTGAATCTGACTCAATTTACAAATTTACACAACTCCAGTATATACGCGTCTCCGCAGCGCCACGGAGAGCGGGAGGTGAACCGGCCGGATGGGCGGTTGCAATAAGACTCCCCGAGGATTGAATTTTAACTTGTCTTCAATCTTCAGTTAAGGGTGAGATATGGAGGAGAAAGAGAAAATTTTCTCTTTGGGGTGTGGCCACCAAGGAAATGCCATCTTTCCTTACTGCCAGGCGATCTCTGGCACGCAGTGGTGTGCGTGTGTGATCGTACACATCACCGTGTTTATCGTTGCATTTCAGCAAACGATAAACGAAACCTACAACGAGGAAAAAAGAACAAAGGGATCGTGAAGATCTTTGTTTATGATGTGCATTCGGCTAAATAAATAGAAGGCAATGGATCGAAGAAATGGTGCTAAAACGAAAGATGAGACGAGGGCATCATAAAAGTCTTGGATGAGTGATGCCCTTGCGTAAATAGACGCATAGCTAATAGAAAAAGGTGCTAATGGATTGGGATACTTTATACAATGAAAATTGTATATCGTATCTTGGCTCGGTGGACGAAACGAATCCCTTGTATTCATTTGTAAATGCAGGGTAATTCGTTTATGGCAAAGCACGAAATTGTTGATTGCTTATTAGTAGGAAAACAAATCATGGGTTGGATTTTATGCATGTTTACATGCGAAGGAATTCGGTTTATGGCACTTGACTCTAGATGCGGTATTTGCTTTTGTCCCTTGGGGAAAGGGTCTGCTAGATATGTGAATGTGGGAAGATTAGGGTGCACATGAGGGACAAAATTGCTTGGCAAACAATGGTGCCGGAACAGTTTTCCTACTTATGATACATGTCTGCAGACGAATTATTTTCCAGCGAATTCTAATGATGCATTGGATTATGAATGCTAAGAATTCTTTGTTGGAAACATTTTTGCCAATGCGTTGATGAATGGAAAAATGCCCTTGTAGGTGAAATTCTTCTCAGGAATTTCAAGGTAATGCATTGGGAGCATTGACTGTACTTGGACAGGGAAATGTTTTTAGGTGCTCATGCAATTGAATTAGGGAAAAACAATGGAGTTTGAGGAGCTTCGATACAGGAAGCTTGGGGGTAATTGGGCAAGTAGACAGTGGCGTTTGCCGGAACCGCTACAGCACAACATTGGTGTTGTCAATAATGACACCAATCAAGTCGTCACTGTGGCGGTTCTACAAACCCCACAAAACACTGTAAGGTAAATCTTTTAGTTCGCCCATGCATTCTTTCGTCCTCAACCGCACGTGCTCTCTTACACGTGGGTTGCATGTGTCACCAAACTCTTTGTTCCTACATGGCTACAGAAAAACCACATTTTTCGAAAACGATTTCGTGGGAAATGCATTCGCTGAAAAATTCCTTAGCCGACAGGGCGATAATTACTAAAACTCGACGTACAACAAAACACGACCAAGTATTGGAGAATACTGGTAATCTTTTCTGGAGCCAGTCGCAACTTGGTTATTCCATCGCAAAAAGATTGTTGTATCTTATATTTATTCGTCGTGGGCCGACGGCAATTGTGGTCTGATATAATTTAGATATTAATGGTAGCGTTTACCTTACGCTTCGATATGCAGGGGTGACCTTTCTACGTTAGGGCTGCCTTTTCCAATGTTTCACGAGGATGCAGTCGATTACTGAATTCATTACTTTGTCTGTGACTGTTTGCAGAAGGACGGTTTCCTTTTTGTTCAGCCTTTGGTAATTGCTGTTTGTTGTATCTCCCGTCATTCCAATTGGTGAATAAAAAGAGTTTGGAAGTAGATTTGACCGGTTTTACTTTGTTATTTTACTGTCAATCCTCTATGTTAAGTACAATGATCTTATTAATTTCACTCTTATTAAATTGAGGCACCACGTGCGTGCAGCTGTCCATCTCTGGGTGAACAAATATCCTCTTGGAACCGTGTCTGGCGACCGGTGTTGCCCTGACCCTTCGCATGAGTTTGCGTAGGTTTTCCATATTTGGCAACTGTTCGAGTAGGGGTTCTTCATCTGCGAAAAACTCTCCTGGGAGGCGCAGATTGGTTCCGTAGGTTTCCACACCACTCTTCTACAGGGGAAAGAGAGAACAACGTAGCGAATCTCCTTCCGGTGAGAATTCTTCTCCGTCACGAGATATTTTAGTCAGTACGATAATGATTCAATGAGAGGAAGACGTTGACGAGGAGCGGAAGTGAAACCTTATAGTTGTGTCGCCGATCGAGAGTGCCTAGTAAAAAAGATACGAAAAGAAAGCGAACGGCATCAAAAAGTTCGTCTAAACCGATAGTAACTTGTTAAGAAACATAAGCTTGATAAACAACACTAATAAACTAAAAGTCCTCAATCAAAGTGAATACTGTGATTTTGATAAATTTCCATTGAACACAAAAAGAAAGGTGTACAAGGCGTAGGATATCAATAACAAATGAAAGTAATTCGAAAAGATACAACACGCGTTTTTCTTTAGTGTACGGTGGAACACTATAACTCAACCGCCAAAACACCTTCGGAAGGACCTTTGAAAGTACTCATAGACTCACCTTTGAAAATGGCGACCCATACACCAATGCAATTATTAGTTTATAGGTGTGCAACAAACTAGGCAACTTCAATGGGTCAATTGTTGTTTTCAATCCGGATAACATCGCATACTTCGGTGATCCAGGTGGTAATGATCCCAGTTTCGCCACTGCAAATAGCCTTAAAAATCCTGTCTAGCTAATCACTTTTATAAAATCCATCAACAAAACGACTCCCTTCAGTCTCCAATTTTCAAGTTACCGTAAACGACTATATCAAACGCCCAATGATCCCATCCTTCACACCTTTCATCACGGAATTCAACGAAACAAATAAAGCGTCAAATCGTCTGGATAATGTGTCATTCCTAACAGCAGGCAAATTATCTGAATTTACAACATCGCGCAACAACAAAAAGTCTATAGGCTTAGATGGAATTCCAAACCTTCTTTACAGAAGACTTCTCCCGTCAAATTTAGTCCCTATTCTCGTTCTTCTCGACCACATAATTAACGCATCGTATTTCCCAGATAACTGGAAAACCACGGTTATATGCAGTCCCTATCAGTAAATCCAGTCCTTCCAAATACCCCAGCAACTATCGTCCGATATCGTTATTAAACACATTAAGCAAGATACTGAAATGCAAGATATATCGAAACCTCCTTTCATTTGCTAATGACAATGCTATTATCCCAAATTCCCAGTTTGGCTTTCGCTCACAACACTCCACCTGTCATGCTCTGTTAAAACTAACGCACGATGTCACAACTAATCTTCAAAACCAAAGCCTGACGGTCTGTATATCTCTCGACATATCTGAAGCATTCGACTGTGTTCGGATCTCGGGACTGCTTTACAAGCTGCACTACATATTAGGATTAAACACTCACACCACCAAACTTCCCGGTTCCTACCTCTCTGGTAGAAAATTCATGGTCAAAATAAATTCTTCTCTCGCCCAATAGTATAATATAACCGCAGTGTTTCCGCAAGGCTCAATTACTGGACCACTATTATACCTCTTCTATACGTCAGACATACCGCAGCCTCAATTACCCAATACCGTAATATTGAATTACGTTGATGACACCATAGTATATTCCAGCAGCAAGTTTGTAAAAGAGACAAGAAACCGCATTAATAACTTTTTTGTTTTTTTACACTAACGTGCGTATACCCCTTAAATGTCAGAGCACAGTGCGAGCGGATGGAGAGGAAGTGGATAAGGAAAGGAGGTGTAGATGGATATTGGTCTTGAATGTCTGGACATCACAACGAACAGGAAACACATGATCAGGCAGAACATTCCACATTTGTGTGGTTCGACTAAAGAATGACTCTCTATGTTTATTTGTGCGCCTGAAGTTCACATTCAACGTGAACTGATGCGCATTCACAGATTGACGGGTATCACGGGAAAATGTCTGAACGGGCGGAACACATTCAGCAAGTTCAGTTGAGCAACGAAAGCGGCAATACCTACAGAAAAGAGATAGGCATGATACGTTGCGCCTGTGTTCTAACGAGGGAATTGATCGACTTACGGCTGAGCCCCCAATAAGTTGCACTGCTCGTTTGTGCATCCTGTCGAGCACATGTAATGCAGTTTTGGATGCGCCTGACCAAATTTGCGAGTTGAACTCCATTTTGGGACGAATATACGCCTTGAAAATAGTGCCCAGGTTGGATGGAGTGAAGTATCTTTTGCATCTCTTAAGGAACCCCATACATTTGTCCGCACTTTTCGCAGCTTCAAATATGTGGTCATTCCAGTTAAGAGCCGAGTTAATTCGAGTGCCGAGGATTGGATAGTTCCTTGGCTTAATCGATGCAAGTGCTGTTCATCGACAGTATATTTACTTTGGGGTTCGCCTTTGACGACAAGAGACAGCACTGAGTTTTTTGGGCATTGAATTCTACTCGGTAATCCCCACTGATATATCTTGTTGATGTCGGAATTCAATGTATCAAGCATAAGTTGCTGGGTGGTAGTGACGTTCGAAGAGTTTGGATGGGAGTGTTCGTATGAGTATGAGAAACTCAACGTGCTATCATCAGCAAACGAGTGAATTGGGTTGTGAGTAATTGACAAGAGATCATTTATAAAGATGGGGAAGAGAGTGGGTGAGAGTACAGAACCCTAGGGAATACCTGCATTAATTTGATGGGAGACAGATTTGACACCATCAAGAACCACTTGGATTGAACGGCCAGAAAGATAGTCTCTTTCGATTGCATCAGGGAATTGTCCACTCCATATGACTGCAAATTTGACAAAGGGCTGGATGCTAAACTCTGTCAAAGGCTTTTGAAATATCTAATGCGACTACCTTGCTTTCACCGAGGTAGTGGGTGGAATGGCTCCACTTTTCGGTAAGGTACGCCATCAGATCTCCCGTGGATCTGTTGCTACGAAAGCCATATTGGCGGTCATTGAGGAGGTCATTTGATTCCAGATATTTCTAAAGTTGACGGTTGATAAGTAATTTTATAACGTTAAGCAAGGATATAGTGAAGACGGTGTTGTAGTCCGGACGCCGTGCTTCCTCGGTATGAGGGAAGAGCGTGGACTTATTATTATTCCTTTTCTTCTTTTTTGTTTATTTCTTTATTTTTTATCCATTTTAATTTCCTTTGGACCTTTTATAAACACTCATTTACAGATTCGTCTTGTTTAATTTATTTTTAACTTTATTTGTCATTATTAAGTTAATTTGTATTTATTGTTTAATTTCTTCTTATTTGAATTTCTTCTAGATGTTCTTGTTCTTTTGTATCTAGTAATACTGCTTTTTATTATTTACTTTTCTTGAGAGATTATTCCCCGAAACACATAACTTTATCAACTGAATTTTTTCTCTCAAACGAACTTTTTGAACTGAATATTTTTTCTATTCTATTTTTTCTTTTTGACTTTTCACATTCAATTCGAACGAAAATCCAAGTTGCTATGTTTTCAATAAATCAAAAGGTGCAGGTTATTAAGTGTGCTGTAACTGGTAATATTGTGAATGTTTATGAATGGTATGTATTAAGTGAGAATGTAATATATGTTAAGTGAAGTTTTTAAGGATGTGTTAGGAGATTCAGTGTTAAATTTAATAAGGGTAGTATTCTGGAATACAACATCCCACCCTTCTTCGAGAAAGAAAATTATCCTTGAAGAGAATAATTTTCTAGTAACTATATATTAAATTAAGAAAGACTTGGATTTTCATTCAATTACAGTACAATGGTTTTCAAAATTAATCTTTATCAAAGGTTACAATAATCAATAAGTTCTTAATACTAGAAAAATATTCTATTTACATTATATATTAACTAAATTTTTTCCAATACTCAAAAAGTTCTTAACACTAGAAAAATAGTCCAAAATAGTCTATTTACATTATATATTAACTAAATTTAAATATTTCTCCTTGGAACCTTTTCTTTTCTTATCTAAAAATCATTATTACTTATTATATTAAATATATAATATTAATATTATTGTTTCAAAATTCTCATTTCCGTATATATATTAATTCCAAAATTTCTAATATATATATTACCAATAAAATTTTCTTTCTTTCCTTTTCCGTTCGAATATATATTGATTCTAAAATTTCCAATATATATTACCTCTAAAATTTTCTTTCTTTCGTCCCCCTCATTAACTTTTTTTTTTTTTTTTTTTTTTTTTTTTTTTTTTTTTTTTTTTTTTCATTTCCGTCATTTCCTACAATTGTTAGATTATTTCATATATATTGAATAATAAAACAAAGGCCATTTGTTATGTGTTTATCTTTTCCTTAAATTTATGGAAAAGTTTCCAAAACCTTTCTGGGCCTATTACTATGATGATTGAATAAAGATGATTATTACCAAAAATCTTCTTGAAAAATGATCTTAAATAATTTAAATGACGGTGTAACCTTTTATTTTTTTGTATTTTGCATTGGAATAAATTTTTTTTGTTGAAAAAAAAGACTTGTAATGTATTTATATAGTTACTCTTTACAATACCTATTTTAGTTAAATTATTATTTTCATTTTTTATTATTTCGTGTTTGAGTAAGTGTTTGTGTTTGTTTTCGTTGTTTAAAATATTTATTGTTTTCGGCTTAGTGTTGTCATTGTCCATAGCTTTAACTGCTGTCGGAACGTCTACCTTTTCAGTCTTACTCACTGCTGATGGATCGTTTAGTTTCTCAGTCTCATTTACTGATTCGAATAGTTCTTCAGACTTATTAGCTGTTAGAACATCTTGGTTCCCAGTCCTATTTGCTGTTTGAACTATTTCTTCAGTTATATCTGCTGTAGAAACATTTAATCCGTCAGTCTTTGCTGCTGAAAAGATTTGTTCATCAGTATTAGCTGCTGAACTGACTTGGGTTTCGAATTTTATTGCAACTATTGGGTCTTCAGTCTTTAACACTGCTGAATTTTCAGTCTTTGTTGCTGAAGTGCCGTGGTTGTCTATTGGGATAGCCGGAATATTAGGGGTTTCTGTTTGTATATTTTCTGCAGGATCCGAATTTTCAGTCTTTAATACTGCTGAGTTTTCAGTCTTGGTTGCTGAAGTGTTTTCCAGAATGGGAGTATGAATCGGAGTCTTTATATTAGGAACAGGGTTATCTTCGTTTATATGGCTTGGTTTATAGGAGTATGTGGGCTCAGTGTAAATTTGGCTAGGAGCTTCATTAAAATGGTCGTTATCTATTTCCAAAGATCTAATGCTGTAAACAGAAAAATTTGGTATGTCTTCCATAAATTTTGGTTGGCGTCAGGCCTCGTTTTCCGACTCTTGCACCCGAGAAAAGTGAACATTTTGTCTATCGTTTTGTCTATTGGTGCTCCTAGAATTTTCACCAAAACGATTTTCAGAGTTTGTAGGATTATTTCGGAATGGGTTACGCGTTGTTGTACCTTGTTGGTAATTTGTTGAAGCCGATCCATTCCTAGATATCTTGTATCTACACTCATTCTCTGTGTGATTATTTCGTCCACAGAAATTACATACAATGTTATATTCCCTATTTATGGGTTGTCTATTCGGAAAAAAGTTGGATTGCATGTTCCGATAACATGTGTCCTGTGTATGCCCTGGCTTACCACAGGTTTGGCAGACTATACTATTGAATGTAGGTTTTTCGTTATATTGATATGACCTGGGAGAGTTGTCCATTCGAGCCGCATGTGACACTGCATGTGCAATCGACTGTTTTAAATTGTTTCCCCCATGGGCTTTAGCTAGTATCTTTAGCTGTTCGTTGTTTAGTCCATCCTCAAATGTTTGTACGGCCAATTTTTTGTTTTCTTCTATTAAATATTCCCTAACCACCGCGTCTGCTGTTATTTCACACGTGGCAGAGTTTAAAGTCCTTAGAGCATTCGCGACTCTATCGCCGTATTCCCGGACGGTTTCTCTGTAGCGTTGTTTCAGAGAAATCAACTCATTGTGTGCCGTCGACCGAGATTGCTCCTCTTTATATTCCGATTCGAGTTTATCTTTTAAATCCTCCCACTTAGCGATTTTGCTATACCTGATCAGATCGTAAGCATGACCCTCTAGTCTATTTTTGACTAGATCTAAAAACGTCTCGTATATATCCGGGTCTGCCTTCTTTATGGATCTAAATAAAACGTCTCCCCCGGAAATAAATTTACCTAAGTCGCAGGGTTTCCCGTCAAAGGTAGGGACGATTCTGAAAACATCAGAAATTCCGACAGAGAGAGCCATTTCAGGGGTTTTACTGAGTATCTGTTGATAGTGGAATTGTTCTTCCCCCTGCCTAGCCGCCTGTCTCGTGTAATATGGGCTCGTAATATTGAAAATTTGAATTAAAGTATGGCGAAAATTTGTTATCAATTCTTAAAAATATGGTTTATGAAAAAATGGCCTTTATGTAATTATTCAATATATATATATGGAAACGATATGGTTTGGACCCAAAACTGAAAAGAAAGAAAATTTTCGACGAGAAGGAAAAGAAACGGAAATGTCGTCGAAAAAAAACTGAAAAGAGAATTTTCAAAATTTCTATCGAGAAAACACTTTTTTTTTTTTTTGAAAAAGGAAAAAAATCCAAGTAAAATATTCCTACAAAAAAAGGAAGAGAGAAAAAACAAAATATTGAAAAAATTTCTTACTACTCTAGATGTTGATAGAAGTCTTGTTGAATTTCTTATTGTTGTCCCTTTTTTTCTTCTTTGTTGTGTCGTAGAGTTCCTCTTTGTGTTCCTTTCTTTATTTTATATTATTTTGTTATTCTTGCCAGGCAGACTTCACGCCCTAGAAGTTGAATATCCTGGTCTTTTGCTGGATTTTTTTTTTCGTTGTTTTATGTTTTTTTTCTTGGTTGTTTTATGTTTTTTTTTTTTCGTAGTTTTGTCTGGGTTTTTTTTTTTTTTTTGGAAAATTTTTTTTTCTTCTTCTTATTTGGTTATTTTTTTTTTCTTCGTTGTTTTATGTTTTTTTTTTCGTAGTTTTGTCTGGGTTTTTTTTTTTTTTCTTGAAAAATTTTTTTTTCTTCTTCTTATTTGGTTATTTCTCTTGTGTTCACTTTAATTTTTTTTTTGTTTTAAATTTTTTTTGTTTACTTTGTTTTTCGTTGTTTTATGTTTATTTTTTTCTTCTTCTTATAAACATCTTTTTTTTGTTGTTTTAAATTTTGTTTTGTTTAAAAAATTTTTTTTTTTTTCTTGTTTTTTTTTTCTTCTTATTTTCTTCTTTTTTATTTGGGATCCTTTGGTTGTATCCCACCGCTGCCACCAGTGTTGTAGTCCGGACGCCGTGCTTCCTCGGTATGAGGGAAGAGCGTGGACTTATTATTATTCCTTTTCTTCTTTTTTGTTTATTTCTTTATTTTTTATCCATTTTAATTTCCTTTGGACCTTTTATAAACACTCATTTACAGATTCGTCTTGTTTAATTTATTTTTAACTTTATTTGTCATTATTAAGTTAATTTGTATTTATTGTTTAATTTCTTCTTATTTGAATTTCTTCTAGATGTTCTTGTTCTTTTGTATCTAGTAATACTGCTTTTTATTATTTACTTTTCTTGAGAGATTATTCCCCGAAACACATAACTTTATCAACTGAATTTTTTCTCTCAAACGAACTTTTTGAACTGAATATTTTTTCTATTCTATTTTTTCTTTTTGACTTTTCACATTCAATTCGAACGAAAATCCAAGTTGCTATGTTTTCAATAAATCAAAAGGTGCAGGTTATTAAGTGTGCTGTAACTGGTAATATTGTGAATGTTTATGAATGGTATGTATTAAGTGAGAATGTAATATATGTTAAGTGAAGTTTTTAAGGATGTGTTAGGAGATTCAGTGTTAAATTTAATAAGGGTAGTATTCTGGAATACAACATCCCACCCTTCTTCGAGAAAGAAAATTATCCTTGAAGAGAATAATTTTCTAGTAACTATATATTAAATTAAGAAAGACTTGGATTTTCATTCAATTACAGTACAATGGTTTTCAAAATTAATCTTTATCAAAGGTTACAATAATCAATAAGTTCTTAATACTAGAAAAATATTCTATTTACATTATATATTAACTAAATTTTTTCCAATACTCAAAAAGTTCTTAACACTAGAAAAATAGTCCAAAATAGTCTATTTACATTATATATTAACTAAATTTAAATATTTCTCCTTGGAACCTTTTCTTTTCTTATCTAAAAATCATTATTACTTATTATATTAAATATATAATATTAATATTATTGTTTCAAAATTCTCATTTCCGTATATATATTAATTCCAAAATTTCTAATATATATATTACCAATAAAATTTTCTTTCTTTCCTTTTCCGTTCGAATATATATTGATTCTAAAATTTCCAATATATATTACCTCTAAAATTTTCTTTCTTTCGTCCCCCTCATTAACTTTTTTTTTTTTTTTTTTTCATTTCCGTCATTTCCTACAATTGTTAGATTATTTCATATATATTGAATAATAAAACAAAGGCCATTTGTTATGTGTTTATCTTTTCCTTAAATTTATGGAAAAGTTTCCAAAACCTTTCTGGGCCTATTACTATGATGATTGAATAAAGATGATTATTACCAAAAATCTTCTTGAAAAATGATCTTAAATAATTTAAATGACGGTGTAACCTTTTATTTTTTTGTATTTTGCATTGGAATAAATTTTTTTTGTTGAAAAAAAAGACTTGTAATGTATTTATATAGTTACTCTTTACAATACCTATTTTAGTTAAATTATTATTTTCATTTTTTATTATTTCGTGTTTGAGTAAGTGTTTGTGTTTGTTTTCGTTGTTTAAAATATTTATTGTTTTCGGCTTAGTGTTGTCATTGTCCATAGCTTTAACTGCTGTCGGAACGTCTACCTTTTCAGTCTTACTCACTGCTGATGGATCGTTTAGTTTCTCAGTCTCATTTACTGATTCGAATAGTTCTTCAGACTTATTAGCTGTTAGAACATCTTGGTTCCCAGTCCTATTTGCTGTTTGAACTATTTCTTCAGTTATATCTGCTGTAGAAACATTTAATCCGTCAGTCTTTGCTGCTGAAAAGATTTGTTCATCAGTATTAGCTGCTGAACTGACTTGGGTTTCGAATTTTATTGCAACTATTGGGTCTTCAGTCTTTAACACTGCTGAATTTTCAGTCTTTGTTGCTGAAGTGCCGTGGTTGTCTATTGGGATAGCCGGAATATTAGGGGTTTCTGTTTGTATATTTTCTGCAGGATCCGAATTTTCAGTCTTTAATACTGCTGAGTTTTCAGTCTTGGTTGCTGAAGTGTTTTCCAGAATGGGAGTATGAATCGGAGTCTTTATATTAGGAACAGGGTTATCTTCGTTTATATGGCTTGGTTTATAGGAGTATGTGGGCTCAGTGTAAATTTGGCTAGGAGCTTCATTAAAATGGTCGTTATCTATTTCCAAAGATCTAATGCTGTAAACAGAAAAATTTGGTATGTCTTCCATAAATTTTGGTTGGCGTCAGGCCTCGTTTTCCGACTCTTGCACCCGAGAAAAGTGAACATTTTGTCTATCGTTTTGTCTATTGGTGCTCCTAGAATTTTCACCAAAACGATTTTCAGAGTTTGTAGGATTATTTCGGAATGGGTTACGCGTTGTTGTACCTTGTTGGTAATTTGTTGAAGCCGATCCATTCCTAGATATCTTGTATCTACACTCATTCTCTGTGTGATTATTTCGTCCACAGAAATTACATACAATGTTATATTCCCTATTTATGGGTTGTCTATTCGGAAAAAAGTTGGATTGCATGTTCCGATAACATGTGTCCTGTGTATGCCCTGGCTTACCACAGGTTTGGCAGACTATACTATTGAATGTAGGTTTTTCGTTATATTGATATGACCTGGGAGAGTTGTCCATTCGAGCCGCATGTGACACTGCATGTGCAATCGACTGTTTTAAATTGTTTCCCCCATGGGCTTTAGCTAGTATCTTTAGCTGTTCGTTGTTTAGTCCATCCTCAAATGTTTGTACGGCCAATTTTTTGTTTTCTTCTATTAAATATTCCCTAACCACCGCGTCTGCTGTTATTTCACACGTGGCAGAGTTTAAAGTCCTTAGAGCATTCGCGACTCTATCGCCGTATTCCCGGACGGTTTCTCTGTAGCGTTGTTTCAGAGAAATCAACTCATTGTGTGCCGTCGACCGAGATTGCTCCTCTTTATATTCCGATTCGAGTTTATCTTTTAAATCCTCCCACTTAGCGATTTTGCTATACCTGATCAGATCGTAAGCATGACCCTCTAGTCTATTTTTGACTAGATCTAAAAACGTCTCGTATATATCCGGGTCTGCCTTCTTTATGGATCTAAATAAAACGTCTCCCCCGGAAATAAATTTACCTAAGTCGCAGGGTTTCCCGTCAAAGGTAGGGACGATTCTGAAAACATCAGAAATTCCGACAGAGAGAGCCATTTCAGGGGTTTTACTGAGTATCTGTTGATAGTGGAATTGTTCTTCCCCCTGCCTAGCCGCCTGTCTCGTGTAATATGGGCTCGTAATATTGAAAATTTGAATTAAAGTATGGCGAAAATTTGTTATCAATTCTTAAAAATATGGTTTATGAAAAAATGGCCTTTATGTAATTATTCAATATATATATATGGAAACGATATGGTTTGGACCCAAAACTGAAAAGAAAGAAAATTTTCGACGAGAAGGAAAAGAAACGGAAATGTCGTCGAAAAAAAACTGAAAAGAGAATTTTCAAAATTTCTATCGAGAAAACACTTTTTTTTTTTTTTGAAAAAGGAAAAAAATCCAAGTAAAATATTCCTACAAAAAAAGGAAGAGAGAAAAAACAAAATATTGAAAAAATTTCTTACTACTCTAGATGTTGATAGAAGTCTTGTTGAATTTCTTATTGTTGTCCCTTTTTTTCTTCTTTGTTGTGTCGTAGAGTTCCTCTTTGTGTTCCTTTCTTTATTTTATATTATTTTGTTATTCTTGCCAGGCAGACTTCACGCCCTAGAAGTTGAATATCCTGGTCTTTTGCTGGATTTTTTTTTTCGTTGTTTTATGTTTTTTTTCTTGGTTGTTTTATGTTTTTTTTTTTTCGTAGTTTTGTCTGGGTTTTTTTTTTTTTTTTGGAAAATTTTTTTTTCTTCTTCTTATTTGGTTATTTTTTTTTTCTTCGTTGTTTTATGTTTTTTTTTTCGTAGTTTTGTCTGGGTTTTTTTTTTTTTTCTTGAAAAATTTTTTTTTCTTCTTCTTATTTGGTTATTTCTCTTGTGTTCACTTTAATTTTTTTTTTGTTTTAAATTTTTTTTGTTTACTTTGTTTTTCGTTGTTTTATGTTTATTTTTTTCTTCTTCTTATAAACATCTTTTTTTTGTTGTTTTAAATTTTGTTTTGTTTAAAAAATTTTTTTTTTTTTCTTGTTTTTTTTTTCTTCTTATTTTCTTCTTTTTTATTTGGGATCCTTTGGTTGTATCCCACCGCTGCCACCAGTGTTGTAGTCCGGACGCCGTGCTTCCTCGGTATGAGGGAAGAGCGTGGACTTATTATTATTCCTTTTCTTCTTTTTTGTTTATTTCTTTATTTTTTATCCATTTTAATTTCCTTTGGACCTTTTATAAACACTCATTTACAGATTCGTCTTGTTTAATTTATTTTTAACTTTATTTGTCATTATTAAGTTAATTTGTATTTATTGTTTAATTTCTTCTTATTTGAATTTCTTCTAGATGTTCTTGTTCTTTTGTATCTAGTAATACTGCTTTTTATTATTTACTTTTCTTGAGAGATTATTCCCCGAAACACATAACTTTATCAACTGAATTTTTTCTCTCAAACGAACTTTTTGAACTGAATATTTTTTCTATTCTATTTTTTCTTTTTGACTTTTCACATTCAATTCGAACGAAAATCCAAGTTGCTATGTTTTCAATAAATCAAAAGGTGCAGGTTATTAAGTGTGCTGTAACTGGTAATATTGTGAATGTTTATGAATGGTATGTATTAAGTGAGAATGTAATATATGTTAAGTGAAGTTTTTAAGGATGTGTTAGGAGATTCAGTGTTAAATTTAATAAGGGTAGTATTCTGGAATACAACAACGGTGATTTGAACATACGATGAAACGGGTGAAAAGCGAAGCATTGAAGCATCAGGCTACTGGCCGCGTGTACGAATTCGATTTTTAAACTCAAGTACATTCAACTGTTGTGGAATTGTTATGTATGTTATCGCTATGGTATACGGCTCTGATGCATTTTCTTATTCGATTTTCGTTTAATGTTCTTCACTATTTGCTTGTGTATTATGTGTGTATCTGTTAGAAACGCCACAATTCCATTACCTTGGAGAGAACAGAAGTTTGTGCTATGGGTCGATAAGAAGAAAGGGATGATTTGTCACCCTTTTTGGAAATTGGCAGAATGTTCGCTGACTTCCATCTAATTGGGAATCGGACAGTAGAATAAGACAAACGGAAGAGTTTCCGCAGTGGTTTAGAGAGTGAAGAGGAACATTTCTTCAAGAGGAATGCCATCCGGACCAGCGGATTCGTGTGCATTTAGCTCTTTGAGTGCGCAGACAACAGTACGCGTTCGGAAGCTCATGGTGTGCTGCTTATGCTCAAGTTGAGCCGGCACTGAAGGGTTAAGTTTACTGCAAAATGTGCAGCAAGTAGATTCGCTTTCTCTATTGCACGGGTGACTGGTCTGTCATCGACTATTAGCGAAGGAAAGGATGAGGAAACCTAGTTTTGGGTGTTCTTCACAAATGCCCAGAAGTTTCTACTGCCTGTGGGAGAGTGTACTATTTTCGGTCTCACTCTCTGGTCATGCAAGAACTTGGCGCGTTGAATATACGCATTGCAGTCATATCTAGCTCTCTTAAATCTTTTCCGGGTTTCCTTAGAATTGTTTGATGGTTGTATACAGGAGCTCCACTCTTTAGCCTTAATGGCTTCTCTGCACCCGGAATCGAACCACATATTTCTCTTGGGTTTGATACTCTTGTTGTATTCCAGAATACTACCCTTTATTATATTTAACACTGAATCTCCTTACACATCCTTAAAAACTACCCTTAACATATATTACATTCTCACTTAATACATACCATTCATAAACATTCACAATATTGCCAGTTACAGCACATTTAATAACATGCCCCTTTTTATAACTTGCCCCTTTTTATTTCAAAACAGAGCACTCTGATTTTCGTTCAAATTTTATTCAATTTAAAAGTCACAGAAACTAAAGGAATACTTTGTTAAAATTTGTTTTGTTCATGTTATAATTTCCAGTAAATTAGAACATAATGTTCTATAAGTAGAGAAAAAATTCATTTGTAAAATCGGTTGAGGAAGAGAGTTGAGTCAGATCAGTTAGTTGACTTTGAGTTTAAGTTTGAGAAAAAGTAAAATTGAGTTCAGTCAAGTTAAATATATATTATAAATATAGAATAAAATATAGTAAAATATAAAAGAGTGAATAAATGAGTTTTGGAATTATAAGTTCTAATTGAAGTTGAGTTCTAGAGTTTTTAATTGAGAAAAGGAAGTAAAGGAATAAAAGAAAGGTCCCCGCTCTTCCCTCATCAGAGGAAGCACGGCGCCGGACGTCAACACTCTTTACTCTGTGTGGAATAAAGGTCTGCATGCCAAGTAGAATCGTGTCTGTCAATGAGTCCGCCATACAATCAACATCGTTATTGAGGAAAAATAACGCTTAATTTAACCTCCCAAAAAAGTCGTTCAGACCTTCCCATTTGGCTTTCTCGTAGAACCATACTGTTCTTTTGGGAGTTTTCTCATTAACGTTACTGCTGGTTAGAGGAAATTTAGCTGAAACTACACAGTGGTCTGAAGTGCCCAAGAGCGAAGAAACTTCAATTGTGTATTTGTTTGGGTGGGAGGTCAGAAACAGGTCCAGTGTGTTGGCGAAGTGGCCATATATATCTGGTACCCGTGTTGGCTCATTGACAAGTTGAGTTAAGCTATTTGAATCAGCAAAAAGCTGGACATATTGAGCTTCGGGTGTTGTTGTTCCTGAGTGATGAAGCCACTGAGAGTTATGCACATTAAAATCACCCGCAATAACCATTTCAGTGTGCGGATATAGGGTCAAGATCCTATCGATAGAATCAGACAGAGCATCAAATTCATTAAAGAATGCATTTGTATGCAAGAGTGGGCTTCTGTAAAGAAAGCATTAATGTATGATATGCTTACGAACGTGTAGTTTTAGCTAAGAGAAATAAAAATTCTGGTTTGGAACAGAGCCCATATTCTGGCAGAAGCTGATAAGCAATATCATTTCGTATGTATGTGGGTATACCACGACGTGGAAACAACAGTGGCACTAAGTTATATCCAAGTAGATTAAAATCGGAAATATCTGTATAAGTAATTACCTGGGTTTCGATAAGGGCAAGGATAGTTGGGTTCTGGCTAGAAACGTGGGCAGACAGAGAAGACAAATTGCGTCTCAAGCCGCGAATGTTACACAAATCAACGCGAAGTTCCCGCTCCATTGAAATGGCCCTACACAGAAAACCAATGCCGCCTCGGGAAAGGCTGTAAGTCGGGACCAGCAATAGATAAGCGAAAGCAACCACTACATGTGTTATGCCCTTCTAATAGGTGACCCACTACATCCGTGCCGAAATCCAGATCACATCCCTTCCATGATGAAGTTTATGCCATTCAGACACAAAAAACTCTCCAAGGATTATTAATCAATCCAGAGTATCGATGCCTGAGGGACGCAGACAGAGGTGCGGAAAAAAAAAACAGACCCAGGGGATGCAAAGGGTAGAGAGTTTTCCCGCACTGCACATCACTCGCGTGTATATTCGAGCACTTTTCACAGCACTAAGACGCGTGTGCGGAAATCCGTTTGTTTGCATAGGATCGCACAGAAAACTTTGCACTGCACTCGGACGCGTGTGTGAAGATCCATTTGTTTGTTTAGGATCTTACAGTAAGACTTCGCGACCTTCTAAAACTTTAAAATATCTGGGAATAACCTTTTCCAATTACCTTTCATTCTCCACCTACATTACAAATACTTTACGTAAAGCCACAATACAACTGAATCTCTGTACAAGAGTGACGTGGAAACCCAACGGTCTCTCCGCAAAGTGAAAGTGCTCATCTATAAACACTCACATATGCGTGTCCACTGTGGTATTGTGGGGTTTCTCCAGTGCGCTCTTCGTTGTGTGTTCGCGTCTTTTAGTAAGGTGTCACAAGGACACAGATTCACGATTCTTACTTTATGAATAAAAAACTAGGTTCACTTGTGATACTACTTTATTTTGATAAATTAAAAGTTCCATAAATTTATTAATTAGTTAAATTAAAGAGCTCAACCACCGGTTGATGTAAGTTGAAAAGCAAATTAAAAGATTTGATCACCGGTTGATGTACATTGATTAATGGTGCACACTTATTTATTAATTAGTTGAATTAAAGAGTTCACGACACGAATTTGGTCCTCCTCGGGCACAGTTCCATACAACAAATTCAAATTTACTATTTCAGGATCTTCACTCTATAAAACCATGACCTGCGCACTCGTTAACGGTTGACAATCGACTCACTTTAGATGCTTAACTTGGAGGGCCGACTTGCCTCCACGGAATCGGTATCGCGATTGATTATTACCACCGAAACGACAGAATACCAAAATCTATCCATCGTTTCGGTGGCCAATATGGGATGATCTTTCATACCTTGGTCATGGCGAGGATCTGCACGCACACAGATGCGGTTACTTCGCACGCTTCTGCTGGTGTCCACGAGCATGCGAACCGTGAATATCATAATTCCATAAAAGGAAATGTTACACGATAAGTTTGCAACTGGTGCAAGCCATCGTGACATAGGAACATGAGAATGTTTACCCGATCGGCACCGCGTAAGGCATCTATGCTGATCCGGCGCACATTGCTGGCGTCTTCAGAGGGTCGAGCTCGAGTGTGTGTATTTACACTAACGAGAACTTGATTCCCATTTGCGGCCAGGTGCAAGTTAAACCATTGCTTGTCGATCGGGTGACCGACCGATGTGCACATAGGTAAAAAACGAAAAGAAGAAATATCTCCTGCGCTTGTGTGACAGACTCATTAGAGATATTTCATCGATATGGTTCGGGTAATGTTGGTTGCTTGATGGTGCAACCAAATTGCTTTTAAGGAACATGGCGCGTTTGATATGATTATGGCCGTGTGTAAAATGTCTGTTTGGTGCAATGTCTTTTGCCTTAGCGCCGAACTATGGCTTAGGTGGTTAGAAGACATTTTAGGTGAATGACAACAAGGTAAGTAAATGTTTAATTGCAAGGTAAGTAATGGCGTTCGAATGGAGCCGCCATAGTACTTGTTTCTATAGTATAGTTGCTCTAGGAAGCCTTTCCCAGCAATTGCTGGGAAGGAAGGTGTGGGTATTTATGTACCTGAGCGTCAGCACGGACGCGGATTCTATACAAACACCACAGATTGTTAGCCAGAACCCCACAGACAAAACAACAAATCACCAAAATTGTTTATCTAAAAGAACGCAAGCACTAAGAACACCACAAATAAAACAACCGGGTTAATGTTAATCTTTCTTTATTTATCGTTAGACTTTTGTCACCAAGTTACTTTTAGTGATGATAGGTTATTTACACAGTTGATTGATTAATTAAATTACAAAACAACAATACGATTACTTAAGACACATTTTTACAACGCACTTGATCAGGTATGTAGTGATCCTTTTGGCCGACATTAACTAAGTGTTCTAATAGCAAATTATTGATTTAACAAAAAAAACAAAAACACGCGTTGCGATTCTAAAGTGCGTGCGTGCACGTTGAGATATCCAATCTGACTGCCTGGTGCAATCGTCCTCCACATTCCTTGTAGAATCGAGGATCAGATGGTATGCCATCGAAGAACCAATCCGATCGTTGGATTAGGGATTCAATGGCGACTGCCCTGGGAAATTCCTACTAAAAAGTTCCTATAGAAACCATACCGGTTAGGAGGACACGCCCACACGCTGGAAGTGGTGACGATGCCAATAATTACAGATGCGCACGGAAAATACCAATGCACATCTGGTCGAGTAGAAGTACGAGGTTGCGGCTGGCCGTAATGGCGGTCATAAATCATAGAAATAGTTTCCTATGATATTAACAGACACTCGAGGGTACTCTATTGTGTGTTTGACTTTTCGGCCACCTAATTTGGATAGAAATTGCCGCCCGGATGAAAATCATATCTTCTGTCTACATTACTAGACAGAAACGTTTTATGGGTGGTGTGTAAGGGATAATAAGGCGACGGTGTTAGATTCTTCTGTGATGTTAATTTGGCAGAAGATCACCCGCCATCGAGACTGATCTTTTATTATCCCACCGTTATGTCCCATTACATGCTATTAGACATCTGGTTTGCAGATGTGCAAGCCGGCCAATAGCCCAGCCAGTGTTTTGGGAGATAATGGCCATTGAAACAGTGTCTGGATACACATTGTTCCGATCATCAGAACATCCTATCGTGGTGACATGTGTGTTGTTTAAAATAACACAAGGCCATTTGCAGGAAACCTACCATGGCTACGCTGCATTAGAAGATAGTAAGATCGGCCGATGGATCTATGGCCAAAAAGGTAAATACGTCCTGTCGAATATAGGGAAAAGCTTTTCAGCTATTACGGGTATTTATGTCAGTTGTCCTGGGGGACAACCGAATTGTTTTCAAGTTTTTAGGGTGGTGATGAATGCTGTGGCGAGGTTATGTAATTCGGCCAAGGATTGGAATTAGGGGTAGCTAAAGAGTTTATCGGTTTTTATGGGGGTTAAGAATGATGCGAGGTTCTTCGGACCCTGAAAAGCCTCACTGCACTCCCTCCCCAGTGACGTAGTCACGAAATAGGTAAGGGGGGCTGAGAGGAGGTTTGCTGAGTGAAGGCTCGCACTTGGACGCGAGTGCGGGGAGGTAGTGCCGGCTGGGTGGTAGTTGTTGTTTGCGGGTGGGGGCTGTTCTGGAGCGGATGCTTCCAGAAAGCAGTGCTTAAATCTCTCCACGCTGAGTGTGGATCGTTTGCCTCTTATATCGATCTCGAAGACGCGGCCGCTGATACGGCGGAGAACTTTGAATGGGCCATCATAAGGTGGGACGAGGGGTTTTTTGACCTTATCCACCCTGACAAAGACGTGCGTACAGCTGTGCAGTTCAGGGTGCACGAAAAGCTTTTTGGAACCGTGCCTGGCTACTGCGGTTGCCCTAACCTTGCGTAGTAGGTCACGGAGATGTCCCAATTCATGGGTTTGATCACGTGGTGTTTCGCCGTCCAGGAAGAGTTCTCCTGGAAGAAGGAGGTTAGTACCGTAGGTAAGCTCTGCTGCCGAAGCACCTAGGTCGTCTCTAATACATGTCCTCAGGCCGAGGAGGACTGTAGGAACGGCGTCAAACCATCTGGTGTCGTTATGACACATGAGCGAAGCCTTGAGGGATCTATGCCAGCGCTCTATCATCCCGTTGGATTGCGGGTGGTAGGCGGTGGTCCGACTTCTTTGGCAGCCAAGGAGATTTGTCAGCTGCCTAAATATTGTCGCCTCTAATTGTGGACCTCGGTCCGTAGTTATGGTGGTTGATACACCAAAACGTGTGACCCAAGTTGAGTAGAAGGCCGTGGCGACTAATTCGGCAGTAACTACCCGGAGAGGTGTCGCCTCTGGCCATCGCGTGCAGCGATCCATCATAGTGAGGATATAAGAAAATCCTCTTGATGGAGTAAGCGGTCCCACTATGTCTATATGGACATGGGCGAAGCGTGCCGTGGGAAGCTTGAATTGTGCTGGCTCCAGTACATTATGTCGCGCTATTTTGCAGCGTTGGCACTGGAGACAAGCACGGGCCCAACCGGTGAGATCTTTGTTCATCCGGGGCAAAATGAATTTGCGACGGACAGCAGCGGCTGTTGCTCGGCCGCTGGGGTGGGCTGGGTTGTGGTAAACCTGGAACACGCCCTTACGAAGTTTCTCGGGAATGTAAGGTCTAGCGTTTCCAGTGGAGACATCACACCAAATTTCGCCCAAAGGGTCGTGAAGAGTAATCTTCTTTAGCTCTAGTGCCGTTACCGCAGTTAGGAGGGACTTAAGCTGTTCGTCCTCCTGTTGAGCCAGGGCAAGGTCAGTGTTGTTCAAGGCTGTGCGCAAGTGAATCGTATCGATTCGAGAAAGGGCGTCCGCCGTGACATTCTGTTTACCGGAGATGTGCTTGATCTGTGTAGAATATTGCCCAATGAGGTCTAATTGACGCTCTTGTCGCGGGGAGCCATATCCCGACTTCTTCCGGAAAGCATAGACCAGCGGTTTGTGGTCTGTTAAGATGGAGAGCGAACGTCCTTCTATCATATGACGGAAGTATTTAACAGCGCTGTAGATCGCGAGTAATTCACGATCGTAGGCGCTGTAACGTCGCTCAATAGGACTCAGCTTCCTTGAAAATAAGCCAAGCGGTTCCGGTCGGCCTTCGATGTCCTGTTCGAGGACTGCTCCGATTGCGGTGTCCGATGCGTCGCATTGGATGGAAAATGCCGCTCCCTCGGGGGGATATCGGAGTAAGGTGGCAATTGTTCTTTGGACTGTTGGAATGCTCTATCAGAATCTTCTGTTCAATTGATGGGGCGCTTATTATTGCGCTTAGCTCCTTTCAAGAATTCATTTAAGGGAGCTTGAATTTGGGCAGCGTTCTTTAGCGTTGGACGATAGAAGTTAAGCATGCCCAGAAATCGACGAAGCTCACTCACGTTAGTAGGACGAGGATACTTCATGAGGGCCTCCACGCGGTCTGGTAATGGGCGAATGCCCTGGTTGTCAACGACGTAACCCAGATAGGTGATTTGCTCCTTGGCGTATTGACACTTATCTGGATTGATGACAAGACCGAATTCACGCAGGCGCTCTAGGACCTGACGTAAGTGGCATTTATGTTCGGCTTGGTCTTTGGAGGCGATGAGGATGTCATCAAGGTATGCGTGGCAGCAATTAAGACCACGTAAAGCCGTGTCGATGTAACGCTGGAATGTCTGTGCGGCATTCCTGAGGCCGAAAGTCATCACTTTGAACTCGAAGAGTCCGAAAGGTGTGATGACTGCGGTCTTGGGGATGTCTTCTGGTGCCACCGGAATTTGGTGGTATGCCCTGGTGAGATCCAGGGTAGTGAAGACGTTGCACCCTCGTAACTTGCACGCAAAATCGTAGAGGTGTGCGATAGGGTATCCGTCCGGGACAGTTGCTGCGTTCAACAGCCTGTAATCACCACATGGGCGCCACTCACCGGAACGTTTCTTCACTAAGTGGAGTGGGCTTGCCCAGGGACTGTCCGACGGTTGGCAGATACCTAGTTCGATCATATGATCGAATTCTGCGCGTGCCGCACGTAATTTTTCGGGAGCCAGTCGTCGTGAGCGCTGGCTTACCGGGGGACCTTGTGTTTCTATATGGTGAAACACAGTAGCTTTGTGGCGGCGCTGGTTGGGTAGAGGAATTGTTGTACGGACAAATTCCTGTACCATGGCCTGTGTCGGGTCTAAACTCTTTGTGGCCCTAGATGTTGCCGCAGAAGATGCCGACACGGGCAAGGGGGGTGCGGTTGGAGCCACTAGTCTGTTATGGGTCGTATCGACCAACAGATTGTGTGCGCCTAATAGGTCGGAACCTATCAGGGGTTCATTCACGTCCGCAATGACGAAACGCCAAGTGATCGGACGTCGAAGACCCAGATGAAGTGTCAGCTTTTTACGTCCGTATGTAAGTATTGGCGTATTATTCGCAGCTGACAATTTAAGTGCGGCAGGCACGCGGTTACGCGGAGCAAACGATCGCGGGAGGACTGAAATATCGGCGCCGGTATCGACAGTAAAAGCGATATTCAGTTTAGAATCCCGGATGGTTAGGCGACTTATCGTATGGGCGCCGGCCGATTGCGCGCGAGGGGGTCGGTCGGCAACATTAGTTTAAAGGGCGCCTTTGGTTGGTGGCTGGTTGTGTCCAACCACAAGGCGCCTTGCAATTAAATGCGTGATCACCATATCGTTGGTGATTGGCGCACCAAGGGAGAGTAACGGCGTTATTAGGTGCATGGTGCCTATTGAAGTTGCCGTTTCGGGGGAGGTCGAGGCGGTGCTCGATGGGTATTGGCCCGTTGAGGGGCATTTTGAGATAATTGTTGCCGATTGACAGGACGGCTCGGCATGGCTCGATTCTGGGCGCTTTGGGGGTTATTTCTCACCTCCGCGCGAAATTGACTTATCTCGCGGAGGAGTGAGGTTTGGAGCGACCGAGGGTTAGCAGGAGTTAATTGTGGTGGGGAACTTTTCTGACTAAATACGTTGGGCCTGGCCTCTGGATTCCTCTGTGGAAAATTGGCTGAGGTGGGCCTTCTGTGATGTAATTGAGTTTGAGGAGGATACTGGTCTGGAGCCAATTGAGGGGCTGTTAAAAGCAGACGAGAGTGCCGTGTAGGCTGAGCGGCGTGTTGAGAAACCGCCGCTACCTGGTACGCTGGAGGCTCAGAATACTGGTCTGAGCTTTCCATAATTGCGTCCGCAATTTTGGATATATAGCCCAAACTCTGGTTTGGTTGAGCTATAAGTGCCGAACGGGCATGTTTGGGGAGACACCTCAAAAAGTGAGGCCTTATTAGGTCGTCCCCGATCCTGGTCCCCACTATAGAGCGTAAATGGGTCAGGAAAAGGGACGGTCTCATCCCCGCAAGGTTAGTTTCGGCCGCCAAGCGTTGTTGCCGCAAACTTCCGGGCTCGTCCAAAGCGTCGAGCAGAGCCTCACGCATGTTGGTATACGGGTTGCGGTCGGCCGACCTAATGATTTGAGCAACATGCGTTCGCTGTGTGCGGTCAAGCACTTTCAACAGCTCGACTGCACGAAGTTGTTCATCGTGCATGTCGGCAGTCCGGAAGATGCGATCCGCTACGGCGAACCAAAGGTCTGGACTCTTGGGTGGTGCCTTTTCGCGTACGGACCATTGTGTTTGGTACGAAACAGGGCTGAAATTAAAGACGTAGGGGTAGGTGTAGGTGTTAACTACGTAGGACGCAGAAATGGAGCGTAAGAGGACGCGAGGAGTCGAGAGGATCGCCAGAGATTATCCCGAGTTCGGTGCAGTCAAGAGTACGTCGGTCGACGTAGTAACGGTTCGTAAAGAGGACGCGCGCAAGTAGAATGGAGGCCAATGAGGTCAAAAGGAGTCGCAGGGTGTGTCAGCGGAAGTAGAAACGAGTCGTGCAGAGGACGCGTGAAGTCAAGAGGAGTCGTAAATATAGCCGCAGTTTCGTCTTTGATTAGACCTATATTTCAATAATCGATACATTTTTCTTGGCTAAGTTCAATATTGTGCCGTTAATAAATATTATCCTACTCTTTTTCAATTTCTTGTTTGGGAGCTCTGAAGGAGCTTACAAAATTTTCTCTAGTTGCTTAGAGTCGCGAATGTAGTGTGCTTTTGTGTTATTTCAATGTTTGCTTATGTGTTTTGCACGTGTGTACGTGTTTATTTTGCGTCACTATAATTAAAGACTAGAAACGGAATTGATGACAACAAAACAAAAAACAAAAAAAAAAAAAAATGAAAGGTCATATTCTTTTTGAAGAGATGCCTTTCATATGTTTTAGTTTAATAAAATACCTTGTTCGGATGTCTTATGGGCTTAATTTGATATTATTACTTATTAATTGATATTGTTGTAAACTACTTTAACGTATCTGCTTAATTTTTATTTATATTTGAAATACAATTTGGCACATTCACTTGAAAGATCCAGCGTTTACTTTATGACAACTTTTCACTTATATAGTTTAACGTAAAAAGAAGAAAAAAACAAGCAAAGAAATGCGCTTAGATTAGAGCGCAACTCGACAGAATTTATGTGACTTGCGCTGTATTATGTAAAAATTATGTTTTAATATCATCATTAATAATAAAAAATAAAAAAAAAAATAAAAATATTTTATTATTTTATTACGAATTATGCCGATTCTACTTTACTTTTATAGGGTAAAACTGTTGAATTAAATTTTGATTAATTTGAAGCTATAATTTTAATTTAGATTTTAGCTGATTTGTGTTTAGTCTATATTTTTGCTCGGAAGGAGCTTACAAATTTACGCTTAATATTGTAAGAAAACGAGGAAACAGTAAAACAATTACGAATTTATCCTGGTAATCGGCTGGCTTAATTGTGTATTCAAATTCTTTATTTTCTATTGGTTTATAACAGCTAAGAGAACTTATTGGATAAGGCTTTTGCTAATAATTACAACATGTGCCCATAATAATTTCTGTTATGGTTTTCTGTCACTTTTAACTTGATTAAGTGGTTTCAGAATTAATTATGTGAACATATATTTGAGTATTTAAAAGGGAAAACACGGACACTTTAAAACAATGTAATTGAAAATGAGAAATTAATTTGGTTAGATTTAGATTACTACGCACCGAAGGTTACTATTATATATGGTTGTATGTATGATACATAAACTTAATTTGATTTTTGCAAAACAGTGTAATAAATCACTGTCAATTTTAATTTAATCTGGTACGCACTTAATTTGAACACAGTTACACACTTAAGTAAATGATCAGTTGAAAGGACTTACTCGGTGGAAGGGTTCCTGTTGGTGAGGTCTGGAGGTCCTGTCCTGTGCTGAGTTGTCCAAGGGTCCTGGTGACAAATGGGGCTGCTGCTGGAGTACGTTCTCGGGTGTTAAAGATGGGGTGGGGCTCTACTTGCCCTTTAAAAGTCTTTTTAATGTTTTTGTTGCGCACCATTTTTCAAAAGCACTATATGGACCGACTGTCTATTTGTGTAATTGTTCAGGAGGTGGCGTGTTCACTTATTTAAAAACGCGAATAAAAACTGTCGCGGTCACCAATGTGGTAGGGTTTATTTTGTATCAGCAAGGATACTGGTTCAATAAAAACTCCACTGAAAAAAAGGAACAAGAACACTAATTCCACAGGGAACTTGCACCCAAAGAGAATGGAAATAAAACGCCGTGGTTGCGGTTGAAATTTTATTTATTGTTCACTGTTTCATTAACTGACACATTCGAATACGTTTAAAAAATTACAAGATATAATGTTCAGGTCTCATTAACTGGCACATTCGAATACGTTTAAAAATTACATTATATATTGTTCAGGACTCGTTAACCGGCACGCTTGACGGGGGAAGTGAAAACTAGACTCACTTGTACGCAACGGCAGCGACACGTGTGCGTTGTAGTGCGGATACTATCTGACTGCCTGGTGCAATCGTCCTCCACATTCCTTGTAGAATCGAGGATCAGATGGTATGCCATCGAAGAACCAATCCGATCGTTGGATTAGGGATTCAATGGCGACTGCCCTGGGAAATTCCTACTAAAAAGTTCCTATAGAAACCACACCGGTTAGGAGGACACTCCCACACGCTGGAAGTGGTGACGATACCAATAATTACAGATGCGCACGGAAAATACCAATGCACATCTGGTCGAGTAGAAGTACGAGGCTGTGGCTGGGCGTAATGGCGGTCATAAATCAGAGAAATAGTTTCCTATGATATTAACAGACACTCGAGGGTACTCTATTGTGTGTTTGACTTTTCGGCCACCTAATTTGGATAGAAATTGCCGCCCGGATGAAAATCATATCTTCTGTCTACATTACTAGACAGAAACGTTTTATGGGTGGTGTGTAAGGGATAATAAGGCGACGGTGTTAGATTCTTCTGTGATGTTAAATTGGCAGAAGATCACCCGCCATCGAGACTGATCTTTTATTATCCCACCGTTATGTCCCATTACAGGCTATTAGACATCTGGTTTGCAGATGTGCAAGCCGGCCAATAGCCCAGCCAGTGTTTTGGGAGATAATGGCCATTTAAACAGTGTCTGGATACACATTGTTCCGATCATCAGAATATCCTATCGTGGTGACATGTGTGTTGTTTAAAATAACACAAGGCCATTTGCAGGAAACCTACCATGGCTACGCTGCATTAGAAGATAGTAAGATCGGCCGATGGATCTATGGCCAAAAAGGTAAACACGTCCGGTCGAATATAGGGAAAAGCTCCTCAGCTATTACGGGTATTTATGTCAGTTGTCCTGGGGGACAACCGAATTGTTTTCAAGTTTTTAGGGTGGTGATGAATGCTGTGGCGAGGTTATGTAATTCTGCCAAGGATTCGAATTAGGGGTGGCTAAAGAGTTTATCGGTTTTTATGGGGGTTAAAGCCCCACAAAGGTAGTGGCGTTCGATGGAACCGCCACAGTATCATATAACACCAGCCCAAATGGAGAATCTACCCACTTTCGAAAGGAAATGCTTCAGGCTGGTCACTGGCCTCAACTGACAACCCAACTCTTACAAATATTGCAATAACAGCTTGCTATACAATGCCGCTAATATAGGCCGTCTCGATAGACGTTTTCTACAGCTGTATATCAAATTTATTGAAAACCTTGTAACTAATCCCAACCCCATAATAACTTAACTATTAGCAACTCCTTTAGTTAACAGAGCTCACTATCTGAATTGTCTTCACACCAAAACTCTCTCCACCTCAGGAAGATTGGTTAATAACTCCAATGAGGTAGTGTACCCTAACATCGAGCTGGCACCCAATCAGTTCAAATACTGTAACATACAACCACTCTCCAACATTCTGCGTTTTAACGAACAACCAGAAAGTGTTACCCCACCCGAGACCACTAACTGACCATATCCCGCGCCAACCTACCTCCTTAACCATTAATCCTTATATTCCCCAACTCACATTACATATTTAACTTATTATAATATTATAATCTCAATTAGGTTAAGCTTGCTTAAGTTAAGGTATTAGATTAGATTAAATTAAAAAATAAAAACCCTGGTTTTCTAACTTTTTCCAGGAAAAGAGTTTATATTTAAACCTGTAATACTCAAATAATTATTCACACTGCTGTAGTACTTAATGTAAAAATTGATTAGTGGTTAAATAAACACAGTGTGTTAAAAAAAAATATCGTCATTTAAAACTGACTTCTGGGACATCCTGTATACGCGACTCTATATAAAATGGTCCTTATTATAGCTTAAAGCGGTTACAATCATAGTAAATCCTCCGATCTTCGTTTAAAAAGATTTCTAATATTAGGTGCGATGATATTTTTCGGATATACTGTCGTGTCTGCCGCGAAATATTAACCTCATGGCTAATTTAAATGCTTTATTCGTTTGAAGTTTTTTAAAATTTAACGGAGAAAGTTCTTTGCGAATCTCTTACTTTACGCTGTGTCCATTCGCATTAATTTCTTTCGGAATATCCTTCGGTTAGAAATGCTTCCACACTAAATCCTCCGTTTAATCTCAGCAAACTTTTCAGCAGTAAATCTTTTCTCACCTCTCACCGGGTGCTTTTAATTTCATGAGTCTACTTTTATCTGTATCTAAAGGAAAGAGAAATCTTTATTAGGGGTATTTCTATTCTATTCTCTTTGTTGTACATTTGTTGTTCTTTTACTTTGTTCTTTCCTTTTTTTAAATATGCATCTAACCAATGGATGTAAATTGTTGGTCCCGTTCCACCTTGGCTACTTATAACCATCAGCGCCAACCTAAGTCATTCAAAAGTCCCCTTTAGATAAATAAAATCAACTGCTGTGCCGCTTAATGGAAATAAAAGGCATTACCTTGGACGCATACGATATACATTATCCTTTCGCATTTTTGAAATTATGTGGGACTAAAGAAATTGAACGTGGCACTACCTGGGACCGTGTGTTCATTGGGTTAAGTTGATGAACATCCAGCCACTGCTCAGGTCAAGAATGAAAAAAAGGTTATACGATGGAGCGCGGCAGAAAGGCCCAACCGGATGTGGCTTAAGGTAGTCTGAGAATTCGCCTTCATCAATCTTTGAGCGAAAAGGTAGAATGAAAGGAGCAAGGATTCTATAAGAGGCAAAATATTGATCGAGGATACGCTAAAGTATTTAGGATTTGTTCATCTGCTGAGTGTACCAGCTCAACTGATTCAATTTGTGTTTTTGAATTTGTTGGCAAGACAGCGGGCCTGCTCCTTGGATTGTCGTTGACAGGACTTGGTTTATTTAATACTCCCAGGACGTTAAACGAACCGAACAGTGAATAGGACCGAGAAGGTCATCAGAGTGAACATTCACATGTTGTACATCTTCAAGCGTATCACATGTTGTAACATAGAGAACCAATAGATATAAAATTATTACGGTAGACGCAGTAAATTGTGGTGGAACTGTTGTTTGTCGACAGCAGAAAGGATCAATGGATATGGTCTTCGGTGATTGAATTTGTTTTATTCATTGTGTTTATTTTGCATTCAGAAAGATGGTCACGTAAACTACCTTGCGAGTCGCTGCGAATTGACATTGGACCTTGTGGGCTAAGATATTGCGCCTGGATTTACGACATTAAGATTAAAAGAGAGTTATAATGTCGGGTTCGATTCGGTTCTTCATTCGAGGTTTTTACGTAACGTTTGGGTTTATATGTCCTCCTAAGTGAGAGAAGCAATTTTTGTTCGAGGTGACCATTTAGGCTTTCTCTTTATTTGAGGGCTGTAAGTTCTGTTTATGAGTGTTTCGATTAAATGCAGAGCGAACCTATACACACCCTGATATTTTGATGTGATTTGCTTTGTATAAACGGTTGCCAGATTGTCAGAGGAATCAAGGAATCATAAAAACTAAGCGCTTCACAAGAATGATAGATGAAAAGACTCTTCCCAATATGTCAGAAAAAAACTGCTACGACGCAGATGAGGTTATACTATTTAGAAGGACCATTATGTTGAGTGTGAGTAGTATGAAGTCGCGCAGGTGAAGTATACTGACGTAGACATCTTTGTGAGATTATGAATTTCAGAGCATGAAGAGGTCTATGACTGTTTATTGATAGATTGATTAATAGCTTGATGGATTAATGAAGTAATAAACTGATGGATTGAGAGGTGTGTTTGATTGTCGTCTTGGGATTATGAGTATTTTATAAGCGGAATATCAGTAAGGTTTAAGAGTTGTACATTCCCCTGTCTCGGTAGGAATGCCTCGCGGAGTTTTAGTTGTCTTTTAACAAATATCATCTTTAAACCGGCATTAAAGAGTAACTCACCTTGAGATACATTGCGAAGACTAAATATATTTCGCTCTCATCACCACATGTTTGGTGATTATAAAACTAATAACTTAGTTGCTAGATAAGGTACGACCACTCGTAGTGGGTGCTATAACTTAGGATATACCATGTTTTTGGCAAAACGATTTTTGTGAATCCATGGTTTAGGGAATAGTCAAATCTCTATACACTGAAGAGATTACGTTAGAAATGTAAATTAATTGAAGTGTGGTCGTATTTGACATCGTATTTAAAGAAATAAAGGAAGTGTAAGACGTGGAAGTCTATTTATCACGTCTCAAAAAGTATTTATAACAGAGAGACTTGCACACATATCGAATTCTCATAACATATCCATACGATTTTCAATTTTTTTTTGCTATCCACTCGACCATGGCACTGCCAGTTGGCAGTCAGATCTGTGTGTGATATTAGGTAGTTGTGCCAGCACGGGCACGTGTTTACTAATATTCCACCGATCCATGTGGGGATGCAGTCGACCACCGAACGTCGCAATCGGGTTGAAAGACAACTTTGTTCACTTTCCTTAGTCCTTATCGTGTTAAGACAAATTATAAGAACCTTTGTTAACTTGACATGATCTACTGTCTTCAAAATGGTATGTTTATTCGTCCAAGTCCCATTTAAAATATATCAAATCCTTTTGTGGAAAAGAGGGGAAAGAATGAACACAAATTGTTGAAAGAAAAAGGCAGTTTGTTCTCCGGTGATATCACAAATTATCACAAATTTATTGTTGCACATAAGGTTTTAAAGGGAGTTTATTTCCAATTGTGGTTTCTTAGATTAAATCATAGTTCGGTAGACACTTGCTAGGCGGCGCTGATACCATTTGTCACTCGCCTACCGTTATTCCATAAGAGGGTTTTACACTTAATTAATAACAGCGGAACGTTGTGTATTATCCGACATTACTTTGTCAGTATCTCGTCTAAGTCATAATTTTGGTTGATGCTTTCACACTCAATTGTCCTCGATGGGTTTGTGGGGAAGAAGTATGTACCTAACAAGGGCACGAGATACCCTTCTTCCACCATCAACGAAAGATCTGCCAAAGGCCACTAGAAGAACACAAAAAGGGACTCCAGAACACAATGTCCACAAATATAACAAAGAAACACGCTCAGGGACTGCAGCACAGGAGAAGAGACAAATGAAACACACTCATTTTCATTTTTACAACATTTTTTATTTTTCTTTTTATATTCTTAATTTCTAAATTAAAGGCTAGACAAAAAATGGTTAAATTCTAGCTTAAATAGCTTATATAATAACTTACTGGTCCTTCGCAGACGCTCTAAGCTAAACATTACTTAACATTTGTATAATTTGCCTTTCGGCGACAGAACTTTGTGGCAATACTTATAATTATTTGAGACAAAGAAAAATTTGAAAAACTTTGTCAATTTTTTTTTTTTGTTTTTTTTTCTTAAAATTTAACTTACTTAACTTACCTACGTTTTTTTTTTTTTTTTTTTTTATGTAAAAGCACTTAACCTAACTTAACTTAAATCTTATACTACGCTATTTCTAGAAAAGCTAAGTCTATGTAAGCTAGCTGATGATAGTATGATTCTTTACCGACTTTGGTACCCAGGTCTTTATATGCCATTCAACCACCAGAACTGTTGACGCTGTCTAATACTATCGTCCCGGTCTCAGTGGGAGATAGCCCTACTGAAGCGCAGGAGCTCTTCTTCGGTGCGCGCTACTTCCCGGTCGTAGCACAATCGCCCGTCTACAGATGATCTACTTACATGATAGATCATCGGAATTCCGGATCTATCCTGTATAAGCCCTTTCATATCCAAGTCAAGGAACGCCTCTGGTGGAACAAAGCCGTTGCGACGCACGCTCTCATAGTACAGAGTGTTTGGATAATAGGCCCCGAACACTAGGTCATTGGACGAGCTCATTGCTCTCGCAATACGTCCTCTGATTAATTTAATCATAAAATTATCCACCCTATTTATGTACGCTTCATTATATAAAGTCTCATTTGAGTAATACTTTTTATAGTCCGATTCCGGTGTCCGATATAATCTGAGACAGCTTCTGAGACACTTCCTCTCGAACACCCGAATCTTTTCCATCAAATTTGGACCTATGTTAAACCATACTGGGCAACCATATACGAGCATTGGCCTGATTAGTGTCATGTAGCATATGACTTTTACCTTGCTGTCAAGTTGGCTACTGTGAAATAGCCTCCTTGTCATAGCGAAAGTTTTCCTCGCTTTGAGCAAAGCAGCCTCTACATGTCTGTTGAAATACAGATATTGGTCTAGCCAGATGCCCAGGTATTTAACTAAACTCTTGGTTTCCAGTTTATCTCCATGCGGTCCCACGATAACTAGCTTTCGCCAGTTTTTCCTTGTGTCGTACGTGGCTTTATATAATGGCGTTCTAAATAGGATGGCTTCACATTTCTGGAAGTTGATCTTAAGTTTCCAGTCATCGCCATAGCGCTGCACTTTGTTGAAGTCTCGCTGTATTAACTTATTTATGATCGCAACTTTCGGAGCTGTTCTGTAAATTATGAGATCGTCTGCGTACGCAATAGCCTGCGGAAGTACTTCTAATAAGTCGCTAATGTAAATGTTAAAAAGAATCGGAGAGAGTACCGCGCCCTGTTGCAAGCCATTCTTGATATTATACGTTTTATTAGAGGTCACATTACCACTTTTGACCACGAACCTCCTGTCCTTTAACATATCGTAAAGTACATATAGTAAAGGCTATGTATGCCATGTATGACCAGTTTGTAATACAACCCTTCGATCCAGACGGTATCAAAGGCTTTCTCCAAGTCGATCAGACAGGCACCTGTGCATTGGTTCCTACATTTATTCCATTGTATGTCGGAGACCAGTTTAGCTGCGGCATGTGTGGTTTCATGACCCGCCTTAAAGCCAAACTGGTTATTTGGAATAATGCTGTTGTCGTCTACCCATTTTACCAGAGCTCTGTTAATGGTTTTTTCAAATACTTTACTGATGCTTGAGAGTAAACTTATCGAACGCATGTTCATTGGGTTTGTGCAGTCTTTGCCCTTTTTTGCGATGGGCTGAATGATGGCCGTTTTCCAACGCGCGGGATAATATGCATTATTCAACGCGTTGTTAAACAGGACCGTGTATATATCTATTACCATTGGGGGCAGGTTCTTGAGTACGATGTTAGGTACTCCATCTATTCCCACTGACTTTTTGCTTCTTAATGAGTCGAAGATACTCTGGATTCCTTCCCTTGTGATTAAAAGGCTATTAGCCCCACCATTGGCATTAATGTCAATTGACAGATTATCGTCACTGAATTCCGTAAAACCCGGATTCTCCGATTGCCAATGTGAAATTTCATTCCGGAGGTGCAGGTGATTCAGTCGAATTCTGTCCTCCAGGTCGTGATTTCGGTGAATGCTTTCATTCACCTTGTACATTTCCTGAAAGACAGCTCCCACAGCGTTCGCCTTCTCCAAAGGATCTTCGATCACGAAGAGCTCACTATTGAAGATAGCGTTCTCTGTATCTATGCCAGTGTTGGTTAGCAGCTGCTTGTTTACCTCAGTACGTGGAATTTGGAGACACTGAATCTCATTTTGATTATTTCTCCTGAATATTTTATTTATTTGTGGGAACATATTCGGGTTATTAGTTTTTATAGCTCGAATTCTGTTGTTCCAATACAAATTTGTTGCTAATCTATAATTAGCTTTAAGTAATTGTTGGAGGTTTTTTAATTGAGATTTCAGTGATATTATCTCCTGGTCTTGTCTGTCTGTGTAATTGTTTAAGTTTCGATAGCAGTCTGCTCTTTTTCTTCTGTAGTGCGTTTATTGTTGCGTTTCTGTACATGTCAGTGTGATCTGTAACTGTTGTTTTGGGATTTGTTTTGTCCATTGTTCGTTTTACGGTTTCGTCCATTTGTTGTATGTATTTGTCGATTTCGACATTAGTCAGGTTTCTGTTTACTGGCAGATTCAAGTCATTCGAACGCAGTTCTCTTGTTAATGATCTGGTGAACCGCGGCCATCGCATTGCCCCGTAGTTATAGGGTTGCGGGATCACGAATTCCTCCAGATCTGCGAGCTCGTTCGGAAGCTCTATTACTGCCGTGAATGCACAGTGGTCACTATCGTATTCAATTGTCCGTAAACAGTTTGTATTTCGTCTATTGGTGTTAAGTAATCTCAGTCGTGAGTCGATTAGCAAGATATCTAAGAACGATCTACCTCTAGGGAACGATGGATATTCGGTAGCTAGCAGGTCAGTTCTATATTCAATATGAAACTGATCTAACCAGCCAGCCAACAGATTTCCTCTGGCATTAGATATATGATTTCCCCAATTTCTATGCTTGGCGTTCATATCTCCCCCTAGGATAAAGTAATTTTTGCCGAGGTGCAATTGTAAGCATCGGAAGAGAGTCTCGAGCTCTGCTATAAATAGATTATGTTGGTGCTCCTCAGGTGCGTAGACCGCAATCGCATACAAACCCCTTCCTTGCTGAAGGGGTATGCGTACGATACAGGGTTCCAGCACCCGGAACCTGCGCACTTCTCCACTATATATAAATTTATGAGGGATCCCTTTTCTAATAGAGATTACGACAAGAGCTTTTATTGATGTTGTGGTTAGAGGGTTTATATTGACTTTTTGTTTAGATTGGGCAAGTACGAATAGATCTCGTTTATTTGGTTTTGCAGCTGTGTCATCTGTCTCTGCAGATTAAGCAGAACCGTGATCACCTCTGCTTGCGATGTTGTTTCAGTCTGTGTGGGAGTATTTGTGGCTACCAATGTTGTAGCCTGGTTTGATGGTCTCCCACCCGACGCAACTTGTGCGTACGACCGCTGCGATGTTACGGGCATTGTTGTAGTACGAGCTGGCTCTGTGTTTTTTTGCCGGGTCACACTTCTTGCCATTATTTCTCGGAATTTAGGACATCCTCGATAATTAGCGCGGTGTCCCTCATTCCGGCACACTGCGCACTTTAGAAGGGCTTTGTCTTCTACCCTTTCTTTTCCCAGAGGGCATTCTTCTGCCTTATGGTCTTTTCCGCATTTTACGCAACGGTGCTGCATTTCACAGTTCGCCGCCGCGTGACCAAACCGTTGGCAGCGGACACATTGCAGGATGTCTCTGCCTTTTTTTAACTTGTCCCATGTGACACTTTGATGATCCAAGACTGTAATCTTTCTTAGACCACCAATTCTGCTGCTGGGCGTTAGTTGAACCAAAAAGAAGGGTACCTTGCGGTTTTCCCTTCTTGCCTTGGTTGTGGTGAACAGTTTTACGGAGATAAACTCGAGATCGTCGTGCCTCAACTTTTGAAGCATCTCGAGCAGAGCCTCCGGTTCCACCTCAGGGTCGACACCCTTTAATAGAACCGTTACCCTCTTTGTTTGCTTCGGCGTGAACGAGTAGAATTCCGCGGTGGCCCTTTTTAAGACCTCTTTAATTTTATCGTGGTCTGCCATCGCATAGGTTTGAATGGCATGCCTGGTACCAGCCAGTCTTTTAACTACAAAATTGTTTCCTATAGCTAGCTTACAAAGACTTACCAATTCCTTACACTCAATATCTATGGTGTTGATTGGTGGCATCTTTAATTTTTGGTTGTTATTCTTGCTTTGCCGCTGTTGTGTTGCTTGCTGTGGTCGATTTTGTGTTGATTGTTGCTGTTGATGTTGATGTTGCTGTTGCTGTTGCTGTTGCTGTTGCTGTTGCTGTTGCTGTTGGCCGACTTTTGGCTTCGGCTTTTGTTGTTGTTCGGAGTCTGTTTCTTTTTCGAGTGCAATGAAACACACTGATTGCCGGTATATGTTGAAAAGGTTTATTCATTTTTAATTGTATCCTTGGTTTACACAAACTAAACGTGCGCTTTCCGCTCGATTAGACGGGATGTAATTAATAATTCTATCTTATTACTTTTAAGCGATAACTCACGACAAATTCTATTTACTTTACACTCGACTTGTTGATGCGGGATATATGCATCCCCGCGGCGCCACGGGGCTGCAGGAGCTAGCACGACCCGTGCGATTGGTTGAAGAAAAGAGACTCAGGGATAATCATCTCGTGCAGAGCTGATTCGCTTAGCAAGGGAAATTTTTGGGTGCAATTCCCCTTCACTAGGGAAAAGAATTTCCTACCACAAGAGAAAAGTAAAGTCTCTCTTGCTAGAACAGACAAGCAGATCTCGTAATGGAGATCATGGTGGTGAGTGTGAGATCGTTCATATCTGATGTTGTTTACACGTGCTCGAAGGCAACGGAACAACGAACCAGGCAGGCGGCAAAGACAAAGGAGGAAATGACCAAATGCATCGTTCGGTAATGCGGGTCATTGTTTACGCGATGCATCGTCGCTATTATCGACGTCGGGAAAATGGTGCTAATGGAATACGAAATGGATGATTGTTTGTCTATTGAACAACGAATCGCTGGTCGGCTTCCTGCAGCTGTAAAAACAAGCCGTCCGACATTGCCTTTCAAATGATAACAATGGGTGCCGAATGGTTTGTATTTATGGTGCATATCCACATAAAGGAACTATTTTAAGAATGTTAGATAATGCGTTGTATGCATTAAATGTCATTGAAAAAGGAAAATGTCTTCAGATGCCAATGCAACCGCATTGGCGGGAAACAATGGGAGTTGGGTTGTAATAATGGGGGTTCTGCCTGATAAGTTAAGAAAGAAATCTTACGGAGAATTGTGTGCGAAGAGATGCATGAACGGTAAGTTTTCTTTTCCAGGGGCTTTTTAGATTACAGATTTGATCTCTTTAATGCATGGAGCATTTAAGGTGCTAATGCGATTGCATTAGTGAAGTTATGAGGTTGGATGGAAGTTAGGGGGGTTTTTCAGGAAAGTAGTCAATGCGGTTTGACTTTGGGTTGAAGGGCGATGTGCGTTCAGTGGTGGTTGTGACTCGACTGACTTTTTACAAGCGAGAAAAAATTTAACGCGTCGTGGCAGTGGAGTCATATAAACTCACTGCTACTTACTAGGACCTTTGGAAAGGATTGCTATGCTTGCATAGGGAATTTGGTTCCTGAGAATCGCTGCCGTACAGGCTGGGTTAAATTCCTCTGGAGCTATGTATACGAGGAAATTGGTTTGGAAACACGACCAAGTATGGGCATGACTTGTCGGTTAGACAGGAATGTGGGTCTTGGTCGTTGCGATGGTTGTTTCGCAGAAATGGATTCTTGGTAAGTTGGGGATGTATGCGATTGCAGCTTTTGGGACGGATGCTGTCCTCCCAATATGGAGGTGTGTGCTATTGCCGATTGGGGTTATCATGACGCGCTGTTATCGGTCGAAATTGGTAGAAATTGTGGGTTGGTTCTTCATGTGATGTAGAGAACTCCCGCAGATCTACCTCACTTCCTTGATCTGCTTCACTTCCTTTTCCTTTTCCTACTGATGAGTATACATGTGTTCTTCGGCATTTCAATAAAGAAACTTTTATTCCGAAAGTAATCTCCTCTTTCACCCCCATCTCAACATTTTTTTTTTACATTTGGGACATTTTTTCATATTAGGATCTACTTTACTTTCCCTTTTCCCTACTGATAAGTATACATGTGTTCTGTCGTTCAATAAAAAAACTTTTCTTTCAAAAGCAATCTATTTTTATTTATTTATTTTTTTGTACATATTTGGGGCTATCTCTTTGTGGTGGATGCAACCGTTAGGTCGAAAGCTGCGTCCACCGAGTTGGTAACGGTGAGTATCGCGAACCACTGTCCTTGGTTTGATCCAGTTCGATTACGCCAGTGATCGCGTATTTCAATTAGTTGGTATTGGTACCAACACAGGCAAATAAACGAACAAAACGACTCGGGAATTTCACTTTTTTATCTAAAAAGACTCCTAAATTAGTATTGATTATTTAACTAGTTATATAAAATAAGTGTTGTAAAATTTACAAATCCTTTTGTCTCCTTCTGGTGGCGGTTGTACACGCGTTGGTGGTTGGCGACATACTAACTAAAAGACGTTAGTCAGATTCAAATTTGTGTGATAGCTCGATGGAGTCTCTCAGCGATGACGCATTATCAGCTGGTTGCTGAGAGGCGTGGTGTATATGTTGGTTGGGGAGTGTACTAGACGGTGAACGTACTAGATTCTCCCCGCTGCATTTAGTTGCGAATCCGCAACATTCCGCTCACCTTTGCCATCGTTGGCGAACCATTTTGCTCCAGGGGACGGAGCCCAGAGCCGGGGGTGTGCGGTCTGCTGGTGGTGTGTGGTCTGCTGGTGGTCGTTGATCTGGAGACAGCCGCGACATCGGGGGGTGGAGCGTGGAAGGTTCCGAGATGGTTGAGGTCGGGCCTCCAATTAGGAAGTGTCCTGGTGTGAGGGCTGTCGGATTGGTGGGGTCGTCCCTCAGTGGCTGGAGTGGGCGAGAGTTCAGGCAGCAGGGTGGAAAGCTTGTGGCGGTTCCGCCAAACCCCACTGACTACTTACCTAAAGAACACGCATCCCTACAACCCAGTCTGTATCAACTTTCTGCTAATGCGACCGCATTAACTATCTGTAAATGCTTCACGCAAAAAAATTCACCAAATGTATTTATCTAAAAGCTCCTGGAAGAGAATTGTTACCTGCATTCATTTATTCGAATTCAAAATTCCTCTTAAGAATTCTATTCCAAACAGCAGGTGAATCGCCACTCAGCGGCTTCTTTGGCGACGAGGTGCGTGTTCTCGGCCATTTGCGTCGTTGCCTGAGTGTGAAGAGTGCCCGCTACTCCCGGAGTTGGTGCCGCAATCGCTGGTTAGTGTCGTCCAGATCCCCTTCGAGCCACGAAGCGGTGGTAGACTCGAAGGAAATCCTCGGTAGAGTATCCGGAGGCGGCTTCCAAGTGCACCGCACGGGTGGCGTGGCACACGAATACGCCGATGTATCCCTTGAATGCGCGGGCGGCTTTGTCTCTGGAGCACCTGGCGGCTATCAGGCCGGCGTAGTCGATTCCACTTACTCGGGTGGCCGGGGGATCTGCCACCAGTTGAGGGGTCGGGGAAGATGAGTATCGCCAGCAGCGGGTGTATCGTAGACCACTCTTTTGACCAGCTGTCGTCCATGTAGGATGCACAACCGCTGCCTGAGGTGATTGAGTAACAGCTGCGTGCCACCATGGAGTGTTTTTTCATGGGCATCTCGGGCGGGTAGCAGCAAGAGGAACGACCCGGACGGGCGGATGAAGGAGTGGTTTTCATCGGGGTGTACTAGCGAATCAATCTGCGCGGGGGTTAACTCGGCGGAGATGCTTGGGCTGGGCCAAGCATTAGTTGGCCATTGTCCCCCCGTGGGGTATTCCTGATGTGGCTGGTCGCAGTGCGGGATTCCAGGTCCACCGTGGTCGATGTGCAGGGCCAGGGGGTCTCAGTGGCGAGGAGCTCAGGGCCGTTCATCCATAGTGATGGTGAGGACGCGTTTCACCAGGCGCGTCAGCAGCAATGCGGCGCACAGCTCCAGGTGGGGTAGGGAAACCTGCTTTAGGGGGGCGACTTTAGGCTTGGAAGCGAGGGTGGTGCCCGATGGTTTCGGGGGACCGCCGAGCGTTCTTAGGTAGGTGGCGGCACCGTAGGCCGCCCGTGAGGTACGCATGGAATTCCACGGAGAGGTTGGCGGCCGCGCAGTGGCCGGCCCAGCGAAGAAGGCGAAGTATAGGCAGTTGTCGTCGGCCCGTGACGGGGTTCCGCCACCGGGACGCCGGTGAGGGGGGCAGGAGCTCACCCCATTCGAGCCCCAGTGGCCACAGGCCTTGCATGAGGATTTTAAATTTGATCACGACGGGAGAGATCCACCCAAGGGGATCGCAGAGGCGGCCGATGAATGCGAGCGCCCTTCGTTTAGTGTTGGCAGCGTCGCCGGCTGAGTCCTGGAGGGAGAAGGCAAAGCTGTCCTCTTGGGGTCGCCATTGAATTCCGAGGATCGAGTGGGGCTCTGCCGGGGGCCATGTTAGGCACGACCCGAGTTCCGATGCTTGTGGCGGGAGTAGCGAGGAGGACTATTTACTGAGGGGGAAGCCGCCGGCTGATAGTAACGCAGAGAGTTGGCGCTTTAGTAGCGAGGGGTCGTTGGAGGCCCATTTACTGAGGCGGAAGCCGCCGACTAATAATAACGCAGAGAATTGGCGTTTTAGTATCTGTGCCCCTGGTGTGGTAGCCGAACCGGCAAATATGTCGTCCACGTATGTCTCCTTGGTCAGTGTTTGTGCCGCGGTGGGGAGTCGTTCGCCTTCGTCGAGCGCTAGCTGCCCGGGGGTTCGAATAGCCTGGCACGGCGAGCTGGCGAGCCCGTATGTCACTGTGTTTAGCGAGTAGGTCTTGAGTTCGTTCATCGGGGTGGGTCGCCAGAGGATTTGCTGGTAGTGGCGGTCTCGCTTGTCGATCCCTATCTGGGGATACATCTTCGCGATGTCTGTCGAGAAGACGTGTCGGTGGTTGCGCCAGCGCAGCAGGACGTCGAAGATCTCCTTCTGTAGTTTGGGCCCGACGTAGAGGCATTCGTTGATTGATGCTTCAGTCGTTGGTCTGACGAAGCCGTTGAATATGACTCGGATCTTACGAGTCTGACCGGACGCTTTGAGCACTCTATGGTGTGGTATGAGAAAACACTGTGGGTGGGTCTCCGCGGTTCTGGGGTTTACTTCGTTCATGTAGTCGAGCGAGACATATTCCGCCATGAATTCCTTGTAGCGCTCTCTGAACTGAGGTTGGCGCTTGAATCTGTGTTCCAGCCGCCGGAATTCAGCGGTGGCGGCGTTCGCGGGATACCCGAATTGGGCTTCAAGGGTAGTCGGACTATGTAGCGGCCCTGTGGGTCACGTCCGTGCGTGGGGGTGAAGTGGGCCTCGCATGCCTGTTCATACGCTGTCAGGGCGGAGGCTCTAGGTGAGATTTCCATTTGAGCCTAGAATTTTTCCAGGAAGTCACGTAGCTCCCGGCCAATGCTGATCTGATGGCTGGTCAGGGATCGCCTGCCGTTGGAGTGGCGTGGGCCGGGTGGCGCCGCACCCGCCAGTATCCATCCCAAGTGAGTGGTTTGGGCGATTAGGTCTGAGTGTCGGACTTCCTTAGTCTGAGTGGTCGGAATTCCGTGATGATGGCCGGGTGTACATCGGCACCGATTATCAGGTCCACCTTGTCCGTTGAGGGGATGTCTGGTGGACCAGTTCCAGGCCTGTCGCGATGGCGAGGTCGCCGGGCAGGAGTCGTGGGATGGCACGTAGTCCGAAAGGTGGGGCAGGATAAGTGCATTGGTCGTCCAGTTTGGCGAGCAGTCGTGGCGAGGCAATACGGTGATTGGGGACTGGGCTTTACCCGTGTGGTAGCGGCCGCCTTCGACTCCGTGAACCGGGATGAACGATCCCCGGCGGCGGACACGCAGCCGCTGAGCGAGGGATTCGGAAATGAAGGTGGCCTCTGAGTAGGGGTCTATCAAGGCACGAGCCTCCACCCGGCGTTGGTTGCCCGATTGGATGATGGTGCTGTAGCCAGGAGGGTCGCCCGTGGTGGAGGGGCAGTTAGGATGTTTTTTTTTTTTTTTGGTTTCGGCAGGAAGGTGGAAAGCTTTAAAAGATACCTCTGGACCGATCCAGAGGCATGCCGGGTTTTTACCGACTAAAATCACCTGCCGCCAGGCTCATATTCCCGTTGATCTCCGTGGCACTTTTTATTTTTGATATTACATTGCGGGGCGGGACGGAGTTTACCTGTTACTTCGCTCGTCGTGTCGCAACTGCTGCATCATTTCACAGGAATACCAATTGCTACGGACCATGCCTGTTTTGAAATAAGCATGTATTATATTACTGCTCCCAGAATAACTGTCCGTCTCATATGTCTCCCCAAAATCGTTCGCGTGGTCTCGAATCTCACCGACTCTGTGGGTACGTGTTCCGCATTTTCTATTTTGCCTTCGCAATACCAGCAGAATGGGTGATTCACATGCTTATACGTGTGCAATTATTGCCGGAAGCATCCATGTCCTGATATTAGCCGAGTCAAGTGGTAATTCAGATCGCCATGTTTTCTTTTCACCCATGTTTCTATATCAGATATCATGGTGTGGGTCCATCTTCCTTTGGTGGAAGAATCCCACCTTCGTTGCCATTCTCTTAGGCTTGAGAGCTCTAATTGTGACCACATTCTTCGACGATTCTCTTGGGAGACCTTATGCAATGAAGAGTTTTCTTTAGCTGCAATGTCAGATGGCGTCCAATACACGCCACTCATTACCAACTTATCCCGAGTTGATCTGAATTTGGGATGGTAGTAATTCTCGCTACAGACGCGAATCTCTTTTTTTGAGTTCAGCACTTAATTTTGTATACGTTCTTTTTAGTACCTGGTTATCAGGTACTTACTTTTTGCGTCTTGTCCAGAGTTTATTCTTAGCTGAAACTTTGTTTAACACCGCTCTCGATATCCAAGGTTTAAGACTTTTGGGCATATGCTTGGAATGAAAAACAGAAAGGGATATGTCTACCGAGAGTGACGATGTGAGTAAGCATTAGTTAAGTCACCACAAACATAAACATCTTCGAACGATTCATAACTTAATCTTCGCTTAACGCGAACAAAGTCAATTCTCCCCGGCTGCATAGGGGAGAGGAAAAGAAGAATCGCAACCTCTAGTTATGGGGATGGGGGCCAAGACCCCCATCATGCAGCAATTAGAGTCTTGCCAATCAAAGATACATTTCACGCACTTATTAATATCAACAAAAGAAAGGCGACCATAAATACGACCAAGACAACTTCTGAGCGGGTTTGTGGGGGTTTCGTATATCTTACTTGATCTCTTCACGAAACTGTCCCCGACTCCAAGTTCACAGTCCGTGAACTGCGCAACTACGCCACTCGTGATGGACAACCAAAAGGGAGTGAAACTCACGATCCAAAATTAGGCAATACCTCTTTATTGTTCTTAAATAACTTAAACACACACAAATTGAACGATTTATTGTTATTCTAAAACAGTGTACAATTAATGAAACTAAAACTGATTAAAATGTCACTTATTTGGATTTAATTATAAAACGGTGTACAATTAATATTAACCACAACGGATTACAATGCCCATTATTTAGAATTAATTTTAAAACCGCGTGCCAAACATTTAAACGACAATTTATTAAGATCATTAATTTAACTTTGACTGCACGACCGATCGTTTTGACTACCATTACTAAACTCCCTTTAGTGTATTTAATGTGGAGGCCCGACTTGCCTCCACGGAATCCAGAACGCGATTAAATATTGCCACCGAAGCGACGGAATTACCAAAAATTCATTCATCGCTTCGATGACCATATAAGGTAAGATTCTCCTTATCATTTTGTCCAACAAGCAAGGGGTGAAACACACACACGATGATTGCTTCTGCCGTTCATCGTGTGTGTCCACAAGTATGCGGACATTGGATCGATCAAATCTACATGGCTGCAGCTGGTGCAAAATATCTCGGCAAGGGGTTGAAATGTTTGCACGATCAGCGACAGTGTCAAGTATTATTGCTGATCGTGCACATGTTGATGGTATTGTGGGGAGGAAGTATTGTGAGAATACACAGGCACTCCTTTCACTTCCTCCTCCATCATAAACTGATCACGTGTATAACACCGAACCAAAAGAACGATTAACTAAATACATCCGGGAACGCCGAGCATAACAATCACGATCGCAAGTAAAAATACAAAACACAGGATTCCTTTTGTTTAGTTTTATATTTATATTAATTTCTGTGCTCGCTGCGAACTTTCACTGAAGGAATAATTAGGCAAGGAGAATATTTTTGTTTATACTAAAACATGGTACAAATTATCAGATTCGACTCGACACTCGATTATCGCACCGCCCCGCGCGCGCGGTACGGTGAATGGCGACGCGACCGCCTCGATCCGTGGTTGGTAAAAGACTCCCCGATATCCTCTCCAATAAGGATATCGTTTTTACCTACCACCAGAGAAACGTAAAGTCTCTCTTGGTGGTATAGGAAACCAGATCTTGTAATAAAGGTCATGGTGGTATGTGTGCGATCATTCAGATCTGTGTGGTTTACACGTGCTCGAGGGCAATGGGTAAATGAAGCAGACAGGCGGTAAAAACAAAGGGATCGAAAAGATCGTCGTCTATGGAGTGTATCGCGTCTAAGTAAATAGACGACGATACAGCCAAGAAATGTGGCAAAAGAAAAGATGGGACGAGGGTATCATAAAAGTCTTTGATGAATGATGCCCTTGTGTAAATATACGAATAACCATTCGAAAGAGGTGCTAATGTATTACAATACTTTATACAATGAGAATTGTATATCGTATCTTAGGTCGGTGGCCAAAACCAATCCCATGCTTACATTTGTATATGCCGGGTAATTAGTTGCGGCAGGGAAAGAAATTCAAGATTGTTTGTCTATTAAACAACGAATCGCTGGTCGGCTTGCTGCAGCTGTAAAAACAAGACGCCCGTCCTTGCATTTCAATTGATAACAATGGGTGCCGAATGTTGTGTATTTATGGTGCATATGCACATTGAGGAACTGTTTTCAGGAATTTATCTAGCACGTTGAAAGCATCAAATGTCCTTGTAAAAGGAAATGTTTCAGCTATGGGAAATTGATATCTGCCTGGGATTCTTGAATAGGTAGAAAGAAAGCGATCCATGAAGGTAAGTTTTCTTTCACAGGGACTTTTTGGATTATAGTTTTGATCTATATAATGCGTGAAGCATTTAAGAAGCTAATGCGATTGCACTAGCGAAAGCTTATGCAGACTGGATTGTATGGATGGGGGTTTTTCAGGAAGGTGAGCCGTGGGATTTGGCGGAACCGCCACAGTATCTCCACGTAGTCGAATTCTCGATGGAGGTTTACCATTTAAGGAACTTGACTTTCCTGGGTAATCAGCCATATGCCTTCATGTATTTTTCGGTCGGACGACCGATCGATGCAGGCATGATGCAAAGGGAAAGATAAAACATTTCCTGCATGCGTGTGGCTGGCGCGTAAAGGCATATCTCATGAATATTGTTCCGACGATGTTGGTTGCTAGATGGTGCGACCAAATTGCTTTCAGGGAAATCAATATTTGTCGCTGATGAAATTTTATGTCAGCTAGAATTATTGATTCAAAGTATTTCTAAAATTATTGGTACAACTATGGAAGGTGAGTACACGTTTTTTATGGAACTATTTCTTTATCATAGCTGTAAGATAAGTAGTGACGTTCAATGGAACTGCCACAATACTTGTTTTTTATGCTTTTTGTATGCCCTAGATGGGAGTTTTTACATAGGTAATGGGAAGATGATTGGTGGCGTTCAAGGGAACCGCCACAGGTTCATTAACAAAGCATGCAAGATCGTTCGAAGCGAGTAATGACAGGTAATTACAGACAGAATCATCGTCATCCAAGGTGTTGATATTGAAATCACTCACAACAATTTAATTTTTAGAGTTATCTCTTAACAAGAGAACAGAAATCTAATAGATAAAGCTTCAAACATTCATCGTATGTAGCATATAGACACAAAGGAATGGAAATACAACATGGCTAATTGCGACTGAAATCTTTAAAACGCCCGCACTTGGCACATAAACTTAGGAGAAATTAAAAATCTTGTAGTGGCCCCCTCTGGGGAAAACATGTGTTCCGCAAAATTACAGACCGCCAGCATTATTGTCATCCAAGGTGATGAGAAAATTCATGAATGTCGAGTTAATTAAATACTTGGAATGCAACGGACATCTAAAAGATAGTCAATACGAATTCTTCAGTAGGCGAATACACGCGAGACCTTTTGATCTGCTGACATCTAGGCATCTGCATTTGAAAAACATGCTAAGTCAAGGGCGGCTGCATTGGATACCTCCGGGACCTTTGACCGCGTCTGGCACGGGGTGTAAGCAAGCTTCGCTCATATTGAACTTTTCAACAACTTTGTTACTGGACGAAGAGCTTCTTCAAAGATGGATCGATTCGAGTTGTTGTAGACAATGTGTTTTCGGATTATATTCTGTTAATGCCGGGGTACTTCAAGGTTCTATGTAGGCTCCAACCTTTTTCTTGCTCCACATTAATAATTTATTGAAATCAACGGGTAACCAAATATTCAGTTTTGAAGATGATAGTACGGTGATTTCCTTATTTTCGAATGTTCGGCCGATTAATGCACCAACGTCGCACCAGCTGAAATGTGGCTAGATCGAAATGGATAAGGTTCTGCTGTGGGAAAAACCCAATCTCGTCGAGTTCAATTCAACGAAGACACAATATTCAACATTCACAGGGAAAAACGTATCGCCGGTTCCACAGCTGATGGTCAATGGCCAAGCCCTTGGATCTAAACAAAGCATACATTTACTCATGGTATGTGGAAATGTATCGTGGTATGGGCACATATCGAATGGCGTCAGGTCCGCCTTTAGAAAAATAAGTCATCTTTTGGAACCAATACATTCTTTTGGAACCAACAAATATTTTACCGCCCAACTTATTCTCTTGTATACATCTATAGTTAGACCGGCGCTCGCATATTGTTCTCATGTTTGGAGCCCTGATCCTAAGCATACTCTCGACCTACTTGAGTGCATACAGAGATGGGTGATCCGTCTGATCGCGAACACAGCGCTGACATCAAGAGTTCAGTTGCTATCACATCGACGGCGCTGTTTTATCATGCACTGATTCCGGAGATTTGTGGTATTATTCCCCGGAATTCGGTTTATTTGCGCTCCGAAAGACAATCCAATTTACGTTTCATCTTCCGACTGCACACACATCCCTGTACCAAAACTCATTCCACTACAGAACGGGAAAGCTGTGGAACTTCATCCCCGCGCGAGTATTTACTACGCGTTCAAGAAGAACTCCAACAGTTATGTAATGGCATCCCGGGGGGCTGTCTCGAAGCTGTAGGTTCGTCTATCCCGAGGTATTTAAAAAAAAATTGGAGTTACAAACGATAATAATTTCAGAAGCTGTCTTTGTGATTGATATTCAGTCGATAATATGTGAAAGATCTGTGGGTAGCTTTTATGGTGGCATCGGGATGGATGCAGGTTGCATAAAAGAAACCACTGATGAAGCCTTCCTTAGAATAGTCCACCCAGGAAGGAGGAAATAAAACACCGGGAAAAACAAGGAACAACAAGGAAAACACTGAACTATTCGACAACGAAGAATGTAACAAATAAAACACTTGGTATTGATGTTGATCACTGTTTTTATTGTTCGAATTTTACTTTCTTAATTATTTACCCGTTTTGCACTAAAGTCTAATACAATTTATATTATTACGGCACGAGTCAATTGTCATACATTTAACGAACGCTACCAAGTTAATGGGATTCACCTCAATTAATCATTATCTCTAATGTTCGATTACAGCACGGTGACAATTCTGATTTATTATTAAAACGTGATCAAAGCTAGTGGAATACACTTTGTTTAAGGGAACTATACTAAATTATATTTCTTTTGCACAAGTGACAGACGGTATGGCAAAAGACGCACACGAACAGAAATGACTTAGTAAAGCAAGGACTCCCGGCGGGGATTCGTACGAAGGTGCGCAGCCTTTCAAGAGGTAAAAACTCACTGCTGGTGCTCGTGGCACGTGCACACATCACCAATGATCAAATCGGACTCCTCGTGAAATCGTCCTCGACATTCCTTGTAGAATCGAGGATGAGATGGTATGTCGTCGAAGAACCAATCCGACCGTTGAATTAGGGATAACAATGGCGATTGCCCTGGAAAAATTCCAACTGAAAAATCCCTATAGAAACCGTACCGGTTAGGAAGACACGCCCCACGCTGGAAGTGGTGACGATGCCAATAATTACAGATGCACACGGAAAATACTAATGCACATCTGGTCGACTAGAGGTACGAGTGTTGCGGCTGGCAGTAATGGCGGTCATAAATCATAGAAATAGTTTCCTATGATGTTAACAGACACTCAAGGGTACTCTATTGTGTGTTTATCTTTTCGGTCACATAGCTTGGGTAGAAATTGCCGCCCGGACGAAAATCATATCTTCTGTCTACATTAAACTAGATAGAAACGTTTTATGGGTGCTGTGTAAGGGATAATAGGCGCAAGACTAATGACCTTGCCCGGAAAAAACAAATCATTATGGAAAATTTAACAAGCCTCAGGACTTGCTAAATAAGGCCAAGACCGGTTCCCGGTTGTAGTGCCGAGGATGATGATGATGTAAGGGATAATAAGGCGACGGTGTTAGATTCTTCTGTGATGTTAAATTGGCAGAAGATCACCCGCCATCGAGACTGATCTTTTATTATCCCATTCGTTATGTCCCATTACAGGCTATTAGACAACTGGTTTGCAGATGTGCAAGCCGGCCAATAGCCCAGCCAGTGTTTTGGGAGATAATGGGCATTGAAACAGTGTCTGGGTACACATTGTTCCGATCATTAGAACATCCTATCGGTCGATGTGGTGACCTGTGTGTTGTTTAAAATAAGACAAGGACATTTCCAGGAAACATACCATGGCTACGCTGCATTAGAAAATAGAAAGATCGGCCGATGGATCTATGACCAAAAAGGTAAACACATCCTGTCGAATCTAGGGAAAATCTCCTCAGCTGTTACGGATATTTATGTCAGTTGTCCTGGGGGATAACCGAATTGTTTTCAGGATTTTAGGGTGGTGATGAATGCTGTGGCGAGGTTGTGTAATTTTGGCAAGGATTCGAATTAAGGGCAGCTAAGGAGTTTATAGGATTTTTATGGGGGTTAAGAATGATGCGAGGTTCTTCGAGCCCTGAAAAGCCCACAGATCTACTAGTGGTGACTCTAGAAGAACTATTTCACGTCTTAAAATTTGTTCTCTGAAGGTTTTAAGAAGAAGGAAATCGAGCCTTTTTTTCCTAACGTTATACCGAAGTATGCACGAGCTTCATAACATAGCCAGAGATTTGTCCCAATCATACCGCGGAACGTATAAAATGATTAGGTGATATTTGGGGACAATTTCTTTTCTCGAACGCTTTTGAAACTTTTAATTTCCAGCGTTCCATATATCCGGGTTGTTTTTAGTTCCAATTTTTTCGAGGGGATCATCAATCAAGCCCTAAATTATCAGAAATTTCTTCCGAAAATTTTATTGTGAGTACAGCATGGTGAGATGTCCCATTGGGCTTAGCCCAATCTATTAACAGGGAGGCTGCATTAGCGCCTGTTTGCTAAGGTGGTAAGTTTGGTACCGATAGACAGTTTAGCTAGAGATTTTTTAAAGCCCCCTTTACAGTATCAGCGCTACAATTTGCAACTGCTCAAAAACAAATCCAACTGCTCCCTAAAAGCATCTTTAGGGACTGACTCAGCGCTATGGGTTTATATTTGATGAGAAAAGTACATATGGTACAATATATGAAAAAAAAAATCGTCATTTTGTTGTTTGGAGTGTTTTTCTAGACATTAGGCTCTCAAAACAATTCATATGTTACACAAGAGGTCTGACAATACAAGGTGGCTGAGGTGTTATGATGGCGCAAGGCTAATGACCTTGCCCGGAAAAACAAATTATTATGGACAATTTAACAAGTCTCGTATTTGGACCCGATACCGGTGGAGAGACTTGCTAGATAATGATGATGAGGTGTCATGAACTATCCACTCTTAATATGTTGCCTACCGCATACCTTAGAGGAAATGTTGCAAAAAACTGTATTTCATAATATGTTTGACCATCTGAAGGAAATGTTGAGGGACTTTAGTGAAGTAGCCCCATATGAACTGTCCCCTGTACCAGCAATGCTGGTCTGACTTGAATATTGAATTGAAATTTGCAAACCACGTTGAGGGATAATATTCCCCACTCGACATTGCGATGCGCAATAAGTATCTGGGGCACTACTAATAAATTTAAGGGCCATAAAAATAGTTTTCAACTCTCCCAGCATATCTAGCATTTCCGAGTCTATTACATCACGTTAAATGCGCTCAGAATGCCTAAATGTGATGTTAGCAGATATGTTGACCGCGCGTTTGTTCACATTTACTCACGCGTTATCTGAGGGCACGTCTCACTCACAAATCATTAACTCCGCCATACTTGATAAAACGTGAGCTACATGCATTCCAAAGCCCTCATAAAAGAGGTCGTACGGTGTTTGCAACCAATCATGCACTTCCCAAGTATTCTGCCTTACCACCATTCTCGATGCGTTCAGTGGACTTGTAAGCATTCTCTAGGGTTCTAGAAAGTATGAATCTCGATAGCACGGCAAGCCATTAATTTTGCACACTTGGACTAAACTTTACGACATTTGCGCGAGTATTAAGTCGGACCCCCTTTGGTCGTCCTCGTTTTGTGTGACGTACATTTGTTACATTAATGAGTGTTCCACAAGAGGGCAACATCTGACACAACCGTGAGTTCAGATACTTATCTCACATATTAATTATGATGAGATGTGCGAGATGCTGGAAATTAAAACTTTCAAAAACGTTCGAAAAAAGAAATAACTTAACGGAGGTGAACTAATTGACAAAGTTACAAGCTACGAACATGATAAACTTTGAGATAAATTATCACATCTGCGAAAGCTATTATGTACACGTGCATTGGTAAAGCGGGTTTCTGTGCTCCGGGTTTACCATCAATAAAATCGAAGGAGCTCCATATGAAGTCCGTCTATAATGGGATAATCATATTGAGATAACAGGGATAATAATTAATTCGAGATTAAAATAATATTATGCTTATCAGAAAATGTTTTTACACTTTGTTGTATTTGCAAGGGAAGGGTGGAAGATTTTATTATGTATTGTTATTTCTTTTTTTTCCGACAGGGTGTTTATCATAAAAATCACCAACGAAAATATTTTCGTATATCCTTGGTATAATGAATACGTGCTTATGTTGTCTGCATTTTTCTGGAATGAGTACAGTCACTGAACCCAATGCTATTTTAACTTATTTGATGCGTCATTAATATTTCTCGTCTATGGATAGACAACGAAACATCCCAACAACTTATCGCCTTTCCTCTTCAAGTAGACAAATTAAATGTTTTACGGGAAAGTACATGTGATTTAAGGTTGGAGGTGTGTAATATAACGAAAGAAAGCACAGATTAGAGGCAGATTGATGATGTCCTGTCTCGACCTCTCCCCATACCCCAATTGTTCTAACTTTACTTCCTCGTTGTAGGTTTTTGTTTATGCAAAGTTGATGTGAACATAGTTCTCTATTTGTTATGATTGCATCATCATTGTTGCGGATTCACAACTGAATGCAGCTAACGGATTCGCAGCTGAATGCAGCCAATAATAACAATTAAATTTCGAGCTGTCAATTGGAATGATTGGAATGATTGGATAACTAATTTTGCTGCTTCTTCACGAGTTTGTATTTTAACCCGAATAAATCCAGGTTATCTCAATGAAAAACGTTAATAACAATAAATAGTATTCTAAACCAATATAGTGCATTTTGTTTCCTTAGATTTTGTACCATCGCGACCATTTAATTCTCTGTTTTATTCACTTTGATAATTAATACATTGGACTGCACTTCTGTAACATTCATTCAATATTCGTAGTTAAATCGTGCTAATCGAGTTACCCGGCCACGTTCGCTCGTTTTTGTGTAGACTCCACTGGGAATTGAATCGATTGAAATTCCCCGCAGTGTGAAAGAGCATCCCAGCCTTCGTCCTACGGCAGGAGCTTATCGAATAATCACCATTATCGGAACTACAACCGGGATCCGGTCTTGGGTTTGTTTAGCAAATCTCTCCACTCTCGGCCCATATCCGAGACTTGTTAAATTGTCCATGATCATTTGTTTTTCTGGGCAAGGTCATTAGCTTTGCGCCAACCTTTCTCAGGATGTCGCTGCATGCATTGGTTCACTACTTGGCGGGTATCAAAGTAGCTATCCAGGGGTGTCACGTGGGGACTGAATGTCAACTTGTATTGAACAGGAACAAGGATAGTCCTGGCCTTCGCCGGATTGAAAGCAGAAACTTTAACGAAATCCGTATCCACGTCAGAGGTACACAATGCGAATTGGGAAACGTTGGTTACTTTTTCACATTTGAGAATTTGAACCAAAGACTTCACACCCATACGATGCTTCAAATGCTGGCTACATGGACATGTGGCAAAATTCTGCAAATCTGAAGTAGAACGAACGGATATCTATCTGAAAGGAGGAGGAAAAAGCAATAAAGTGAAGAGGTGTCAAACACAAGTCAAAAGCATATTGCGCTAATCAGAGTGCCAAGCCAGTAGCGTACACCCAACAGTAAATTCCAATTGCCGAGCAGTTGAATGTGAGGGCCGATCTTCTAAATAAAAAAGAACAGGTTTAATTGTACGAGGGCGAATCCAATATAAACGGAAATTTTACTTTTTCTCTTAGCAACAAGTTGAAAGCTAAATCATCTTGTGCGTGGCTGTTGTTCGGTTTATGAAGAGTAGGGAAATCGGCTTGGCTAGCGGTCGCGCTTGACTTTGTAGTCAGTACAGCCACGAGCGAGCAAGAGGTACATACGTCTTTTGCCCAACGGTTTATTATAAAATTTTGCACAAATGAAGGCACAATTTGGTGATGATACACTGTCTCAGAATCGTGTGTAGATGTGGACCAGAGAATTGAAAAATGTGCGAGATCATATCAAAAACGAAAATCATGAGCGATGTTCAAGGACAAGTCATACAAATGAAAACATCCGTGCCCTTCGAGAGTTTATTGAAAGCGATCGCCGCTTGCTGTCAGTTGTTACAGTCGGCAAAAGCCGCATATCGAAACAGAAGACGAGGTATGCCCATTCAAGATGTCATCCTTCTTCATGACAACGCCAGTTCTTACCCGCGTCCTTGACAAAGGATACATTGGAAGAAATGGGCTGGGAAACCATCGAACACTATTCTTATAACCCAGAATTCTCTCCCCGCGACTATTTTTTGTTTATTTATGTTTTTTTTCTTTTTGTTTATATCCCTTGCTCCCGGGGCGGTTTTTTTTTCGTGCGTCGTCGTACGACAGTTGACTCGCGACGAGCGATGTAACAAACAAAATCCGTTGCGCCCTGCGATGGAATATCTAAAAAGAAACTTCTGCGGGAATAACAATATGTGCTGACCGGTGGGTGGTTTTAGTCGGTATAAATCCGACATCCATCGGAATAGGCCTAGATGTATCTTTTGAAAATTTCCACTTTCCTAAAGAAAAAAAAAAAAGACAAGATCTAGATCTCTGCGTTGGAAGAAAACGAAATACAAATTCAAATTGTGGTATACATTATATAAGCAACCACATGGTTAAGATATATAAATACAAAAAGATATATAAAATATCTTTACAGTAAGATATATAAAATATCTTTACAGTAAGATATATAAAATATCGTTCGTGACATTGACCATGGATGGACACTTGTGTAAACAGTTGTTTAGGACTATGAAACATGAAACATCCAAAGTTATAAACAAGTCCCAACGATTGCATGAATCGTAGAATAAACGTTGGTCATAAAATGCCCACGATGCGTAGATCATCATCATCATTATCGGCACTACAACAAGGATCCGGTCATGGCCTTGTTTATCGAGTCTGAGTCTTGTTAAATTTTCCATAATATTTTGTTTTTGTGGGCAGGATATTAGCCTTGTGCCAACGATGCGTAGACAGTGTTCGCTAATTATGATGAGAGAAGATGAAGGGTAAAAAAAGTTAGAAATGCACTTTTCGATATGCATGATCGAAGAAACGAGAGAGTGGTAAACAAGACATCGTTCTGAACGGGCGTTGATGAAATAAAAAGCGGGAGTCTTACACTGCCCGTCAACAAATGTGGATACTGGGAGTTGTGCGTCCGGAAACGTTCGACTAAAGAGTCGAGTTTAGTGTATAGGCCCTTGCTCGATTGACATTTACATGGGTGGCCTGAAAAGTTTCCGACTTAACAAAGACACAAGACATCTTTTCTTAAAAGCTATTATTATTTTTCTACATAGACTCCTTGTAACTCCACACACTTCCCCCAGCGATGTTTCAATCCCTCTAACCCGTCCAAATAGTTCTCGGCGTTTTTCTCTGCAAAATAACTGTTCACGAAGTTATGCCTCCTCATTTGACGAAAATCTCTGTCCTCCGAGCGCAGTGTTTAGATTAGGGAACAAACAGAAGTCTCTTGGGTCTAGATCTAGTGAGTTAGGCGGATGGTCAAGCAGTTCAAACCGTAATTCATGGATTTTCACCACGGAAACCGGTGAGGCGTGAGACGGCGCGTTGTGTTGGTGAAACAGTGTTGTTTTTCTAAATGTGGCCGTTTTCCCGCAATTTCTGCCTTAAGTTGGTCAAGTATTGATGCGTAGACTCCTGTAAAGGTTTTTCTTTTTTGAAGATAATCGATTAAGATAACTCCACGAGTATCCCAAAAAACAGTCGCCATCATATGGTGTATCCAAGTTTCATCGACAGTAATTAATCGACGCCAAAACTCGCATTTATTGTGCCTAAACCGCGCCAACAGATCGTTGAAAATATTCATTCGTCTAACGTGAGCAAACGCGGCACCCGACGCGCGGACTGCTTTCTCATGCCTAAATGTTGATTTAATATGTGACAAACACATTCTATGGACATTTTTATAGCCTCTGCTATCTCACTCACGTTAATTCGGCGGTCGTCCAGCACCATTTGGTGAACTTTAGCCATGTTATCGTCAGTTGTTGCAGTTTTTGGACATCACAAACGTTCATCGTCTCCCAAGCTTTTTCACTGTGATAAATTATGGTGCAGAGTCCCCATACATAGAGTCCAATTCATCTTTGATCAGCGTAGACGTATTGCCTTTCAAAAACAATAATTTAACGACAGGTCGATACTCAATTTTGTCCACTTTCACAAAAAACACTCACATCGACTCACTCAAAAGACTGTCAAATAAAAACGACCAATCGAAAATGGCTGACATTTTGGTGAGTAACTGTTAAAAGAGGCACAACGACTGTCACTAGCTTTTTTTGAAGAGTGGTCGGAACCTTTTCAGCCCACCCTCGTATTTGAGGAGTATGTATTTGATATCTTCCATAACTACTGGGTTTTGGACACCAGCACTACAATCTCTATATATAATAATCAATGTAACGTCAATTCCATAGGGATACTTTTTCGACAACAGAACGGGATGCTAACTCCATTGAATGCGTTCAAGTTATCCATTATGACAATTAATGCTTTTAGAGTATTGTATGGAGTTATTTTACGTTTTAATGCGATACTCCAACATATTTCCCATAATATACATAAAATGATAGTTTGTCAGTGACTCCATTACCTTCGGTTAAACAGAATTGTGCTATGGATATAAAGTGGGAATTATGATGGTCACCTTTTCTGAGAATTGGGTGAGTATTCGCCGTCTATTTGGGAACTTATTAATTGAATAGGACTGAAAGAAGAGTTTTCGTACTGGCTTATTTAAAAATGACGACAGCGGATCCAAGTGTATAAGCTGAATTTCAGCGCTATTGTATGAAGAGTCCACCTGTTACGAAGGAATTTTGTTGTAACGTTCTTATAAAGTAGTGAAGAACCATTTTGGAACCCGTACTATGAAAAGATTAAAACTAAACCACAAACACTTTAAATCATTGCCGCGTGTATGCACAATTCGCTCTATAAGTCGTGATTACTACATTAATGCTGTGTGTTACGAATTAAGTTAAACAAACGGGTGCCTTCCAGGGGACTGGCAAAACTTTCAACAGTGTAGTGGACTGTAATGTAAGAGCTAATTCGGCTTCCAGCTCCGGCTAGCTAAGGGAGCTCTGAAAACCGATAAACCCATCAGAATACGATAATTGAGGAACGTCTTCCCTCTGCCTTATCACACTGTGGAATTTACCGCGTACCAACGGCTGAACCTCCTGTCGTATCGTGCCCCTTTCCCTCGCGAGACGTCCCTTACCGCCTGTGGGAGGGAAGGACGAAGGTGGATCGGTTTCGGGCACCTCTTACCGCTGATGGAGGGGAAGTATTCTGGTGTACCTGAAAGGAAGAGTGGATTAGAAGCGACTACCCTCAAAGTGATACTAATGTACTCCTATACGAGGGTTGCCTCTTATGTTTCGGGATTTGGCAACCCTAGCGTTGCAATTCGGCAATTGACAGCTCTGTCGTAAAGTTGGACATTTTTGAGGTTATACGCACTCAGAACGTTTTGACATACGAGTGCTATTTGTGTTGTTTACAGTAACTTAAAAGATTCATCTCGGCCCAAAAATGGAATTAAATCGTCAACATTTTCGTGCGATTATTTTTTACAACTTTCGGCGTGGATTAACTCAGCAACAGTGCATGGATGAACTTAATTCAATTTTTGGCGATGAAGCTCCATCAAGGACCAGTGTTTATCGATGAAGATCGCCATGTGACCTATCGTGAGATTGAGACAACCTTACGCGTTAGTGGGACCAGCATACATTCAATATTGCATAAACATTTCACTGTCAAAAAAATTTGTTCGCGTTGGATCCCACACAATTTGTCAATCGCCCAAAAAAAGGCTCGCGTCAATTGGTCGAAAGAAATGCTCAAAAAATACGGTCGCGGTGCTTCGAAACACGCCTATGACATCGTGACAGGTGATGAATCGTGGATTTACGCGTATGAGCCCGAAAGTAAACAGCAACCGACTGTCTGGGTGTTTCAAGATGAGCCAAATCCAACAAAAGTTGTTGGCGCACGAAGCACTTCCAAGCAAATGGTCGCCTGTTTTTTCGGAAAAACTGGACATGTCGCAACCGTACCACTAGAACAACGCAGAACAGTCAATTTAGAGTGGTACACAACCATTTGTTTGCCAGTTGTCTTCCAAGAAATCAGGAAAACCAACCGCCGAAGACGGATCACTCTTCACCACGACAATGCGAGCTCTCACACATCGGCTGCGACAACTGCATTTTTGAGCACCCAAAACATCGATTTGATGGGTCATCCGCCGTATAGTCCTGACTTGGCACCGAATGACTTCTTTTTATTCCCGTACGTAAAAAACAAACTGAGAGGTCAACGTTTTTCGACACCTGAAGAAGCGGTTGCTGCATTCAGAATGCATGTGTTGGAGATACCTCAATCAGAGTGGCAAAAGTGCTTCGACAATTGGTTCAAACGCATGTAAAAGTGTATAGATCTTCATGGGGAATATTTTGAAAAACAATAAAGTGATTTTCGATGATCAATATTTGTTTTTGTTCTCTAATCCCGAAATATAAAAGGCAACCCTCGTATACTACACATTTTTTTACACCCTTTTCTTACGACCTAATCACTTTCCCAGCGAACCTAAGTGAACCTAAGAGCTTCATCATCGAATTAGACTAGATGTGAGGTCGTTCGGATTTAATATGGTCCTGTATACCTTAATCGACTTCTTGTGCCATTGGACTACGAACGGCCGCTGAATGTGCTGCTTTGTATCTGCAGCGTCTTCCCAGGAAGCGAGTCGTTAGTGGTCGATCGTTGTGTCTTCCCCGGAATCCAATGGTTAATTGTCAATCGTAGCGTCTTCTCAGGAATCGGTACGTTGTTATTTGATGCAGCGTTTTTCTTATAATTTGTACGATCTATCGAGGCGGCCTTTCTCCTGGACGCTGAATAATCAGCCAAGAGGCAAAAGACGTATACATATCCGTCGAGAAACACACAGCAGCAAAAGAGCAATAAATCATCAGAGTCGTATATCGGAGCATTTATGTGGCAATTTACAGTTTAAGTAGCGAATTTAAAGTTTACATGTTGTCATAATTTCATACGTCTGTGCTTTGATTCATAGCGTGGATTCGAACCATGTTCTTCACTGCCATTGCAAAACGTCATAGGTCTGTGGCGGTTTCGCCAAACCCCACGGCACACTTACCTGAGAAACCCCCATAACTTTCACCCAATCTCCTAATTTCACTAATGCAATCGCATTAGCACCTTAAATGCTCCACGCATTAAAGAGATCAAATCTGTGATCTAAAAGCCCCTGGAAAAGAAAACTTACCTTTTCATGCATCTCTTCGCATACAATTCCTTGTAACATTTCTTTCTTAACATTATCAGGCAAAACCCCCATTATTACAACCCAACTCCCATTATTTCCTGGCACCTGAAGACATTTCCTTTTACAAGGACATTTAATGCATACAACGCATTATCTAAAATTCCTAGAAAGAATTCTTTAAAGTGCATATGGTATCATGAATCCCAAGCCAGTCGGCACCCTTTGTCTGTGTTAAAATCCTATGCCGGACAGCTTGTAGTGCTCTAAAAAGCCCTACCACTCTTTTTCCCCATTCCTATATCCAAATCCCAGTTATATTACCCTAAAACCCAAAATCCTATCAAAACTCGAAAAAAAAAACCCAAACATGATCCAAAATTCGCAATAAACGAATCAAACGTTCGTTTATTGCTTAACATTTGCCGCCACGGCATAATTCAATCCAAAATCAAAAGTGAAATGAAAATTCATAATAAATCAAAAGTAAAATAAAATTCATAATCCAAAATCAAAAGTAAAATGAAAATTCATCATCATATCCAAAATTCCGAGATCGTTGTCTCTATCTGAAAAATTCCGATAAACTAAACAAATAGAAAACCAAATCCAGATACATATCCACATCTGCGAAATAGTTTCGTAAGAATTCAAGAAATTGAATTCTTATCTTAAATAAACACTGAGCATCTCACTCAGGATACCAAAATCGTGATTTTTGTATGAAATTGTGTATTTTCGAGATACAAATCTCGATTTGTTTCTCTTTATTAGAGTGATGAAATTCGTATTCGAGGATTAGTCTCGATTGGCGTCCGAAGTGGTAGGACGCCAGTAAATTAAATTAAAAATAAAATGGGAATTTATTAAAATAAAAAGCATTTTATTGGGCCTGGCCGATTCCTACTATTCAACGATCGGTAGCTGCTCTTCCCTCAAGGTTTGAGGAAGCACGGCGGCAGCCGCAACGGGTCCCCTCAGGAGCTCCCTGAGAGAAGGATCACGACAAGCTTGTTTTTACAGATGCCATAAACCATATTTCTACGCATGCAAACATGCATAAGATCCAACTCATCGTTTGTTTTCCCACTAACAAACAATCTTCAGTTTCTTTCCTTGCCATCACTAATTACCCGGCATATACAAACGCATGCAAGCGATTCGTTCGGCCACCAATCCCATTAGCACCTTTTTCCCAACGTCGATAATAGCGACGACGCATCGCGTAAACCATGACCCGCATTACCAATGGCGCATTTCGTCATTTCCCCCTTTTGTCTTTACCGCCCGTCTGTTTCGTTTAACCATTGCCTTCGAGCACGTGTAAACAACACAGATCTGAACGATCTCACACACATCACCATGATCTTTATTACAAGATCTGGTTTCCTATTCCACCAAGAGAGACTTTACGTTTCTCTGGTGGTAGGTAAAAACGATATCCTTAGTGGAGAGGATATCTACCACCACACCACAAACTCACCCCAAACGAAGCTTGAATCGCTGAGTCCGTTATCATCCACTGGCCGAGCAGGTCGCTTCGCTCCCGCTCTCCGCCGGCTGCGGAGATGCGTAAATTATTGAGTCGTGTGAGTCGCCGGTGTGAATACAAATTACGTGTCATTGACTGAACGAAAGAAATGAGTTATACAAATTAGTGTTAATATTAATTTGCCTCAAGTCCAATAGTGTAAACAAAAGTAGTGGTCTTTATTTATATAATAAAAGTAACAAATAAAGAATTAACAGTGATTAAATCTGTGCGTTGTTTTCTGTGTTGTCCTCTCAGTATTTTGGCGTTCGGTTCGTTTCAGCGGAACTTATTATGATGGGGGAGGAAGTGTTAGGCACAATACTTCCTCCCCACAGGTCTTTCATGAATGGAATGTCAGAGGCACTATTTGAGTCAAATTCATCAAGCTGATAGAGTCAGCGACTTATGGAAGATGGAGTGGAAGCGCCCATTACATCGAAGTCAAAACCACTTGTGTGTAACTATGTTGCTTGCACAAATATCCAGCCAAAAGAGTCTTGGGAGATGCAAGCCCAGAAAAGAATAGGCAAAATTAGAAGGAACTTAATAAGCGGGGTTCGGTTTTCTTAGAGGCGAGGAGGGTATGGGCGCGTAAGCACCAAATACCGTGCTGTACTTTCATCCGAAAAGCAGGTCCACTCGAGAACAACCTGCAAAATCTGGAAAGACGAGCGCAAAAGTAATAAGAAAATTGCTAATTGTATATGTTTTACTATCAGGAGCGTCTAAAAAATGTCAATTGCTGAAAGTAATTGTGATAAACGGTAATTGGAGGCTATTAGTAGCGAGCAGAAAAAGAGGAAGAGGAGGCAGTACAAGAAACCCCCTTGGGCGAAACACCAGAAGAGTGGAGAGAATGTTACGAAGATTCACTTGAATCATTGACTTTGTATCGTCATCGAAATCACCACAATATGATGGAGACCTGTGGCGGTTCCTTCGAACGGCACTAACCAATCTTCCAATAAACCTAGGTAAAAACCCCCAAATAGGGCATACAACAAAAGAGAAACAAGTACCGTGGCAGTTTCATTGAACGCCACTACTTACCTTACAGGTACACAAGGTAACAGTCCCTGAAATACATTAAAAGGCCTGTACTTACCTTCTGTACTGTACCTGCAAAATACAAGAAAAACCCTCTGAAACATTAAGTCGCGCTGAAGTAAAATTCCAGCGGCACCAAACGCTATATTCTTCAAGGCAATTTGGTTTAACAACCAACCAACTAATATTGCCTGTGCAATATCTACGCGATATCCTCTTGCATGCCAGCTGCACACCAGCAGAAAAAGGTATTTTGCCTTAGCAAGCATGCCCACATCGAACGACCGATACATGAGGGCATCCGGCTGGCGCCCCAGCAATCGAATTCGCAAATGGAAAATTACCATTAGAGTTCGACTGCGAGGATACAACAATAACACGCACACGATCAGCATCACGCTACTTGTAGCCACTGATCGTGTAAACATTGCAACCCTTTTGCCGTCGAAATACTCGCACCTGTTGCGAAATTAGGAAGGGGACTTATGCAATGTCTGCATACTTGCGGACGCACACCACGAGCAGCGAAAGCAATCATCGTGTGTATATTTCCACCCCTTTTTGAGTCGAATCTAACGCAAAGGAGAATACCAAATATGGTCATCGAAGCGATGATGGGATTTTGATATCCTATCGCTTCGATGAAATAATTTAATCTCGGTTTGGATTCCGTGAGGGCAGGTCGCGCCCTCACGTTAATTTACATCCCTCTTGGGCCGTCCCAAGGGATCGGGTAATACGTCACAAGTTAGTCTGAATATCTATGGAGCGTTCGTGTTCGGTTACTTTAACTGAAATCATCTTTAAGTTTTTGTGAAATAAGTAAAGACTTAGTCTCATCTTTAAGTTTGTGAAATAATTAAAGACTTAGTCTCGCATTTAAGTTTTTGTGAAATAAATAAAGACGTATTCTCACCTTTTGTAAATATTCAAAGACTTAGTCTCGCATTTAAGTTTTGAAAAATAAATAAAGACCTCTTATACACTTAAGTTTAGCGTGATTGAAGAAAGAAGCAATGTATGTGTAAAAATAAATTTATTCTTGTAAACCCGGCATACGCTACTACAGTGTTTCAATTTGTGGGAGTTTTGGAGCAGTGACTATTAACTTGGGGACTTTAGAGAACCAGTTCACCTGCCGGCACATAGCCGCCCCCATAGACCCTAGTTCTGAGTGGGAGACTATTAACGATGGGTTGTAAAGAAAATGTTGAAATGAAAAAAAAAACCACTCTCAACAAACAATAGAATGGAGACGTCACCGCATCAAAATAAAAGGAGTGCCTATTTGAGCAACAAGTCAGTTCGGGGTTATAAAGTTGACACTAAATACAAACTTCTATGTTATAAATAATTTAACCGGTCTGAAATTTCGTATGCGTTTCCAATGTGGCCTTGTACATCTTCGCCATGGATGGAGAGACTTCGAGTATTCGAAAAAAACTCGTCAGGAAATACATCAATTATTTTAGTTGGTCTGATGGTTGTTATTTGGCCCAAGGCTAATAACCTTGCCCGAAAAAAACCAAATTATTATGGAAAATTTAACAAGACTCGGGAATTGCTAAATAAGGCCAAGACCGGTTCCCGGTTATAGTGCCGATGATGATGATGATGGTTGTTATTAACCCATTTATCATCCCTGTGAAGATGTTATCTCCTCCATCGAAGAGCACTTGTTACATTTAATATAGAAGTACCCCGAAAACAGTCGGAACAGCAAAAACCAACGAGTTTTACGTTTTAGACCCTTGTCTCTTTCGTTTCCAACTGAATCCCCTTTAGTAACTTCTAGTAATTACTCGTAATTGAATTTCCTGTTAAATCAAATAAAACATGGTTTTCGTACTATTCGCCATAACTAGTTCCAAATAACTGCATAGTACACATATCTTAAGGACGACTAAAAAAAGTTCAGAGCGAGGCATAGTACGGGAGTAATAGGATGACAATTATAGGAAAACCGGGCCTGCCTCATATTAACGAATCCATAAAATATTAGAAAATCCTATTTATCTTCCAAGGACAGTTAACTGTACGTAGCATACAGAAGGTGTATGCGAAATCAATTTCAATGAAATTTGTCAGAAATATTGAAAGTAATCAATTTGATCAACTGTGAAGTGCGCATAAAAGTACAAAGCAAGAAAAATAAACCAAATTACGAGTACTTGACCTAGAGCTACTTTAACATTTTACTTCAATTGAATTGAAATTTATAGATGAATCGTGCAACAAAGTTAGGCATCAAAATTTAATGCAGAAGCGGTCCCGTTTACACATCAGCATTCGGAAAGCATCGAACCATCTATTATGAATTGACTTTCCCAGCTCACTGATCGGCTTATTGTATCGAAATAAATGTGAAATGATCGACGATTTTATAGCTACCAGCGTTCATCCCACACAACCATTTCGTTGCTATGCGTTGAGAAAATAAAGTAAAATTAAAATTTAACGACCAATAAAATAAAACCCGTCTACCGGACGCCCGTTCATCGATTTGAAATCCATAAAAAAACTGCGCCCCCTTTTTCCAAAATTCGTATTAGCATGATATTTCCAGAACCTCGTGGCACATCATCCCCAAGCGCACATCCTCATTCAACAATAAAAATATATAAATCCGTGTATAAGTAATCCTCTGCCATCCGTTACAGTTTACTCGCCAAGAATTGCTTTTCAAATTTTACGACAGCATTGCCCTATATCCTTTTGCTTTCGTTTACCCAACCAGATCCCCGGCCGAACCAGGACAACGTTGCGGATTCTGAAGACACCGACGGCAGGAGGGTGTTCGCATCAAACCCCCTTACGGGTTCGACAGTTAACCTCAATTGGAAGTCGCAAAAAACTGACTTCCATAAGAAATTAATGAGACATTTAAAGACTGTTAAGTGTAAAGCAGGTTCTTTAAGTAGGGGGCGATAAAATATTCACGAACCTTGGCGGGCGGAGCATTGTAAAAAATATAATTAGAGTGAATCGTTAAAGCAATCATTCAACAGTCCCGAATGCACTGCAGGCGAGACGGAATAAACGGCGAAAGGCAAATTGAAAACGAAATTAAAGTGGCTTGTTGTGGCCAAATATACTGGCCCTAGAAGGTCCTTTAAGCTAAAGCTGTTTTAAATATGCAAAGTAGATGGAGGCACAAAGGCAATGGGCTTCGTGTACCTTAATTTCATTCTATTCCATTCTATGGTAGTAATTAATTGATCAAAAAAGCCCACCAGAAGTGCTAATAGCCGTTCTAATGGTATTCGTGTGATAGCTCAACCAAAGATGTTTCACTTCATTCCTCATCTGTTTGGTGTGAGAATTGTTGATGGAATTATAACTGCTTTTATGAAAGTTTTCGACGGAATAACTGGATGAAGGACATCGTGTCTCAGATGCAAGAACACCGACACTTCAATATCAAATCATTGGCATGAAGAGAGGTCTTGAATGAAGGAATGTAAAAAGCCCGCCTTTGAATTCAGTTTTTTCAGTTACTCGAATTAAATTGTACTCGCCATTCTTCATCGTTGTGGTATCTAGCGATTAGACGTGAAAGTCGGGCCTCCAGAGGGTATTACGATGGAGGGTGACACACTCTAACTTATGGACGCATTTGTAATTTAGTCTCGGAGGCGAAAACACTTTAGATATTCAACAGTTTGCTGTGGAGGCATTGCTTGGCCTTAACTTCTTTTATAAAAGCACGAGAGAATGAATTTATAGACTTCCATTATGTAATGGACGACAAATTGGCACGGAGGCTGACGAGGGTGGATAAACATTAAGAGCTCTCGCTTGGGGTGATGTAGATTTATTTTTTGTCAGGGTATATTTTGAATGCAAATGGTTTTCAGCTAAGGTGTACTTTCTTTTATAGATTAGGTTAACAAATAATCCAAATGTTATTTCAACTGTAAGTGGGATTCATCTCCAAACTTCCTGTAGTCATCGACTTGAATGCCAATTATAAATATGGCCGCAAACACACGGACTGGTTTAGCTTAAAGTTGATATTTAAGTGAGTCTTTAAAAATGAGTCTAAGCATGATATTACTTTCCATGATAGTTAAGTTTGCGTTTTGGTTTTTTGTTTTGCCTTTTATGTGAACATGAAATAATTTATTTATAAGTAGTCATATTTCCAATGAAAGTATGCCTATGTATACTTTTGTTACACAATTAACCGCCTCACCCCGAATCTTCACATTGATTCGCATTCTTTTTGAGCTGAAAAAAACCCATTCTCTGATTCCCCACATAAGATTTCCTACCCGAAATCAAAACTTTCACCTAGTTAGCAACAGCAAAACGTGGGCAGACGACGCTGTTTCTATATAAGGAAACAGTTTTGTCTATCACCAATTTCTTTTGCACATTCCCATGCAAAAGAAGATCCCAAGCGCAATCCGCCCCTTCCTGTACCTTATGGGACAAGCATTCGGTTGCGAACAACATCTATGTCAGGTTAAAAGTATGTATGAGTATACTTTTCAATCCTCTCCATTTTCCCTTCTCGAAGTGCATTTTTAGTTCTTCGCTCTGAGAACAATCAGAGCATGAAACGGGGTCATGCATTCGCCCTCCTGGTTTCGCTTTTCGTTGCAAGCGAAACCAAACCTATCCCTAAATGGCCATGCTCTCCGTTGCAATTTTCCCATTCTTCCTGGGTTCATTGACTGTTGAGTACATTTGCAAGAGTTTATTCATCTTAATGGGGGGACAAATGGGAAAATGAGGATGAGTGTGCTATCAGAAATGGGCGATCAGGAGAGAGTACCTGTTGATAGATAGGACTGGGGCAGTAGAAAATTGTGAGCCGTAGATTAAAGTGGTTGTTCATCGGTTGTTTGATATTCGTGTGTGTATACCTCGGTGGCGGTCACAGACTGAAAAGTTCTACGATAAAAAAAAAAAAAGGATTTGTATAAATAAATTACTAAACAAAGAATCTGCAGCAAACTTATCTAAATGAAATAGATTATACATGTTAAAAAAGACTTTGTGTAAATAAACTATTAGTTTATTTATCTTAATGGGCGGGGAAATGGGAGAACGAGGATAAGTGTGCGATCGGAAATGGGCGATCATGGAGAGAGCAGGTGTTGTTGGATAGGCGTGAGTCAGTAGGGAGTCAGTGGTAATCCGGGGTCGAGAAAGAACGATTAAATGTGTTGGTCGTGGTTGTGTTTTTTTCTTAAAAACAAACGCATTACGCGGAAAATGAATGTAATAAAAATTAATTATATTAGCAAACAAAAGTGGAGTGAAAAGCGTTTGCTATCCAAAAAGGAAAGAACCTTAATTAAAGAATATAAAGTGGCATTAAACTAATGAATACTGTTAAATGTGTGTATTATGAAGCGGGCAAACTATAATAACTCATTTAAAAAATAATCCCAAATTCTTTAATCAGTTTGCTGGCCTTTATATATATATATATCAAATATTCTTTATGTAGATGTATACATTTCAAATGATTAACTGCAAGAACTACTATATAATTGTCGGGGGATTTTAATCTGTGAAAGTTAAAAGGACCATCAAAACACGACAGCAGCTTCGGAACTACCTCCAGCCGGTTCAGCAGCAACTACGTGAGTACAATTTTAATTTATGTACATATATGTATATATATATATATATATATATATATATATATATATATATATATATATATATATATATATATATATATATATATATATATATATATATATATATATATTGAGACGCATATGACAATCAGTACTAGAATATTCGAGAAAGTCCGAAACAAAGTACTAGATTATTCTACTAAAAAACTGGAGATTATGAACAATAGAACATTCAAGGCTATGGAACGGACGGAAACGAAACACCGAATCAGAATGTGAGGAAACGGTATAAATACGTCGCACACAGATCATGGAGACAAGTAATAAGTGAAAAGTACGCAGAGTAAGCAAGCGATAAGTCAAGAAATCGTTAAGTGTACGGTTAAGGTAACGGTTGTTATTAACGGACTAATAAAGTGTTACATTAATTCAAAACCGAAAAAAAAAATTGGTGTCAGAAGTGGGATTAATTATTGGTGAAGTAAATAAGTCTGTGAAAGTGTGTTGTGACGATGTCAGATCGACATTTGGAGGATCTTCGCGTTCCTGAGTTGAAGAAGGAACTTGAGGACCGGAATCTGGATAGCAGAGAACAAAAGCAAATTCTTCGACAGCGTCTGCAAGCAGCAATGGAGGAAGAGGGTATTGATGTCGACACATATGTATTTACGATTGGGCCAGACTGTCCGGATGGAGAAGAAACAGCGAGTCAAGATGGTGCCAACGTAACGGAGAAGAGTTCGCCACAGTTGGACATTTCGGAGATGTTCCGGATGATGATCACAAAATTCGACGCACAAGCTGCAGATTTGAATGCGAAATTGGATGCCCGAAATTCAAAATTGGACGCGCCAGCTACAGATATTAACCCAAAATTGGACGCGCAAGCTGCAGATGTTAATGCAAAGTTGGATGCCCAAACGCAGTGGGTGAAATGTAATTTTTAACACTTTAAGGAAGAAATTCGAAACGGAGTAGAATATCTGGATCTAAAAAACGAAGCTGAATTTAAGAAAGCGACCGATGAAATAACACGAATCGAAAAGAGACTTGAGTGTGTTGAGGGAAATAAGACATCGCCTAGCAATCAACATGACTACAAAGATACAAGGATGCAACCGCCAACCTTCGCTGGAACGGGACCCTTTTCCGTATTTATACGTTAGTTTGACGTCGCGGCCAATTATAATAAGTTGTCGGATGAGCAAAAGTCAACATCACTAATCTTGTCACTCCGCGGGGCGGCTGCAGAATTGCTTGAAACCATACCAGCAGAGAAGCTGGTATGGTTACCGATTTCCAAGCGGTAAGAGACGGCATAGAAGCTAGCTATGGAGACAGCCACATGCAGCAGGTCTACCGCATGCAACTGCGGAACAGAACCCAGAAACCTGGAGAAAATCTTCAACAGTTGCAGGCAGACATCGAGCGATTGGCAAACTTGTCTTATTCAAATATGACTAAGGAATTTCTGAACGAGGTAGCAGTGGATGCATTTATAAACGCACTCCATGATCGGGACTTGCAACAGGCCGTTCGCTTGGCGGGAAAGAAGACGACTAATGAAATACTGGCGTTCGCATTGGCATATGAATCTGATAAACTGGCTACCAGGAGTACATATAGAGTCCGAGAAACGTCGGTCGAGGAATGTTCCTGCCAAAGAATTGGGCATGTACAACGGAGAACCCCGAGAACTGACATGAAGTGTTGGACATGCGGTGAAGTCGGCCACATCGCTGTTGACTGTAGGAAACGTCGACGAATGAATGAAACATCAATTGAGAATTGTTGTTCATGCGCTAATCATAAGAGGAGACTATCAACGGACCAACCTGAGGCCAATAGCTCGGGAAACTTGTAAGGGCAGACTTTACGGGGCTAAAGCCGCCTGGTGGAATGTGCAGCCCCAGCATCGTAACTGTATCACAACTCCAACGGGATAACCAAAGTTTGGTTATAACTACGATCGTTAATGCAAGGACAACAACAGTGACAATCGACACTGGAGCAACGAGATCCATAATTCGGCCGGATGTCGTGGGCAAGATTGCCCTTAATAAGAATAGAAGATACGCTTTGAAGACTGCCACAGGAGAATGTTCTACAGTCTACGGAGAAGTCGAGAGCATAATGGTGCTGGGCAATATTTCCATCTCCCACCAATTTTTGGTTGCCGATATTACGGACGAATGCATTCTTTGAATGGATTTCATGAAGAAGCACCAAGTTGTTCTAGATATCGGGCAAAGAACACTGCGAATTGGCAACTTGGTGGTTGCTATTACACTGCAGGACGAACAATTGCGAAGGCTGAAATGTTATGTGCGTGAGGAGGATGAGATCCCAGTTCGTTCAGACTCGGGAATTTGGACCAGTGTCGAGAGTAATCCCGGTGACAATCGATTTTACATCACCGAGGGTGTACAGCGTAAGGGGAACATCCCCGTTGGGAAAGCCCTTATCGATGCGAAGAAGCACATCGTACCCGTCAGAGTACTAAATGCGTCCAAGGAGCCGATCGCAATAAGAAAAGGAGAGGTAATCGCAGAATGTGCACCCGTGTCAATGATAAGCTGAATTCAGACAAGGGGAGAGGACTGTGGCGTATCTACCAACGCCACTGCTACCTTTTCAATCTACCTCAAAATCTTCCCTCCTAAAGCTCCATTAATTTCATAATTTTACCATGCAAGCGCAATAACTTCCCCAAGCATCCTCCTACCGATTGCATTACCTTTCGGTTATGCAAATAGCATCCAACATCAAGCATCTGCCCATCAAGGACATTCACGCAATTAACGCGTTATATAAATTTCCCTAGAAGAAATTCGGTACGCCAGTACCGCATACATCAATGCATCTCAGCATTGTTCTAAAAGGAAAACATTTCGGTTGCCATACTAGTTAACCGAAGTGGATTATAAAAACAATCAGCAGAACCCCTGTCTGCCTGCATTTACTGTCCCACACGTGCGCAACAGATTTTCATGTTGCACCAGTACTCACGGCGGCTTTTATGCAATCTTCAAAGCACCGGCGCAATTCGCGCCTAGCTGCCAAGAGCCGAATTCAATGCCAGTGTAAATACTCACACTGGAATTCGACCCATGACTCCCTAGGATTGCAATACACAATTAACATGGTTGTAAACACAACCATCATTGTGTAATTATCCCAAATGTATCCTAATCCCTAACGTAGTATTTGGACAACTGCAAATACTTATCCCGAAGATGCTTTTTCAGGAATTTTCATTCCCACGGTTCGACCACCCATGAGCTCGCATCACGAGCCAACAAGGTGATCCGCGCGCAAAGTAGTTCAGTCGATGAAAGTGTTGTAAAGGAGTCGAGTCTCCTGGAGTCCATTATTACCGTGAACAACAAACTAGGCTGCGGCATTCTTTGCACAAGTCTCCTAACTCCAAAATTATATTTCATTAGTGATAAGAAAGTCTACAACTGTGTTCATGATCGAAACAATTTATTTTCTGTAATAGTGCAGTTCCTAATTTACATAAAACAAATTAAGGACCGGTAATAAAGTTAATCTCAGAGAGAGCTTGTGTGTTTTACTTCTTGTGGACGGTCCGTCGCGGAGTTTTGTTTCCTTGGAGGACAGTGTTCGGCGGAACTATCGTTAGGAAATCTTGGTGAACCTTGCCAAGGCCGGCATATAACCAAGAGAAATACCCACAATTGGTGACCATTCGACGCGAGTAAACACAATTTTCTGATTCGGAGTCGGATCAAAACCGTGTCCTAAAAAAATGTTTAAAGAACAGTGACTATTCGGTGCCGCGACTGTGACAGTGACAATCTTCCCGAACCGAGTGCTTCCGGAAACGCAGTGGCAGTAAGCAATTGTGGCGGCAATTGCCGAAGATCCATTTAACATTCACCGGAAACAGGAACAACAGGAGCAACTACCCAACACTACACCAGCACCAGGAGCATCCGATCAATAACACCAGGGATTTAAGCAGGTATCCTTTCTTTCTGTTTTTAAATTATTCCCTTGGTAAAACAACTGTATTTTAACGTACATTTCCTTTTTGTCAAAGTTTTATTATGTGTTTAACTGATTGTTTTGGAGATATTAAATAAAGTTTATAATAATTCTAAATTAAGTGAGACAAAAAAAGAAGAAAAAAATCAATAACATTGTAGCTGTAAAACGTTTGTTTCCTTTTTACTTTCGTGGCTGATTGGCAAAGATACTTATATGTGTAATTAGATTAAACGATGCCTGGCAAGGATTTCAAATTTTAATACAGATGTCTTAGGTAGGAAAATGTATTATTAGCCTGGAGTTGACGAAATGTTGTCTGCAGTTATTTAAATAAATAAGCAACAAAACATCAGCCTATACAAATAAAATTAAGACAATTTGTGCCTTTTTTATTATTAACAACACGAATAAAATAACTCAAAACGAAATAATAGAGTATCTGAAATAAATGCTAAGTGAAAAACAAAACAACAAAGTAAACACGAAATTATTTACCAACATCTTCATTAATTGTACTTCCGATTTAATATTTTCCTTTTTTTCGACCAGTTGCTAATTGAGAACAATTCATAAAAATCATTCTTCCATTTGATCGCCTTATTATGATTATATTTACTTGAACGCAACTGCCTACTTTGACTCCATTAACATTACTTAGAAACATTCAATAATATTCCATGTCAGTTTTTGTTTTTTGTTATAACTTTATATTTTAAACATAATTTTTTTGTCATCATTTTATTGTATCCTTAAAATTTTTTGCAAACAAGTATATGTATCTAATTTCTTCACATGATATTGACAACAAAATTAAATTTGTTTAAATAAAAGCCTGTGTTACCAATTAGAAAAGAAGAAATATATTTGTATCCTTAAACAGCACGAGATAAAGGCAAAATAAAATAAATTTTGTAAGCCCCTTCAGGGTATTAAGTAGCGCACAACCTTTCTCAGCACGCACACGACTCAGCTCAACTTCTCGCAACTTCTTTTCGACACTTTTCAACCCCTTCGACTTATTTTTAGCCTCATCCGCCTCTTTTCAACACCACTCGACTGCAACCGACTCCACCAACTCTTTCAAGCTCGACTCCATTCAGCCGTCCGGACCACTTCACTCCGTGGTTTCTTTTCAGTCAGGCCGGATTGGACTAGCGCCAATACTCCGCCGTCCCAGTTTAGCTTCCAATTGGCCCCGAAAACTGTACTGCACCACCCCGGACGTTAGTCTAAATTCTTCCTAGTGTCACAGCCTTTGTTTCAGTTTAGGCAAGGTAGTAAATCCTTTACTTACCCAACTCCATCGACTCCCGTGACATCATTGTTCACGCACGCGCACCCTACCTTCAGTTTCCTGACGTCGTTGTCTACGACGATTTACTCTGCCCGCTCCCCACCAAGCAATTAAATTCCTTCGCTTCTCTTCCTCTTATTCCGTTGCTAAACACCCACTCTTTCCAAACAGAAAAAATGGCCCACTCTACTAGGTCTAAGGCAGCTCAGCAAGAGCAGACCCAGCCGTGCTCGGATGATCAAGCGTTCGTAGACGCTTCCAGCATCGAGCACACCTCGCATTCCCATAGCATACACTTGCCTCCTTTCGACGAGAAGGACCCATCGTGCCGACATGCACGATGAGGAAGTCCGCGCAGTAGAATTGTTGCGAGTGCTAAACCACACGCAACGGACGCATGTTGCTCACATAATTGGGTCAACAGAACCAAATCCCTACAGCAACATGCAAGAGACGCTCATAAATGCCCTGGACGAGCCCAGGAGCAGCAGACAGCAGCGTTTGGCGAGCGAAACAAATGTTACTGGAATGAGACCGCCCAATTTTCTGACACATTTACGCTCAATAGCTGGAACCAAGATTTCGGACGACATAATTAGGCCTCATTTCCTGAGGTGCCTCCCGCAATATGCCCGCGCGGCATTAATAGTACAACCCAACCAGAGTTTGGGTCATTTGGCGAAACTAGCCGACACAATTATGGAAAGCTCAGACCCACAGTCTGAACCCCCAGCATACCAGGTCACGGCGATTAACCGACACGCCGTTTCACCTACACGGCATCAATCCTTATCACTAACAGCACCCCGGACTTCTCTAGTAACGCCTTTTACACAAGCCGCACCAAGAGAGGTAACACAAGCTACGATTTCCTCCCGTGAGGAAATTCAGCCGCGCACCCAGCAAACAAAGCTCTCGAGATTCGAGCGAGACCTGAACCAACTGCGGGCCCAAATGCGAAATGTCGAGCGCGCAATCCAAAACCGTTCTAATAACCAACGGCCACAAACGAGGAACCCCCAATGGCAGTTTAACACGCCCAGAGGAGCACCAATCACAAACGAAAACGCACCAGACAACAGGCAAAATACACCTAGTGGCGCTCTGACACAGGCCCGGTGCATATACCACAGACGTTTCGGTGCAAACGCCAGAAATTGTAGGCAACCTTGCAGCTGGACGCGGCCAGCCCCCGCGCAGAACCTCGTTCGAGTGCGAACGGCCGGCACCCCTATTATAAGTCGCTTAACAATCAGGGACTCTAGATCGAATATTAATTTCACCGTCGACACTGGCGCCGACATTTCCGTCATCCCTAGATCTTTCACCCCGCGCAACCGAGTGCCGGGCCACCTACAGTTGTTCGCTGCGAACAACTCCCCCATAGCCACTTACGGGCGGAAAAATTTTAAACTCGATCTGGGTCTCCCACGCCCTATCTCCTGGCACTTCGTGATAGCCGATGTCAGCGAGCCCCTAATAGGATCTGACCTATTAGGAAAACACAACCTGTTGGTAGACACTGCCAACAAGAGATTAGTTAGTCACAACGTCTCAACCCGTCTCTCCCCGCAAGCAGCTATAGGGGCGAACGACCCACCCGAGGACTCTACAGACCCAATCCCCGCGCTGTTGGAAGAATTTCGCAATTCAACAGTTCCCCTCTCCAACCAGCAACAACACAGATCCGGCGTGTTTCACCACATAGAAACACGCGGCCCACCGGTGAGCCAGCGCCCACGTCGCCTGGCCCCCGAAAAATTGCGAGCAGCCCGCGCCGAATTCGAATATATGCTCGAGCGAGGCATCTGTCAACCCTCGGTCAGCCCATGGGCAAGTCCACTTCACCTCGTCAAAAAACGCAACGGTGAATGGCGACCATGCGGTGATTATAGACAGCTGAACGCAGTAACAGTTCCCGACAGGTACCCAATAGCCCATCTTTACGACTATTCGTACAAGTTGCGCGGTTGTACAGTTTTCTCAACTCTTGACCTCACCAGGGCATACCACCAGATTCCGGTGGCACCTGAAGACGTACCCAAAACCGCCGTAATTACCCCCTTCGGACTCTTCGAATTCAAGGTGATGACGTTTGGCCTCAGGAATGCAGCTCAGACATTCCAGAGGTATATCGATTCGGCACTACGAGGCCTGGATTGCTGTTACGCGTATATTGACGATATACTAATAGCATCTCGGAACCTTGCGGAGCATCACCAACACCTCAGACAGGTCCTTGAACGCTTCAGACAATTTGGCCTCGTAATAAACCCAGAAAAATGCCAATTCGCCAAAGAGCAAGTTACCTACCTGGGTTACCATATCAACAGCCAAGGCATCCGCCCGCTTCCAGACAGAGTGGAAGCACTAACCCAATTTCCCCGTCCCTCCAACGTTCGCGAGCTGCGCCGTTTCCTGGGTATGCTAAACTTTTACCGACCCACACTACGAAACGCCGCACACATTCAGGCCCCTTTAAATGAGTACTTAAAGGGGGCAAAGAAGAACGACAAGCGCCCAATCGCCTGGACGGAAGCTGCAGACAACGCATTCCGTCAATCCAAGGCACAGCTGGCAAATGCTACCCTACTCCGTTACCCCGCAGAGGGCGCACCATTGGCCATCCAATGCGACGCGTCAGACACGGCCATGGGAGCAGTATTGGAGCAAGAATGCAACGGAAACTGGGAACCGCTCGGTTTCTTCTCAAGGAAACTTAATACGGCCGAGCGGAAATATAGCACGTACGACCGGGAGTTACTCGCTATGTACAGCGCCGTAAAGTATTTCCGACACATGGTAGAAGGTCGCCCCCTAGTAATCAGAACGGATCACAAGCCACTGATCTACGCATTCCGGAAGAGGTCCGGGAATGCATCCCCACGCCAGGAACGGCAGCTCGACCTGATAGGTCAATACACCACTGAGATCAAACACATCTCAGGGGAACAGAATGTTATCGCGGACGCCTTATCCCGCATCGATACCATTCAGCTACGCGCCGCCATCGCCGACGCCGACCTAGCTTAAGCACAGCAGAATGACAACCAGCTCGAGTCTCTTCTCAAAGCAGAGACAGCACTTCAGCTGCGCAAGTTCCCACTCGAGCAATCCGCAGACGAGATATGGTGTGATATCTCCACGGGAACAGTCAGGCCCTATATTCCCGGAGAGCTGCGAAGGAGCGTATTCGAGACCTTTCACGGTCCTGCTCACCCCAGCGGACGTGCAACCGCTGCAGCCATTCGACGTAAGTTCGTATGGCCTCGTATGAATAAAGACCTCACGAGTTGGGCTCGTGCCTGCCTTAAATGCCAGCGCTGCAAAATTAGCCGACACAACGTGTTGGAGCCAGCGCAATTCAAACTCCCCGAGGCTCGATTTACACACGTCCACATAGATATTGTGGGCCCCTTAACACCCTCGAGAGGATTCTCCTACATCCTCACCATGATTGACCGTTTTACTCGGTGGCCAGAAGCAACGCCACTACGGGTAGTCACCGCCGAGAGTGTCGCCAGAGCGTTTTACTCGACTTGGGTCACACGTTTTGGCGTACCAGCAACGTTAACATCAGACCGAGGTCCACAGTTCGAGGCCACGATCTTCAAGCAGCTTACTGACTTATTGGGCTGTCAAAGAAGTCGTACGACCGCATACCACCCTTCATCCAACGGGATGATAGAGCGTTGGCACAGGTCGCTAAAAGCCTCCCTAATGTGTCATAACGACACGCAATGGTTCGACGCCCTCCCCACTGTCCTTCTAGGATTGAGGACAAGTATCAAGGAGGATCTGGGCGCATCCGCTGCAGAACTGACCTACGGCACCAACCTAGTGTTGCCAGGCGAACTATTTGTGGACAATGAAGCTCCACACGACCAACTACAAAGCGTAGGCTACCTCCGCGACCTGATGCGGAAGATTAGGGCAAAACCCGTAGCCCGACATGGCACCAAAAGAGTGTTTATCCACCCTGAGTTGCATAGCTGCACGCACGTCTTCGTCAGGGTGGACAAAGTTAAGAAACCACTCGATCCCCCCTACGAAGGGCCATATAAGATTCTAAAACGAATCAGCGATCGAGTGTACGAAGTGGAGATCCAAGGCAGATCAACCACTGTCAGCGTAGAAAGACTGAAACCGTGTTTCTCGGAGGCTAACCTCCCAAAGGCCACCACAAACCCCGATGCTACAGAGGAGCTACCCTCACCTTCTACGGCAGGAATACCAAACAGAAATAGCGGCCCCCTCACGCGAAGCCGCACCCGAGCGCCACCACAAGGCGCATGTACGGCCAACCTCACTTAACTACAGCCTTCTGAGTACTACTTCGCCCTACCAACAATATCGCGACTATGTCACTGGGGGGGGAGTACTGTGGCGTATCTACCAACGCCACTGCTACCTTTTCAATCTACCTCAAAATCTTCCCTCCTAAAGCTCCATTAATTTCATAATTTTACCATGCAAGCGCAATAACTTCCCCAAGCATCCTCCTACCGATTGCATTACCTTTCGGTTATGCAAATAGCATCCAACATCAAGCATCTGCCCATCAAGGACATTCACGCAATTAACGCGTTATATAAATTTCCCTAGAAGAAATTCGGTACGCCAGTACCGCATACATCAATGCATCTCAGCATTGTTCTAAAAGGAAAACATTTCGGTTGCCATACTAGTTAACCGAAGTGGATTATAAAAACAATCAGCAGAACCCCTGTCTGCCTGCATTTACTGTCCCACACGTGCGCAACAGATTTTCATGTTGCACCAGTACTCACGGCGGCTTTTATGCAATCTTCAAAGCACCGGCGCAATTCGCGCCTAGCTGCCAAGAGCCGAATTCAATGCCAGTGTAAATACTCACACTGGAATTCGACCCATGACTCCCTAGGATTGCAATACACAATTAACATGGTTGTAAACACAACCATCATTGTGTAATTATCCCAAATGTATCCTAATCCCTAACGTAGTATTTGGACAACTGCAAATACTTATCCCGAAGATGCTTTTTCAGGAATTTTCATTCCCACGGTTCGACCACCCATGAGCTCGCATCACGAGCCAACAAGGTGATCCGCGCGCAAAGTAGTTCAGTCGATGAAAGTGTTGTAAAGGAGTCGAGTCTCCTGGAGTCCATTATTACCGTGAACAACAAACTAGGCTGCGGCATTCTTTGCACAAGTCTCCTAACTCCAAAATTATATTTCATTAGTGATAAGAAAGTCTACAACTGTGTTCATGATCGAAACAATTTATTTTCTGTAATAGTGCAGTTCCTAATTTACATAAAACAAATTAAGGACCGGTAATAAAGTTAATCTCAGAGAGAGCTTGTGTGTTTTACTTCTTGTGGACGGTCCGTCGCGGAGTTTTGTTTCCTTGGAGGACAGTGTTCGGCGGAACTATCGTTAGGAAATCTTGGTGAACCTTGCCAAGGCCGGCATATAACCAAGAGAAATACCCACAGGACCATTCAATTCAACAGCCCTCTGCTGCATCCCCTGGGGTTAATAGGTTGATGTCCCAGAAAATCAGATTAACAGATAGAGAAAAGGCAAGCGTTAAATCCAAGTGGATGATTTTTCTGATATTTTTGTGACAGGAAATGATAAATTCGGACGCACAGGTATAGTTAAACATCGCATTGACACGGGTGAGTCAAGACCTATAAGGCAGCCACCTCGTCGACTACCGTTGGTCAAACAATCAGGAGTCGGCAACATGATTCGAGAGATGGAAGAGCAAGGAGTCATCGAGAAATCATCGAGCCCATGGGCTTCGTCGGTAGTGCTCGTCAAGAAGAAGGATGAGACTATAGCGTTTGAAAAAATAGTGAAGAAGAACGTGTGATTCGAACTAACGCTATGACCGTTTGAATCACCAAAAATTGAACCTAAGCGTTGCCCATCAGGCTACTGGCCGATGTTAGAATTTGATTTTCAAACGCGACTATACTCCACTGATGTGAGTTGTTATGTTATCGCTATGGTATACGGCTCTGATGTATTTTCTTGTTCGACTTTCGTTCGGTGTTCTTCACTATTTTGCTTGTGAATTGTGTGTATCTGTTAGAGACGTCACAGGACAACTAGATTTTGTGTCGACTACCGCCGGTTAAACGACGTTACGAAGAAAGACAGTTACCCACTTCCTCGAATCGACAACACACTAGATACCCTTTCTGGAGCTCAGTGGTTTTCAACATTGGATCTAGAAAGCGGTTACTGGCAAGTGGAAGTGAAGGAGGAGGACAAGGAGAAGACAGCCTTTACCATCGGAATCTGCCTTTATCAATTCAACGTGATGCCTTTTGGATTGTGTAATGCCCCAGCAACGTTTGAACGATTAATGGAAAGTGTTCTACGGGGACTTACATGGAAGACGTGTCTTGTGTACTTGGACGATATCATCGTTGTTGGAAGGAATTTACCAGAACACATCAATAATCTGCGTTCCGTCTTCGAACGACTAAGCTCAATTCGAAGAAATGTGAACTCTTCCAAAGGAGAGTAAAATTCCTGGGACACATCGTTTCATCTGCAGGGGTTCAAACGGATCCTGATAGGATAGCAGCTGTCCAAGAGTGGCCTACTCCAGAAGATAAGCAACAGTTAAGAAGCTTTATGGGATTAGCCACATATTACCGACGGTTTGTTAAAGGTTTCGCCAATGTGGCTAAAACCCTACACGAACTAACGGGTAAAGACAAGAAATTCAATTGGACAGAAACGTGTGAGGCAGCATTCAACACATTGAAGGCCAAGTTATGTAAGACTCCAACGTTGACATTCCCAAGAGCGGATCGCCCATTTATATTGGATACTGATGGAAGTAATACAGGAATCGGAGCAGTGTTGTCACAGGAAGGAGATGGTAAAGAGAGAGTCGTCGCATATTATAGTCGAGTTCTATCTAAGCCAGAGAGAAACGACTGCGCAACAAGAAAGGAACTGATGGCTGTCGTAGAAGCCGTTAAGAATTTCCATAAATACGAGGGTTGCCTTTTATATTTCGGGATTAGAGAATAAAAACAAATATTGATCATCGAAAATCACTTTATTGTTTTTCAAAATATTCCCCATGACGATCTATTCACTTTTGCATGCGTTTGAACCAATTGTCGAAGCACTTTTGCCACTCTGATTGAGGTATCTCCAACACATTCAGAATGATGCAGCAACCGCTTCTTCAGGTGTCGATTAACGTTGACCTCTCAGTTTGTTTTTTACGTACGGGAATAAAAAGAAGTCATTCGGTGCCAAGTCAGGACTATACGGCGGATGGCCCATCAAATCCATGTTTTAGGTACTCAAAAATGCAGTTGTCGCAGCCGATGTGTGAGAGCTCGCATTGTCGTGGTGAAGAGTGATCCGTCTTCGGCGGTTGGTTTTCCAGATTTCTTGGAAGACAACTGGCAAACAAATGGTTGTGTACCACTCAGAATTGACTGTTCTGCGTTGTTCTAGTGGTACGGTTGCGACATGTCCAGTTTTTCCGAAAAAAACAGGCGACCATTTGCTTGGAAGTGCTTCGTGCGCGAACAACTTTTGTTGGATTTGGCTCATCTTGAAACACCCAGACAGTCGACTGCTGTTTACTTTCGGGCTCATACGCGTAAATCCACGATTCACCACCTGTCACGATGTCATAGACGTGTTTCGAAGCACCGCGACCGTATTTTTTGAGCATTTCTTTCGACCAATTGACACGAGCCTTTTTTTGGGCGATTGACAAATTGTGTGGGATCCAACGCGAACAAATTTTTTTGACAGTCAAATGTTTATGCAATATTGAATGTATGCTGGTCCCACTAACGCCTAAGATTGTCTCAATCTCACGATAGGTCACATGACGATCTTCCAATATCAGTTCGCGCACAGCATCAATGGTTTTCGGAACAACAACTGATTTTGGACGACCTTCACGAAATTCATCTTGAAGTGAACTACGACCACGATTGAATTCACCATACCATCGATAAACACTGGTCCTTGATGGAGCTTCATCGCCAAAAATTGAATTAAGTTCATCCATGCACTGTTGCTGAGTTAATCCACGCCGAAAGTTGTAAAAAATAATCGCACGAAAATGTTGACGATTTAATTCCATTTTTGGGCCGAGATGGATCTTTTAAGTTACTGTAAACAACACAAATAGCGCTCGTATGTCAAAACGTTCTGAGTGCGTATACCCTCAAAAATGTCCAACTTTACGACAGAGCTGTCAACTGCCGGATTGCAACACTAGGGTTGCCAAATCCCGAAACATAAGAGGCAACCCTCGTACCTCTACGGAGGTCGATTCCATCTTCGGACGGATCATGCGGCGCTGAAATGGTTGTTAAATTTTAAGAATTCGGAAGGACAAATAGCTCGATAGGTCGAACGACTTCATACGTACGATTTCCAAATTTCCCCCCGCCAAGGGAAGGTGCATAATAACGCTGATGCTTTATCAAGAAGACCATGTAATCCAGATTGTAAACATTGTCATAGAGCGGAAGAGAAAGAAGAGGCGTACGACCTGCGAAATGTACAAGTATAAGTACTAGATGGGTGACGAGTGATGCTATACGCGAAGCTCAACTTCAAGATGA